>CAWUFW010003937.1:0-1200000 GCA_963921515.1 Calotriton arnoldi
CTCTGTGGCTGATTTCAGTTGCTGTGTGCTCCACAGCCTGCAGCTCAGCTGGGTCTCAAATATCCATCCCTCAGGCCCCCACTGCACAGGTGCCCCCACCACACCCTGCCCCAGGTTCCCCCACCCACAGATATACCATCCCCAAGATGCTCCGGCCTTCTCCCCCTGCCACTTGCTCTCCCAGCACCACACCCCCCGCTGCGCTTGTCTGTGCCACTGATGTGGTGAGGGTGTCCTCCCCCTCTGTCCAACCCACCTTGCCTGTTCCCCATTCTCCTCCCCTGGAGGTAGGCACTGCAGTGGAGTCCACTACCGCCCTGTCTGACTTGGGCACTGCAGTGGCGGACCTGTCCACCCCATCTGCAGGGTCCACTGCAGTTGTGCCGGCACCCACGACATCTGTGTCATGCCCCCAGTTGTGCCGGCACACACCATGTCAGACACCTCCACTGCAGTTGTCAGTGGCTCTCCAGCACCCACCACCCCTTCCCTGACTCCCCCTGGTGAGCCCTGATCCTGTCCCTGCGGTGCCTGGCCTGCCCCCGGTTGCCCCTCCTAGTGGATTGTCCCTGGTATTGTGCAGGCATGCGTAGGGTGACATCTGCCAGTGTCACCCTGTTTGAACTTTGACAATGGACTGGCCATTGGCCTTTGCTCTAATTTCTTCTGGACGTCGTTATCAAACAACACATATGCTGAATAAAGCAACTTTCTTTTCTCTAGTGCTCATGCTTCAGATGTACATGTTGTTGGTGCAGCTAACCATGCCCTTGCTGCAGTGATGGTGATATCTGGTCTCATGATTATGAAGTGTTACTGTGCAGGAACCCATGTGGTCCAGGGGGAATGTGTCCTATCATGTGGTGTATCCATGTCATCAATAGCAGCATCTGAGGGTGTCATGTGTTCAGTATTTGGCAATGGGTTTCCTACTTACATTGGCAATTTCATATCTGTGGCTTCCACCCCTGCACATCTGTTGTGCCTGCCATCGTTGCATTTGTCTACTTCCCTGACCGTGTTGCCATCTCCAGTGGACATGCAGGTTTGGGCATCAATGGGGAGGGACTCATCCGTGTAGTCAGTGCAACATTGCTATACAAGTGTGTTGGATCTGTGCTGATGATTCCGTTGGCACATCCATGACCAGGCTGATGTGATGGGAGCCCTCATTTGGTGCTAATTGTTGATTGTGTGACCAAGTGCTCAGCTGACATGATGGGGCCCTACTGAGGCAACATATGGCACAGCTTTCCTCACACAGGAGTGGAGTCCCCTCATGGCAGTGTGTACACGTGTGACATTGCCTGCGCCCAAGGTGTGTGTTGTATGTGCATGTCTGTGTGTTCACTTCCATTCATCTGCGCATGCTGTGATCCCTAGTGTTGTACCTGTTTGTGATGCTTGCTGACTTGAGCTATGTTCCCCCAAAGTCTTCTCCCTGTGTTCTCTGTGATGTGGGTGCATGGCACATTACTGGTCATCAGGGTGTCACCCATAGGTGTGTTTGCTGTCAGGGCAGAGTTTGTGTGCAGACGCAGATGGGTCACAGTCAGGTTTCCCTTTGGCACTTGTTGTTTGCCCCTGTCATGTGATTTCCAGTTTGTGTTATCTTTCAGTGATTGTGACACGTTGTGTGTGTGACTGCTGGCACTCCTTAGGGTCCGGGCTGCAATGTTGGTTGTTGTCTATGTGTGTTCTTTGTGGGTGACCTTGGCTTCTTCATTGGTGTGTGACTGTGGCTGGGATCCCATTGGTCGGTGTGGTATTGCCGTCATGTCCATGTACAGCGTAGTGTGCAGTGTGTCAGACATTCAGGAGTCTTGTTGAGTGTCCATGTGTGATGTGTTTCTACACCTTGGTTCCCACCCACCACCCTGGAATAGTCATGGGTGCATGTGCAATGTCACCAGTGCATGTGTACTTCACTGCTGCACATTGTTGGAGGTCGAGGGGTGTGGTCTTGAGTGTGTGCAGATGAGAGTTGTTGCCCGGCTAGTCCCCTGCCTCCATGTTGGCCTTGGCTTACTGGCCATGCTGATTGATTTGTGCTTGTGTAGGTGTGATGGTAGTTTGTTGCTCAGGACACCTGACTGTGGTTCACAGTGTGAACGACATTTAGCTTTGTCATCACAGTGGTATTTTTATTCAGCCCAGGGTCACCACATTGTGGGGGCCCTGGGGGTGGTGCTGTGGTGTGTCTGTGACTTGCTGTGTCAGTTGTTGTTCCTACGTGCCTGTGTGACATGTGTGTTTTGTGCTCCCTCTCACCTGTCAATGCCTGCTTGCCCACATAGGGATTTGGATCCATGAGTTACCTTAGTGTGGCAGTGTATGCACATCTGTATGATTGGTATTCAGCTCTCCTCATGTGTTGTGTTGTTGCCTGGGGACACTGGCACCCCCACCCCTCACCTGCTGTGTATGATGACAGTGTTGGTCTGCCTGTTTGTGTTTGTGCATCTGCACCACTGCATTGGCATATCTTGGGTGTGCCATTGGCTGTATGTTGTTTGGTGTGTTTCCCCTGCTGTCCCTGGGACTCCTAGGTCATCGGTCAGCACAGTGATCATGGTTTGTGTGTCCCATTGCTGCCATGGTATGGTATCTGTTCACCTCACATCTGCTGTCTCCACAGGGTATCTGCATTTGTGTGCCCATTGGTGCAAATATGTGGTTCTGCATTCTGATGGTCACTTCTGTCATTGTGTCATTGATGACTGTTGACGGTCTCAGCCCCCATGGGTGTTGTTTGTCTGCACATGGCCAAAGGAATGTTTCATTTGCACTGCAGTATTTGGCTCCCCCAATTTATGTTGCAATGGGACACATACACTACTTTGCCACACATGAGTTTTTGGTTCTGTGACCAGGAATGATCCATGCAGTTTGGCAGTTGCAGCTCTTTCTTTGTCAACAATTACCTTTTGGTCACTGTGATGATGGGGGTTTAGACCCCATTGCCACAATGGTCAAAATGTGCTTCAGCTATGGACCCCACACTTGCCTTTTGGTCACTGTGATGATGGGGGTTTAGACCCCATTGCCACAATGGTCAAAATGTGCTTCAGCTATGGACCCCACACTTGCCTTTTGGTCACTGTGATGATGGGGGTTTAGACCCCATTGCCACAATGGTCAAAATGTGCTTCAGCTATGGACCCCACACTTACCTTTTGGTCACTGTGATGATGGGGGTTTAGGCCCCATTGCCACAATGGTCATGGGCTGCTTGCATTGTGGGTGCCACACACATATATGCGTGGCACATGTGCTAGGGGGTCACATTGTATGTTCAAAGTCATGTTCGGTGTTGTAGGCATTTGACACAGCCTACACACGCTTGTCATGGTGGTGGGGGGATGTCTTTATCTTGCATTCCCTAGGTTGTGGTGTGCTGGTTGTGTCATGCATTGTCCATCCTATGAGTGGGGGTGGTAGTAGTGGTAGGCATCCTGCCCCCCTGGCTAAGGGTGGTAGTAGTGGTAGGCATCCTGCCCCCTGGCTAAGGGTGGTAGTAGTGGTGGGCATCCTGCCCCCTGGCTAAGGGTGGTAGTAGTGGTAGGCATCCTGCCCCCCTGGGTGAGGGTGGTAGTAGTGGTGGGCATCCTGCCCCCTGCCTAAGGGTGGTAGTGGTGGTGGGCATCCTGCCCCCCTGGCTAAGGGTGGTAGTAGTGGTAGGCATCCTGCCCCCTGGCTAAGGGTGGTAGTAGTGGTAGGCATCCTGCCCCCTGGGTGAGGGTGGTAGTAGTGGTGGGCATCCTGCCCCCTGGCTAAGGGTGGTAGTGGTGGTGGGCATCCTGCCCCCTGGCTAAGGGTGGTAGTAGTGGTAGGCATCCTGCCCCCTGGGTGAGGGTGGTAGTAGTGGTGGGCATCCTGCCCCCTGGCTAAGGGTGGTAGTAGTGGTGGGCATCCTGCCCCCTGGCTAAGGGTGGTAGTAGTGGTAGGCATCCTGCCCCCCTGGGTGAGGGTGGTAGTAGTGGTGGGCATCCTGCCCCCTGCCTAGGGTGGTAGTGGTGGTGGGCATCCTGCCCCCTGGGTGAGGGTGGTAGTAGTGGTAGGCATCCTGCCCCCTGGCTAAGGGTGGTAGTAGTGGTAGGCATCCTGCCCCCCTGGCTAAGGGTGGTAGTAGTGGTAGGCATCCTGCCCCCTGGGTGAGGGTGGTAGTAGTGGTGGGCA
This sequence comes from Calotriton arnoldi, assembly GCA_963921515.1. NCBI lineage: Eukaryota > Metazoa > Chordata > Amphibia > Caudata > Salamandridae > Calotriton > Calotriton arnoldi. The sequence goes on from CAWUFW010003937.1 coordinate 4,180, forward strand.
TCCTGCCCCCTGGCTAAGGGTGGTAGTAGTGGTGGGCATCCTGCCCCCTGGCTAAGGGTGGTAGTAGTGTTAGGCATCCGGCCCCCCTGGGTGAGGGTGGTAGTAGTGGTGGGCATCCTGCCCCCCTGCCTAGGGTGGTAGTGGTGGTGGGCATCCTGCCCCCTGGCTAAGGGTGGTAGTAGTGGTGGGCATCCTGCCCCCTGGCTAAGGGTGGTAGTAGTGGTAGGCATCCTGCCCCCCTGGGTGAGGGTGGTAGTAGTGGTAGGCATCCTGCCCCCTGCCTAAGGGTGGTAGTGGTGGTGGGCATCCTGCCCCCTGGCTAAGGGTGGTAGTAGTGGTAGGCATCCTGCCCCCTGGCTAAGGGTGGTAGTAGTGGTAGGCATCCTGCCCCCCTGGGTGAGGGTGGTAGTATTGGTGGGCATCCTGCCCCCTGGCTAAGGGTGGTAGTAGTGGTAGGCATCCTGCCCCCTGGCTAAGGGTGGTAGTAGTGGTAGGCATCCTGCCCCCTGGCTAAGGGTGGTAGTAGTGGTAGGCATCCTGCCACCCTGGGTGAGGGTGGTAGTAGTGGTGGGCATCCTGCCCCCTGGCTAAGGGTGGTAGTAGTGGTAGGCATCCTGCCCCCTGGCTAAGGGTGGTAGTAGTGGTAGGCATCCTGCCCCCTGGCTAAGGGTGGTAGTAGTGGTAGGCATCCTGCCCCCCTGGGTGAGGGTGGTAGTAGTGGTAGGCATCCTGCCCCCTGGCTAAGGGTGGTAGTAGTGGTGGGCATCCTGCCCCCTGGCTAAGGGTGGTAGTAGTGGTAGGCATCCTGCCCCCTGGCTAAGGGTGGTAGTAGTGGTAGGCATCCTGCCCCCTGGCTAAGGGTGGTAGTAGTGGTAGGCATCCTGCCCCCCTGGGTGAGGGTGGTAGTAGTGGTAGGCATCCTGCCCCCTGGCTAAGGGTGGTAGTAGTGGTAGGCATCCTGCCCCCTGGCTAAGGGTGGTAGTAGTGGTAGGCATCCTGCCCCCTGGGTGAGGGTGGTAGTAGTGGTGGGCATCCTGCCCCCTGGCTAAGGGTGGTAGTAGTGGTGGGCATCCTGCCCCCTGGCTAAGGGTGGTAGTAGTGGTAGGCATCCTGCCCCCCTGGGTGAGGGTGGTAGTAGTGGTGGGCATCCTGCCCCCTGCCTAGGGTGGTAGTGGTGGTGGGCATCCTGCCCCCCTGGGTGAGGGTGGTAGTAGTGGTAGGCATCCTGCCCCCTGGCTAAGGGTGGTAGTAGTGGTAGGCATCCTGCCCCCTGGCTAAGGGTGGTAGTAGTGGTAGGCATCCTGCCCCCTGGGTGAGGGTGGTAGTAGTGGTGGGCATCCTGCCCCCTGGCTAAGGGTGGTAGTAGTGGTGGGCATCCTGCCCCCTGGCTAAGGGTGGTAGTAGTGGTAGGCATCCTGCCCCCCTGGGTGAGGGTGGTAGTAGTGGTGGGCATCCTGCCCCCTGCCTAGGGTGGTAGTGGTGGTGGGCATCCTGCCCCCCTGGGTGAGGGTGGTAGTAGTGGTAGGCATCCTGCCCCCTGGCTAAGGGTGGTAGTAGTGGTAGGCATCCTGCCCCCTGGCTAAGGGTGGTAGTAGTGGTAGGCATCCTGCCCCCTGGGTGAGGGTGGTAGTAGTGGTGAGCATCCTGCCCCCTGGCTAAGGGTGGTAGTAGTGGTGGGCATCCTGCCCCCTGGCTAAGGGTGGTAGTAGTGGTAGGCATCCTGCCCCCCCTGGGTGAGGGTGGTAGTAGTGGTGGGCATCCTGCCCCCTGCCTAGGGTGGTAGTGGTGGTGGGCATCCTGCCCCCTGGCTAAGGGTGGTAGTAGTGGTGGGCATCCTGCCCCCTGGCTAAGGGTGGTAGTAGTGGTAGGCATCCTGCCCCCCTGGGTGAGGGTGGTAGTAGTGGTGGGCATCCTGCCCCCTGCCTAAGGGTGGTAGTGGTGGTGGGCATCCTGCCCCCTGGCTAAGGGTGGTAGTAGTGGTAGGCATCCTGCCCCCTGGCTAAGGGTGGTAGTAGTGGTAGGCATCCTGCCCCCCTGGGTGAGGGTGGTAGTAGTGGTGGGCATCCTGCCCCCTGGCTAAGGGTGGTAGTGGTGGTGGGCATCCTGCCCCCTGGCTAAGGGTGGTAGTAGTGGTAGGCATCCTGCCCCCCTGGGTGAGGGTGGTAGTAGTGGTGGGCATCCTGCCCCCTGGCTAAGGGTGGTAGTAGTGGTAGGCATCCTGCCCCCGTGGGTGAGGGTGGTAGTAGTGGTGGGCATCCTGCCCCCTGGCTAAGGGTGGTAGTAGTGGTAGGCATCCTGCCCCCCTGGGTCAGGGTGGTAGTAGTGGTAGGCATCCAGCCCCCCTGGGTTGGGGTGGTGGCGCGCATTCAGGCCCCTGTGTGCATATGTGGCATTGGTGATGGGCATCCCGCCCCTATGGTGCTGCTGTTGCTGGTGTAAGTATATTCAGATTCCCAGTGTATGTGTGTGATGTGTCGTGTACGTGTTGTATGTGTTTTGTGGTTGGTGTCTGACTTACCTTCTGCGCCGTACGCGTCCGTGCCTGTTCCGGTAGTAGATGTAGAATATTGGTATGATCGGGACGAAGGGATTCATGGTTGGTTCGTGTCGTTCGTCCTTCTCGTTGCTTCGCATCGTCCTCGTCGCTTCGCTTCGTCCTCGTCGCTTCGCGTCGTCCTCGTCGGTGCCGTGTTCGTCTCGTAGCCGTGGATCGTGTTGTGGCGCGATTCGGAGCTTATGTGCGCCTCTCCCGGATGCTTTGACGTGCCGTGCGTAGCGACGGGTTCGGCGCGTACGGGAAGCGCATCGTACTTGTCCGGCCGGACGGGGCTGCATTTTTCCTTCCGTGCGACTCGATTCGGCGTTTCCGGATTCGCCTCGGTCGGAGAACAGGACCTGGTTTGGGTGAGTACGGCTCGGCCGGAATTTTTGCTGTTGTGCGCATCGTACTTGCTCGTTCGGTGTGCTGTACGGATCGGTCGGGAAACAGGCTTTCGCATGGCTTTTTTCCCGACCGAATGGTATTGGGTGCGCCTCCGACCGAGATCGGAATCGGCCCCACAGTTTTCACAGTAGTCAGGATAAACGGTTTCTGGTAACTTCAGGCAACACAAGTAGCATTTCCTATGTAGTGCATGTCATGTGGCTCATTCAACTATGCAGCCCGAGGAATAACTCTTAGGCAGATGTGCAATCCACCTGGGCAACATTTCCTATACACCAGGTCATTACAGGCAATAATTCAGGGGCAAATGTTCAATACAGGTAACCAACCTTGTGCAGTTAAGTAATACAGGGGATCATACAGCATGTAATTCTGAGGCAAGTAAACAGTGCTCATATAATTAGGTTCAGTGTAGGCACACATGAAGTACAGGTAACACCCCTAAAGCACAGGTTCAATTGAGGCAACATCCCTCATACAGATATTTAATCAGGGTAACATTTCCTTATGCAGATATTTCCTCAGGGGAACATTTCCTATATGTATACTTCAAATCAGGCCCAGTTCCCAAGTGGGACCTCAGTGCCGGTACCGGTTTTAATGGAGAGACTCCCTACGGGGCGTCAGAGTCACTGCCGGAAGATCTCCTCGGCGGGGCAGTCCCCCGGCCTCCCGCACTCACCGCTCTGTCTCGGGGTCTGGGGAGACGGAGTTCTTGCTTCCTTGCTGGTTCCTGCGGGAGCGGAAAGCCCCTGCTCCCGGCCGGCCTCGCTCTCGCTTTCCTCGGGGCTCCTCCGGACTCGGGAGCCAATCCCTGCGCGGCGTCTTGGGGGCGCGGCCGATGACGCGGCCGGTGCCCTCGTTGCCGGGCAACGCTTCCCGCCACTCTCCAGGCCCAGCGCGGCCTTTGCAGTACCCGCGGCGGCCCTCCCTTTGCTACGGGGGCCGCAGCGGGGTTCAGGGCTACGCAGTCTTCTTCTTCCTTCTTCGCACGGTGGTGATTCCCGCGACAGCATCACTCCCGGCATCTCCCGGCGGCGGCGGTGAGTTTGGGCACAACATCGCTTCTCTCTTCACAGCGCAGGGGCCGCAGCGGTGATCTTGGGCACAGGGCGCTTTTCTGCACTAGCGCTCGAGGGCAGGAGCAGTCCCTAGCCGGGCAGCACTTCGCTGGCTTCACGCTCCGTACCTGGGGTCCTCAGCTGCAGCAGCGCCCGCAGGTTCCTCAGCACTCAGGGATTACAGCGCTAGTTGGGGAGTCCAGCACTTAGAAGCACAGCGTTTATAACAGGACACCAAGGGGTGACAGTCCAGCGCTTTACCTGGTGATCCCCCAGTAGCAGTAGCGCTCACAGGGTCCTCAGCGCTTCAGTCCCAGCGCAGGTGGTAGTGGTGTCTTTGGTTGCAGTTCCTTTGGTCGCAGTTACTTACTTGCAGTGACTTGGGGGAAACGGTAGGGGGGTTGAGTTGGCGGGCACAAAAGGCAGGATGGTTCCCTGTGGCACACTGGAGTTGGTCTCCTGGGTTTCCCCCTCACTGGGCAAGGTCAGCAGGCTGGCAGAGCCCCTCAGCTATCTTGGGTACAGCAGGGCCTAAGCTCAGTCAGTCTCAGTAGTGTAGGTTCCCCCCTAGGCCCAACAGCCTATACTCCGGCAGAGGTTCCCCCAGGTCCATTGGTGCCCCAACTAACTAGTTAGGTTTCCCTCCTTTCCTCTTATACCCCTAGGTCAGGTGACCCTCCTGAAAGGCGGCAAAGTATAACTCCTCCCTGGGCTGGAAGGTTCCAGAAGCTTCTATCATGTCTGTCTATGTGACAAAAAGGCGGGACGGCAAGGATACAGTAACAGTATGTCCCAGCCTGACCCTAACTACTGGTGCGTGCATGTACAATGGCCACTCCGCAGTAGCAGGGGCCTGTGGTAGCCATATTATTAGGAGAGAGCATCTGCACCTCAGCACTGTTTGGCAGTGGTAAGGCGCCCGGAGACCTAGGTCCAACAAAAAGATGGTGGCAAAAGTGAGGCGCAAAGAGAAAAAACGGGGTGAGACCACCCTAGGGCTGACAGGTCTAACACACTCTATGACGAGATAGGGACAGCTGCCTCTCTTCATTGGGCAGCAATCCCAATCCTGTTGGAACCATCAAGATTCCCTCCCCAAGACGTGGCAGTAGGTAACTGTCATGTTTTTTAATGTTTGGTGCATGCATGCATGCATGCATGTATGAATATATGTGTATTTGTCAAGTCGTGCCGTGAAAGGGTGCGTGTGCTTGTGAATGGTAGGTGTATGTGTGCATGCTTTTGGATGCATGGGGGTGTGAGTGAGTGTGCATGTAGATGGGTGAGCTTGAATTACCAGCCGCCATTGACAAACAACTTAGCAGGTTGCTTCCAAGTTGTGCATAATTTAGATGGTCATCTTCTGTCAGGTCTCATTAATGCCTATTTAACCGTTTGAAGATGTATTTCTCACACGTTTTCACATGACACTGTTCACACAAACATCTAGATCAGAGGAGCTACTTTCTCGCACAACCCACTATGAAGTAATGCTTAAGGATATTGTGAGAAATTTGTTCCACCCATTTAATGCCCCTGGATTTTTCCCATTTTGGGTTATCTAGATATAGACTTCTGCTGTTAGAGAGTCTCACTCACCATAAGCCCTGTTGAAATGGATGGAGAGTGCTAACCGCCAGTCTTCGCCTTTTAAGATAAGGCCAACTTATGCACAGCTTGTATAAGAATTGCTGGGCTGGTTGCACCTGAAAATGTGCACACAAGCTAGTGTACACGTTTGCAGTTGAGCATGTGAGACTTCTGTCTAACAAAGCTGGAATATGCGCACCCTGTCGCAGAGGGGACCCTTCATGGATTGATGGTAACTTGGGCAGGCCTTATAATATACTATGGGTGTTAGTATGAGTGTGAGAAAGTGCCTCTTTTTGCGTGGTCACCCCCATTTTGTTTTGTCTAATGCTTATGGTTTTTTTGACTCTGTGTACTGAGATCCTGTTAACCAGGCCCCATTACATGTGCACTGACCATAAAACATGTCAGAATTGGCTTACTCGTCATTGCCGTATTTAACTTTCATATAAGACCATGGTATATGATGTCACAAAAATGCACCCATAGCATGAAACATCAAATGTCAACTAAGGACTATGGCACTACTGTGCCATCAACTAGTGTAACAAGAGAAGGAATGTTACCCTGCAAGCATCTATTCGTAGCATGTAGTGCCATAGGTTCATATGCTTGGCATATTCTGCCATCTAGTGTTGGGCTCAGATGTTTGCAACTTGTTTTTCTTCGAAGACGTTTTTCAAGTCACGAGGTATAGTGACTCCTCCAATGGTCTGTGTTGCGCTTGTTAATGAGCTCTTTGTTAGATTGTTTTTAGCTCATTGAGTGAGCTTTAGGAACAGAGCAATATAGTGACAGAAAATATGTGCATGCAAATATTAGAAAATGTCAATAGATAAGAACATACGTCAATCAATAGCTGCCAGGGAGGAGGGTGAGTGCATATAAATCCACAGCACACATTACAAATATATACTTACAGGGCAAGTAACATATTCCATGCATAGCATGTGTTGAGTGTAGATACGTATGCTTAGCATCGAAAGTAAAGCAGAGCTCTCCAAAAGCAGTGGTTAGCTAGAGGTTGACGGAGAGGTTTGAACAAGTGTTCATAAGACGGCTTGGCCCACTCTAGCTTGTTGATTAGCTAAGACATGAACACAATAATGTTTTGTGAATGTATGTGGGTTATTCCATGCAGATGCTTTATAAATATCCGCTAGTAGGATGTTTACTAAAAAAAATCTATTGAGGCTCCTTTTTTTTGCGTATGGAGTGAGGTCTTGGAGGTGTAGGTAGTGCTCGCTTTGCTTTGTGTTAGCAAGTCTGAATATATCTAAGTATCCATCTGGCTATTCCCATTTTGGATACAGGGGAACCTTGCTGTGGCTTTGCAAATGCAACAAAGAGTTGTTGCATTTTGGGAAAAGACTTAGTTCTCTCTATGTAATACATTAATGCCCTTTTAACATCTATATATGTAGAGCTCTTTTTGCTACTGAATCTGGTCTAAGGTAGAAAACAGATAGCTATATTGTTTGGTTTGTATGAAAAGTTGACACTACTTTTGGTAGGAATTTAGGGTTAGTATGAAGTACTAATTTTGTTGGAGATATTTGACGAATGGCTCTTCCAATGTAAAGGCTTGGATTTCAGTTATTCTTCTAAGAGAAGTGATAATTACTAAGAAGATTACCTTCCATGTGAGGAATTGGAGGCCACAGGAATAAAGAGGCTCAAAGGGTGGTACCAGGAATCTAGTGAGTACACAATATCAAGGTTCCAGACTGGTGTTGGTGGGGTGGAAGGTGGACTGAGTCTTTTAAGTACTTCCATACATGCTTTAATCACTGGAACTTTAAAAAGTGGCATATGTTGTCTGTTTTGCATGCTAAGTCCTGCTTGCTGTAGATGGAACCAATAACCAATGAGGTCTTTCACTGTTGGTGATAGAGGTTTGATTTGTTTATTTAAAAAGTAATGTACAAATCCTTTCCATTTCACTGCATTACATGCGCTTATTGTTGGTCTATGTGCTTGTTTGAGAAAATTCATGTATTCCTGTGGTAGATTAAGGTGTCCAAATTGTAAGATGTCAGAACCCAGATAGCTAGATTGAGCTGTGTGGGATTTGGGTGCCCTCCCTTGGTCCTGAGTTAGAAGATGTGGCCAGAGAGGTAACGTCTAGTGTGGCACAAATGATAGTTGTAGTACAGTTGTGAACCATGCTTGTCATGCCCATGTTGCTGCAAAAGCTAACACAAACACCCCTCTCAGTATACAATATAATACAATACTAGAAATTTGCAGAGTGCACAGCGGCCTCCGAAGAGGCGTCCCGGCGCTAGTGGCACATGAGAAAGAAACCGACAGGTTAAAGTCGTGAGGTGCTTTAAAAACAGGAATTGAACAGCAAGGTTATACGTATTTTTTCTGAAAATAGGTTCCGGAGGGCTACAGTGCAAGTGGAGGGGAAGAGTGTTCCACAACTTGGAGACAAAGAAGACCAGGGCTCTACCACCTCTTTCAGCCTTGTGTATGTGAGGTAGTTGAAAAAGCTTAAGATTATTCGATCTCAAGGATCTGACTTGACGGTGAGGCTTGAACCTCTTCTGAAGATAGGTGAGGCCCTGAAAGCAAAAACATGAGCCTTAAAATGGATTCTTTTAGTGACTGGGAGCCAGTGGAGTAGGCAAAGATGTTTAGACACCGAAGTTCGTGGGGGAACCTTTAGGATTAGGCGCACGACAGAGTTCTGAATGGTTTGAAGACGATGTATTATGTGGGCAGGGGGCCTAAATACAAACTGTTAGCATAATCAAGTTTGGCTGTGACCAGTGCATGTACGATTGTCTTACGAGAGACCAGCAAGATAAGGTGGAGCATCCTCCTAAGTGACTTCAATGTTGGAACACGTGAATCAGAAATTGCCTGGATTGGGGTTCAAATGAAAGGTTAGAATCGAATTTCACTCCAAGGTATCCAACAGTAGGGGCCGTACGAGGGGAGGCTCCCAGTTCTCTCGACCACCAGTTGCTAGGGTCTGGAGATGTCTTGGTAACAGAGATATATTTTTTTTGTTTTTGCAATTAAGCTTGAAGTGGTTTCCATTCATCCATTCAACTTCTACCTTTAAGCACAGTTTAAAAGAACTCGACTTCACAGGCAAGTCCTTCTGCAAGGCAAGGAGGGGCTGAGTGTCATTCGCACAGGAGGCCACTCACACGCCCCATGCATCCACGGGTTTCTCCAGCGGTCCAAGATAGATATTAAAGAGGATGTGGCTAGGTGCAGTACCCTGAGGAACACCTCAAACAAGTGGTTTAAAGGAGGAGGTTAAAGGGGGGAGAAAGATCCTCAATAAAAGACTTTGCCAACGCAGGGCCTGATCTCTGATGCTGATTCCCTTGAGTCTATCAAGTAGGATGGAGTGGAAAACGGTATTGAATGCCAAAGATAGATCACACAGCATTACCACAACAGGTGATTTTAAATCAAGGTTTTCCTTTACGAATCCTGATATTTTCAAGTAGGGCAGACTCAGTTCTGTAACCCATGCGGTAGCCCGACTGGGTGTCATGCAGAAGATGGTTTGAGTCAAGAAAGTGAGAGAGCTGCCTATTCACACTTTTCTCCAGGAGTTTAGCTAACGTGAGCAGGAGAGAGATGGGTCTAAAATACTAAGTACTTTAGGATCAGAGGCGGGTTTTTAAAACAGAGGGATTAACATGGCTTGTTTCCAACATTTGGGGACGACAGCCAACAGAGAATCATTCAGAACTTTGTTTAAAAAGGGGTTTACAACATGTGAGGTATATTTTAAAATGTAGGAAGGGCAGGGGCTGAAAGGGGAACCCGATTTTTCATTTCTCAAGTTCTGTCACTGATTCCTCTAAGGAAATGTGGTTAAACTTTGTAAGTAAGAGGCCAGAATGAAAAAGATGTACCACCTCCTGATCCTGCGGAGATTGCGTGGGGAATTGCTCATAACTAGCCTGAATTTTCTTCACAGGGCTCTATCAAGGGAGAAAGAACATTCTTAGTTGCTGTAGGAGAGAGAAAGGAGTTGACAATTTTAAATAATTCCCAGAGTTTATTAGAGGCTTCAAAAATGGAGGTAGCAAAGAAAGATTTTTGGGCTTTCTGAATTGAGGTGTGATAAATTTTCAGGGTTGCCTGATAAGTTGCTTTGGCCTCTTTGTCTTAGAAGGATCTCCATCTCCGCTCTAGTTTTTTGCATAAGGATTTCAACCTTTAGTGCCTCTGAAAACCAGGAGCAGAAGGTTTGGCTTTTTTAGAGGTGGTGGATTTTTTTGGGGCAAATGTATCCAAGGCATTGACTAGCCAGTTATTAAAGGTGGCAAAGTCCTGATCTAGGGTTCCCCGCCAAATTAAGGCAGTGTACTGTAATGTCTCCTTCAAATGAGAATCCGGAATGTTTATGCCAAGGTCGTGAAATTTTGCTAGACAGACCTTGTGAGCAGCAGGGCGTTGTCGAAATAACATTAAAGGAGATCAGAAAATGGTCTGACAAGGTAAGCTTAAATGCAAGTTTGAACAGAACGGAAGTGGGGTTTGCAAAAGTGAGGTCAAGAGAGTGGCCAACTTTATGTGTGGGCTCCTTTACCATCTGTTCCAGATTAAAGCCTTCCATTGAGGAGAGGACTTGCTGAACAAGTTTATTTGAGTCATCTAGGTGCAAATTAAAATCACCTAGTACCATGAAATTGGTGTGGAGAGGAGACAATTAACCTAGTACATCAGACAGTAAATGCAGCGAGTTGGCCGAGGTGTCGGGTGCTGGCAAATAAGTACCCCTGATAGGGCAGAGGTGGGGGCCAGAATAATAGTAAAAGATAGTCCTTCAATGTTATTAGTATTCGTTAGTTTGGAGATAGAGCAGGAGTAAGAGGAGCAATGTATGATTTGCCCCTCCCCCCTAACGCCCCTTTTTATCCACCTGATCAATGTGCTTGATTAGGAAATCTGAGGGGATACTTAGGGCAATGTCAGCGGCCGAGCACTCTTTGAGCCAAGTTTCTGTGAGGAACAGCATGTCCCAATAATTGTCGAAAATGAAGTTAAAAATATCAATGGCATGTCTAGGTAAAGAATGGCAATTAATAAGACAAGCCGAAAAGGAATTGCCTATGGGGAGGTGAAACCATAGAGTTAATCATGGATTCAATTGCCCCTGCAATGAAATTCACAAAACATATGAGTGGTCTAAGGAACCATACACCCATATAGTTTCCTATGTATGGATGTGTGTATATATATATGAGCTGTCAGAGGAGAACCCATTTTTAGGACAAGAGCCCTCACTCACCTGAAGGTGACATGCTTCAAGCATTGGGTTCCCTCTTCACACCCAGCCTCCAAAGTACATGGTGTGGGCAACAACTCCCCTGCGAGGAGGAGCTGATGTGTTTTAAAGATGAGCAATGTTATAGGGTCAGTGAGTGACAGAGTGCAAAAGAAGTAGTGGGTAAAACTATCTCCAGAGGGCCGAATCAATTTTATTCAGTGGTCCTCTGGGACGAATATATGACGATACTTAGCATGCCATTACTGCGCATGCTTTTAGTGCGATGTTTTTACATCGCAAATGCCATTACTATGCATATTTTTACTGCGCATACCAGTACATCGCAAATGCATTAATAAGATAAGAATTGTCTTTTACAGCGCAGATCATTACTTCGCATACCACTACTTCGCGTACATGGACCATTTTTAATAATTTTAAAATAAAGTAACCTAACCCTAAACCTTAAAACACTACCCCCAGCACGACCCCCTACACTACACAAACACCACTACACTACCCTAAACCCTAAAACACTACCCCAGCACGACCCCCCCGATCCCCACTCCTATCCCTACACTCAAACACTACCCAGCACGACCCTCCCTACACTTCCCTAAACCCTAAATCACTACCCTACACTACACATGCACCACAACACTACCCTAAACCCTAAAACACTACCCCCAGCACGACCCCCTACACTACACATACACCACCACACTACCCTAAACCCTAAAACACTAGCCCCAGCACGGCCCCCTACACTACACATACACCACAACACTACCCTAAACCCTAATACACTACCCCCAGCATGACCCCTTACACTACACAAACACCACAACACTACCCTGAACCCTAACACTACCCCCAGCACGACCCCCTACACTACACATACACAACACTACCCTAAACCCTAATACACTACCCCAGCACGACCCCCTACACTACACATACACAACACTACCCTAAACCCTAATACACTACCCCAGCAAGACCCCCCACCCCCACTCCTGTCCCTACACTCAAACACTACCCAGCACGACCCCCCTACACTACCCTAAACCCTAAAACACTACCCTACACTACACATGCACCACAACACTACACTAAACCCTTAAACACTACCCCCAGCACGACCCCCTACACTACACAACCACACTGCATCCCCCTTACCTCACTCTCCTCATGGTTCCTCTTTCCTCCTGGGACCTTCTTCACGTCGTCTCCGTGGGGCGGTGTACGTCGTTGTGAGGAAACAGCCTCAGTTTCCTCACAACGACATGGATCGGTTTTTTTTTTTACAATGAATAGCGCATACCATTACAACGCATGCGATGAAACAACGCTTGCGATGTAACGACTTGCGTACTAATGGTACGCGTTGTAACATCGCAAGTAATGGTATGCGCACTAGCAGCCGCGCACTAAAGGCTGTTTACCTCTGGGACAGGGTTAAAAAGAGAGGACTCGGGTTTAATCAAATATACCCCTGTAGATGGTCAACATGTTTCTGCCCATGATTGACCCCAGTGGAGTTCAGGGGCATTCATCAGGACCTGGAAAATTAGTCACTCGACTCAAAATTTTAATAGTCAAATAGAAGTATACTGGCCAAAAAAGTATCAGAATGGCCAGGAAGGCGATAGCACGTGTATATCCTGGGTTGACCATCTCTCTGAAAAATCAAATGATAATAATAAGATAAGTAATGCAATAAACAGTGTGGGATCACAGCACAGTAAGGAAAAGGGTCTCATATGACAACTAAAACCCATCAGTGTATGGTGTCCATTTCATACTTTTAAACAAAGTCGGTGATCTAGTGAATATCCCAACTTTATGTAGTGACCGGTGAATCTACTACATAGGTCATCTTACTTAGTTTCAAGGGGACTATTGTCCACTCTCAAACCACTGCCAAACTGAAATTAAAACAAAATGAAACACACATAAAACAATAGGAAACCAACATATCAGAATAACAGCCACAGAGGCACTGCCATATATCAAGCTAGGTTTGCTGGGATGATTAGGGGAAACCCCACATAGGGGACACATGTTCCCCATAGCTAAAACCTGAGGAATAAAATCGCTAAAGTGGTAGCCTGAGGCCGGGCAAAGCCTCAGCAACTCTCCCCTTGTGTAGGCCTGGAGGGATATACCAGCAGCATGGCTGGCGCTGGACATTGTCTGGACGGGCGCAGACAGGCTTGCCTTTGGAGTGTTAAGGAGCTTGAGTCAAACACTAGAGTGCCCAAAACCTGAAAATGGCCTCTGCAAGTGTGATAACGGTCCTGAGTGCGGAAGTGGACAACAATGTGATGTGATTTTCATAAAGTGCCCAAGAAATCAATAAAATAATGCCATTTTGACTAATAGTTCTCCCCATAGTGCAAAGCAGGATTCAATCAAAAGCAGAGTAAAGTGCCCAAGAAATTGATAAGAATAATGCATTTTTCACTAAAAGTTCCCCCCAAAGTACAAAGCAAGATTCAGTAAAACCAGAGTAAAGTGCAAATGCAAATAGCAGTTTTCAGGCACACAGTTTTTCAATTAAAATGCAGTAGAGTTACACTAATTCTAATAGCGCCAACATGGCCATGACAAGCATGGTTCACAAACCTACTACAACTTTAAGAAGGTATCTCTCTGGACACATCTTCTAACTCAGGACCAAGGGAGGGTAATGCACCCAAATCTCACAGAGCTCAATCTAGCAATCGACCAGCTAGAAAAATGATCATATAACTATTTTTAATATTTATTAAAAGTCCAGCCTAATGGTGAAGTCAGATGTTTAATAAATATTAAGGAAAACTGATTTTTAGAAGGTTACCTTTTTCCTGACTGAAGTTCCTGGCGGTTACTTTGCATTATCCCTCCAACTGTCACCCAGCTAGTGAATGGCCCTGATCAGGTGTGAAAACTGCTCCTAGAGCAGAGACAATGGCTTGGGTGTGGAAAAGTGTTTTTGTTCCTCTGACAGGAAGACCAGTTGGGCTGTGTCAAGGAACTTAATGTATGTCAAGTGTGCCTCCCCTGTCACAAGCCGATTTCAGATGGCAGCTGCAGAGGCCTCTTCTTTTACCCTCTCAGTCAGGCGGGTATCAGGTGGTGGTGAAAGATGCCCACCAGAACTGGTTTGGAGTGACCACAGAGGAGGGACTGTTTATTACCCTGGCCACATCCCTGGGTGGGTACACAGGCTCTGCACAAGGGGAGAAGGTTTTTTGTCATCTTGGATTAAGTGAGCGAGGGACTCTGCGAGATTGTTTGCAGTAGGACACACATAAATTGTTCCAAAAGTGGGTATGTTTACCCCTGGTTAATGTGGTTAATCCCCATTTGACATTCTTAACTTTACAGTAAGGTCATAGTATATGTTTGTAAAAGTTATTAATTGAGGGGTGAGGTACCCACCTGAGGTAATAACCACAATCCTTGTCTGGGTAAGCCCTCAAAGTCACAAAATTAACCTGAACTCATCCCATGGCAGCGATGGACAATAGCCGACATGCTTAACCTAGGGTAATGTGTAAAGTATTTCTACAATAGTAATCGAAATGCAAAACAATAAAAAAAATCACCAAATGAATTAGAAATGTAGAGTAGAATGTAATCATCAAAATGACAATAATCCAATACAGGGAACCAGAGATATGAATTTTTTAAGTTTTATGTAGAACTTATAAGAGGCAGAGCAGGTCAAGTCCTTCAGGGCTCTTCTCAGGTCTCAGACAACAGGTTCAGGCCTTGTCTGATCTTCCACTAGTCCATGAGTGTTCTGAATTGGGTGCTTAGAGGAGTCACATTTAATACCTAGGGGTCATTTCCAGCCACTAGCTCATGCTAGTGGTTGAAAATGAACCCTGGGGGATGATACAACCAAGGGGATAAAGGTTCCTGGGGCTAACCCTACCCACTTTGGGCATTTTCAGACACACTAAACGTAGGCTCTGTGCTCTGGGTGTGTTTGTGGAGAGTGTACTATAACAATCCCAGTGTCCTCCTACATCAAACATCAAAATCCAGATTGAAGCAGTCTCTGTACCCACAAAATCTTTCAAAACAAAAGTCTGGTATAACAAAGTTGAGGTTTCAGCAACCAAGCATTGGATACACACAAATTGTTTTGGCATTAAGGTTTCCTTTTTTGCAATGTGCCCCAAATGTTATATGTAAACATAGCATATCTGTCAAACAGAGGTAATGTGAAACGAGGCTCAATGTGATTGGGGCCAGACTGGCTGGGAAGACAACAGATAGGCACTCCCAGGTGTCAGCTAACATCTGCCTGTGAAAGGAGAGGTCTCTTTAAAGTGTGCCCCAAGAGTCATATGAAAATCCCCAGCAAACCAGTCAAGCAGGATGTGACATTCAAGCAGAACTTGACACTTTAATGTCAAAAAGGAACCACCCAGCCCCCCTTTATATATTCTGTCTGGATCAGAAGGGTAATCGCTGCCCATTTAGGTCGGCCTGTTGTTTGGCTCCAGGAAGCAAGTTCCCACCTCATTTACACCTATTTAAATGCTAATTATTGGCTGGCAGATGTGGGAGAACAAAATGCACATTTAGCTTCCAGGAGCTTCAGGTAGGGCACAGGTAACTTTTTAACAGTTACCTTTCCGTAATAATTAGAACAAATTCAACTTCACCATTGAATTGGTTTTTAACAACTATTAAAAATGGTTGTTTAATTGTCTCTAGGTGATCCCATTCCTGAGGTATAGGATTAGCATTTAATATTCCATGCCAGTAACTTCCTATTTGACATCCAAACCTGCTACAATGAAAATAGCTTTGAGGGCATTTTCACTGTAACAACATGTTTAACATTAACTTCTATATGTCCTGCTTTTAAATACCATGTGATGCACCCTGCTTTATGGGCAATAAGGCCTTCTTAGGGTCATTTACAAATATTTAAAAGGAAGGTGTAGGTTTGTCAAAAGGTTTTTCGACAGGTCGAATTTGCAATTAAATCCTCACAGCCAGGCTACTGGGGGCAGGTCTGCAGTCATGTTTACATTGTCACTGTTGTAGATGGCACAATGGGTGCTGCAGTCCACATGTGACATTTAACTTACAGCCCCTCAATACACCCTGGTACCATTTACTAGGGACTTACAGGTAAGTTAAATATGCTAATCAGGTTATGCCAGTTTCATCCTGGCGAAAGGGGGAGCACAGGCACACTACTGTGGGTTAGCAGGGGTAAGGTGCATATAGTTCTAGGGCCGGCAAAAACAGTCAAAGCAAAAATCTGAGGAGGTACCACAAAAATAAGGCTATTCCAAAACATTGTGCAGGAAAATGCAGCAATATCATGCACATTTGAATGCCACCTGTGGACTGCAGCACCTATTATGGCAACCACTAACGTGACAAAGAAGTTATGGCTTCAGGCCTACCTGTGTAGCCTGACTCCAGCAGCTTTTCAACCTGTTTAAATAACCCTTTATGACAAGAAAAAACCCTTCTATAAACTATTAAATAAGGCAACCCCTAAATAGGCCTTGTAGCTATTAAGGTATGGTATATAGGGCCAGATGTATAAAGCATTTTTCAGGTTGCAAAGGATCCAATTAGCAGAATCGGGCCATTTGCGACAGGAAAAATGCTTTTTCACATGTACAAAATGCAAAACGCTATTTGGTAATTTTTTACCGAATCACCATTTGCATTTGCTGTTTGGATGGGACGCATTTTGGGCGTCCCTTCCAAATACTGAATCAGCATGATGTGCATTACTGTTCAGTGAACAAATTCCGGTCGCAAAAGAGTAAAATTTGACCCCCATTTTATAAGTGGTGGGAACACATTCGCAAATGCAAAGGGGCCCACTTGGGACACCTTCACTTTTTGAGAATGTAGAAAAATATTTTTAAGAGCAGGCAGTAGTCATACGGACCGCTGAATACTTCAAAGTTTCATGTTTTTCTTTTTAACGCATCCCATTTTACTTTAAGGAAAACGGGCTGCATTAAAAAAAACAACATTGCTTTATTAAAGAGCAATCACACACATGTTTTTTGCTGACCTCAGCAGGCCACCATCTCAGTGATGGCTGCAATTCCTAATGGGTCGCAAATTGTGACCTATCTCATTAATGTTCATGAGGTAGGTTGGTTTGTGAATTACTACGAATCGCTATTTGGAAACAAAATTCATACATTAGAAATACTGATTTCCTAAATGCGACTCGGAGACAATCGCAATTAGGAAATTGGTACTCCTAATGTCTACACGTCTGGCCCCTAGTATGTAAAAGTGGTACATGCAAAAATGTAATATTGGCATGTACCCATAGTCACAAGCACTCAAAAGCAATTTTCACTGTTAGGGCTGTAGTTGTCCTATTCAGATAAAATAATTAGCCTGCTATCTTTAGATTGGGATAAGCCATAGATGCAATTGAACTATTATTTTTAATGTTTATTTAAAATCCATTTCAATGTGCAAGTTAGATTTGTGATAAATATTTAGGAAAGTTGACTTTTAAAAAGTTATACTTTACATGTCTGAGTCTACAGCTGGCTAGTTAGCATTAGCCTTCTGACTGATGCCCTGCCAGGGCTTCCCTTTAATAAGATGTGAGGCTGCTCCCAGAGCAGTAACAATGGCTTAGGCTTTTTCACAGAAAGACCTGAGTGTGAGGTATATTTCAGATATCACCTGAGAAAGGACAGCTGGAGAGGGGTCAGGAACTGAAATGGACCTGGGTGAGTCCTGCCCACTCACAGTGAAGTGTAATGGGAGACCTAAGGAAGGGAAGCCTTTTATTCCTTGTACCAAATTTATCAGCCCAGAGAGAGCGGGAGCTGGTCCCACAACCAGTTTGGTGTAGCGTAGGAGGAGAAGACTGCTACATTTCCTAAACACAACTGTGGCTGGCACACAAGCTACTTTCGGAGGCAGAAAGATTCTGCCATGTTGGATTTGCCTCAAACCGGTGCACTGTGGCATAGTCTGCAGTACGGCCAACAGGAACTCTTCAAACGTTTTAAGTGTTGCCCATGGGAATCTTTTCCTCTTTGGTTAGAGAGTTAGAGAGTGCTGGAGAGTGACCCACCCCACCCACTGGCTAGTGAATTCTACAAAAGTGATACGTCACGCACAGCTCATCAGAATACTTTCAGGACCTGTGGAAAAAAGAAGAGTACTGGACCTTCTGTTTGAGACCTGTGTGGAGACCTAAACAGAGATGGACCTACTTCCATTGTACCCGGGATTAAGGAATGTACTCTAAGGGTCAGCTGGCTGACCTTCTCTGTAGCAACAAGGGCACAACAAGCGGCAAGGGCCCATTTTCCTGAAGTGCCCAGCTGACCAGTAGCAAATGGAACTGGAGTGAACTCTGTTGGTGGCCTATCCTGGAGTAAGTCATCGTCCTGAGGTCCTGGATGCCTTAGAAGAGACCAAAAGGAGCTGCTCCAGAAACTCTGAAAATATTTTTAGACTTCAAAGACTTCTAGAGCATCAGAAGGTCCTTGAAGCAACAGTGGGCAACTTCGAGAGGAATTCGTCAGACACAGCTCCAAAGTTTGGCAGACAGAGTAGTGGCCATAAGAATACAATAGGTCATTGCCATCCTGAGGGTACTGCACCAACAAACAATTGAGAGTTGTCCGCCGGCCCAGTGGACAACTCAGTACATTGAAAGGAACCACCATCACAGTGGTTCCTATCAACACACAAAAAGTTTGGTGTACGTCAGCTGTTGGTTTTGACAGAAGTACACTAAACTTTTCAAACGTTTTGGTTTCTCAAAACCAAACTGCCAAAGTGGGAGTTTTTTTTATTGAAAAACAAAAAAATAATGACGCCCCACAACCTGAAAGATTTCTCCCAGGGTTTGGGGTTCATTATTATTTTGTTACTGTCCCTCACTGCCAGGAGATAGACAAGAAAAAAAGACATCACATCGTCCTTCGTAAATAGGGTGACGGTTATGTCTTTCTTACAACGGCCCCCTTCTTAGTCAGCCTGTTGGAGGAAGATTTCTATCATTGGAGCCGAAGGGGGCTTTGTAAGCGGAAAACAGATGTTCCATCCAACTATAACTGAGGTGGGTGAACCAATGTTTTTGTAGACAGGGTACTCCATTGTGTTTTTGACAGAGTACTTTGCCTGCCAAAATGGAGATCAATCCCCAAGTCTGATGGTAAAAATCTTGGCTAGGTGAAGATGTGAAAAGTGTCCGCCCAATTGAAAAACTTTGGCAGCAATGAAATGCGAATTTCTCCCACTCTGAGCTTTTTCCCACCTATGCCAACCGCTTCAGCTGTACATCACTCAGTGGCTATCTGGCTTTAAGATTACTTTAGTAGGGACAGACTGCAGCCTTACCCTGCTGGAGGATTCTACCTTTCATTTCAGAGAAAGTAAAATTGCTACTGGGACAAACCCACTTCATGTATCCAACCCACACTCCAATGTGGTCTCCCTGAAATTGTGCCTAGGTCCTAATCAAGAGGAACAGTGACTACTGTTTGGGGCTTTAATTTTTCTTGACTCTTTTTGCCTTACATCTTTAAAACTTCCTATTTTGCAGTTCCCCTTATTGTATGTTTGTTGTTTTTGTGTAATTTTACTCATTAGATTTTTGTGTCTATTTTTCTAAGTTGGTTCTGGGATTTTTATTTAACCCCTTGGCCGCGGCGGTAATTCCGCTGGGGCGCTGGGGGTGTGGGGGGTGAGCGCGGCGCCGCCATGCTCGTGACGGAACCACGCCGTCATGAGTCACGGGCGAGCTGTGCTCATGACAGCGTGGTTCCGTCATGACCCTGCCCACTCACTAATTCACCCGCACAGGCGGGGAATCAGTACCGCGTGGGCGGAGCGGCCGTAGCATGACGGAACCACGCCGTCATGAGCACACGCCGCCCGTGGCTCATGACGGCGTGGTTCCGTCATGCGCAGGGAAGGGGTTAATTGTGGTTTCTCTGTTTGTTACTGCTAAATACTTTACAGATTTTCCTAAGCTAACTTTGTTTGGTCTGTGCCATAACTACTAGAGGGTTGTATCCAGGATTACATTTGTTACCATACCAAATTTGTGGCTTTATTCCTTGTGGTGATTTCCCATCCTCCCTAATTAATAACCCACTTTCTTACACATGGGATCAGTACCCGATACTTTCAAACAGGATATTGATGGCAACTACTGAAATAAATCTAACATTGTCCCGCTACTTACTACCCCATTAAGCTGATCCTAGTTGCAGCAAACATTCTTGAAGCTTTTGTGGCTAAACAGCTTTACTAATTTTTAGAACTAAATAGAACCTTCAACAGCAGTCAGTCCGGCATTCACCCACATTTACGCATTGAGTTAACAATGATAGCGATTATGGACAATCATCACCAGGCTATAAGCACCCTGATACTTTCAGATGCGGCTGTGGCATTTGATATAATTAATCACAAACTTATTTTATGCCAACTTCACGCTGCTGGCATAAAAGATACTGTTCTTGACTGGTTCACTTCTTTTTCTATCTGTAGGGCACAACTGATCCTGGGGCAATATCCATTGCTCCATTGCTCTGCTCCATCAGCCACCTCATGTGGGGTGCCTCAAGGCTCTGCCTTGTTTCCTCATCTCTTTACCCTCTAAATGAAGCCACTGTAGACTATCACCCACTCCTCTGGGTTTAATGATTACACCTATTCAGATAATATCCAATTACGTTTAAGGCTTACTAATGTATCCAATGACATGTCTTCTTTTTGAGACTGCTTTTTGGCTGTGCAACAGTGGATGGAAGGTCACAGGCTGAAACTCAACACAGAAAAGATGGAAGTGCTTATAACCAGTTGCAACTACAATCTTCTGCCCTCTAAACCTTTGACCTCTTCTGTAGCTAAATATGTAAGGATTCCGGCACTAAAACTGACACACCCTTGCAGATGGACACTCAAGTATCTTCAGTCACCTCAGCTTGTGTCTTCTGCATGTAATGTCTTCACCATGTGCTTCCTTCGCTGTTGATTGAGAGTAGTCTTGTCTGCATTATATCTCGTATGTGTTGTAGGTTAGACTATTGTAATATTCGCTACCTTAAAATCTTGCATCTAGCCAGGCTTCAAACTGTTCAAAGCCAGGCAGCACACTCGGACATTGGCAGAACCTATTACAGCCATGCTAAGCCCATCCTAAACGCTTTACAATGATTTTTTCACATATAATCCGTCAAGTCAGCTTTCTTCAACATCTTCTGTACGTCTATCTATCCCCGGCTAACATGAAGTCTGACTGGGTGCTCGCGCTTTTCTACTTTTCGCTGGTACCGTCTGGAACACTCTCCCAAAATATTTGCGAGCAACTTATAACCATCTTTCATTTAGGAAAGCTGCTTAAACCTGGGTATTTCTGTAACTGAAGCAGATATATATATGCTGATTCAGAATGACAAGACTCTAGTAAAATACTAATTATTGATTCTCAGTGTACAAAAAATGAAAGTTCTAGACTGGTGCAAATTAATCAATTGACTGTAAATGTAATGCAATATTTTCTTTTTACCTAATAAAACAATTTTGTAACAGTATACTGCACTTTGCCAGTAAATATTAGACAATCTGAGTGCTGAGTCAACATGTGCTGTGGGGTACGGCTCTATGTATTCATTAAAGCTACCAGTAATCCCCTCACTTTCCAAATAACAATAAAACCCCCAAACCTGCCTAATACCCCTCTCCTTCCCCAGCATGCCCCCGGCATTTTTAGTTGGATACACCATATGGCTTGTTGGGGAATTACAGACGCACGTCCCAGTAGCATTTTTAAGTTTCACCTGCACAGCGCTAGTGAAATCTATTGTATTAAAAGGGGCTTACATCCCGCCCTTACTTTGGATTTGTTTGTGTGCCTGCCACTTACTTTTCCGCCATTTCTATAGGCTGTAGCATATTAGTTCCTGTTGTTCTTTGTGTGGTCTTCTTATCAGTGACCCATGTTCCAAGTACTCCTTTTCTTCTGCCGACCTACTTTGTTATCTGTGAGCAAGCATGTTTGGTGGTTGCATGTTATTTTTCTTTTGTCTCCACGCTCTGTAGGCATTGCAGCACTGTACACGAGCCAGCTGCATTACACATGGACACATCCATTTTTGGGCAAGGAGAGATAAAGTGATTAGCCAAAATTCAAAGGATGTTGAACCTCCTGCTGAGACTCAAACCCAGTTCCCCAGCTTCAAAGTGGGCTGCTCTAGCGGTTATGCCATATCCTCTCTCATCCTCTTCATTGCCCCATTATCTCCCCTCCTCCTGGGGTGGGCGCACTCATCCAATTTCACTGTGCGTTCCTTGTTCTTTCATGTTTTTTCTTTTTGTTTCTCCCCTACTGTAGGTTGTAATTCTGTATTACCTGTCTTTCGCTTCAAGATTATTTCCTTTATTTTCTGGTCATCTTTTTCTCTCCATTTTATCTTTCCTGGTTACCTGCCCTGGCTGGATTAGCATTTTCAGCTATCTGGCCAGATCCGTTGAGAGAGTTGCAAAGGCTGCTGAAGCTTCCAGTCTACTCGACGCTTTTCTGGTCTTTATGCTGAGGATGGAGGACTCCCTGAAGTGCCCGGATCGCAAGGTGAAGTGGAAGGAGGGTTCTGCATTGCAGAGAGATGGGAACAGACTATTCCATCAGATACTGAGCAGAGAACCTTCCTGACGGGGGACAAAGACACAGTTAGTGGTCCCCTTGTAGATACACTGAGAGGCCTCACTTAGACTCCTTAAAGTGCCACTTGCGCTGTTGAAGCTGAACCCTTAATGCCTGAGCACTTGTATGAGCATAGAAGGAGCATGTGAAGTTTATGTTAGCCTGGGAATCTGCCCGAGCTTGGCCTTGCCCAACCCCCTTTTGTTCTAACTGAAGAGCTTTTGTTCTCTCTTGGCCATACTTACTCTGGCTCGGTGCTTGTCTGCGCCTTCTTTGTGAGTGGATGCCGTAAAGTGCCCATATATTCCACAGTTGCATAGTATTTGCCTTAGCTTCTGCAAGTTGAGTGCTCTGAGCTCATGGTGCTGAATGTCAAGTGAGAACAGTTCAACGAGTCCCATTGGTTACCATACCTCTCTGTTGCTGGTAGTTGTGCACTACAAGTACCAGAAGACCCGGGGTTAGAGGACAGCTTGACATATCTTCTTGTTATGTATATTACGCAGAACATGCCGACCCAAGCTGCAAGTCTTAGCATGGGAGGCTACGTTGTTTGGAGAGCTCGACTTCATGTGCCTATTTAGGGTGTTCAGGTCTCTGTTTGCAGTCTTAGGGTTTATTTTTTAGCAGGGGATATCTTTACTGTGCTAGTCCAGTTGAAGCATCTATGGACTACAATTCCCAGAATGCTAGGATTTGTATACATGAAGCGCGGGACTGAAATCGTGATCTCCTGCTGATCTTTTAATTGCTAAGCAGAAGATTGATCAGAGAAGGTGGACAACTTTACGAACATTTTGTGTAACTTTGGGCTATTTCCTGGCAAACCGAATTGCACCTTGTAAAAGGGAAATGTCTTCAGAAACTATTCTGCAGAGCACAGAAGATTGTGATTGTAAAGCTGTTCTGCATTATTAATTGATCAAATATAGAGCTCCCGGTTTTATGGTATTTATTTTTTTGACATTTTCATCTGTATTTATCCATATTTATTTTTTACTAATTTTATCTGTATTTATCCATATTTATTTTGGGTTTTGTGGAAAAATGAAGCTGAAATTAGTATAATTCCACATTTATTTAACCGGTAAATATGCATTCATGCTTGAATGGCTACTTGGTTTCAATGCTGTAAACACCCGCAGAAGATAAATCAATGCACTTATTTAAAAAAAGTACATTTCAGTATCAACCTTGTGCATATCTACTGCTGTTAAAGTCTCTTTACTAAAATGTCTTTCTTTTTTTTAGCCCCCTTACCTATCAATCCACACAGCTATTGGCCTGGTAGTCATGGCAGACAGTATTTAGAAAAAAAAAGCAACCCAATTTCCGTTTTTATCCACATTTAAAAATAAATACAGACAAGAAAATAAATGTTTTCTGTCTGTATTTATCTGTAAAAACGGAAAACAGGGAGCCTTAATCAAATACTACGGGCCTGATTCACAACGGTGAAGTTAGACTTTTGGTCTTTTGGTCCAAGTTTAGACCAAAAGTCTCACTTTACTACTTTACGGTATTCACAAAGGTAAGTTACGAGTAGTAACTTTATGGCCGCACTCGGGCAGAGTTTCCGCACTTGGGTTGGAATCTCCGCACTCCGGCCCTGGTGCAGTGATTCCAGCCCGAGTGCAGATGTAAAGATACTACTCGTAACTTTCTTTGTGAATGCAGAAAGTCGTAAACTTAGACTTCTGGTCTAAGTTTACCTTTGTGAATCAGGCCGATAATTTTTAAATAGCTTACGGAGTTTAGGCACCAGCTGCAGATCTAGATATTACTAACCAGCTATTCATAGGGTAAAATAGCGCTAAGGTAAATCAGGTGGCATCAGATCTTACCCTATTATGAGACCTTTGCATGTCAATGTGTTGCAGTAGGTTTGTTTCTTGCTCATTATTAAGACCAAGCCGTTTCATTCCCCTTTGCCATCCCAGCCTTAAGGCTCCTACCACACATGGGAACATTTACCTCTCACTTCCTCAGAAGTGGCAATGCATCTCCATAGCAATGCCTTATTAATCAGGCCCTTAGCCCGCTAATCACCGCCTTGATGCCTTTGGGTGTTGTGTGCACTTGAATTCAGAAGCCTTCTCAGAGATGCATCAGGGCGATAATACGCATGCGGCTAAAAGGACTGTCTGTCCCTCTTTATAAGCACCGTCATATCAGCTTGAAGAGCACTCATTGTTCCAAAACCGAACAGGGCGAGGGCCTGTGGTAATAGTTCATGTGTTGTTGGCAGGTGGGCACAGTGTACTGTATCACTAACCAGGCTTAAGAGGAGGTGCCCTAGAGGGAAACAAAAGGTGCCTGTGTCACATTACAGAAGTGGAATCGTGTTAGGCTGATAAGGGGCAGGGTGGAAGTTTCTCAAAATACAAACATTAGGTCACACACCCCAAGAGTTTTAAGCTCTTCAGAGTATGGGACGTCATGTTTTTTTGTTATGTGTATTAATGCCCATGATTAATTGATTTGAGTTTTATTTAGGTCAAGCCTGTAAGAGCATGCGCCTCGCTTGCGAGATACTGTTGTTAAATATAAGGGCTTGAAGCCTGCCCGTTGTTTACCATTTGTTGTCTTGCGTGGTACTCTTCTTTACAGTCTCGTAATGCAGACCTAGCATTATTTCCATTCCTCTCTGTGGTGCAGGGACCAAGCATTGATTGATTCAACATAATCAGTGCCCGTCCACCCCTCTCTACGTGAATGAGGTGCTATTATGGTTTATTTTTAACTTTTAGTCCTATGCAAACAGAAGGCGTGTGACCAACCAAAACGTGCCCAGCAGAACAAACAAAATTGCAAAGACTTATTTTCTTTGGTTAACTTTATTTTATTTTGCCAAGTCTTCTTTTCACACTTTGCACTCATGTTTTCTTTTGCTGGTGGGTGCTGTACTCAAAAGATGAGGATTATCGTGTTGTAAATATTGGAAAGCAACATTATTTCTTTCTTATGTGTATCATTTCAGAAATTATGATTTAACACATATTTGTGCAGTACTCCCCAATCCGCCCCACTCTAATCCATGACAGTCCACCACACCGCACCCTTCACCAATTCACCCCACTCAATCCAAGCCACCCCAGACCAATCCAATCCACTTCACTCTAATCCAAACCGCTCACACCAATTCAATCCACTCCAATCTACCACACTCCAGTCCTCACAACCCACCACACTCCAATCTGCCCCACTCCAGTTCACTTCACTCCAATACATAACAATCTGCCCCACTCCAGTCCAAAACAATCTGCCCCACTCCAATTCAAAGAAATCTGCCCAACTCCAATCCAAAGAAATCTGCCCAACTTCAATTTGCCCCACTCCAATCCAAAATAATCTACCCCACTCCAATCCAAAACAATCTGCCCCACTCCAATCCATCCCACTTCAATATGCCCACTCTAATCCAAGACAAGCTGTCACACTCAACTCTGCCCCACTCCAATCCGCCCCACTCCAATCCACCCCACTCCAGTCCAAAACAATCAGTCCCACTCTAATCCACCCCACTCCAATCTGACCCACTCCCATGCAAAACAATCTGCCCACTCCAATCTGCCCTACTCCAATCCAAAACAATCTGCCCCACTTCAATCCATCCACTCCAATCCAAATCAATCTGCCCCACCCCAAACCACCACAACCCACCCCACTCCAATTCACCCCAATCCAATATATCCCACTCCAATTTAATCCACCTCACCCCAATTCAATCCACTCCCTCCCCAATTCAATCCACCCCACTCCAATTCAAAATAATCTGCCAAACTCTAATCTGTCCCACACCAATAGGCCCCACTCCAATCCAAACCGATCTGCCCCACTCTAATCCAAAACAATCTGCCCCAATCCAAAACAATCTGCCCCCCAGTCCAAAACAATCTGCCAACTCCAATCTGCCCCACTCCAATACAAAACAATCTGCCCCACTCAAATCCAAAACAATGTGCCCCACTCCAATCAGCCCAACTCCAATCCAAAACAATCTCCCCCCGTCCAATCTGCCTCGCTAAATCCGAAACAATATGCCCCACTCCAATCCAAAACAATCCACCCGACCCCACTCCATTCCAATCCACCCCACTCCAATCCAATTCACCATTTTCCAATCCAATTCACCCCACTCCAATCCAACCCACCCCACACCAATCTACCCCACCAATCCAGCCAAATCCAATCTACCCCACTCCAATCTACTCCACCCTACTCCAATCCACCCCACCCTACCCCACCTCAATCCAATCCACCCCAATCCACCCCAATCCTCCCCATCGAATCCACCTCAATACAATCCACCCAGCTGCAATCCAATCTACTCCACTCCAATCCACCCCAGTCCAATTCACCCCACTCCATTTCACCCCATCCCACCTCAGTGTAATCCACCCCAGTTCAATCCACTCCACTCTACCACAATCCAACCCACCCCACTCCAATCCACCCCACTCCACCCCAATCCAGTCCACCCCACCCCACTTCAATCCAGTCCACCCCACCCCACTTCAATTCACCCCTCTCCTATCTAATCCACCCCATCCAGTCCACCCCACTTCAATCCAATCCACCCCTCTCGTCTAGTACAATACACACCCCTCCAGTCTAGTACATTCCACCCCTCCCAGTCCAGTCTAGTCAACCCCACTCCACTCTAATTCACTCCACTCCAACACACCCTGATCTAATCCAATCTACCCCACCCAAGTCCTATCACTCCATTCCAATCCACCCCATCCCATTTCGACCCCCCACTCCAATCCACCCCATACAGTCCACTCACTCCAATTCACCCTATTCCACTCAATACGACCCAACCCAATCTACTCCAATCCACCACACTACCTCAATCCACTCCTATTCCACTCCACTCTATGACACTCCACTGTACGACGCTCTCTGCCACTGAACTCTACTCCCCTCTAATGAACTCTGTGACACTCTACTCCCCCCACTCCGCTCTATGACACTCTACTTCAACAAATCCAGCCTACAACACTGGCATACACCATGGGAAAAACATATTGCCAAAGCCAATAGCCCTTGTATAAGCGAGACCTACCTGACGCTACTGCATCAGAGGTCTTCACACAAATAACCTTCAACAAACAAAATAAGCACTGGCCAGTGGCGGCTCCTCTATAGGGGCGTGGGGGCGTCGCCCCACTGCTTTCTCGCAGTGCGAGAAGGCAGAAACATAAAATGGTAAAACTACCATTTTATGTTTCTGCTTCTCGCACTGCGAGAAAGCAGAAGTGCCTGGAGTGCCTGGTTGTGGGCGGGCAGTTGGGCGGTCCTGCTCGAGGGCAGGGGGGGAGTGGCTTACCCACTGTTAAGGGTACTGACTGTTTGGTCGGCCCCAGGGCCGAACAAAGCAGTCATGCGCACTCCCTCTTTTTCTCTATGTAGGCTGCTGCATGCAGCCTACATAGAGAAAATGGCCCGGCTGGGGCGCTCTCCGCTGTGCCTTACCAATCGCGTTGTGATTGGCTTAGCGGGGAGGGGAGGGAGGCTGCCGAGGCAAAACGCGGCCAGGAGCAGAGGCAGGCAGGAGCTGATGCAGCGGCGCTGCTGATCCGGAGGTCGAGGAAGGTAAGTTTTTTATTTTAATTACTGTACCCCCCCCCCCAGACTCTTCCCCCACACCTTGCTTGCCGGCCGCGACTGCAAATTAGTATTGTGTCACTCTAAACAATTTAAAGGTGGACATTGTGAGGAGTTTGCGGCGGCAATGTGCATGGCATTACTGTCGAGGGCCCGGTCATTATGGCTCGGACCCGGCGTCGGATTGGTAACGAGGGCAAAAGCTGATTTCTCGGTAGATAATATTTTACATTTCGAACAACTTTCTGTTTAATATTTGAACTTGACGATGTTTAACTTATCTCTGTATGTGCCTTATTTCAATTCCATTTTGTTCTGTGATGTTTGGAAAAGAAACTGCAAGCAGTGCTACTGTAAATACAGCCAGCACTTTGCATTTCAGGGGGAAAGGTGAATGCGACATTCAGAAGAAGTATGTCTGTCTTGGAGGGTTGACAGACTGGTCCAGAGCGCAGAGCAAGGCTTCTAAAAAAAGCAACACTAAGCGATTTACGACGTGAGAGAACACCTCAGACTGCAGGGAAAATTACACCACGCTTTGGGCTAGACTGTGAGTCGGACCATCTCCTGGCTGCTTTGAACTTTTACTAGACGTCGCACTGTGCCACCAAGGGGCTGCTGTAACTAGTATTCCTGGTTATCCGCTGGCTGTGAAGCGTGAACGCTCGCGCTGGTGTGCACAGCAGGTGCAACAGGGAGCTGTGCTGCGCCCTGCATCTGCAGGTATCATGCCGTCCGTGCACTTGCACCAAAGCACTACCTCTGCGAGTTCATTCAGGCGTTGCAGGGAGGGCCAATTCTCACTGACAATGTGACGCATTCTCTTGTCAACTTGCACTAACACACTTGATTGTGAAGGATGTGTGCGGCCTTTGGTGTTGACGCACTTTCAAAAGCACAGTAGGTTTTATGTACACCTTTGCCAGCATAGACACAGCACTGATCATTTGCAGTTCACAATATATTTCATGTTGTTACTGCTACAGAAAAGTTATCTTTCTCCATTTCACGCTATAGAGGACTAAACTTATGCTTTCGTACCCCATTAAGACGTCAGCAAGTGGGCAGTGACCTGTCTCCCGGCTGCAAAGTGGGCAAAGCTGCACATTTTGTCACCAAGTTACAAAACTCTAGGTGTGACAGTGAAGTGGGGAAAATAAAGATGTGACCTTGCTCCGTTCCCTTCATTTGTTCCCCCCATGCAGCTGTTATTTATATCTCCCAGCGGGCGGGTGTTACATCATGCTTGGCTCTTTGCTTAATGACAGCTTTTTCAAAGAAGGAGGTCTAGTCCGCATTTTGTGCAGTCATCTCTTCTTGCTCGGCCTTGAAGTGGGTGACAGTCAGCCTACAGTGCACGAACCAACCGAGCCCAGCAGCACACGTCGACTGCCAGCCTGGGCACACTCTTTCATTTGCATACAGACAGAATAGCTTGGAAGTGCACTGATAAAATCTCGTTTTGCAGAGGTGTTTCTTTTGCTTGCCAATAATTATTTTCCTTTTCTATATATACATATGAAAACAGAATATTGAAATGATCTGTGTATTTTAAACTGTAAAAATATATGTAATGCTGCAACCCATGCCAATGGCAGCCCATCTGCTGGGTGTCAAGACTTCCATTATATCTGTCCTTATTTGGGCCCTGCCTTCTTCCTTCGTGTGCAGATTCCATTTCAGACATGAGAATACTGTTGATAACTACCTGCATCAGGTCTATCGATCTGGTCTCCCATTGAGGCTGTAGTGGCGCTGGAACAATTAAAATGCACCATTTGCCCAAAGTTTTTTTTTTTTTTTTTAAATTCTTTGGGAAAGAACTTCCTTCCACAAACCCCTTTTATGTCAATTAGGCTTGCTCTCGACGTAACTCCCACCTTTAAAACTTTTACGCCCTACCACTTTTAAATATCAGCAGCCGCCACTGGCACTGGCTAAGCCAAAAGGTCAGCAGCCACTCCCACAATATCGCCTTTGTCACTTCCTGTCGACTAAGCTACCCCTTGGTCCGCCTCTGCCACTTCTCAGACTCCGCCATTTCCTTATACAGGTTTTACCAATCCGTCTGAATCCTGCAGGTACCACCTCTGGGCGCCACGCCCTGTGCAATCGACCATAGCTCGAATAGTTAGAGGCGATCGACGATGCCACGCTATCTCTCCTGAGCTGTGTAACGTGTTAAGGCACTGTCAGTTTTAGCTAAGGTGAACCGGCTTTTACTTATTTATTGTGTTCTGTTGGCGAAGTACTACAATTCATAGTCTGCAACTGCCACCTAGTGGCGAGGGTACACATTTACTCGTGACAAAAAGCTGCCACACTCCAACCCTGATGGTGTACTTACTGTGTCTATTGGCGAGGAATACACAACTACAATACGTAGTCTGCTACTGCCATCTTGCGGCTAGTGTACACAATTACACATTGAGACAAACAGCTGTCACACCATAATACAAGTATGTACTTAACGTGTTTTATTGGAGAGGGACATACAACTACAATACATAGTCTTCAACTGCCATCTAGTGGCTATGGTACAAAATTGCTCATTGAGGCAAGATGATCTTACTCTAAAATCCTTATGGTGCACTAACTACATTTCTAGGATTAGGCACGGAGTCATATTTGTTAAACACCAGCTTTCCAGATCTACAGCATCGCTTCTAGACACTACAACAAACTACTAAAAAACCACATACAAAACACGAATCACAAGTTTCACATACAGTGCTGGAAGTGGAAACAAATTATACGTTGAGGAGGGGCGGGGCACTTTTGTAACTCACTTCATTGGTCACAAAGAGTCCGTATTTACACTACAGAGACAGACCAGTATGCCTCAGATAGATACAATGACAGAGAGAGTAAAAACAATTCCAAATCACAGATTATCTCCTTCCAACTTGCAAAGTGGCATGCTGAGTGTCTCTGCCTGTGATGAGGAGTCTGGCCTGTGGTGTGAGCACCCAGCTTGCTCTGTTAGGCACGCTTGCTCCAAGACAGGGCACAATTCAGAGAGGAGAAATTACTAGTTGTCTGTGAAGAGAGGCAACTGGAATTGGGCCATGCTGGGGTGGGAAAGGGTTCCCCCTAGTGCACTTCAGGCTGCTTCTCTAATGCACACACTAGAGAAGGGAGGGTGCCGTAGCATATAGCTCATGTGCACTATGTCACAAGGCACTGAGGCACAGTCAGGAAGATTCAGTAGAGCCAGTCGAGCTGCCTGGACCAGGGTCCGCCTGGTTTTCACTCTATTCTGGTACTGTTCACAGAGGAAGGAATTTTTACAATTGGGACAAAGTCAGCAAAGGCCAACACCTCCCCAATGGGTCCTTCCCCCAGCTCTTCCTGGGCCTGTCACACAACATAGCAATCTTAATAAGCTGGAAATTAACCTTTCCAAAAGGACCGTTCTACTTCACTCCTAATCCGCACCAATTAGCGCAAGAAAGGATAACAAGCAGAGAAGGCTTAGAAAGAAAAGTACCCTAAAGGAGAGAAGTAAAAAAAATGGCACAAGTGCGGTATGGCAAAAATAGAAATGGGGCAGCAACAAGAGTAAAAGAACTGCAGGTAAATAAGCGAGCTGTAGAAGAGATGAAATGGAACAACAACACAACGTGAAAGAAAACTATAGAAAACACACAAAATCAAGTTCTACAATTATTGTACCTGAAACCTACTACTAATAACGTCAAGGTCCTGCAGATCTGGCCCCATGCAGTTGCTCCAGAGATCTTGGTGTGAATTAAGAGGGGTTCTTGTAAGAAACTGGGGGGCATATTAGCAAGGGCCATTATCTCCGCTTTTTTGGCTTTTAGAGCCAAAAAAGCGGAGATAATATTACCGCCCTATTACCAAGGCGGGTGTTAACATGCATTAACGCATGTTAGCACCCGTTTTCCCACGCCTCGCTCTGCATCTCTAATGAGATGCAAAGTGGGCGTTCCTTCCCAGGATATCAGGAGAAATGTCGCTAACCGACATTTCTCCTATTATCAAGCTGCAGGCGAACATGCAGAGCGATTAGAAAAGTAGCGCTAACCGCGGTTAGCGCTACTTTTCTAACGCCTGCTCTCAGTATGACTTAGCCATGATATCCAATGGGAGGTGGATTCATAGGCTGAATCCTCACCTGCCTATTAGCAAGCTTTACGTCAGCGATAACATTTTTATCGCTGTTGTACCCGTGTTACTGGAGGATTTTGCCGCTATCGCTGGTTTTTTTATCGCATTGGAGATAAGCGTTGATAATAACGCGTTATCTCCGCAATGAAAACCAGCGATAGTCGGCGATAAAAAAAAACACGCTAAGCGCGGTTTGCGATAATTATCGCACGCTGTTGGTAATAGGCCCCTGGGTTATTAGTTGAGAGGGATGATAGCCCCTACTAAAATAACAAACACAACCCGTGTCAGGGTGAACCATTAAAGTCACTAAATAAACATGTGCTAATCCCTCTGGTAGCTTGTCACAAAAGCAGGCTTAACTTAGAGGCAATGTATAAGGTATTTATGCAGCACTCGGGCAGTAATGAAGTGAAGTTACAACACAATAAAAATCCCAAACCAACTAAGAAAATAGAGTTGAATTTAATAAATAAAATGACACGAAAATGACAAAAATCCAAAACCTAGAACCATAATTATGAGTTTTTAAGGTCTTAGGTGAAAATAGTGCCAAAAAATCACAAAGGGCCAGATGTAGGTCACTGACCGTGCCGGGCCAGGTCAAAGTCAATCCACTCCACTCCACAAGTACAGGATGACCTCGATGGAGCGCGGGTCAGATACAAGGGCCAGGTTCGTCCTGGTGAGGATTTTATGTTTATGTGTTTGTTTATGGATCTGTAGAGCGCATGGCTGCCCGAAGGCTTCCCAGCGCTAGGAGTCAGAGGAGGCAGTCAGGGTGCATAGGATGTTAAGGGAAGAGCCAAGTTTTGAGTCTTTTCCTGAATGCCAATTCATCAGTCAGCATACGCAGTTCCCTAGGCAGGGAGTTCCATAGGCTAGGAGCCAGATGCGAGAAGGATATGCCTCCCCACCTGGATCTCTTTATCCTAGTTTGTTTCATGAGTAGATCTGCAGAGGATCTTAGGGGTCTGCCTGGGATGTAGTGTGACACAAGCTTTTTGATTAAGGCCGGACCTTTGTCATTCATAGCTCTATGGGCAATACATAGTGACTTGATCTTGATCCTGGCCTGGATAGGGAGCCAGTGTAGTGTCTTCAAGGCTGCCTTGGCTGACTGTTGTCTGGGGATGCGCAGCAGTATCCTAGCTGCGGCATTCTTCACCACTTGCAGTCTGTTTATAACGTATTTGAGTGCGCCAAGATACAGGGAGTTACCATAATCCAGCAGCGACACCACAAGGGCCTGGACCACGGTTCTGCAAGTGTGTTCAGGAATGAGAGGGAGGATCTTCCGGAGCATGAGCAGTAATCCAAAACACGCGCCTGATAGTTTTCTGGCTTGAGTCTCCATGGACAGACTTTCGTGTAGCCAAATTCCCAGATTTTTAACCTCGTTCTTTGGGACAGGGGGTTCTCCCAGTTCTGGAGGCCAGATAATAATGTTTCTTGGGACCACCTTATTACTCAGGAACATAAGCTCTGTTTTTCCTCCATTCAGCTTTCGGCTGCCATTATTCATCCATTCTGCAACTTGTATCATGCATGTTGCCAAGTTGTGCGTGGATTGGGGGCCCTCCGTCACTGATAGTATCAACTGGGTATCGTCCGCGTATGACACTATAGATAGTCCAAATTCTTGCACTATCTCTGCCAGTGGTTGCATATACAGGTTAAATAGTGTTGGGCTTAATGCAGATCCCTGTGGGGCTCCACACGAGATTTGGAGGGTGTCAGATAGGTGCTCACCTTCCAATAGTTGGAAGGATCTATCTTCTAGAAATGAGGTAATCCACTTTAGTGCAGAGCCTGTAATACCCGCTTCCTTTAACCTGCGGATCATGGTCTTATGATCCACCGTATCAAAAGCGGCGCTAAGATCCAAGAGCAGGATTGCTGCTGTACACCCCTGGTCTAGGGAGTTACATGCTGAATTAATTTTTCCTTCGAAATATTTGGCTTGGGTTTGGAGCATCTCATTATGATACTGTCTAATAGCCAGCTTGTATTGGCTCTTGATGGCGGGATCATAGTTTTTCCTCCATTGTCTTTCTAGTTTTTTACAGCATTTTTTCATCATGATTAGGTTCGCGTTAAACCATGCTGCTGTTTTTCTAGGTGGTCTGGTTTTCTGAGGGTACTGAGCTGCAACTTTGTTAATCCAGTCTGCCCCCCTCTTATGTGCCTCTTCTAGGTTGTCTGCCATGCATAGGGCCTGAGCTTCTAGTTCAGTCACCATGCTGTCCTGTAAAGTTCTTGGCAATTTATTCCTAGTCCTGGTGAGTTTATTACATGTGGGTAGGGCCTGAGGTTAACTAATGTAAAGGGTATAAAGTGGTGATCAGTCCAGGGGACTGGCACGGGGGTCCCTACCGCTAAATTGGGTTTATTGGAGAAGATGGCATCTAATATGTGCCCTTTTTCATGCGCGCCTGCGCTTACCATTTGTTTAAGTTGCATGGCTTCCATATCTTGAATCAGTCTGTTCGAGGTGTTACTATCAAGTTTATCTAAGTGAAAGTTAAAGTCCCCAAGTAGGGTGGTGGATCCCTTACTGGCCACCATTGTTGCTACTGTACCAGGAAACTCCTCTAGAAAGGTGTTAGTGGAACCAGGGGGTCTGTAGATTAGTGTGCCTGAGAAGGTAGTGTTGGAGGAGAGTTTAATACTAAATTGTGATGTATAACAGTTAGTGATAGTCAGGGGTGTTGTCATGCATCCATATTCCTTTTTGTATATGATAGCCACCCCCCTCCTGTTTTTTCCCTCCTGTCTTGTCTTCTCAAAGTCCAAGTCCATGCGAGGAGCCGCCGCTGGAACTTTGCATTGGTCAAAACCGCGATGTGATTGTCGTCGGTGCAAGTATCAGGTCATCACTGGAGCTTTGCATTAATGGGAGACGCTGGCAGTCGCTGTTTGCCGCAAGAGCAGTCTCTGTTAAAACTTTGCATTGGCAGGAGACATGGCGATCGTTGCTGATGCGAGGAGCCTTCTCACTGTCGCGAACAACCGAAAACAACTGGATTTTACAATGTAGATTATTTTTGAGGCAGGCGGAGTACACTTTGAAGCCAGCCAAGGGTCCAGGACCTGGGGGGCACCTCTTTGGGATCAGGACTCACTCTAACAGTGGCCAGTAGCAGGGCTCAGGCAGGTCCAACAAACAGCCAGCTGACCCTGGGAGTCACTTCTGGGGATCCTGGTTTGAAGACAAGCAGGTCCAGTCTTTATTCTTTAGGCAGTAGGGCAGTCCACCTTCTGAATGTTCCACAGGTCCAGGAGTGTTCTTATAAGTAGTTCTCGAGATGCCACATTTATACCTAGTGCCAGCCTCTGTGGGGGTTGGGGATCAATCCCTGGCCTAATCTCAAACTGGTTCTGGTCAGTTCTTCCTCTTTCCCTGGGTTTAGGTCTGATCTGTCCAGTGGTACAGAGGCAAAGGTAGGCCTGGTGTCAAGTTCCTTTGTGTGTGTTGCTGGCAGGGTCCTTTGAAGTGTAATCAAGGCAAGGCACAACTCCTCCCTAGCCATCCTGTCAGGAAGACGCACTTCCTCTACAGCCAGGCCCCCTTTTGTCTCCATGTCTGAAAGGAATACAGAAGAAACTACAGGAGAGTTGTTCGCAGTCATGTGGCCCTGAAAACTGTCAGGTAGGCTTATCTGGTTTAGGCAGAAAAATGGCAACTTTCTAAAAGTGGGTTTTAAGAATAGTAACTTAAAATCCGTCTTTACTATTAAAGAGGATTTGAAAATTACAATTCAAATAAGCGGAAGAAGCATTTCTCTATCTGTGTTCAAACTGAAGTTTTCACTCATTAAGGGTAATAAGACTAGGGAAGAGGTGGCCTTGCCACAGAGAAGAATTACTTCAGGAGTTTTTCAATGTCAGGACATGTAAAACTTAAATACATATGTCTTTCTTTTCAAATACCATGCACGCAGCCATATGAGCCTTTACAGACTACCTAAGGGTGACTTTTAAATATTAGAAAGGAAGGTTTAGGCCTGGCAAAAGGTTTATTTTGCCAGGTCCAAATGGCAGTTACAAACTGCACTCACAGGCTGCAAAGGCAGGCCTGTAGACATGCTTTACAGGGCTACTTTAGTGGGTGGCACAATGAGTTCTGCAGCCCACTAGTGAAATTTAATTTACAGGTCCTCGATACATGTATTTATTTATTATTTAGGTATCTTGGTATAGCGCACAACTGTCTCCCGAAGGAGTATTTCTGCGTTGTACTGATTAGGACAAGGAAAGCACATTCTAAAACAGCCAGATTTTTAGCATCGTCTTGGGCGGGTACGAAGATGAAGCGGGAGTTTGTTGCAGTGATATGGAGCCATACAGAGGAAAGATCTGCCCCTGAATCTTGAAGTGCGGATGCCTGGGACCAGCAAAAACACTTGATTAGAGGATTTTAGTCGCCTAGATGGCAGAAATAGTTAAGGCGTGACGACAGGTAGCTGGGCGGGCCTTATGTGTCTAACAGCAGAGTGTCAAACAGCAGCTGATGAAAAGCCAGTGTCATTTTCTTAGGATAAGGGTGGAGGAGAAACATGCAGGAAGGTTGCAAATCAGCCATGCGGCTGTATTCTGCACTACTTGCAACTTAGTTAACAGGGTGTTGTTTACTCTTACCAATGGAGCGTTCCCATAGTCCAGGTGACTGGTTATGAGAGCTTGGACAAGAGTTTTTTTAAAGGCATCCGGAAGCCAAGGAAAAGGTTTTTTAGAAGCCTCATTGTGGCAAAACAAGTACCACATGTGGCATTGACTTCATCTTTCATGGGGAGTGAGTTATCTATTTTTACTCCAAGATTTTTCACCACCTGCTTAGGTGCAGGAGCAGGACCATGTTTTACTGGCCACCAGTTTGCCGACCACAACTCATTGGCTTTTCCAAATAACATGATCTCCGTCTTTTCTGTTTAGTTGGAGACAGTTTTTATTCATCCCGACAGCGATTTCTCACATGCAAACCAAGAATTTATCCTTCAATTTGTCTGGTTCAGGGCCAAAAGAGATGAGAAGTTGAGTGTCATCTGCACAAGCAACGATCTCCACCCCGCATGCTTTCAAAAATTGGGCAAGAGGCGCTACATAGATATTAACCAGAGTTGGACTCATGCATGATCCCTGGGGGACTCCCTTGTTGATTTCCATCAGTCTTGACTTGAAAGGGCCAAGACAGATATGTTGCATGAGATTATCAAGGATGTCTCTGTGCCAATGTATCGCTCTGCCAGGAAGACCAGCCTCATAAAGTCTGCGAATTAGAATGGGGTGAGAGACAGTGTCTAAGGCCGCCGATAGATGCAGTAACACTAGCATGACCAGCGTTCCTGCATCTAAAGAGAGCCTGATGTTATCTGTAACAGCCAAGAGAGCAGTCTTGGTACTGTGTAACTCTCTGAAACCTGACTGAGAGCGGTCTAAGATCTTATGCTCCTCAAGAAAAGATAAGAGCTGTTTATTAACATATATTTCGAGGGCTTTTTCAAGTAAAGGTAACAGTGCAATCGGTCTGAGTTGGAGAGGACATCGGAGTTAGCTGAGGGTTTTTACGAAGCGGAGACACTTGGGCACACTTCCATTCCTCAGGTATTTTGGCCATAGCCAATGAGAGATTGAACATATCCCTGATTGCTGGAGCCAGACAGTGCGCTAAGCTGGTTGTTGTCCTAGAAGGACTTAATCCTGAGGGGAGCCAGATTTGGCAAGAGCAAGCCTCTCCTGTATTTCAGCTACAGAGCAGCATTCAAAAACACACAGGCTAGCCGTGGCATCAGGGTGTGGATGACTTAAATCAAGTTCCCTTTTAGATCGTTCGGGACTGGCTAAAAGGTTCTTATAAACTGTGTTAACCTTAGCTTCAAAAAAGTCAGCTAAGTCGTCACAAAGATTTTGGGAAGCCACAATGGTTTCAAAAAGCTTTTTAGTGCTTTATATAACTCTTAAGCGGAATTGCCCGCATTGATAATCGTGGAGGTATGATGTGCTTTCCGTGCTGCCTTGATCATGTTATGATATATGCCTAGCCTAGTCCAATATTCTGCTTTATCTTCTGAGGATTTAGTAAGATGCCATCTGCATTCCAGCTGTTTGCAAATCGACTTTTCCTGATGCAGGGTGTCAGAGTACCATGGACCTCGATATCTGGAGGAGGCGTACATAGATTCTTTGAAAGAAGCTATTTGATCAAGAGTGGTTGTGATTGAGTCGTGGTAAGCAGACAGAGCCGAATCAACATCCAAGTAGGATGCAAATGAGAAGACCTTGAAGATCTCATTAAAGGAGGCTGGGGTGACCAATTTCCAGGGACGCCAAGGTCTATTGACCTCTTTCCTAGGTTTTTCTGGGGCACTCTAACATGGGCATGGGATTATAAATTTGATTAGATGATGATCTGACCAAGTAATTGGAAGTGAAGGTTCACGTGTAGTACCATACACTAGGGACTTATGAGTAAATTAAATAATCCAATCATGTCTATACCAATCTTACCATGTTTACGGGAGAGAGCACAAAACCTTACCACTGGTTAGCTGGAGTAAAGTGTACAGACTAGAAAAAGTCAACTAAAACAAAATCAGCAAAGGTGGGCAGAAATCCAGGGTGACCCTGCAGAAAAGGCCCAGTCCAACAGTTCTGCATTCTGTATTATTCTTCAACAAGGTGCAGCCCTCACTTGATAAAAAGTCCCCATGCCTCATTTAAGCAGCTACTTAGGCAAATTAGGTGGTGGTTCTTGAGTGATGAAATCCCAGTCAGTCAAAAGTAGTCCCCCCCCCACTTTTGACTAATTCTGCCACGGGTTGGATCAGAAGACAATACCCTACCGCACACTAAAAGCTAAGAAAAGGCACAATCACGTATGAAGCAAGGTGAACGCTGCAGTGCGTTAGCCATTTCAATAAAGAAATCCCAGTCAGGCCAGAGTGCTGTGAGGGTTAGGACAGGTCTCCGACACCCTAGGAGGGCTCCTCATCCAACTCTGGTACTTCTATCCTCGTAAAAGCCTGACGACCCAGCGAAATAAGTAGCAATGTCACTCCTCCTTGTAACTCCTCCAGCACTACAAGATTTAATCATAATTTCTAGCTTTATTTTGCCCAGATTACTCTCATTTTCACTCCTCGCTGACCCATCTTCAATATTCTTCCAGATTCCTAAGGCAAGCTACCCACAATACAATATTGCTCCACACAGTGAACTCTAAGCTAATTGGGAAAGACTAATCCATTCAAAAGTCTACTTCCATATTCCCTCTATTTTCTTTTTAACTCTCCTGGTCCCTCACCTCTCCTGTGCTCCCTTCAGCTCTGGAGCAAGGATTTTTTAAACCCAGCAAATCACATTGGGATCTTCCCTTTTCCTTAGTGACAAGTTCAATGTTAACACCATTTGTTATCATCTGGAGCCCTTGTGTGGCTTTTTGAGGAACCATGAGGCAGCTGCCTAGAAATGCCTTAGTTTAGCACCACCTCTTGTCTCCTAATTGCTGTGAAGTGACCTTGCAAAAAAGTGTCTGTTCAGCAACACAACAAATATTATTTAAGGTTTCACAAGGTCAGGTAAAAGCTGATGTTTCTTCTTTAAGGGAAGAAATTGAGTAAGACTTGTGGTATTAGTACATTCAGGCGAAGTGGCATTCCCGGCTAGAAATGAAACTAGTCTGGCTACCTTCCTTAGCATGTCTGAGAGCTATTGTACCAATAAAGGATCCCTTGTCAGTGAAATATTCTTGTGGTCAGATGGAACTAACTCATAAAATGCTTATTCTAACTATGTGGGTAGTTGTTTTCAGGCTACGGTGGTGAGCCACCATGGGTCAAGAGGAAAGGTACCTTCTTATACTTCCAAAGGAATGGAATGATGTAATATTTATTTTGGGAGTTTTTTCATAAATGCCATAACTGAGTTCTATAATCTCAGGGATGTTAAATGCTGTGAATGTCCTGTCTGAATCAAAATTATTGGAAGATTACAATGAGCAAAGGAGCCCCCATATTTTGGGCGCAAGAGGGTACCAGAATTAAAGGTATCCATTTTAGCTGGTTAGTGTTAAGCTAGGACACGAAGGCTTCCAACATCTGAGCACAAATACGACTTGATGCCTGAGGTTCAACTTCTCCAAGTCCCCACTTACCTCATCTGTGTCTCCCACCAACTCTATCCTTAATTTTAGGTCATTTACTGGTGTTACGCTGGGTGTGGATGTATGCTGTCAGTACAGACTTTATTTATTAGTCATGAGATTTAGGAAACTGTCATATTTTGAGGTGGAGAGGGCTCACGATTGGCCAGGATACTGTTGGTCATTTTGGCATCTCAAATAAACAAATTCCATTCAACTGGCTATTTCATTTCTGGACCTGCGAGGGTCTTGGAGCCTTGATTTTTAGGTCTCGCCTACGCAGCGCGCATGCGATGCTTAGGAGGGCCTTTAGCCGTCGCTCTGCTCATTTTCAAGCACGCACTCGTGCTTGTGGCGGGATCCACCTTGCGGGAGCGAGCAGCGGCGCGCATGCTAATTGGCTGTTGCTCGCTCCCGCAAGGCGGATGGTGCCACAAGCACGAGTGTGTCCCTCATTCACTCTGGCGGGGGTCCCGGCCACTCACTCGCTCCGCCCTCTCCGTCTCCTTTTTTTTTGCTCGCGCTTCTTGTTTTGTTTGCAATACACAAAGCCATGCAGAAAGAAAATTATTTTATATTATGAAAACGCCGCGTCGCCTGAAAAGAGCCCATGACTTCACTATTTTTAACCGTTCGCAGCTCGTGTGTGTAACCGAACGAAAATATTCCTTCCCTGTACCCTCATGAGAGTACAGAGTCCATTCCTCCCTTCCACATTCAGCCCCAAGACTTGAGTTAGCAGCAGGGCTTGTGGCAAGTAAGCCACTTTCTATTACATTTTCAATTCTAGAAAGAACTTTGTAGATGAATCTCCACAATTTTAGGCCAAACGCATATCATGTGTCCGTCCCTGTTGTCAATTATTTCGGTATTCGCTGCTTTGTAACGCCGCTCCAAGTTCTGCAGGCACTGAATTCCACAAACAGACAATACTGCGTAACTCTAATTTGATTGAGTACGTACTGGACCGACTGCAGCTCTAGTCTATAGGTTTCAGCTAACTATAACACAAACAAGCATTGGCATAGCCAATAGGTCTCGCCTTTGGGACCTTATAAGTGTTTAGCCATGCAACAGTTGATGTTGTTGCACAAAGGATATTGTGCTGGATAACTAAACACTTATAAGGTCCCAAAGGCGAGACCTATTGGCTATGCCAATGCTTGTTTAATCTGGGACAAGGAACGGGTGGAGGTGGAGGCTGATACTTTCATCCTGGTTCGCTAGGATGTTCCATTCATATGACTTCATATGAGTTATGCAATCTGCACCAGGGGACCAAGTGTGGCC
This sequence comes from Calotriton arnoldi, assembly GCA_963921515.1. Classification (NCBI taxonomy): domain Eukaryota; kingdom Metazoa; phylum Chordata; class Amphibia; order Caudata; family Salamandridae; genus Calotriton; species Calotriton arnoldi. The sequence goes on from CAWUFW010003937.1 coordinate 45,868, forward strand.
CGGTTGCCCAATCACATCTCTCCAACCAGTTACAGCAGGATACGGCAAAAAATGTCTCTGGCATGGTTCTTTCGGTCCTGCTCCTAAATTTTAGAAGCTGAACAAATGTAAGACTCTGGGGAAAGAGATTAGAGGAGGCTGGGGAGGAGCAGGATCATGAGCTCACAAATTGAGGATGATGGTCAGGAAGTGAACTGACTGCATGGGGAGCAAAAACCATGTACATATATGTAAACAAAAATTGTTGTTTATCTGGATGAAATGTATGCTGATGATCTATGTAATCTATTCTTTTAAAATGTGTGATTCTCTTGTTAATAAACACAGCTTAACATGTCTTTTCTCAAGCTGATCTCTGGTCTCAGGCAGAGTTTCTTCGGTTGCTTTTTAGGTTTCGCCTGCACAGCGCTTGAGCTGTGCTTGCAAAATCTCTTTTATTCAAACAAACGGTCTATTCCAGTACTGAACGCCCCACCAACGTGAACCTGGACACCACTGGTGCTTCAAATGAACACCCTCACACTGACGCATTCCTTCAGGGCTTGCAATGGCCGTACCAAGTCTGATTCCCCAGCGAATCATACTTATAATAGACCAGGAAGCTCCTCCATATTAGACTACATCCTGATGGATACTAATTCCTGGCACTGGGTGATCGACTTTAAGGACATACCTAGATATGATAGCGGCCGTAATGCCCTGTTATTAGAGACGCTATCGCCCTGCTCCAGGGATGTTCTTGCAGATAAGCACTCCAATGGGCCCAGGCCAATTTTAGCCGGTTGCAGGAGGAGAGTAAAATGGGGGGCCCTCTGTAACTCCCAGGAAAAGTTGGCCTCCCTCTACCAAATTGCTATCCCATACCTCGAGGTTGCCAACCAACTTAGTATAGTAGCACCTCTTAATATAGCTTCATCAGAAATTGGGAGTAACCATCAAAGCATAGTAACTGATTTGGCAAATATTTTTTTCCCTGTTATAAAACACAAATTAAAGGTGTCTGTGGGCCACTCTTGGTACAACGGTGATTGTCGAAGGGCCAAGCAAACATTAATTCAAGCAATCACAGCTAAGGACAGATTAATGATAAAAGATAAGAGGATAGCCTACAAAAATACAATTAGCACAGCAAAAAAGCAGTGGGAAGGTGACAAATAGGAAAGCATGAGGGTTGCCCTATGCTCTAGGGATATGCGGACCTTCTGGAACCTAGTAAATACTGGTTCCAAAGAAGGTAGATCAGCAGTAGAGCCAAATCTTGGGGCAGAAATTTGGAAGACTCACTTTGAATTGCTCTATGCAAGGGGAGAGGAAGAAGCAGGACAAATCACGAACAAGTCCACCAATCTACAGCTACCTTCCCCTAATGCCCCAGAAATCTCCCTAAAAGAGATAATGGATGCACTAAGCAGAGTAACCCCCGCAAAGGCGCCAGGCCTAGATAAGATCCCAGGCGACCTTTTCCGCAATGAACCCAGTATCTGGGCACCATACCTATGGACCCTATTTAATGCTATTTTACAGGGAATGCCAATCCCGACTACCTGGCTGGGGGCGGAGATTATTCCCATCTATAAAAAGTGTTCACCACTCCTCCCCGCTAACTACCGCCCAATTAGCCTCCTAGATGTTACTCAAAAAATCTATGCACGAGTGCTATTGGACCGTTTGGAGAGCTGAATGGAGGAGTATTCTATACTCAGCCCCTACCAGGCAGGTTTTAGAGCCAGGATGTCCACAATAGATCAGATTCTAAGGCTGCAACTCCTCTACTGGAAGACAGTGTCCCTGGGGGGAGGCAGCCTTTATCTGATCTTTGTGGACCTACAATCAGCATTTGACCTGGTCCCTAGGGATAAACTGTGGTCCATTTTAATAAATATGGAGGCTCCCCCGTACCTTTGTCACCAGATGGAGCGGCTCCATGAATCTAACTATGCGCAAGTTAGATATGGGAAAAATGGTGAGCTTACTGATCCTATAGTTATAGATAGAGGTGTAAGACAGGGGTGTGTATTGGCCCCCACCCTTTTTTGTCTATTTATTAATGATCTTGTGGAGCACCTGACCGCTGGGAGGGATGTAGATGCTCCTAAGCTGGCGAACCACAGGGTTCCAGGCCTGATGTTCGCCGATGACACCCTGCTTTTATCCAAGTCCCCAATGGGAATTCAACGTGCCTTGGATATCTTCCATTCATTCTGTAAAAGTAGGGGCTTGGAGATAAACTCCCTAAAGACTAAATACATGGTTTTTAATGCAGGTGACTGCACATGCCCAAACCCTCTTCTAGACGGGAAACCACTTGAGAAAGTTACAGTTTTTGACTATTTAGGACTAACACTCACCAACAAAATGGAGTGGAATGCGCACATAAAGAAATCCAGCTTAAAACTGGCCCAAACATTGGGGGGCTAGCTAAGATGCTTAAGAAATGTACCCATAAAATGGCTGACCCGGTAATGGAAATCTATAAGACGCAAGCAAAGGGGGCGGCCCTCTACGGGGCAGAAATCTGGGGCCATCGTTCATCGGATCCCCTTTCCAAGAATGAGAACTTTTTTATCAGGCAAATTTTAGGTCTCCCGAAAAGCACACCACTGACGCCACTCCGAATGGACCTTGGGGTCAGTCCAATAGCTGAGGAAGTCGCCCTTAGACCCCTCCTCCACTGGCGACGTCTTTGGAGTACCCCAGAGCTAGTGGCTTTTAAAGAAGAAATGAAGGAGGTGTTAAATTTGCAGGGGGCAGGCAAAATCCTATGGCTAGCTTATATTAAAAATACCCTAGTTGCCATGAGGATGGGCGACCTATGGACCAATGCTGAAGCAACCTTCCTGATAACCCCCAGGAAGGTTCTCTCAAAGCTTTTTAGAGAATACAAGCTAAACCTGACCAAGGCAAATCCCACCTCTGGTATATTGACTACGCAATTCCTAGAGGTTAAAGACCAATACAGGTTAGAACCTGTTCGCGATGCCATTCAGCCCCCCTAGCCAAAAAACTTTATATACAATTCAGGCACGGTGTGTTACCACTCCGTGCCTTTACAAATAACTAGGGGGGTGCTTTGACTAAGGGTTGTCCGGTCTGTGATAACACTCCAGAGACGGATCAACATGTATTGTTCTTCTATCCGGCATATAAAAAGATCAGGCACGGATGGCTACAACAGGTCTGCCGGAACCTCGGGACAAACCACTGTGTTGAGGCTTATAGGATATTAAAATACGATACTAGCCTCCCTATTGTGTACTCATTCTCTCGATATTTATTTTCTATGTGGTGTGTACGTTTAACTATACTAATATGTAGCCTGGTTTAATTGGATCTTTTTTAGCCCACTACCGTTTTTATGTACTTTTTTAATAATCTTAACTTTTTAATACACATAATTGAGTAGTTATATGTACATTAATCTTTTTATCTGGAGTTTTTTCTAATGTATTAGCATTCATTCTTGGGGAATTGTATGAAATGTGTCCCATTTTTATCTGTGCTTTTATGGCCAGAAAGGCCGAAATAAAGATATTTTGAATTTGAATTTAATTTCAAACAAACAAAAATTTTTTACAAGGGGCTCAGAACCCGCCCAATACTTACCTGAAATGACCATTCGTTGATTCCAACGTCCCTCTAATTTGCATTCTTCTGATTGGACAGCACGGAGTCTGCACGTAGTCTGTTTTCACTTCCTGCTCTGCTTTGCTGTCTGTGGCGTGGAGCTTGGTCCAAGTACAGCTTCTGGGCACGGGCCAGTGTCCTTCCACTGGTTACTCACAGAGAAGGTACTTGTTTTATCATTTACGAATGAGCACTCCATACAAATGCTTGTGTTTGTCATCTTCCTGCACCGGGACACTTAACGAGCCCGATTATTTGGCTCCCCTTTCTCTCCCATTCATGGCATTCTTTGTTGCAAATCCACCGTCCCAGCTGTCTCCCCCCACCTGCGCTTCCTTCCCCCATTGCTATTCCTACACCGCCAATCCTGTGTGCCTTCATGCGGTAGCCATGGTCAGCTGTCTCTGCTTATTATTGCCCCCTTTATGTATGCATTTATGTAGCTCAAATGCTACCTGAAGGTATTGGAGTGCTCCATTCCGCCTTGTAAACACACCACCCGCTGACCTGTTTTGGACAACCCTCCCCCTTTTAACTCATCATGTCCTCCTCCCCGCTCCAGCGACCTACCAAGTGTGTCCCCCACCTTCCTCTCGTTTTCATTTCCATTTAGGGACTTTTATTTTCATTTAATTAATTTTTGGGTCGTTTTTTTGTAGTGCAATCTTGGACCAAAGGTATTGGAGTGCTTTACATGAGCACCCCTTACATTACATGGAGGTAATTTCATTTTTAAAACATGTTGCACAGCGGCGCTAGCTGTTGCACAACATGGCTTAAAGCTTTTTATAAAGCACTATCACACGCAACCTTTGACCGTGTGATAGGGATTTTTTGTACTTTAAGCCATGCTGCACAGCAGCTTGCGCTGCTGTGTAACATGTCTGACTAACTAACTCATTGACAAAGCCAATAGAATTCGCAGAGGTGCAAACTATTGGCTTTGCCAATGCTTGTTGCTCCTAGTCATCTTGAGCACTCAGTAGATTCCCTCCTTATATTTCTAGTTTGGGCTGAAGGTGCATTTTTACAGGTCATTTCTTGGCTTTACATAATCAGCAGTCATTGTTTGAGGGGGAGGAGCCTGCTGATGTCACATATGGATGATAGGAGCCTGAAGATGATTGACATCAGGCTGGACTACATTCACATCCATTGGTCAGCCCTCTCACATGCCCGTCCCCATTGTACATCAACAGACTTGTGTAATGTACACCTTAAGGGCAAGACCTGGGAAATGGGAATCAGGCACACAAAATTTTTAAATAAATTCACCATAGGCTTATTTCTTACCAGTTCCAGGTAATATGGTAGCGCATGTGTTTGGAGTGCAGTTTCTCCAGAGCCCAATATTTCCAGATTGCACCTTGGTGTTGCTCTTAATCCAGAAGTCATTGGATGTCACAATCATGACGAAGATGGTGCTGGTCCAGGAAGAGAGCATGCCTATGATTTTAAGTTCCACCATGGTTTGCTTCTGAAGGGGCAAAGGGACGCTCTGGGCAATACTGGACCACATGTCTAGGAAGTGAAAATAATTGTACAATCATTAGCAAAGCATGTAGGAGAAGTAAGAATAGTACATTATGTTAACACATGGGGTAACATATCTCTAACCCTAGGTAGTGAGGATATTGCATGTTACCGAGGAGTTCTGCGACTTATATTCTATTAAAATTGAATGGACTTGATATTACAAGGGTGTCACATCTGTAGACACGCCTTGTGTGGCTGAAAAAAAAAAAGATTGAACGACATTCAGATTATTAATTTACTTGCAAGGCTTTATGAAACGATATCTTGTAAAGTGAGATATGGACAACAGGGCGAGTGCACTCCAATTTTTTAAGTAAAACGTGGCATTCGCCAAGGTTGTGTCCTTGCTCCCTTACTTTTTTCGCTTTTTATTAATGAGATTGATAAAGTGTTGCAGTTGGAGAAGGCAGATGCACCGTTAATATCTGGCAATCCCATACCGATCTTATTATACGCAGACGATGCGGTACTACTGTCTAGGACCCCGGTTGGCCTACAACGACTCATGGCTAAATTTAGCATGTTCATAGGGGAAAGAAAACTGCTAATTAATAAAACTAAAACTTTTACCATGATATGTGGCACCAAAACAACAAAATGTAAAACCTTTTATATTGATAGCATCCCAGTTCGAACATTTTGCTATCTAGGGGTAAACTATACCAGCAATGGGAAGTGGAACCAGGAATTATCTAATGTTTGCTCCAAGGTGGCTAAGAATGCACATGGGGTTTTTAGATTTGCTTCTAAATTAGGTCATTACCCCATAAAGGAAATGCTGACAATATATAAGGCGAGATGTGTTACTACAGCCTTATATGGTGCCGGGGTATGGGGATATCATTGCAGCCAGGCCCTACAACAAGAAGAAAATGCTTTTTTTAAATGTCTCCTAAATCTACCTCCCTCAGCTTCTACTGAGCTAATACATCGGGAGGTGGATCTGACATACGTAGCAGATTTAACCTCTATGCGGCCTCTGCTGGTATGGAGATCGATATGGGCTAAAGATGAGACAGTTTTTACTAGATCTATCATTAAAGATTGTTTAATCCTCGAGAAAAAATCACGTATCCCATGATTAAACTACATTATGGATACATACAGCAAGTTATTTAATATCCAGATCTCTGATAACCCGGGTATAGTGGTTTCCTTAAACAAAAGGAAATTAAGGATTCATTTTTGTTAAGTAAAAAGAAAATCGTAAGAGTATTATAGAGAAACAATCAAGTTTTAAATTTTATCAATCAATTGAATCCAAAAGAGGAATACAAGATTATTTGATTATAGTGAATAAATACTCGCATCGTTATGTGCTGACTAGACTGAGATATGCATAGTACATCACTAAGTTTCATTTCCATGCCCCTTGTATTCTACCCCTTGACCTTGCAATGAATCTTCTAAACAAAGCACTGTGCATTTTATGCTCTTTTGTAAATTTTATTTGTATTTTAGATGTTTTTATCTGAAACTGCTTTTTATAAAAAACAATGTAAAATCGCATCATGCTGCTATGAATTTGCTTTTTGCACTGAATGATCTGAGAACTTGTTATTACGTAGCGTTATATATTTTAAAAGCAATTAATGTCAGGAAAGGTATTGTTACTATCAATTAACCAAGAAAAGATATATGTGAGACCGCATAATGTTGATATGATCAGCTATTGTTTTGAATGGTTATGGAACTTGGTATCATGCAGTGGTACTAATTTATAAGATATGTTACCATTTCTGTCATCTATGGCTATGGAATTTGTGATTAATTATATAATTGATTTTAAATGTGCATTTTAACTCATATAAACACTTTTATGGTTGTTCTAACAAACCGAAAAAAGTATTGAATCAAATCGAATCAAATCGACATTCAGATCCTTTAATAGATAGTTTCATAAACAGATAAGAAGATATATAGAATTTAAGACCTAGCACGGCTCGCAGAATTGTGTCACTATGTCTCTATGACATTTTTTGGTCTCTCCTGCAATTTTTCCCCACTGGACATAGCAATGTGGAGTCCACTGAAAGAGCCCAACGTTTTAGTGATGATCCCCAGCAGAAATCGGTGCCCTGCTGCCCAGGGTGTGCACTCAAAGTCTAGGGTGGGTACTGCCCACTCCCACCAACACAAACTAGAAGGTTGTTGGTCAGCCTTGCTGAGTTGAGTGAAGACCTTTTTGCTTTAGCACACAAGGAAAAGGTGACCCTCTTGTAAAATCCCTCCATTCTCCCACAAATGTGGACTTTACTTCCCACCCCCCAATATGGATGTGCACTGTTTTACGTGTGTGTGGCATAGTGTGCACTGTGGTGTGTGTGTGTGTGTCAAATGTTACACAATTTTTGTGTAAGTGGTACAGTATGGCTGGTGTTATATGAAGGACACCGTGAGCAGTTGATTGAAATGGTGGTTTCCCTTGTTTTTGTCTGTTCCAGAGGATGCGACAGCCAGTATGCTGCTTTTCCAGTGGCTCGGACACAGACAGTGAGTAGTGTGTGGTGGATTGGGGGAAATATACATTTGCTTCCTTGGTAGCCACCTTCTGCTTTCCAAATTACTTAAACTTTATTATTCCCTTTTGGTTGTGCTGGATGTCACTAAGCATTACGCAAACAAATGATGGACGGAATGCTGAATATATCATACATTCACCCCTAGTCAAGAGATCTGGGTTGAATCCATCATTCTTTTGCTCACCATACCACCTCAGTTTAGACCCCCTGCTCCTCATGGGAACTGTCCAGCCCGAACGGCCAAGCCAGGTCCTCTCTGGACCAGAAACAAGCATCCTGGGACCGGTTTTGGGGTATTACTACTCATCAGCCAGGCTAACTTGAATCCAGTGACACAGTGAGCCCGGCGTAAAGTGCTACGTATCCCATGCTCTACATGCCACTGGAATCAAGCTAGCCTGGCTAATGAGGGGTGAAACCCCGAAACCAGTCCCAGGATGCTTGTTTCCAGTCCAGGGAGGACCTAGCCTGGCAGTTCGGGCTGGACTGTTCCCATGGGGAGCAGGGTCAAGACTGATTTGCATATGGCTGGGTTTAAACTGGAATGACATGGGGAGTAAAAAAAACGATGGATTTAGGCCCAGATCTCTGCACTGGGGTGAATGTTTGACATTCTTCAACAGTCTGTCCATCAATTGTTCTTTTTGCGGATGTCACTAATTAAGCAGAAAGCCTCCAGTTGGGCCTGGCTGCCATCAGTAAGAAATTTACAAACTGCAAAATCTCTTTTCTACAAGTGTGTTTTTCCTACCAACACTGCAGTTACCTCAACTATCTCTCGCTCACCACCATTTTATAAATACAAGTAATTTACCAATTACAAAACAGCTATACAAACTGTATTGGTCAGTTGACCATTCTCCTAACTGCATGCTCTCACTCAACAATACATTTCTATGTGATTTTAAAATCTTTTGGGATAATGCACACAGAAAACATTTTATGCCACGGAACAATCTAGCTTCACAAGCCAACTTACAGCAATTAGACACCTACCCTACTCGCAGAAAAGGCATAACCCTTGAACAGACATTTGAGGGCTCCAATTGAGTCCGCTCCCTTACCCTCTGCGACGTAGATTGGTCTGATCGTCGGCCTGTCCCATTTCACATTCTTACTAACTACAATCCACACACTACTAAGCCACTCATAACCAGATACCTCCACTGCCCACTCTTCAGTCCTCCAAAAAACCATCACCACCAAATTCAAGCATCTTCTTCCCTACAAGAACATCAAAGATGCTACTTGTGACTACAGGAATATCATTAAAGCTATTCTAGACAAACTGGCTCTCTGCAACTCAATCAATCATGTTTGTCTGAATGTTTAGCTCAAACCAAGTAAGAAAAGTGGAAAATGAAATGAGAAAGTCAAAACTGTCCCAGCTACTAGTCAAGCTCAGGAAACTAGTGAGAGAGTAAAAGGTCATCATCTCATCTGTTAAATCTACTAACATCCAGAAGCAAATGATATCCTCTCCCAATACCAAATACATTTGTTGCTCTGGCGACATAAAAATATCAAACGATTGCCATAGGCAGAGTAGAGTATGACCTCCACAAAGGAGATATCTGAACAATTCATAACATAATTCAAAATACATCAGAAAATTTGACTGATAAGCAATAAATTCAACACGGTTGCCCCATCTACTCATCCTATAAAATATTTCCACAACAGGAACATCTTCTTACTCGTCATTACTGGGAAGTTTTACATCCATAAAAGATCAAGACCTAAAAAACATTTTTGATAGTGCATACTGGCCAATATAAATAAGACCGATTTTCAGATCTTTCAAGATCTGATTAGTGTCTCCTGAGAGCAAGCTTTATTCCCAAGTACATTGAAGACAAGCTTACTCTCTTCAGCAAAAAAAACCAAACTCATCACCCTTGTCTTGAAATCTTTGAAACTGGAGGGTGTATCGCGAACACTTATTCCATCTGCCCAATCATTAGTCTTCAGCCTAGGCTCAACATTCAACAGTGTTGCCCAATCTGCCACCTTCACTCCTTGAAGAAACACTGTCTCCTCACCTCTCCCAATCACCTTAAAATAGTAGTCACTTCTCCATTTGTCCCAAGACCAGACTTCAGAAATGCCATCTTAGTAGGAGCCGATCAAACATCCATTGTTCCTTTCAGAACTGTTCTAGACTCAGCTAGGAGGCACAGATACAACCACATCACCCCATACTTCACAACCACTATTGACACCCATCACAGCCAGAAGTATTTTTAAAATCTAATTTCTCATGCCCAGAATCATACATGAAAATATCCCCATCTATCAAAGCAACTCACTATCTCTGGTGGCACAAGCAGTTTCAGAAGTCACAAAACCCTGCTCCTTGAACCTCTTACATTCAGTAGGTCCCATGCACTCTGTGCCATAGGATTCTGCATTGACACCACTGCTCAGAGGAGCACCTACTATCTGCTAGAGAAGATGATACAGGTGTTTATAACTGATGCTGTAGAACCGTGCTTTCCCCACTGTGACTGTGGAGTATCGCCCCTGCACTGATCGCACCTGCAATAATCCCACAGACCCCTCATCTATCACACCATCCACACTTCTGCCCTCCTCTGTCATTGTAACCGCTTGTCTGTTCATTCTTGTATTCCCTGCATTTACATTGTGTTTATGACATGTCTATTTCGTGTATGTATGTGTTCCTTCATGCTTGTGCGTTGTTCTGTAATTACTCATATGATCGTGCTATATATACACCCAGTACGGTGAGAATACATAGAGGTCGTGGACATATAATGTCAAACTGACATATGAATGAAGCACCAGGCCAAATATTAACACTATCTACTTGTGCAGTGCCTTTACAAACACTGTGACACCAATAAAACTCAATATACAGCACTCCAACTATATATGCACATATCAACAGCATATGAAAATCATACAAGAAAAACTATAAAGATACACAGAACAAATTTTATCAGGACATCTCTGCACCTATTTGTACATTACATACCACTTAGACTTAAAAGAAAGCCAGACCTACTGTCCTTGCCAATTACTGTTAAATGTATGCCCTTATTGAGGATAGGCAGGTGTGTCTCTTATCAATTTAAATCATAGCTGGCATTATGGCACTTGTAGTCTCCCAATTTCCCATTAATATATTATTGTAATTCCAAAGTCTGGCATATAACCTGCAGTTTCTGTAAGAAATTGGGTTACTGGTTGAGGGGAGGTAAAACCATACTCAAGCAGCAACTACAATGCTTGTCAGTGTGAAGTCACAAGCAGCACCTGTGCTCAACCCTCTGGTAGCTTGGCACAGAGCAGTCAGGCTTAACTCCGAGGCAATGTGTAAAGTATATATACAAATGGTAATAAAGTGAAAACACAACACAAAAAACTCCACACCAATATAGAAAAATAGTATAAAATGTAATAAATTATTTAAGACCAAACTGTCAAAAATCTAATCAGTAGAACAGGAGATATGCAATTTTAAAGATTTATGTGAAAATAGTGCCTAAAAGCACAAAGCGCTAACTGTGGTTAACTGGTCGTGCCGGATCAGGACAAAGTCACAAGTTCATGCGAACCATGATGGAGCCCAGGCCAGCTACAGTGACCAGTGATGCCCCCTGTACAACAGTACCTTAAATCCTGGTTGTGGAGCGGTGCGAGGTCCCGTGTTGAGGATGCGTCACACAGCCGAGGCAATGCAAAGTCCCGTGGGAAAGATGCATCGGCCAGCGTCGGCTCTGAGGAGCTGGGAGGATGCATTGGTGGACCTGTGTTGTCATCGAGAAGGCAGTCAAGGAGAGGTTTGCGATGCGAAGTCCTGCGTTGAAGATGCGTTGCACACTGGCAAGTTCAGAAAAAGCTCCACACTTACCATACGGAGTCCTGCATCGTCGTCAAGGATGCCATTGATGAGGGGTTTGTGATGCGAAGGCCTGCGTCAAAGATGCGTTGTGCAGTGGTGGTTCTGAGGAGGCTGCGGGCGCGGACGGTTCACGCAGTGGTCCCGATGTGGAGGCTGTTGAGGCAATGCACCGCACAGTGGTCCTGATGCGTCGGTTCTGCTAAAACCACAGCTGAGCTGGCAGAGCACTTTCAGGTCCACTTCCAAGGGTCCAGGAATGGGGTGGAACCACTTGGAAGTGTAGGACTCACAGCAGACAGAGTACAGGTGCTGGGTTCAAGGTGGTTGGAGCCTTCTGTCCCTGAGGCTCTGGTCAGTAGGCTAGCCAACTAGCCTTTGGAGACACTCTGGTGGTCCTGGGTTCAAGATGCAGGTCCAGTCCTTCACTCAGGCAGCATGGCAGCAGGCATGCTCTGTCCTTCTTGCAAAGCAGCCCTACTTCTGAGTCTTCCACATGCCCAGACGTGTGCTATAGAGATGGTTCTACTGGTCCAATATTTAGACCTATTTCCCACTTTGAAGTAGGAGGGACTTCTAGAGTTTTCCACCCCCCAGAGGAGCTTTGAATTTCCTGCCTCGGCACCAGATTATCTGGGGTCATAACAGACTAGTGTTGAACCCTTTGTGAGAGTGATCAGGCAGAGCCTTTGCGATGTGCAAGAGTGGTAGGTGACAGCTCCTCCTTCTTGTTAGCTCAGTGTAACCCATCCTGCAAACACCTAACGTCCCTTTGTCTCACTGTCTGGGAGTAATAACACAAAGACCAACTGCCAACTGCACCTAGTCATGCTACCCATGACCAGGCTGCAGGAACTAAATGGCTAGGACAAGAAAATGCCAACTTTCTAAAAGTAAAAGACACACAGATGATGGATGGAATGCAGAGCAAATGAAACATTCACCCCCAGTCAAGAGATCTGGGTTAAAACCATCGTTATTTTGCTCACCATGCCACCCTAGTGTGTACCCAGCCATGTGCAAATCAGTGTTGACCCTATTCCTCATGGGAACAGTCCAGCCTGAAATGCCAAGCCAGGTCCTCCCTGGACCGGAAACAAGCATCCTGGGACCGGTTTTGGGGCATCACCCCTCATCAGCCAGGCTAGCTTGAATCCAGTGACACAGTGAGCCCGGGACCCACTTATGGGCATACCCGGCACACTTAGGGCAAGAAAGCAAAAGACACACAGATGATGGACGGAATGCAGAACAAATCAAACGTTCACCCCAGTCAAGAGATCTGGGTTAAATCCATTGTTCTTTTGCTCACAATGCCACGCCAGTTTGGACCCAGCCATATGCAAATCAGTCTTGACCCTGTGCCTCATGGGAACAGTCCAGCCCAAACTGCCAACCCAAGCTCTCCCTGGACAGGAAACGAGCATCCTGGGAACGGTTTCGGGGCATCACCCCTCATCAGCCTTTCTAAAAGTGGCATTTTCAGAATTGTGACGCAAAATCCGACTTTTCCATTAAAGGGGACTTTTCACCACAATTCCATACATGCCAAACTCGATTTGTACACCTGCTCTCAATTAAAAGTTATCACTTATTAAATATAATAAGGTAACCCAATGTTATTCTATGGGAGAGGTAGGACTTGCAGTAGTGAAAAACAAAGTTAAGAGTTTTTTTTAACTGCCAGGACATGTAAAACTTAAAAGTACATGTCCAACTTTTTAAATACACTGCACCCTGCCCTCTGGGCTGTTCAGGGCCTAGGGGTGACTTATATGTATTAAAAAGGAAGGTTTGGGTGTAGCAGAAGGTTTATTTTGCCAGGCCGAAATAGCAGTTTAAAACTGCACCTTCAGGCTGCAATGGCCCAGAAGGTACTCAGACATCTCTCTTCTGCCTCAGTGCACCTTGACCTTGCCTTGCCCTTTTGACTAGTGTTGGTGTCTGTCTCCTGCCGTTTTTTAGGCCGAGCCTACAGCGCGCATGCGTTGTCTGAAAGACCTGTTGAATTTAATCAAATAAAATGATTGTAGTCCCGCCTGCAGCTTACGATAGGTTCAATACCGCGTTGCTCAGCTTTGCTGCCTTCGTACTCGTTGTGCAGCCGATAGCTCGCTTCCGTTTATGGCTGAGGAGCACCGGCCAAGTACAGTTTTCTTGCGCTGGTATTTGTTATCTGTTGTTCGGGAGAGCTCCTTTTCCTCTGCTGCCCTTCTCCCAGATGTGAGTGTTCAGGTTTTTTCTTAAACCCCGAGGGTTCGGTAGGTTTGAAGAGCTGCTCGTTTGTCACCATCTTTTTTCCCTGAGGGTGCACCAATGTTCTAAGTGTGAGCGCGAGTGATGAAAGGCTTGCACTGACGTCACCGGTCATCCATGAAAATTGTTAACCAACAGCACTGCTCTCAGAAAGTGCATATGTACGCTCGTCAGGCCGCGACTGTCGCACTGCATGCCCCCCGTCCGAGAGCTCATGCGCCAGGGCTTCCCAGCAGGGTCGGATTACTGCGCCCATGGAAATTATTCCCCATGTTGACAGCCGAATATCACTCTCTACTCCTCGGCCCTCTTAAAGAGCCTCATCGGCGGATTGAAGCTGATACTGAACCCCCCCGCCAACCTACCCCCACACAGAACGCCCAAAACAGAAACGGAACATCGAACATGAGCCGCTCTTGGTCGACATTGTCCTACGTATTTCGGAAAATTCGCGCAACAAATAATATTCCCTCATTGCGAACTGTCGCGCAGAAGAAAACAGCCGACCCGTGCTGTGAGATCCGGTCTTGCTTTTTACATGTCTGTTGATGACTCGATCGTGATGCTTTTAGACAGCCCTTTAATTCACATTAAAATAATCACCCCCAATCAAAGGGCAAAGGTTTGGCAGGAGTGTAGCGTCAGATTATGATTTCTGAATTCACGGCATTGCATTCGCGCACACCTCACTGGCTATTTTTAGGTCAAGCCGAGACCAGTTGGATTTAATAAAATGACTGTAGTCCCGCCTGCAGCTTACGATAGGTTCAATACAGCGTCACTCAGCTTTGCTGCCTTCATACTCATTGTGCAGCTGATAGCTCACTTCCGTTTATGGCTGAGGAGCACCGGCCAAGTACAGTTTTCTTGCGCTGGCATTTGTTATCTGTTGTTCGGGAGGACTCCTTTTCCTCTGCTGCCCTTCTCCCAGACATGAGTGTTCAGGTTTTTTCTTTCACCTCGAGGGTTCGGCAGTTTTGAAGAGCCGCCTGTTTGTCACCATCTTTTTTCCCTGACCATGTACTAAACCATATGGGAGGCATGTGCTCAGGAGCTGGGCTCAGTATATTTGAGAGTTGATGGTGTCCGTACCAGTGGGTAGTGTGTTCTTCAGTGCTGAATAAACCATGAGTTTCTAGATAAAGAGAAAGGCAAGAATTAAAGATACAAACTCAACTCTTGCATGAATCGTGCTGTCTGGTATCAGGTTGGTAGTTGCCGCTTTGTACAGTGATAAAACAGACACACTGCAAGTAAACAGCGCAGCAAAGACACAACAGAGAGGGTTAGTGAGGGTGACATCTATACAGAGGCAAGAACATAAACCACTGAGGCTGAAAAGAAGAATATGACGGGCTGAGAAAATGTTGAGAAAAGCACAGGCTCAGTATAAAAGAATAGAAACAAAATGGGTAAACAGAGCTGGGCGGAAGTCTCTAAACTGCACTTGTGATCTTGCTCACGCGAATAGGAGGCCATTTTTGTATGGACTCAAACCTTCAGATGCTAAAAAACGACTTTCCAAAACGTCATCTCTCAATCCTCTAGAAGGCGCCGGAAAGTAAGCGATGGTGTGGAGCGACCACACATAGCGCCTGCAAGCAAGTACTTCTGAGTAGAAGGCGCAGGTTCTCTCCAGTGCAGCACCCGTTGAGTCCACTCTACATGGGCTGTCAGCAGTGGATAAGGACGCTCTGCTTTACGATGAATAGGACGATGTTTATACACGTGACCTAATGGGTAAGGCGTTTGACTTCGGATCAGAAGATTAAGTGTTCGAGTCCCTCGTGGTTGGGCTCTTTTTTAGCAATTACAGAAAGTACATTTTATGAAATCTACAATCCTGCTCCGCATTTCAATGTTTTTGTTTCTAAACCTATGCAGGATGCTGCTAAGGAGGTGATTCTAACAAATGCACACACACACCTCTCTTAATACATAAACTTGCTGCAAAATCGTAAATTATAACTTTTTGGAAACCACTACATAGCGTCCCCTCACTAAAGAACTGCAGGCTGTTCCTCACTACAACGCTTTTTAGTGTCCGTCTTTCACTCGAGCACTGCACAGTGTCCCTCACTACAGCACTGCACAGCGTCCCTCACTAAAGCACTGCACAGTATCCCTCATTTAAGCACTACCCAGCATCCCTCACTAGAGCACCGCACAGCATCCCTCACTAGAGGAACGCACTGTTTACCTCACTAAAGCTCTACACTATGTCCCTCACTAAAGCACAACAGTGTCCCTCACTAAAGCACTGCGCAGCGTCCCTCACTAAAGAACTGCAGTGTCCCTCACTAAAGCACTACACAGCGTCCTTTAGTAAAGCACTGCCCAGCATCCCTCACTACAGCTCTGCACAGTGTCCCTCACTAAAGCACTACAGAGCATCCTTTACTAAAGCACTGCCCAGCATCCCTCACTACAGCACTGCACAGTGTCCCTCACTAAAGCACTACACAGCGTCCTTTAGTAAAGCACTGCCCAGCATCCCTCACTACAGCACTTCACAGTGTCCCCCATTAAAGTACTACAGATCGTCCTTCAGTAAAGCACTGCCCAGCATCCCTCACTACAGCACTGCACAGTATCCCTCACTAAAGCACTACACAGCGTTCTTCACTAAAGCAGTGTGCGGACTGTCTGTCATTAAAGCACTGTTTTCACTGAGCGGCTCTCACTGTACGAGTGTAGGAAAAACACTATGGCGCAGCACAGAAGTCAACTAAAGGCCCTCCCAGGCCATCAGAAGCAGCACATGTTGCACCTGTTTCAAGCAGGGCGCTTCACTGAGGTGAGCTACAGAACCTTAGAATACCTGAGCCCAGCAGAGGGGGCAGCAAACTGCTTTTCTTTTCAGGCACCTTCAACTTCTTCCCAAGTTAATGTTCCCACATGGGCTCTTATAGCTGTGGGCAATAAAGTCTTTCAGTCTGCGCCTTTGTTTTCAAAAATGTTAAAAAGAGCTAATTACTGTGAAGCTGCTTCAGTACCTGAAAGGCCCTCTCTGCCATCTCATCTCTTAACTTTCTAACCCTCAATTGCCTCCAAGAAAAAAAGCATTTGCAATGCAATAGATCTTGCATTTGCGAGAGTTTAAGCTATTGGCATTGTAAATGACAATGCCTTTTATTTATCAGTTGTAAAAACAACACATAAATAAAAGGCATTATCATTTACAATGCCAATAGCTCAAACTCCGGCAAATACGAGACCTATTGCATTGCAAATGCTTGTCTTGTTAGCTGCTCATTCTGCTTAACGCAGTAACCGCTCTTTCTTATTGTGCCATCTGTTCTATCTTCCCCTGCCTCTGTTTATCTGCTCCTTTTTTGCATCCTTATTTCCTCTTAACTGCCCCTTTTGTAGGTCTCGCGCCTAGCGTTGCAGTGCACAGCACTGCTCGCGCAGCGCGAGACCTCCTGAATGGGCTTCTGAAAGCTAACCACACGCTCGTGCGTGTGGTTTTGCTTTCGGAAGCCCACATTGGCTGTAGCGTGCTTTTTTTTTTAAAATAACGGCACGCAATTGGGCAAAGGCGGGCGCATGTCCCGCCTTTGCTCCGCCCATTCCCGTCTGTGTCTAGGACGCGCATCAGCGCACGGCACAGATGGCAGGCTCCCTCGCCCCCCCTCCTCTGTGGTGCGCGCGCACCACTGTTTTTTTTTGCAGTTACCTGAACGATTTTGAGAGGATAGCCCGAGCAGATTACATCCCTACACAGCAGGGTGTTCTGCGGACAAGGGTGAAGACCACCGGCATCGTTGAGACTCACTTCACCTTCAAAGACCTGCACTTCAAGTAGGTGACACATTGATGGAGACCTGGATGACTATTTCTTCTGCAGGCGGTTCTTGCATCAAGAAATACGGCACAGAGTGTTATGCAGTTGCGGTTTAATGCGGCACATACATTTTTGTGTTTATTGGGTGCATGGAAGAAAAACACACATGAACTCAAAATGGTTCCGGTTGGGCATCTTGTGAATCTTGACCGTAGCATAGATTATTATGGCAAATACAAGCGATGCCTGGACATTATTGGCGTGCGGCTGATTGTTCTGCATTTTGTAACTCTGTTAAAGAATTTTTAATTGTGAATGTCACACAGGATTGGGGTTGTAATCACCCAGTGTCCTTGAAGTGCCAGCTAGGACATTGAAGTTTTGGGTACTTCTGCTGCACCACTGCAGCCTCTTATTGGGGACAGAGGTCGTCTCCTTCTTCAGGACAGTTGTCTTGACGTGTTTTGCCCATCCGTGCTCTCCCTCTCTTCCATAACTTAAAAAATATGCAAGCTTTGTAGTTCAGGCACTGCCGTAACTGGAACATGCCCTTTTCAGCAAAGAGTGACAGTTCCTGAGAAAAGATAGTGGGAGGGACTACATACAGTGGCGGCTCGCCGAGGGAGTGCTGCGGGCGGTGGAGCGGGGCAGGGGAGGGGCAGGGTGGGGGGGTAGTGGACTCTGACATGCCATGGGCCCCTGTCTAGCTCTGTAATGAGAAGGCTGATGGTAGCAGAAAGAGGCAGAACTCCAGGTTGCGGATTGATAGCATGCCCCTGATGAGTGTCGCAGATCACACATTAATTTCGCTAATATTTCATCCTACCGTGGCGCTTGAATTAATTTCCCCATGACACACAAAAAATATTGGACTTTTTACGTTTGCTAAAATTCTCGATTCTCTAGTATAGTTTGGAAATGAGACTAAATACACAGCTCAACGGGCTTTACTACCGCTTTATTTCGTTTGGCGCTGGCCTGTCTCTACCACAGATGGTGACTAGAGAGCTAACCAAACTCCATTACTCATCCCAGACCCTCCAATAACCCAATGAACGTCATACTGCGACGCTGATTCCCACAATCGCGTCATGCCTGAAAGCTGTCCGACGCTGCTGTGTTTCACTTTAATTCTCCATGGGGATGCGTTTTACGCCTGCGCAGCTCCAATCAGGCATGGTATCAGATACTGAGACACAGCGTCCTGCAGCGATGATCTGCTCACGGGGACAGTTACAATATTGTCACTGACGTGTTGCCTATTTAATAATGTTTCTGCTGTACATCAGTGGCATATTGCTAGAGACTGCAGCGAGCAAGAAACGGCGTGCAGCCAGTCGGTGTGTAGCACTTTAACATTGCACACATTTGACATGCCATACATACGCGCACCTGCTGTCTGCCCATTGTTCATCGTATGAAACCCCAGACTTTAATTTCATGTAGCACTGCTCGTGGGATACCGTTAAGACTTCTGCACAGCTCAAAATAAATGTTTGTATAACCCCTGCCTATATTGTTGGGCATTAAAACTCCCTGGAGTTTGCAGTATTTCGCGCCCTTTTTACTGCTATGGTGCTAATAAAAAATTGTGTGGAAACAATTTTTGCACCCTGTTCATAGAAGTAATTAACTAATTTTCATGTTTTGCGTTTGTAGTTGCCACCAGTAGATAAGAGTGCAAACTGAGCAAGTGCAATTAATGCTCAACTCCTGATGCACCACTGATTAAACAACGTTGAAGAGCCAATTGGTCTGGCTGGCATTTTTTTAATAACCAGACCTATTGTCTTTGCCAAAGCCACCAGTTGCACAGAAACTTCGTATTTCTGCTGCAGGTAGATGGCAGGAACAGGGGCACACTGAAACGTATCAGTGGTCCGGCAACCTAATCGCTAGGGACACTAATGCGTTGTTCCTCTCAAAGCTTTCAACCCAATGGTGTCCCTAGAAATGAATTTATTTTCCCATAGAATACACAGATGTGTCTTGCAATGAAAATAAATAACAAAATGATTGCCTGTTGTACACAGGACGAAAAGTGTGATGATTAAGTGTGCTTTTCAGTTGTAACATAGCCCCTTGTGCATTGCAATGGAACCACTTTCTACTAGGAGGCAGAATGTTAAACCAGGCAGCCAGTAGCGCGAGGTGAAAGAAGTATACTCCTCTGGTCTGATCCGGGAACTGGTTGATGCTGTCTCCAACCGTAGAAGAAGGTGCCTGTCCAACAAGATACTCTGTGTATTGTAAAAAAAATGACAGCTGGACACAAACCCGACCTGAGTTAAAATAGCATTTACCTCTGTTTTCGCACTACTGCATAGGGTGTAAATGCCCCCCCAATAAATGAGTGTTACCATATTTAGATATGCAGGTGGCGAGACTAGTAAAACATACACATTAATTCCGATGCCAGTCCCTTGGTGATAGTTTGTAGCCAAAAGGTTTTCTTTCCCCCATTCATTCCATGAGATTAAAAGCACTGTATAACTCTTCCTATCACACAAGCCTTCCTGTACTCTAGGCACATACGGCCCTGTATTCCTAGGCCAGCCGCCTGAGCTATCCGGTCTTGGACATTGGAAGTAGGGGATGTCTTTGCCAATACTCTGAGCCATCCAGTAAATCATAAGAAAGGTTATGAATACAAAAGACAGTTTTTGGCACCATGAATGTTTTGAGGTAACCTTCTTAATGTGACTGTAACACTCTCCTTTGTGAAAGTAGCCCTCTATGTGACGGAAGGGGGCAGAAAGTGAACACACCACCACAGAACTCCGCTTATTTTGGTAGTGCCCTCTTGATGAACATTAAAAATGATGGGTTTTGGTTTGCTTTTAGTCCTGATATTAGTTACCATGACTGTGTTTTTATTGTTCATTTGATGTTTTTTTTTCTCTAGCATAAGCTATGGATTTTAGTCTTAAGACCAAGCTTAAGGGAAGGGCTGTCTTTACTTGTGCTGGTGACATTTTACCAGGAGCTTTGCATCTGAGGGGGAAACTTTCTAGCTCTGTTCTTCTTGTGTCCTCTTGCTCTAAGAATCAGTGCTCTGACCTAGCTGTACCAGTCACACCTTCTACATTTTGGTCTCTGACTCACACTTTACAGTCCTTTCCTGGCTTTGGCTACTTCGATGGATTCTGGCCTTTGCTGGTTCCCTGAACGATGTGATGGATTCATTTGATGATCTTCCAGCAGTTTGGCCTTTGAGTCAGGTTGTTTTTTAGGTCTCGCCTGAGCCAGCGCATGCGCTGATCTGGCGAGACATTTAGTGAGTGGGGGCTTTAGAAATGCGACCACAAGCTTTTGCTTGTGGCCTAAGGCTTGCTGTTACGCGCGCGTGCACGCGCACAGCCGACATCTGACTTTCCTCTCTCGTCATGGGTCATCAGCTTTCAAGATACGAGAGCTTTCTTTCACATTCCTGAAGTCGATAGCTTCCTTTTCATTAGCGTTACCGAGCAATCCTGGGCTGAGCCAACTGTTAAATTAAATGAATCAGGTTATTCGTGTTTGCAAGCATCTCCTGAGAAACGCGGCGAAACTTTCAAACGGCGACATTGTTTCTGTGGTTTGAAAGTTTCGCCGCGTTTCTCATGAGATGCTTGTAATCAGCTTTCAAGATACGAGAGCTTTCTTTCACATTCCTGAAGTCGATAGCTTCCTTTTCATTTGCCTATATATCCCTACCTCTCTTCTACCCCTCTACCTCTACTCTACCTCTCTTCTACCCCTCTACCTCTACTCTACCTCTCTTCTACCCCTCTACCTCTCTTCTACCCCTCTACCTCTACTCTACCTCTCTTCTACCCCTGTACCTCTCTTCTACCCCTCTACCTCTCTTCTACCCCTCTATCTCTCTTCTACCGCTCTACCTCTCTTCTACCCCTCTACCTCTACTCTACCTCTCTTCTACCCCTCTACCTCTCTTCTACCCCTCTACCTCTACTCTACCTCTCTTCTACCCCTCTACCCCTCTTCTACCCCTCTACCTCTCTTCTACCCCTCTACCTCTCTTCTACCCCTCTACCCCTCTTCTACCCCTCTACTACCCATCTACTACCCCTCTACTACCCCTCTACCCCTCTTCTACCCCTCTACTACCCCTCTTCTACCCCTCTACCCCTCTTCTACCCCTCTACACCTCTACACCTCTTCTACCCCTCTACTACCCCTCTACCCCACTACTACCCCTCTACCCCTCTACTACCCCGCTACCTCTCTACTACCCCTCTACTACCCCTCTACCTCTCTTCTACCCCTCTACCCCTCTTCTACCCCTCTTCCCCTCTTCTACCCCTCTACTACCCTTCTACTCCTCTACCCATATTCTACCCCCTTCTACTCCTCTACCCATCTTCTACCCCCTTTTACCCCCTTCTACCCCCTTCTACCCCTCTTCTACCCCTCTACCCCTCTACTACCCCTCTAATACCCCTCTTCCCCTCTTCTACCCCTCTACCCCTCTACTACCCCTCTACCCCTCTTCTACCCCTCTACCTCTACACTACCTCTCTTCTACCCCTCTACCTCTCTTCTACCCCTCTACCTCTACTCTACCCCTCTTCTACCCCTCTACCCCTCTTCTACCCCTCTACCCCTCTTCTACCCCTCTACTACCCCTCTACCCCTCTTCTACCCCTCTTCTACCCACTGTAACTAGCAAAGACACTGTGTCACGGCAGCATCACTCAGCACCACCACAGCATCACTCAGCACCACCACAGCATCACTCTGCACCACCACAGCATCACTCTGCACCACCACAGCATCACTCTGCAGCACCACAGCATCACTCTGCACTACCACAGCATCACTCTACACTACCACAGCATCACTCTGCACCACCACAGCATCACTCAGCGCAACAGCAGCATCACTCAGCGCAACAGCAGCATCACTCAGCGCAACAGCAGCATCACTCTGCACTACCACAGCATCACTCTGCACCACCACAGCATCACTCAGCGCAACAGCAGCATCACTCAGCGCAACAGCAGCATCACTCAGCGCCACCACAGCATCACTCAGCGCCACCACAGCATCACTCAGCACCACCACAGCATCACTCAGCGCCACCACAGCATCACTCAGCGCTACCACAGCATCACTCAGCGCCACCACAGCATTGGCATAGCCAATAGGTCTCGCCTTATTAAAGTTTGAGCTATTGGCATTGCTAAATAATGCAACACCAATAGCTCAAAGTTTAATAATGCGAGACCTATTGCATTGCAAATGCTTGTTTTCCTCTTACTACTCTGTTGTGCATCTTAGTCTCTTCTGTCATTTTTTCCCCCCCTGACTTGCTCCGCGGATTGCATTTTCCTGCCTTGCCGCTCCCGCCGGACTTTCCCGCTCTCCCTGCCAGACTTTCCCACTCTTGCTGAGCCCGCCCACCACTCCCGTCTCCTCCCACTCTCCAAGGCCCTACTTAACGGAGGCTGCAGCGCGGTCGTGCAGGGGATGTGTGCCATGGGCGCACCTGCAGCACACCTAAGGCAAGCCCATCTGCACCCGTCTGAGCCTGGACCGCGCCTAGCTCCAGGAACCCTGGTCCAAACGTCTCCCACAGCTACACCGCTGACGAACTCCAGCTTTTCAACCCTGGATGCCACCACGAATGCTACTGCTGAGTCACACCTCAGTCCACGGAGGGCCCCTTTGCCTGCTCACTTTCCCACTTCACCTGATGCTACACACCCACTCCCACTGCCCGCAGACACACACCACACCCCTCACCAAGTCAGAACTCAAGACCCGCAGTGACGCAGCACTAAGACAACACTCACTCACAAGCTGGAAACAGGCCAAAGTCACAGTTATCCTCAAAAAACCCTCAGCCGACCCCAAAGTACTCAGCTACTACCAACCCGTCTTACTGCTGTTCTTCCTAGCCAAAGTCATCGAGAAGACCATCAACAGACAACTCTCTTACCATCTAAAATGCCACAAACACCGGACCAACTCACAATCAAGAACAACCCTCATCAATGCCACAGCCGACATGCGCACCATCCTCGATCGCGGACAGACTGCAGCCCTCATCATCCTTGACTTCTCTGTCGGTTTCGACACCTTCTCCCACCATACACTCATTGCCAGACTACACACTGCAGGAATACAAGGACAAGCACTCAAATGGATAGCTTCTTTCCTCTTCGGAAGAGCACGAGTCAGGCTCTCACCATTCACATCAGAACCCAAGTACCTCATCTGCGGATCCCCACAGGGATCATCACTCAGCCCCACACTTTTCAACAAGTACATGACTCCTCTGGCAAACATCATCAGATTACACAGACTCAATATCATCTCCTACTGCGACAATACTTGGGTCATTTTTTACCTCTCAGACAACACCACCACCACCAAGACAAACTTCAAACAATGCCTGACCAGCTTAGCCAATTGGATGAAACAAAACTGCCTTAAGCTCAACACCGACAAAACTGAAGTGCTGATCTTCGAAAGTAAGAGCTCACCTTGGAACTCCACCTGGTGGCCTGTCTATCTTGGACCCACACCGAACCAAACCGACAACTCTAACAACCAAGGCCTCATGCTGGACACCAAACTCACCATGAAGTCTCAGGTCAATGCCGTCCCCTCCTCAGGCTTTTACATCCTCTGCATGTTACGTAAAATCTTCAAGTGGGTCCAACTGGACACCAGATGTACCATCACACAGGCTCTATTCACAAGGTAGGTTGGACTATGGCAGCGCACTCTACACCACCATCCTAACCCATCTTCATCACAAACTTCAAACCATCCAAAATGCCTCCGCATGACTTGTCCTCAACTACTCACGCTGAACCCATGCCACACCACTCCTCAGAGATCTCCACTGTCTCCCCATCCAGAAGTGCTGCCAGTTCAGATTTCTCACACAAGCATTCAAGTCACTACACAACACGGGACATGTACACCTCAATCACCGGCTTCACTTCCACCAACTCACCAGACAACTTAGTTCAGCATCACACTCACTCGCGCACACACACCCTGCATCTGCAGAAGCAGCATGGGAGGTAGACCATTCTGCTTCCAAGCCACCAAATCCTGGAACAACCTCCTCCAACACAGCAGGGCCTCCTTCTCACTGGATTCAGGCCTAGCCTCACCACATGCCTACAATCACCTATTCAGCACTTGCATACACTCCTGATGACAAGCAGCACTCTACAAATCCACCTTACATTACATTAAAATGGCAGGCCTGCGATATGTTTAAAGGGCTACATAAGTGGGTGGCACAATCACTGCTGCAGGCCCACTAGTAGCATTTAATCTACAGGCCCTGGGTACATGTAGTACCACTTTACTAGGGACGTACAACTAAATTAAATATGCCAGCTGGGTGTAAGCCAATATTACCATGTTTGAAGGAGAGACTATAAAAACTTTAGCACTGGTTTGCTGTCCTAAAGCCAGCAAACACGAAGTCTGCAAAACAGGAGGGTTGAGGCAAAAAGTTAGTGGAGAACCATGCCAAGGATGCTAGGTATAACAGTTTCTCTAAAAGAAAAACTGAGAACAGATGCATAAAAGCATGATGTAAAGGCTAATTTGTAATTATGGTGTAGGGTAGCCAGAGAGCGTGAAGTACATTAGTTGTGATTCAACGACTACCCTGTAGATAAAATAGCATGGCTCAGGCAAACACAAGACTTGTGAAAGTCAAGCAGGCAACAACGAATGTGTCTGTGATGGGACAGGGTACATTATTAAAGCCAGTAGGGTAACAAGTGTGACCCTCTCAGTGCAAACTTCAGAATGCGACTAGCCATTAATGAAGGCCTAGAGCTGTCATGAAGGCCCAACCATTTATGGTGATAAGTACAAATGTTTTTATTGAATAGAACAGCTTCACTTTATCACCTACTCATCGGAACGGATCCAGGTAGAACCGTTAAGTTATATCCCATTAACAAGATTAACAATCCAAGATGGCCGACCGTGAATGCGGCTGCCCGCGG
The DNA here is from genome assembly GCA_963921515.1 of Calotriton arnoldi. NCBI lineage: Eukaryota > Metazoa > Chordata > Amphibia > Caudata > Salamandridae > Calotriton > Calotriton arnoldi. The sequence continues at coordinate 71,446 of CAWUFW010003937.1, forward strand.
CCCACGCAGGGGGCCACCCTAAGCAGGCGGCCCTCTATTGCCATTTGGGCACCAACCCACCCCCCTCAGGGAGGAGTCCCCCCTCCTTGCCTGTGGCGCGCTAGGCGCGCAGAGGAGGTGGGGAGGGTATTTATGCCTCGTGTTAGACCTGGCACCATTGGCGTGGGTCTCCCTTCCATTTTTTGCTGTTGCCTCTTATGTTTTGCCACTGCTGTTCAGTGCCACAGTGCAAGTGCTCCCTATGGTAAATTGATGTATGGATTAGTGACTCCATGATTGGCTTGTTTGGTTTACTTGTCAGACCCTAGTACAGTGCACTGCGTGTGCCCAGGGCTTGTAAATCAAATGCTGCTGGTGGGCTTGCAGCACTGGTTGTGCCACCCACCGGAGCAGCTTGTAAAGTGTGTCTCAGGTCTGCCATTGCAGAACCTGTGTGCAGTCTGGTACTGCCATGTTGACTGGGCAAGTGCACCCACTTGCCAGTCCCTAAACCTTCCCTTTTATACATATTAGTCACCCCTACGGTAGGCCCAAGGGCAGGGTGCATTGTAGGTAAAAGGTAGGACATGCCCTGATGTGTGTGGCATGTCCTAATAGTGAATTACAGCCATTTTCGTTTTTCACTATTGCAAGGCTACCTGTTCCCCATAGGCCAGAATGGGCAGTTAGATTATTACATCTTATAATCCTAACTGACTCAGGGAACCAGGTAGAAATTCGAGTTTAGTATGCCTGAACTCAGAATGATAAAATACATCTTTTAGTGAAGTTGGTTTTAACATTCTGTGTTTGAAAATACCACTTTTAGAAAGTAGGTATTTTCTTGCCTAACTATCCAAGCCTGCCTCTGCTAGGTTGTGTATTCCTTGTCTGGAGTTTGAGTGACAGGGGCTGGGGGCTTCCAGGAGACAGGGTGAGTCAGCACAGGGCTGAATAGAGAGATCTGCATGCAGATAGGAGGGAGGAGTTGCACCTGGGACCTGAATAGGGCTGTGCCTTCCCTCCACAATGCTGGCTCCACCTCCTGTGGTGTGTCTGATGTCCCTGGCCTACACTGTGAAAGGAAAGGAGTCTTGTCAACAAAGTGCTCCAGAACTGGTTTGGACTAGGCCAAGACCTCTCTGCCTTCAGAGAACAAAGAGAAAAGTAGTATAAATATTGGGACCCAGACCCAAGAACTTTAGATCACTTCTGGGAATCAAGACGAACCTTTGCTGAGGAGAAGAACCAGGAAGCTGAAGGAGGAGACTACCCCTGTGCTGTGTGTTTGGGGGTTGGCCTGCAGTGGTTGCTTCATTGCCAAAGAAAGGAGAAAAGAACTGAGTGTGCTTTCTATCAACTTGAAGAAGAATCTCCAAGGGCTTGAACTAGAGCTTGCCTCCTGCCTGAAGACTCAGGGATACAAGACTTCACCAACCAGCTCCCCCCGGAATTCCCTTGCTGGGAATTGAAGTGCCTGCTGTTGTGCTGGGCCTTCTGAGAGACTGCTTGTCGCTGGGAGCTGGAAGCACGACGCAACGTCGAGAAGCGTGTCGCCGCCGCAGCCGCTGTCATCGCATCGCCGAGGAAGCGAGACGCCGCTGTCATCATCGCATCGCCGAAGCGCGGCGAATCGCCTGAGAAGCGGGACGCTGCCACAGAGGACATTGTCGCATCACCGGAGAAGCGCGTCGCAGGGCCTGTCGCGGCTCCAAAGATCATTGAGTCGCCGCACGGCCGTCGGGCGTGCACGCATCACACCAACGTTGTCGCATCGCAACCAAGTCGCCATTTTGTTGCATCGCACCGGAGAAGAGTATCGCATTGAGGTGCCATCTTGTCGCATCGCACCGGAGAGCAGTAAGAAACCGACGCATCACCTCCCCACACAGTAAGGAAGCGAGCACCAACTCCCTGCGCAGCAGTAAGGAACCGACGCATCCACTCCCTGAGTGTAAGGAACCGACGCATCACCTTCCCTGCGACCCTTTTGTTTTCTTTGCGTTACGCATTCAAGGTACATTGAGAGTAAAGTGTTGCATCTACAACTTGAGAGAACTGAGCTATTTTATAACATTTTAAAGTCTATTTTTGAGTACAGTATTGTGGATTTTTGTCGTTTGGTCTTGTGTTAAGTCTATATTAAAATACTTATTTTTATGAATACAACCTGTGTGGTGTCCATCTGTAGTGTTGTCACTGTATTACTGTATGTGTTCACAAATGCTTTACACACTGCCTCTGAGATAAGCCTGCCTGCTCGTGCCAAGCTACCAAGGGGGTGAGCAGGGGTTATTTTAGGAGTGTAGCCCCTTACCATGACTAGACGCAAGGGTCCCTATTTGTCACAGGTACCTACCTATGCCAACTAGAGACCCCCAAATCTAACATTGGTGGGCAGCGGTGAGGATTTTGGACTTGCATTTGTGATTCATATACAGTGATTGGTGTACACTACTAGTGAGTGCAGACCATAACGCAACCACATACTTTTTGAGAATTTTTCCTTGGAACTTCTTTTCTATTTTTGATTCTTGAGAACTGCCAGTCTTTTTGCTACCATGAGCAAGTCAGCATCCATAGTATCTGTAAACATCATATTGGAAGAAGAGAGAATTGATACTTACACTGTGCCTTATCTCAAAGCTTTGTGCAAGAAATTTAAAATCTCTGTGAAAGGCCTCACCAGGAAAGAGGAATACCAGAAGGCGCTGAGGGCCTGGGTAGAATCTAGGAATGCCAGTGAGCATCCTGAGGAGCCAGTAGTGGAGGTAGAGGATTTAAATGAGCAACTTGAGGGGCCAGTGGGCCTAACTGGAGGGAAAGCACCTTCAGGGGCGGGCAGCAGTGTTTCTTCCAAAGGGTTGTCCCCAGGAGAGCTGGAGGACAGAGCAAAGGAGAGGATGCATAAGTTGGAGCTAGCTAGGCTTGAAATGGATGGTCAGAAAGACATAGAGAGCAAGAAAATAGAGCTTGGGATGGAATTAGAGATGAAGAAGTTAGCCTTAGAGGAAAAGAGAATGCATTTTGAGCATGAGAGAGGATTGAGGGAATTGGAACTCAAGGCCAAAAGTTTAGAGGTTCCTCCCTCTGGTGGCAGCACACCGCCAGTGCATGTAGAAGCAAGAACCTACATTCCCAAAGATGTAGTTAAAGATTTCCACAAGAATGAGGATATTGGTCAGTGGTTTAGGGCTTATGAAGCTGCAATGTTGGCCCACCGGGTCCCTGAGAAGGATTGGGGAGCAGGGTTGTGGTGATAACGCCGATTCTTATCTAATTATCTATAAGAACCTTCTGGTCGCCAAGATCTTTTTACCTGTTGAATAGTGTAAAGGAGAGAATCTCATCTGGTTATATAACAGCATTCGTTTTGTCTGAAAGGACCACTGACTCCGAATTCAAGTTTGAGAATTTATTATCGCCAAAAATAACTGAACGTGCAAGCACCTCAACACGAGGTTAAAGAAATAGATGGGCACTAATACAAATAATAATCTACGCAAGAATCTCATCCGACTCAGGATAAGAAGAATAGAAAGTTCTAGGAGGACCAACCAGACTATGATTGCTCCTATTTCTAAGTTGCTCTTCATTGGCCTAAACAAGCTTAAAATCAATTGCTGTCCCTACACTAACGCTAAGTGACATCCCTGCATAACGATTTTTCCAGGCAAGAAAGAATAAAAGGTGTCAGCTGTGAAGACTTCCTAAGAAGTGCAATCACATAGTACCTAAGCTCAGCTCTGTCCTTCTCTCAGGTCTCCCCTACCTCTTCTCTGGCCTCCTCCCTCAGGGCACTATCCCTAATACAAAAACCCCAATACAATTGTACACGCCTTTGTCACGCCTCCTTGGCCAGGTCTTCTTTCTTGTGCTTTTCCACTGAAACGGTGACTTCATCCTGGACGGTTGCGTTGACCTTGAGTCCCAGGCACCTTCTCCGCCGAAAGTATCATCCCTACATTCCTTTTCACTCCCCGTACCATGCCTCCCCTCTCTCTAGCTTTCGAAAACAAAGAGTTAGTCTTACTAACGAGACATGTGTCCTTGCACCTGCAACAAAAGATACTTTCAACAGAAACCTTCTACTGTGCAAATTAAATCTACCGTTTGTGCCCAGAGAGCCTTACCAAGAGAATCTTTTCACTGCCTACAAAAATAAGCTAACATAAGAATAAACCAGACCTTCCCTAAGCATATATGTAGTCAGGCCTTTACATATAACTTTTAAACACACATCTTATGTTTCCCTATAAGCATTTTCATTACACTTCATATGCAAACACTGAATTACATGTGCAACTTTAATATGGTGCACGTTTAAACTACTGCAATTACATTACATCCACGAACTAATTTCTCTATGCATTATGTTCACACAATTTAATAAGCATTACATTACATCAATATCCTAACATCATTATACTGCCGAGTTCACTTTGTCTCAGTGAACTACTCATTCTTTACTAAACATGCATGAATATGAAACTGAATATACGAACATATGTCTGAATACATGTGGGTGCGGCCTATCAGTGATTATGATGCACCCCTACAATTCACAAGAACATTTCGCTCTATCAGTTCCCCCTTTGATGACTCCTGTCATCACATCTCATTCTACTCCCTCGGAGAAGGAACCGACCTAAACAGAACTTGTTCCCATCTTCCCTGATCTGAAGTTCTCCATGCTCTTGAGCCTTTTATACTGATTGTCCTGCAATCTTGCCAATCTCATGTCATTTTCCCTCAAAGCTCTCTTGACTCTGCCTGCTCGATACCACTTGTAGGCCTTGATCATAATCCACAAGCCAGCCACACAAACCACCAAAATAAGGAGTGGTCTCAGGAAGTACCCAAGGAATCCCTTTCCTAGGTTCGCAAACCAACCTCCCACTTGACCAAAACCCTTTCCGACCTTTTCCCAGGCCCCTTCTTCGGTCAAATCCGCTATCTTTGTGTGGATCATAGTGATGTTACTTATATATTTCTCCAGATCCTTGCTCCGGTCTGGTATATAAGTGCAGCACTCTTGAACCTTCAGCATTTTACAGACTCCGCCCTCTTTTGCCAATAGGACATCCAAAGCAAGGCGATTCTGCAAAACCATTCCCCTTATCGACAACATCTCTCCTTCCACCAACACCAACGACTTTGCTGTGTTCATCGAAAATTCATCCACCACAGTCGCTAACCTCCGGATCTTCACATCATTCAAGACTACTCCTAGACTAGGTATCATAGCTCCAAAGATATCCCCCACAACGATCCCTGCACTTGCAGCTCTTCTCGTTCTTGAATGCTCTCCACCCTCCAGAAGATTTAAGTCTTCTGTATGGTAAATCTTTGGAAATATTATTGACAAATAACATGTTCCATACCAATTTGCAGGCAACCTCACATAAGCATTCTTCCCACATACGTAATACACCGTAGGTATCACTTGTACAGGACCTTGGAGAAAATCCTTTGCCACATCTGCCATGGTGAAAACATGATCACAAGTACTCTGTCCCACTGGAACCTTTTCGTAGTAAGTCTGATAACGCCTTATACACAACTTACCCCTCTGCTCCTTATCTAACGCTATAGGACCATAGCTTCCCCTGGTCTTATGCAACCGTTCTTCCTCCGTCCAGTCTGTCCTGTGATGCCCTAAATCTCGGGATTCAGTCAGCTTTCTATACCTATCTTCAACCTGATCTACAAACTTTCTCTCTACATCCGACATCAGACAAGTTAGATTGTGTCTGTGTGCAAATGCTGTATCCAATTCCAAACTCGGTATGAAGTACTTCCTCAGTCTGTCCTCGGTCTTATAATAATCATACTTATTCAAATGCTTGTAAGCTGGGACTTCAGGAAGCACTGCGTCGAAATTGGAAAAGAAATACTCGAACTGATCTCTCTCATAAAACAAACTAAGCAAAAGACTACATGAAATACCATAAGTCAGTGGAAGATGATGATACCTAATACCCTCATCCACCGAAGTAGGCAACTGCATACACACATAACAATCTTTCGCATCCATCACGTCAACATACTCATACAACAACTTAGCATACGCATTAAGCTTAAAATCACCCTTAGACAAATCTACATGTAATCTACGACTTTCTTCTAATATCATAGCTCTATCAGCTGCCCTGTCTATCCCCTTCTGACTAGGTGTGATAGGTGTGGGTGTCCCTGTCACTGCCTCTACTTCTGGCTCGTGCGAACCAGTATATGAGACTATAACTACTATGATTATAGAGATTATTACACTACTTATAAGGATGCCTACAATCCACTTTGATCTACGATTGGGATCTCCCGGCTCCATGGTTTCGAAAGTTCTCAAAAAGTCTTGGTTATCGCAAAGAACTCAGAAAAGTCTCTGTCCTTTATTTATGACTTGCTTAACCAGCTCGAGCAACCATGAAATTTCCGGGCTTTCCCTTTCCGATCACAACTTATTTACACAGTCCAGAAAAAGACTTCCCTAGTTTTTCGTTCCTCTTCTTGTGGAAAGTCCCTAAGTTTATTCTTCTTCCACTCGGACCTAGGTTATCTTCTTCTTTTAGACTTTTATTTACAGTTCATAACTGATCCACAATGAGATCCTCATTGAGCAAGACCAGAACGTGATACAAAAGTTCAAGACGCAAAATCAGCACTTCATGTGAAAACGGCTCAACTCCAAAAGGCGGGAATTCGAGTCGATGCAAAAGCAAGTTTCGGACTTCACTCAGAAGCGGGGGATTCGGAACCGTGAGTGTCAGTGTTCCCTCTATCTCGAGCCCTGGCATCCGCAGTACCACCTTCACCACCACATTCGGGCTCCGACAGACCACTTCCACTGACCTCAGTCTTCCCGTACTCACCACCCCCTGCATCAAACACAGTGTAAGTCCACTCAGGGGTAGAGTATCTGCGACAAGGCACTCTTGTTCTCTTTGACCTTCGCCGACTGTCTTGTGCTTGGTCTTCGTCACTTGCTTCTGTTTCAGATACTTCAGACACTGGAGCAAGGTCTCTCTCAGGTGCTAACCTCAAGTTCAGTCGCCTCTGTCTCTCAGGCCAACTTTCTGCACGTCTGTTCGTTTGTCTGCCTTCCCCTTCTATACCCAGTGCACTACTTCCTCTTTCGGCTGAATCGGACTCTTCTCCGCCCACTGCACCGTCTCCTTCTTCGGTGTCTGAGTCAGGGTTCGAACTGTGGAAACCCCCTTCTGTTTGCTCTAGTGCACCACCAGCTGTGTCAGCGACCCTTACAGCTTGACTTGTCCTCTCATGTGGCCCTGCCACATCCGCTGGGTTTTCATTTACGAGAGGAGCTGTTTCTTCCAAGGGTGCTGGAACTCTGCGGGTATGGGAAGCATGCACCCAGTTCGGCAATCCTCCACACTTTACTGCTGTGTTCGTGATCAGAATCACCTGATACGGACCACGCCAACGGGCATCCAAACAACTCTTCCTCACGTGCTTCCGGACGAGCACCCAGTCACCGGGACACAAGTTGTGGCACAGATCACTCGAGGCTGGAACCACAGCTGCTTGCACCTGCTGGGATACAGAACGGACCACATCAGAGAGTCCTTTACAGTAATCGAGAATCAAATCATCAGTGATGCTTATCAAGGCTGTAGCTGGTACTGCTGGCAGTCTCATTGCCCTTCCCATTAGGATTTCGTGTGGGGACAACCCAGTCTTTCTGTCTGGGACACTTCGCATGCTCATCAGCACCAAAGGCAAGGCGTCGGGCCATTGCAGGGATGTCGAAGAACACATTTTTGCCATCCGGGCTTTCAAAGTTCCATTAACTTGTTCCACCATCCCAGAAGCCTCCGGTCTGTAACTACAATGAAGTCTCTGGTCTATGTTCAATGCAGCACAAAGCAACTTCATGATTTCGCTATGGAAGTGCCCTCCTCTATCTGATTCCAAAGAGGTCGGGATCCCGAATCTAGGGATAAGCTCCCTCAACAATAATTTAGCCACTGTCAGAGTGTCACACCTGCGTGTGGGGTAAGCCTCCACCCACCGTGAGAATACACATACTATCACCAGAATGTACCTCAAGCCATTGCACCTAGGCATCTCCACGAAATCCAACTGTAATCTATTGAAGGGCCCTCCTGACCTTCCAATATGACTCAATGTAACTACAGTTTTCTTTCCGGCATTCATCTGTTGACAAGTAACACACCTCTGACATACCGTCTCAGCCATTGCTCGGAACCGTGGGTTATACCACGTCTGTCTGAACACTCTCATCATTGCGTCTCTACCCAGGTGTGCCTGTCCATGTATCAATCTTGCCATCGGACTCAGCAATTCTTCCGGCAACACAGCTCTCCCATCGTTTGATACCCAAACATCCACGTCTCCTTTCTCACACCCAGCTTTGATCCATCCCTCTCTCTCCTGGTTAGAAACTTCATCCTGCAATCGCTTAAGCTCTTCCCAAGTGTCTGCCATGGTCAACATTATGCTGAGATCGGTTCCCTCTTGGCTCTCTTCTATCTCTCTTCCTGTGAATATGCATCCTTGTTCTGCGCAGAAGCGGGCTACCTCATCTGCGTAGTTATTACCCAAGGATACAAAGTCCTCCCCTTCCCATGGGCTGAACACTTTACAACAGCAATTTCTTTCGGATGCTGTAATGCTTCTAATAATTGTCTTACATATTCTCCATTACGAATGGGTGAGCCAGATGATGTCAAAAATCCCCTCTGAGACCATAACTGCCCGAAGTCATGCACCACGCCAAAGCCGTATTGGCTGTCTGTGTAAATCGTGATTCTTATTCGATCAGCGGCCAAACAGGCACGGGTCAAGGCAATGATCTCAGCTACCTGCGCAGAGCGTACTCCTTCTAGGCAAGCAGCGTCGACCACTCCTGAAATGGTACATACAGCAAACGCTGCTCTCAATTGCCCCACACTGTCTCTTAAGCATGAACCATCGACAAAGAAAATTTCATCTGGGTCAGCCAATGGCTCATCGACAATGTCAGGTCTCGGTTTGGTGCAAAGTTCGGTCACATCGAGACAATCATGGTCCTCACAATCTTCATCATCTGTGTTCGGTATAGGCATCAATGTCGCAGGGTTCAAGATGGAGCACCTTCTCAGAGTCACATTCTCTGCGGCAAGTATGACTTGCTCGTACCTCGTTAACCTATTGTTCGTTAGATGCTGGGTCTTGGTCCTGGTCATTAATAACTCAACCGAATGTGGCACATGTACAGTCAATGGATGTCCCATTACAATGCTTTCACATCTTTCAATGCTGACACCTGTTGCAGCAACGGATCTTAGACATCCGGGCAACGCAGAAGCTACTGGATCTAAAGTAGCTGAAAAATAGGCAACTGGTCTACGGACACCTCCATGGTTCTGAGCTAACACTGCTAATGCACATCCTCCTCTCTCGTAACAAAACAATGAAAAGGCCTTGTTGTAATCAGGCATTCCCAGTGCGGGAGCCCTGCACAAATCATCTCTCAGCTTCAGGAATGACACCAAGCACTCCTCGTCCCATGGTACCGGATCACTCACATCCTTGTGTGTAAGCCTCTGCAGAGGCTTTGCTCTCAAGGAGAAACTAGGAATCCACTGTCGACAATAGCCAACCATTCCCAGAAACATCCTAACTTCCCTCTGTGTAGTGGGTACTGCCATGCTCATTATTGCCTCAATTCGATCTGGTGACACCTTCCTCTTGCCTTTTTCTAATCTGTGTCCCAAGTACTGTACCTCATTCAAACAGTACTGCAGCTTGTTCGGGGACACCTTATGTCCATTCTCTGCTAAGTGGTTCAACAAGGCTACTGTGTCAATTCTGCAAGCATCTTCTGTTTCTGAGGCAATGAGCAAGTCATCTATGTACTGCACGAGAACTGAATTCTGCGGCAACACAAGACTCTCAAGGTTCTTCTTCAGGATCTGGTTAAAGATCGATGGACTTTCCGTATACCCTTGAGGGATACGACACCATGTTAACACGCGATTTTCTAGCCTGAACGCAAAAAGAAATTGGCTTTCCTCGTGGAGCGGTATCGAAAAGAAAGCTTGACACAAATCGATAACCGTAAACCACTCGGCTTCACATGGGATCTGGAACAGTATTACTGAAGGATTCGGTACCACTGGACAACAAGGGACAACTATCATGTTGACCTTTCGCTGGTCTTGCACGATCCTGTATTTCCCGCTCGGTTTCTGTAGTCCCATTATGGGTGAATTACAGGGACTACCTCTGATCTCCTTTAAAATTCCCTTCTCAATGAAAGTCTTGATCACAGGTTTTATTCCTGCACTCGTTTCTGTCGACAGGTTGTATTGAGGTGTTCTTGGGAAATCAACATTCTGTTTCACCTCAATCCGCACTGGTTCAACCCCTCTGATTAAACCTATTTCATCGCCTGCGAAATCCCACACCACAGGCGACACTGCGTCTCTCAGATCATGTGGAAGTTCTTCCACAGTCACCATTGGGTACAGATCTATACACAGAAGCTGATTGGTAATTTTAAAGTCTGCATCGTCATCTATCGTCTGGACCTCCACTCCCCGTGGTGTGCAATAAATCGTGCAGTTCAACTTGCACAACAGATCTCTTCCCAAAAGACAAACTGGACTCGTATCACACACTACAAACTGATGTCTAGTTTGGAAAGTACCTATCTTTACTAAGATCGGTTCTGTCAATGGGCTGCTTATTTTCTTATTCGCTACTCCAACAACCTGGATTGATTGTCCCGAGAGGGGTAGGTTAGGGACTACTGCAGATCTTACAGTAGACCGGGTAGCTCCAGTATCAACCAAAAGTGTTGCAGGATTGCCCTCAATCTCTGCCTCTACAAAAGGTCCTCTCTGGTCTACCTCCAAGACCGCTCCAAGTGTGCAGTCTTCCTCCCCCTCAGGCACCGTCAGGATAAAGGGTCTAAGCTATCCTCATCATAGCGTTCGAACAGGGGCATCTGTTGGTACGTTCGTGTTCCTTGTGAAAACCTTGGAGCTTGGGGAATCTGAGCGTGAGAATTGTAAACCCCCCCTTTCATCGTTCTAGGTCTCGTTATTGTGTTAACCACCTCTTGCGCGGGTGCCTGAGCCCCCTCTTCCTCTTCCTGTACCTGATTAGCTGGGTTCAAAGGACACTCGCGTTTCCAATGTCCGACCTGGCGACAAAGATGACACGCAGTGGTCTTCTTTAGTGTGGCCACGTCCACTCCTGTCTTGGGGTCTACTGGTTTTCCCTTTCCCTGTACCTGCCCATTCTGGTTTCCCTGGAAATTTCCTTGCTTTCTCCCCAAGGTCCCTCCACTAGGCTGACTCTGTGCTGTCTGCATCTGGACAAGCATTAATTTGTCTTTTAGCTTTCGATGTTTTGATTCCACCTCATCACTACAGTATCTCGCATACCGCAAAATTTCATCTAGTGGCTTGTTCTGCCAGCAAATCAAATGGTGCTGTATCATGAGGCTGATTTCCCCTCTCAGACCCGTTACAAACTTTGAGACAAACTGTCCCATATCCTTAGGGTCCAAAACATCTAACCCACTATACTGTTTAAAAACTTGCAGAAGTCTTTCGTAATACTCATGCACCGTTTCCTTGGGTTCCTGTACAGTCCGATCTATCTTAACCCAATCTATATCCTGAGGTGAAATCTTCGACTTCAACCATGTAATCACCTGCTCATACTTTTTCATGACATCAGGTGATGGACCATTTGTAACCGCCTCTCTTTTCGGTTCCGAAGTCGGCCACTCAATAGCGACTTTACATGCTGTCCACAAATCTCCTGGTACCACTATGTCAAACAAAGTGTTCAAATCAATCCACAATACTTTTGAAATCTTCACAAACCGCTCAACCTGCTTGTACCACTCCACCGGTTTTCCCTCAGCCGAGGAAAATCATTTGTAAATGCAGCCAAATCACCTCTATTCCACGGCACATGCACGTACCCTCCATTCTGTACTTCCCGTAAAGGAAAATTTCCAACACCCGTCGCCCCCCTCCTGGCGGCGGCGTTTCCCTTCTGCTCTCTTTACTGGTTTCTTTTTGGACCACCTTTCTTCCCATTTGTCCAACAAAATCCATATTCTCATTCCTATGATCAGGTCTCTGGTGTGCGTTTTTAATCCTGTGATTCTTTTCTCCTCCAACTCCTGATCACTGTAATGCAATCTATGTGGTCCCTGCAACGCTTTTGTTTTGTTCAGGTCCACCTCATATCTTTTGGCCAATTCCTTCAATCTATCATGTGCCATTCTAGCTTTTCGAGTCACATCTTTTGCTACAAACAGCAGCTCATCTGATCCATAAATTTCTATCCTTTCCAAAGGCAGACCCCCACTGATCATTTCGTCTACCTCTGCTTTCAGCCTCACTACGTCTAGCAACCTTGCCTGTACTGCACTCCTCAGTACGTCTCGACAACCCGAGCCATCTCGCTCATCACAGTCACTATTCTGTCCTTGTGACCTATTCCCTTCCATATTCCTGGAACCTGTTCTGTCTTCCGAGACATTTTGTGCCCTATCTCTTTGCATCCTATCCTCTTGGTTCGTTACTGTTGGTGTCCACTCCCTCAAAGCTGACTTAGATTCCCGTAAAGACCTCGGTCTTTCCGGTCTCTCCTCTTCTCGCCCACATGAAGAGTCCGCAGTAGCCGGTAACGGCGTACTTGTCTCCATTGGTCTTGGGAAATGAACCACCCTTACTCCAAACCCATTCCCACTCTCACTGTTTCCTTCTTCCCTTCTCATCGGCACGGAGCTCCCTTCTCTCACTCGGTCTGGGTCATATACCGGTACTATAGGGCCAATGGTAACCGGTACTGTCAAAGAGTCCGGTAATCTCGTGTTCCCCGCAGGAGGCTGTGTTATCATAGACGCTGTTGCCCCCTCCGTTCCTGTGGAAATTCTTCCCACTACTCTCATGCTAGTCTGGTTCTGGCTCTCATCAACTATTGCCACTGCTGGGGTCGTCTTTCCCTCTTCTGAATCTGGGTTAAATGGTGGTGGCCTCTCCGCCAACATCCTATCCAACAAACTGTCATCTAGATCACTGTCGTCCTCATCAATTCTTGTAATCTTTCCATTTTGTATCAGCAGTGGGTATAACTTATCTCCTTCGATCGTGTCTGCTCTCCACCTTTTCTCCAAGGCATCCCACCTGGCATCTTGAAATGCCCTGACCGATTTCTTCACCCTTTCTTGGCATCTGTCCTTCTTCCTATCATACGCTGCCCTTATCCACGCATGTAGTGCCTCAAACTGTGTTGGTCTAGGTAGTGGTCGTAATGAAGCCATTACACTCTTGAGCTGGTACAGCACCTCTAACCTGAAAGTACCATATCGAGGGAACGACAATTCTCCTTCTGCTTCTGTCATTTTATGCCAATTCTCAAGCCAAATTATGGTATGCAATCCTACATTCTTTGCCATATAATGTGCTGGTGTATCCTCGGGAGGAGCTTCCTCTCCCTCCCGAACAACCACATGTCTATCACCTCTACAAAGTTCCCTTAAAGCTTTAAAACATTTCATGATGAATCAACTTTGTATTTGCACTCAAAATGTCCGCTTTTACTTCCTGATTTCAATCCACCAATCCCAGCGCGGTTCACACCAACCGGCCTATCGCAGCGCGGCACTGTTCTGACGTCACTTTTCCTCCGCTCGCAGCAGTTCCCCTCCTTTCTAATTCACTTGTTCTCGCTCGCATCTGTCCCAGTCATACTCTGAAATAATGTCCGTCCTACCGAACAATTACCTCTCTGACCGTCAGTCTTACCAATGACCGATCAGCCTCTTGAGCTTGTTGACCTCAATCTGGCAATCGTCTGTCCGCGAAACGACCGGACAATCGCCTTTAGCACACTCGATAGGATTCAATCATTCGATGTTCTGCACACAATAACCTACGACCTGCGTTGGTTATTCACACACTCACTCATGTGTTCCCTATCTTCAGTGGGTCTGTCAATGACGTCTCGTGACCCCCACAACTCTGGTCAACGTTCTCAACTCTGGGTGTATTCTACACCACAATAAATCTCCCGGTCCCGCGCGCGCTCACGGTCCGTTTCTCAATCACACAACTCTCGTTCCAACTCCGCTAGACATCTCACAACAATAAAACACCGCAATCTACCAAACATCACTCTTTTCATACTCACTCTACTACGAACTGCTACTTCCGCCGCACCGTCACTCTCCGTCAGTTTTCCACGACCTCCGACATCCTTCTCCCGCGGTCCTCTGGATCAGCTTCACTCGGGCTCTATGGGGCAACTTAGTCTCCTATCTTGCTCTAGATCTCCCCTTACCATCAAAGGTAACCATCCTCTGCTACCAACTGATAACGCCGATTCTTATCTAATTATCTATAAGAACCTTCTGGTCGCCAAGATCTTTTTACCTGTTGAATAGTGTAAAGGAGAGAATCTCATCTGGTTATATAACAGCATTCGTTTTGTCTGAAAGGACCACTGACTCCGAATTCAAGTTTGAGAATTTATTATCGCCAAAAATAACTGAACGTGCAAGCACCTCAACACGAGGTTAAAGAAATAGATGGGCACTAATACAAATAATAATCTACGCAAGAATCTCATCCGACTCAGGATAAGAAGAATAGAAAGTTCTAGGAGGACCAACCAGACTATGATTGCTCCTATTTCTAAGTTGCTCTTCATTGGCCTAAACAAGCTTAAAATCAATTGCTGTCCCTACACTAACGCTAAGTGACATCCCTGCATAACGATTTTTCCAGGCAAGAAAGAATAAAAGGTGTCAGCTGTGAAGACTTCCTAAGAAGTGCAATCACATAGTACCTAAGCTCAGCTCTGTCCTTCTCTCAGGTCTCCCCTACCTCTTCTCTGGCCTCCTCCCTCAGGGCACTATCCCTAATACAAAAACCCCAATACAATTGTACACGCCTTTGTCCCGCCTCCTTGGCCAGGTCTTCTTTCTTGTGCTTTTCCACTGAAACGGTGACTTCATCCTGGACGGTTGCGTTGACCTTGAGTCCCAGGCACCTTCTCCGCCGAAAGTATCATCCCTACATTCCTTTTCACTCCCCGTACCATGCCTCCCCTCTCTCTAGCTTTCGAAAACAAAGAGTTAGTCTTACTAACGAGACATGTGTCCTTGCACCTGCAACAAAAGATACTTTCAACAGAAACCTTCTACTGTGCAAATTAAATCTACCATTTGTGCCCAGAGAGCCTTACCAAGAGAATCTTTTCACTGCCTACAAAAATAAGCTAACATAAGAATAAACCAGACCTTCCCTAAGCATATATGTAGTCAGGCCTTTACATATAACTTTTAAACACACATCTTATGTTTCCCTATAAGCATTTTCATTACACTTCATATGCAAACACTGAATTACATGTGCAACTTTAATATGGTGCACGTTTAAACTACTGCAATTACATTACATCCACGAACTAATTTCTCTATGCATTATGTTCACACAATTTAATAAGCATTACATTACATCAATATCCTAACATCATTATACTGCCGAGTTCACTTTGTCTCAGTGAACTACTCATTCTTTACTAAACATGCATGAATATGAAACTGAATATACGAACATATGTCTGAATACATGTGGGTGCGGCCTATCAGTGATTATGATGCACCCCTACAATTCACAAGAACATTTCGCTCTATCAGTTGGGCCGCTTTGTTAGTGATGGGAGGGACACTTTGTTGAATTTACCTACAGAGGAGCAGATGTCCTATACCCACATGAAGGGAGCCCTAATGTCCAGATTTGGTTTGACCCCAGAGCTATACAGACAAAGGTTTAGAAATTGCAGAAAACTGGAGTCTACCACTTGGGTGGAATATGTGTCTTTCTTTTGCAGAGCATTGGATGGTTGGGTGAAGGGTAGCAAAGTGGATAATTTTGAGGCGCTCTATGATTTGCTTGCATGGGAGCACTTGTCAAATAACTGTTTTCCAGAGCTACGCCAGCATCTTATTGATAGCAAGCTGACTAACCCTAGGAAGCATGCTGAGGAGGCGGACCGCTGGGTGAGCACCCGGGTCCAGAAGGGTCATGTGGGAGACTTTGCCAAAGGTGGGCAGGGTCCCCAGCAGAAGAGTGGGGGACAAGGGTAAACAGAGGGAGTTCCAGAAAGGGCCCCAAAGTAATCCCCAAGGGAACCAAGGGAAGGGTTCCCAGCCTCCCCTGAGAAGAAGGCAGTGGCCCGACAGATAAGCCTGTTCACAAGGGGCCCAAGACCTGTTTTAAGTGTGGTCTAGTAGGCCACTGTTCTTATGATGCTAGATGTCCCTTGTATGGGAAGACAGCACCCACTGGTGCACCACCCCGGCAGTTGGCTAGTGTAGCCCTGGGGGAGGAGATGGGTGCCCAGGGTGGGTGGGGTCCCGCAGAGATGTCCCTTGTCTCTTTAGGAGACTGTGAGGTGGTCCCCAGGACCCAGCTGCCTGATAACACTAAAAAGTACAGGCAGTGGGTGACCATCAATGGCAAGAGGGTGGAAGCTCTTAGAGACACCGGAGCCAGTGTGACAGCTGTCAGTTGTCGGTTGGTGTCTGAAGAGCAGGTAGTCCCCAATGCATTTTACCCAGTTGTTGCCGCTGACAACACAGAGAGCCACTGCAAGGTGGCACAGGTTCCCTTTGAGTGGGGGGTCCTCAGGGACTCTTCAAGTAGCTGTGAGGCCAGCCATGCCTGTTGAATGTCTGTTAGGTAACGATTTGGAGAGCTCCCCTTGGGCTAAGGTGGAGCGGAGAGCTCATTTAGAGATGTTGGGTTTGCCTGAGTGGGCCTGCGTGACCACTCGGTCTATGGCAGCCAGTAAGGGTGTTCAAGAGGACCTGGAGCCTGAGAAAATGGCCCAGGTGCCTGCCTTAAAGAGAAGAGGTAGGGGGCACGGGAAACCGGCCCCTGAGATTCCCACGGCCCAGGAGGAGGCGGACCCTGAGGGGGATGCCCTGGAGCCTACCGGGGAAGAGATTGCTGAACTGGGAGACCTGCCTGAGCTGACCCATTGGCAGCAGGAAGGAGGTCTCTCCAGGGAAGAGTTCTGTGAGGAGCAGAACAAGTGCCCTTCTCTTGTGGGTTTGCGGCAGCAGGCTGCAAACCAGGCAGCAGGTGATCAGTCTGGATCACATTGGATCTACTGGGAGAATGGTCTCCTGTATAGTGAGCCTAAGGTTGCTGAGCCTGGGTCAGCCCGTGTGCTGGTGGTACCCCAGCGCTTCAGAGCCTTCCTACTGAGGCTGGCTCATGATGTGCCTTTAGCAGGACATTCGGGGTAGGACAAGACCTTTGAAAGGCTTGTCACCCACTTTTATTGGCCCCAAATGTGCAAGAGTTCAGACACTCATTGCAGGACCTGTCAGACTTGCCAGGCAAGTGGAAAGAGTGGGAGGAAGCACAAGGCTCCTCTCCAGCCCTTCCCTGTGGTCAGCACCCCCTTTGAAAGGGTGGGCATTGACATTGTGGGGCCTCTGGATCCCAAGACAGCCATGGGCAACAGGTTCATCCTGGTCTTGGTGGACCATGCCACCCGGTACCCGGAAGCCATCCCTCTCAGGACAGTGACGGCCCCCGTGGTGGGACGTGCACTGATGGGGATTTTCTCCCGTGTGGGGTTTCCCAGAGAGGTGGTGTCAGACCGAGGTACCAACTTCATTTCTAAGTATATGAAGTTCTTGTGGCAGGAGTGTGGTGTAACCTACAAGTTCACCACTCCTTACCACCCCCAAGGTAATGGGCTGGTTGAGAGATTCAACCGGACCCTCAAAGGCATGATTATGGGTCTTGAGGAACCCATGAGGCGTAAGTGGGACGTCCTCTTACCCTGCCTTCTCTTTGCATACCGTGAGGTGCCACAGAAGTCTCTAGGGTTCAGTCCCTTTGAGCTTCTCTATGAACACCCAGTGAGAGGACCTTTGAGTTTGGTCAAGGAAGGCTGGGAGCAATCTCCCAGGAAACCTCCCCAGGATGTATATAGCTACATGCTGGCCTTCAGGAACCAAACTAGGCGATTCAGAAAACTCGCTGAGGCGAATCTGGAAGCCAGCCAGGAGGAGATGAAGCGGTGGTATGACCAGAATGCCACTCTGGTTGAGCTTCAGCCTGGTCAGAAAGTGTGGGTCATGGCCCCAGTGGAGCCCTGTGCGCTCCAGGATAAGTGGACCGGACCCTTTGAGGTGGTGGAGCGCAAAAGTCTGGTTACCTACTTGGTGGACTTGAGGTCTCCCAGGAACCCCTTGCGGGTCATGCATGTCAACCGCCTGAAGCCCCACTTAGAGAGGTCCGAAGTGGGCATGCTCTTAGCAACAGATGCTGGAACGGAGGAGGAGACTGAGCCTCTTCCTGACCTCCTGTCTGCAACAGAGCAAGATGGGTCAGTGGATGGAGTGAACCTCTCTTCCACCCTGACCCCTGAGCAGCAGAATGACTGTCACCAGTTGCTGGGACAGTTTTCTGACCTGTTCTCCCCGATTCCCAGTGTCACTGATTGGTGCGTCCATGATGTAGACACTGGGGACAGTCCTCCTGTCAAGCACAAAACTTACAGGGTGACTGACAGGGTGAGAGCTTGCATCAAGGAGGAGGTCTCCAAGATGCTTGCGTTAGGGGTGATTGAGTCCTCTAACAGTCCTTGGGCCAGCCCAGTGGTCTTGGTCCCAAAGGCTGCCGCACCGGGTGTCACGCCAGAACTGCGGTTCTGTGTGGACTACCGAGGGCTCAATTCAGTCACCAGGACTGACGCGCACCCCATCCCCAGAGCTGATGAGCTCATTGATCGGTTAGGGGCTGCCCGGTACCTCAGCACGTTTGACTTAACGTCTGGGTACTGGCAGATCGCCTTGACTGATGGGGCCAGAGAGATGTCAGCATTCTCCACACCACATGGGCACTACCAATTCCGGGTTATGCCCTTTGGGATGAAGAATGCCCCTGCCACCTTTCAGAGGTTGGTCAACCAGGTGTTGGCTGGACTGGAAGAGTTCAGTGCTGCCTACCTGGATGACATTGCAGTGTTCAGCGCCAGTTGGGAAGAACATCTGCACCACCTCTGGGAAGTGTTGATGGCACTGCGGAGAGCAGGCCTCACGATCAAGGCGAGTAAGTGCCAGATCGGGCAGGGTTCCGTGGTGTACTTGGGACACCAGGTTGGGAGCGGCCAGGTGGCGCCCCTACAGCCCAAGATTGAGACCATCCTGACTTGGGAACCCCCCAAGACCCAGACAGAGGTGAGAGCCTTTTTAGGACTCACCGGGTATTACAGGAGGTTTGTCAAGGGGTATGGCAGCATTGTTGCACCCATGACAGAGCTGACTTCCAGGAAACAGCCCAAGAGAGTGATTTGGACTGACACCTGTCAGAGAGCTTTTGATGCCCTGAAGACTACCATGTGCACGGCGCCCGTGCTCCTGGCACCCAACTTCTCAAAAGAGTTTATTGTGCAAACAGACGCTTCAGAGCATGGTGTGGGGGCTGTTCTATCACAGATTAATGAGGAGGGCCTAGACCAACCTGTAGCCTTCATCAGTAGGAGGTTACTTCCACGGTAACAGAGGTGGAGTGCAATTGAGCGTGAGGCATTTGCTGTGGTCTGGGCACTGAAGAAGTTGAGACCATACTTGTTTGGGACTCACTTCCGGGTTCAGACAGACCACAGGCCCCTCAGATGGTTGATGCAGATGAGGGGTGAGAATCCAAAGCTGTTGAGGTGGTCCATATCCCTACAGGGGATGGACTTTACGGTGGAACACCGCCCTGGTACAGAACACGCCAATGCTGATGGTCTGTTCAGGTTTTTCCGCCTTAGTGATGAGAACTCCCCAGAGGTAGGGTAGTTCTCCCCACATTTCAGCTGGAGGGGACACGTGTTAGACCTGGCACCATTGGCGTGGGTCTCCCTTCCATTTTTTGCTGTTGCCTCTTATGTTTTGCTGGTTTTAGATGCTTTTGGGCACTGTGCCACTGCTGTTCAGTGCCACAGTGCAAGTGCTCCCTATGGTAAATTGATGTATGGATTAGTGACTCCATGATTGGCTTGTTTGGTTTACTTGTCAGACCCTAATACAGTGCAGTGCGTGTGCCCAGGGCTTGTAAATCAAATGCTGCTAGTGGGCTTGCAGCACTGGTTGTGCCACCCACCGGAGCAGCTTGTAAAGTGTGTCTCAGGTCTGCCATTGCAGAACCTGTGTGCAGTCTGGTACTGCCATGTTGACTGGGCAAGTGCACCCACTTGCCAGTCCCTAAACCTTCCCTTTTATACATATTAGTCACCCCTACGGTAGGCCCAAGGGCAGGGTGCATTGTAGGTAAAAGGTAGGACATGCCCTGATGTGTGTGGCATGTCCTAATAGTGAATTACAGCCATTTTCGTTTTTCACTATTGCAAGGCTACCTGTTCCCCATAGCCCAGAATGGGCAGTTAGATTATTACATCTTATAATCCTAACTGACTCAGGGAACCAGGTAGAAATTCTAGTTTAGTATGCCTGAACTCAGAATGATAAAATACATCTTTTAGTGAAGTTGGTTTTAACATTCTGTGTTTGAAAATACCACTTTTAGAAAGTAGGTATTTTCTTGCCTAACTATCCAAGCCTGCCTCTGCTAGGTTGTGTATTCCTTGTCTGGAGTTTGAGTGACAGGGGCTGGGCGCTTCCAGGAGACAGGGTGAGTCAGCACAGGGCTGAAAAGAGAGATCTGCATGCAGATAGGAGGGAGGAGTTGCACCTGGGACCTGAATAGGGCTGTGCCTTCCCTCCACAATGCTGGCTCCACCTCCTGTGGTGTGTCTGATGTCCCTGGCCTACACTGTGAAAGGAAAGAAGGAGTCTTGTCAACAAAGTGCTCCAGGACTGACCAGAACTGGTTTGGACTAGGCCAAGGCCTCTCTGCCTTCAGAGAACAAAGAGAAAAGTAGTATAAATATTGGGACCCAGACCCAAGAACTTTAGATCACTTCTGGGAATCAAGACGAACCTCTGCTGAGGAGAAGACCCAGGAAGCTGAAGGAGGAGACTACCCCTGTGCTGTGTGTTTGGGGGTTGGCCTGCAGTGGTTGCTTCATTGCCAAAGAAAGGAGAAAAGAACTGAGTGTGCTTTCTATCAACTTGAAGAAGAATCTCCAAGGGCTTGAACTAGAGCTTGCCTCCAGCCTGAAGTCTCAGGGATACAAGACTTCACCAACCAGCTCCCCCCTGAATTCCCTTGCTGGGAATTGAAGTGCCTGCTGTTGTGCTGGGCCTTCTGAGAGACTGCGTGTCGCTGGGAGCTGGAAGCACGACGCAACGACGAGAAGCGTGTCGCCGCCGCAGCTGCTGTCATCGCATCGCCGAAGAAGCGAGACGCTGCTGCCGCTGTCATCATCGCATCGCCGAAGCGCGGCGCATCGCCGGAGAAGCTGCCACAGAGGTCATCGTCGCATCATCGGAGAAGCGCGTCGCAGGGCCTGTCGCGGCTCCAAAGATCATCGAGTCGCCGCACGGCCGTCGGGCGTGCACGCATCACACCAACGTTGTCGCATCGCAACCAAGACGCCATTTTGTCGCATCGCACCGGAGAAGAGTATCGCATCGAGGTGCCATCTTGTCGCATTGCACCGGAGAGCAGTAAGAAACCGACGCATCACCTCCTCACACAGTAAGGAAGCGAGCATCAACTCCCCTGCGCAGCAGTAAGGAACCGACGCATCCACTCCCCTGAGTGTAAGGAACCAACGCATCACCTTCCCTGCGACCCTTTTGTTTTCTTTGCGTTACGCATTCAAGGTACATTGAGAGTAAAGTGTCGCATCTACAACTTGAGAGAACTGAGCTATTTTATAACATTTTAAAGTCTATTTTTGAGTACAGTATTGTGGATTTTTGTCATTTGGTCTTGTGTTAAGTCTATATAAAAATACTTATTTTTATAAATACAACCTGTGTGGTGTCCATCTGTAGTGTTGTCACTGTATTACTGTATGTGTTCACAAATGCTTTACACACTGCCTCTGAGATAAGCCTGCCTGCTCATGCCAAGCTACCAAGGGGGTGAGCAGGGGTTATTTTAGGAGTGTAGCCCCTTACCCTGACTAGACGCCAGGGTTCCTATTTGTCACAGGTACCTACCTATGCCAACTAGAGACCCCCAAATCTAACACCTCCCCCGGCCATCCTGGCATCCTCTGTTGCGCCGGGCACGCCGTCTCTTTGCCACAAACCTTGATGCTGTTTGGACGTGTTTCCCTGGAGCTGTACCTCCTGGCGGTGAGTCGTATCCCCCCTCTTTCTAAATATCAAGGGCATCCAACGCCTGGCCATTGCCGTGGCTGCGGTCTGCCACGAGGGGGTGGGGGTTGGTACAGTTCCCCGGGTCCTCGGCCATTGTGTCCGCCGTGCCTGCTACCGTTGGGGCATCTGTTCCCGGCCATCCTAGTAGAGGCCTCAGCCCGTCCCTGGCCTTTTCACCGGTCCTTTTAGCGGGGGTTGGTCAGGCAGGATCGCTGTCCCATCACGGCTCTCTGCGGAGCAGGGTGATTGCGGCCGGGCAAGCAAGTATGGGCGGGAGGCCCCGGGGGATACCGTCCGGACGGCGGTGAATGGGCGTGGGAGCCCACAAGCGTTAGGATGCCGAGGGTGCACGCGGCCGTCCCCTTCCCCCACGTTGCAGTAAACAGAGGCACTATGTGGGCATGCGGCTGGGAAGGGTGCTGTCAGTTTTGTTCCGGTGAGGGCATGGACGCCCCCCTCCCCCTCCCCAGGTCTTTCCGCCTTCGGGCTGTGGCTCCGACCTCGGGTTGGAGACTGGTTGCACGGGTCGTTTGGTCGGGGTGAGTGGGGTCTGTCCTTTTGTCGAAGGGCTTGTCGTGGAGCTGCGAAGCAGGAGAGAGCGCACTGCTTCATCGTTTGTATAGTGGTGACTGGAGTTCATTTTCCCGACGGGGAGTGTGATTTTCCAGGACGGGGTATGTTTGCGGATAGACATGCGGGGAGTCCTTAGGTGGTTTTAGGAGTCCACCTACTTCGATTGGGACCAGGAGATATGGTCCGTATGTAGTGTTGTAGACGCTTAGTTCGGGGTTCGTGCCAGGTCCAAGGGGGGCAAGAGGGTCCGCACCGCACTTATGGGGGATGCCGCTGCCAGCGGTGCCATCTCTGGAGTTGGCCCACATCACTGCCGCAGCTGCTCAGGCCCCTTGGTATGTCTTTGGCTGCTGGGACCGCAGGGGTTACCGGGGTCATTCTGCTCATGGGGAATTTGGGGTGCATAGTGTTGATGCGTGTGGGTCCCCGCCCTATCACCGTAAGCTCTTAAGCATAGGGGGCTATCTCTAGGACAGGCAGAAGTCAGGGCATGAAATCTGTTGCTTAGCAGAATAGGAGACTATGCAGCATAGTCGTGTTCCTATACACACTTTGCTCTGCTCACAGCGTATTACAGGGTAGTGGCGCATTTGTAATCTGTGGTGCGCACGCCCTCCACTTCTCTAATGCCGACCTCCCATCCCTCTCCCGCGTGCGCCAGGACTAGGTTGGGTGAGGCCTAACAGGCAGGCCGCCTGTAGCATGAGAGATGCCCGCGACGTTTTGGTTACATGGGCCGGGGTGGTTTAAAAATGGGTTACAGTGTTGTCAATGATGGGGTCTCGCTGAGCTGAGCGTGCAGGAATGTCTTTAGCAGCAACAATGGCCCGGAGCGCGAGTCAAAATCGAGATTTATTGTTGTAAGCCCAAGCAGCGGGATGCCAGCCAGCGGCAGAAGCTGAGGCACAGAGCTCTGGTTTTGAATGTGTTTGAGCAGGAGTGTTTTGTTGGACTACGGACTGGGCTTGCCCGTGGAGATGCGACTGCCTTGCGGGTGCTGGGGGAAACGCGAGTGAGTCGGGCGCTCCCGTTCCGTCTCTATGAGCCCAGTGCATCCTCAGGGCAGTGATGCACTTCAGCCATCACCCCTTCCCTCTCTTTCGCTACTAAGGGGTAAGCCCATACGGGAGCGAGCACACAAATTTTCGATTGATTTTGGCGGACGAGAGAGCGCGACGGAGATGAGAACGTTTTCCTTGCTGATTGTCCAGCCATGGCGGAGCGGGATTGAGAAAACTATGTTTCCGATATGTGAAACGCACTGCCAAGTATTTTCAACGGCTGAAACCGGCCGCAGCTTCTCCAGGCAAAGAAGGGTAAGGGGAAGGTTTGAAGGGGATGATCATTTTTTTTAAAAAGGGGTATAGTTTAGCAAAAAAGCTTGACACTTTAAAAAGTGGAAGTTTCCGGTTGGCTTGAATGTGTATGGTTTCCTCTTGGCTCGTAAGGTGAATTCTGCCAGCAATGCTGAGGTAAAGGGCAAAAATGGCTTGGTGGGATTTATGGTACACCGCCAGGCATTGTGAACCGGGCCTCAGCGTGTCCCACCTCGCTGCAGCTTGTCAGGGGTATGAAGTAGATTAGCAGCGGCATTATTACGGGCCGAATCGCTTACCCAGGGTGACTTCTTCAGAGGCACAACACTAGGGGCGGTCAGCAGACATTAGTGCTCCAAAGCATCCGGGGGTAGGTTGTCGGTCTGTTTGTGTTTATCCGGCATCTTTAGTTGTAATAGGAGTTGTCGTACCCCCCCCTTTGGCTTAAAGTGTGAGGCCACTAGGTGGCACTGCTCCTCTCTCTTCTCAACCGGTCCGAATATTACCTGGTTTTCAACTCCCAAATGTCCGGTGTATAAGGCTCGCAGGACGCGTTCTTCAGTGCAGCTACTCCAAGGAGGAGGGTTGGGTGATGGCAGCAGAAGGCGTGTTGGCTGTTAGCTAAGTGTGTCGATGGTGGCTCGCGTTTTGGGTACGCGGACTGGAGTAACGCGGCGAGCATGTTGTAGTTTGTAGACCGTGTGCCGGTGATGTAACTTCTAAGTGACTGATCATGAGCTTGCACAACCTCATCATTTCAGAACTGAAGCATATTCAGTATTCTTACAACGGAGCCACAGTGGATGCTCACTTATGCAATTATCACCCAATACGGCTGGCTTGCAGGTGTAATGTACTTTTGTGGTAGGTAGCTTCTGTCAGCGAGAGAAGCCGTTGTTAACCAGTCGGCACCACGCTAAGCTAAGCATAAATTTCCAGCTGGAGGAGCCCTTGTTGTGGCTTTTACTTAGGCAACTATCGCCAACAAGTCTGACTTGTAGGTGTAGTGTTACTTTCGTAGTATGTATCTCGAGTCAATGACAGAAGCCACACATTACCAGTCGGTGGCACACTAAGCCCAGAAGATTCATAATAAGGTGTGTGGTGCGAGGTTATGATGCGTGGACGATTAGATTGCACCGTCTATGTCATAAGCCACTCAATATGTGGCATTTGAGCAGCCCGGTAAGATTGGGGGCAGAGCACTGCAGAGTAACCCGCACACTAGTCATCCCTGTGAGGAAGAATGGGCAGAGGGGAATCACGTAGGGGCAGCTAGTATTAAGACCATCCCTTCAGAGAGTGGGCCGTCCACTCAGCATTTCATCCTCCTGGGGATAATATGAGTACCACCAAATGGGGGTAGCAAGAAACATCCTTGAGGCAGGGCCAGGATATCTCTCGGGGGAAGGAGCGCGCGCGCACGCACAGGGCATGTTGGCCCAAGCGGTGCCATTCACAGTGGCAGAGTCGGGTAGTAAAAGGGGAGCGTGCTTATCGTACTATGGATTACTTTCATAGTACTATTGCATATATGCACTAGTGGCTAGATACATATTTACAAGTTGCAATTTAACTCAGACACATGATACTAGCATGCTATGTGTAGGTATCCACCCTTAAAGGGCAGGTTGGGAGTGTAAGTGTACTATGTTTTGCTAGTAGAGTTGCTTTAATGAACTATTGATTGAATACCCTCACCTGCTGTACGAGAATATCTCCAGGGCACACCAATATTGGTGACCCATGGGCAAAGCCGCTGAATTCTCCACAGCAGCAACCTTCGTGCTGCCATGGGTGTCGAATTTTGATCCTTTATACTCACTTGGGCAGATTGCATCACGGTCGGTATTCACCTTACTGTTCAGACCTTTTCAGTACTTGTAATGCCGCACAAAGACTGGGATATCCAGTTGTCGGGGTTAACAAAAGTATAATGTCTTATTTCTATCACCATCTTTACCGGATTTGTCACCATGCAGGTGGTCGCCAGGTTTGAGCATGCAGAGGGCCGTGCAAAGGTCTGGGCCAACTCAGCAGAGCAGTTGCACACTGGTTCCGGGGCCATGTTACAGGTTGCTTCTGTCCAACATCTTTCCCTGCCCGAACAGCACTTGTGAGAGAAGGTTGAGGAAGCTGATATCTAGTTAGGGTGCTGCTGTCCCAGGTTGGTGATACAATGCTACAATGTATTATAAACTTTGGCATGGCCTTTAATAAAGCGAAGGCAAGTAGGGAAAGGAAATGGGAAAGGAAGAGGGTAGTTTCAATGCAAGTGTTTTAGGTGGTCAAGGGGTGGTGTTGATTTTTGCAATATCAGAAGAGTAACTAAGGACACCAAAGTCCCCCTGTGTTCCTCCGGCAAAGCCCAACTATGTCCGTTAAAAAGCTCTGGCTGATGTTTACTGTCTCAGAACTAGCAATAAAAAGATGTTAAATAAACGGGCAAGCATTTATTTAAATGTTAATTTGTGTTAAAGAAAGGAAGTAACTAGCGAGCCCTGCACTGCTCAACTTTAAGAACATCTTTAATTTTAAAGATATCGTGCAGCAAAAGTGTAAAATATGATAGTCTCTTCAAAATTCATAAAGTATTTAATTAACCTGCAGAACCTTTTCACCTTAGTATATCAATGCATTGACAAATGTTATTTAAAGTGAGGGTTTCAATGTTAATTTGCAAACATTAATTCTTCCCTCCTCCCTGACAATAATACCAATGGTGAGCAAGAGGTAAATCAGTTGATATGTGCACTCTTTGGGTGACCTGGGTTCCTATTATAAATGAACAACATTGTAGTTTATTAAATTAAAACACAGGAAAGGGTTGTGTACAAGGTCATTTATTTTGAGGTCCTCTTATTTGTGATAAGGGAGAAAAAGTGCCTATCATCGACAGTTCTGATGGCTTAGGGAGCGGCGAATGCTTGGTCCGCTCGCATTGGCAGGTTATTTATGCGTGGGCTTAGCTTTGCATGCTACCCTGCAGTAGTTTTACTGACTAGGGTGAGGCAGTGGATAGTGTTGCAAGCATGCGCTCAGAGATGGGTCCTTCGATACCATTATTAATCTTAAACTCGGTCAGTGTACAGGCCAAGGAATGGCGGCATGCCCCCCCGGGTGCTGGGGATGGTTTGTTGGTTGGCAGCTTTTCAGATGCTTGTCGCAAGCTTGCACATGCTTGTTTCCACAGAGCTGGGGCAGGTTAGCATCCCCACCTTGTCTTCGCGGGGTTGATGTGTCTTTTGGGTCATTATGATCAAGTAGAGCCATTATCGATTGGTATAGCTGGACATAGGAATGCCAGGCTAGAATCCAAGGGATTACAGAGCAAGTGTTCCGTGTTCTGAGCCTAGTATATGCAGGCGTGAGTAATAATGGTAGCCGTCAGTTCAATCTTGCATCACTATAAATTCAAGAGAATAGGCATTTCTTAAAGTGTGAAATAAGCCCCATACAGGGCTTACAGGGAACATTCACCTAGGCTAACCTGGACGGTGTAAACTAGTATGATCCGGGTGGGATTGAGCGCTGCAAGTGTGGGCAGTCCTTGCAGGGGTGGGAACTAAAGTCCAAAGGCCGGCCTTCAGCTTTGGCGTCAGGGGCCTCTCGGGGGGGGAGGGTTCAAGCCCCCACCAGAGGCGACATGGCCATCTTTACTACACACTCCAGTGGGGTTGCCTGTTAAATTGTGTGCTATGACCCAATTAATGCTCCCAGGCAACAGTTCTTAGAAGCATTCAGCATTCCCACAAGTTAAGAAAGGGCAGTTGTTGGTACATAATTATCAGTGAGTGGGGTACCATACATCGGTATTCAGTGCCATCCCGGCTATGTGAGCACGCGCGCTTCACAAATAGTCAATTATGTTATGCTCCAACAAGCGCGATACACAGAAAACGGTAAGAGTGGTAGTAAGGTGGGTTTGGAGATCTCTTGACTTCTGCCTGCAATGGCACATCTTGTCATGAGTTGCCTGGGCAAAGGTACGGCACTCCTGCCCGGCAGCATTGGAAACCCTTCCACTCATCAGTCTGTACCCTGGTACTGGGGATCGTCCAATTAAGAGGGAAAACTAGGGCTTAGTCACCCCCGAAAGGATAGGCACAAACTTGCACACTGTGCGTTAGGGTTTGTAGTACACAGAACTGGGGGTTTCTCTTTGGGCACACTGCCTGTGCCTTGTGTATTCAGCCGGCTGTTTTATCTTGCCAGAGAGAAGAGGTATGGGGGGCACCCAGTTGCTCTCAGCATGGCACATTAAGGTGGGCGCAAACCGGGATGTTATCCATTAAAGTCACAACTGCACATTGTGCTAGCAGTTAAGCAACGGGAAGTTCCCTCAGATGGAGCTGAACAGGTGTCATTTCTGTAAGAAAGAAAGGGTTCATGGCAAGTAGATGAGGACACACTTGCTTATTATCACTTATTCCAGGTTCATCAGATAGTTCAGCCTGCCAGGTGTTTGTCAGGGACACACTAGGGCATTAATGGAGCTGCAGGAGGTAGCGAGGTAACGTGCTGTGAGGCAGTGTGGTCTCAGCAGACCCACAAAAGGGGGACTGCAGCAATACTCGAAACTGGGAACCTTAGATTCTAACAGTATCGTTGGTAATATACGCATGACCCCACTGGTCATTTTAAAGTGACTAGAAGGTAAGCTGAATGCGGACTTGAATTGGTGGAGGGCAATCATTCCAGGGATAACAAAGTGAACTAGGTCTATAGCTGGATTGAGCTCCAAGGGTCACAGGATTGAGCTTTAGTTAAGCAAGCCAAAGGGCCTGGTGCAAATGTCTGGGCAACTGCAACAGAGTATGGGCACCCTGCTCTACGGGCAGGTTTCGGTTGCTTCAGATAAGCACAATATTCTCTGCCCTGGTAGCCCCAGTAGATAGGCTGGAAGCGGTCATCTACAAGGGTGCTGCTGTCCCACAAATTGGGGAAAAGGGTGTTAAAGCACTTAAAATACTGGAGGATTGCAACTACAGGTTGCAGGAAGTGGAAGCCTACATTAGCCTCAAGGGTAATATAGCTATGGTAAGAGTAGAGTTCCCTCCTGGGAGGCCATCACATTCCTACAGGTAATGTGAGGCAGTTGCACTTCCCGGAGAAGGATAAATTGCTCCATGCGGTTTTTCGCAGACTCAGTTTGTCTGGATGGGGTTCCCCGGAATGAGATGGAGCAGCTCCGAACAGATTGGAGCAGAGACTGGCTGGAGGGGAAGGTCTCCCTAACATCTTGGTGATCCACTTAGGAGGCAACGACCTCACTGCCATGGGTAGGGGGCATTGTTGCAAGCAATGAAGGCTGACTGAGGTGAGATCTGCAATATACATGGGTCAATGTGAGCTCTGGTGGTCTGAGATGATCCCCCGCAGAGTGTGGCACGGGGCCAAGTCAGAGGAGGCCGTTGAACATTCCCAAAAGAGAAGGAACAGTTCAATGCGTAAGTTTACAGACCAGAGGGGTCTGGGTTTCATCAGACATGAGATGATTCAAGCTAATGTTAAAGGTTATTTTGATAAGATGGAGTCCATCTATCACCAGTAGGGATGGATCTCTTTCTCTTGGATTTGCAGGAGGCCCTGGAAATGAGAGGTTGCAGGTGAGAAATGAGCTGTTTTGGTGGGTGGCTCTGGCGACGACGGGGGCCGCCTCCAGAGCTGTGGTGGAGTTACAGGGCGATCTGGAAGCAGATGGGTACAGAAGGGTACCTCTGCGCGGCACAATAGGGGTGCCAGAGCCAAATACCAGGAGCCTCATGGCAGGTTCCTGGAAAACCGCGTTGGCGTCCTGTTAGTCCTTCGGGCGGTTGTGGGCCTGAACAACCGGGGGCTTGCCTTGTAACGCTCCGCCCTGAAAGGGGCGTGAGTAATAAGGGACCAATGTGTCACGTGATCCGGAAAGAGGATCACCCCATAAGGTGTAGCACTGATTGGGTTCTCCACAGTGCTTGGCTCATCAGGCGGGCAGGGCAGCATAGGTTGGTTACAGCTGCCTGCCCTTGGATCGCCCGTAAGATAACCCACCATATTGCATACTTTTGTATGGAATAAACCTGCAGCAATATTTTCCCAAACAAAACTTGTGTTGTGTATTTATTTATTTAGCATGCATGCTCTGTGTTTGTGTGGGTGGGGTGTGTTGCCAATAATGGCACTATGCGGCTGCCCGCGGCCCACGCAGGGGGCCACCCTAAGCGGGCGGCCCTCTTCTGCCATTTGGGCACCAACCCACCCCCCTCTAATGCTGGGACTCAGGGAGGAGTCCCCCCTCCTTGCCTGTGGCATGCTAGGCGCGCCACTTCCGGCGCGCCGAGGAGGTGGGGAGGGTATTTATGCCTCCCCCGGCCATCCTGGCGTCCTCTGTTGCATCGGGCACGCCGTCTCCCACCCTACCGCTTACCCGGCGTGGGGCTGGCAGGCAAAGTACATAGAACGTTGTAATGTTTTCTTTTGTCGTTGCAGGCAGAGTTACAGGGCGATCTGGAAGCAGATGGGTACAGAAGGGTACCTCTGCGCGGCACAATAGGGGTGCCAGAGCCAAATACCAGGAGCCTCATGGCAGGTTCCTGGAAAACCACGTAGGCGTCCCGTTAGTCCTTCGGGTGGTTGTGGGCCTGAACAACCGGGGGCTTGCCTTGCAACGCTCCGCCCTGAAAGGGACGTGAGTAATAAGGGACCAATGTGTCACGTGATCCGGAAAGAGGATCACCCCATAAGGTGTAGCACTGATTGGGTTCTCCACAGTGCTTGGCTCATCAGGCGGGCAGGGCAGCATAGGTTGGTTACAGCTGCCTGCCCTTGGATCGCCCGTAAGATAACCCACCATATTGCATACTTTTGTATGGAATAAACCTGCAGCAATATTTTCCCAAACAAAACTTGTGTTGTGTATTTATTTATTTATTTGACTCATTTATATGGCGCACGAATCATCCCCAGGGGGATCTCTCGGCGCCCGAGAAGGAGGCAGATGTAGAGTAAAATATAATATTTGTTCATTAGAATGACCAGGTCTTAAGCAACTTTTTGAAATGTGGGAGGTTTGGGCAGGCACGGATATGTTCTGGGAGCTCATTCCAATGTCTGGGGGCCAGGTAAGAGAACGCACGACCCCCCATTTTGATTTTCCTTATTCTCCTGCTACAAAGCAGGCTGCGATTACTGGACCTAAGTTGTCGTCCAGGTTGATAGCGTTCAATTTTATTAGTCAGATAAGCCGGGCCAGTGCCGTGCAGGGACTTAAAGATCAAGCAAAGTAACTTGAAGATGGCTCGTTTGGAGTCGTTTCCTTACAGGAAGCCTATGTAAATGGCGAAGGAAAGGGAGGGAAAGGGTTTGTGCTGGTTTGTTAAGGGCAAGACGGGCTGCAGTATTTTGCACCACCTGCAGCTTGGATAACAGGTCTTCCCTTATTCCTACCAACAAGGAATTGCCGTAATCCAGGTGACTGATAAGAAGCGACTGAATGAGAGACTTTCTGGCATTCAATGGAATCCAGGGAAAGATATTTCTGAGTAACCGCATGGTCCCATAACAGGTCCCTGCAAGAATTTTCACCTGCTCTTCCATTGAAAGCTTATTATCTATTCTAACCCCTAAGTTCTTAGCCCACCCGCTTGGGGCGGGTGCTTCTCCTAATTCTGACGGCCACCAGTCTGCACTCCACAGCTGTTCTGCCTTGCCAAACAACAAAATCTCAGTTTTAGAGGAGTTAAGTTGCAGAAAGTTCTTCCTCATCCAGCTAGCAATGCTCGTCATACAAGTTATAAACTTAGCTTTGGTTTCTGCGGGGTTGTTCTCTGTGTGTACTATCAGCTGCGTATCATCAGCATAGGATATGGTGTCAAACCCGTAATTTCTGATGATTGAGGCCAAGGGGGCAAAATATAGATTGAACAGCGTGGGGCTCAATATAGAGCCTTGTGGAACCCCCTTGTCCACCACAGCTGTATGTGACACAAATGAGTCCAACTGGACACATTGTGTTCTGTCTGACAGATAACTCCGAGTCCAATCAAAGGCCAGACCTCTGACACCAATCTCTCGAAGCCTGTTCAACAGGATACGATGAGAGATGGTGTCAAAGGCTGCCGACAGGTCAAGCAGTACTAGCATAACTGGAGAGTCCTTATCCAGTGACATCCTTAGCATATCCGTAACCTCTAATAAAGCGGCCTCGGTGCTGTAGGATGCACGGAACCCGGACTGGGATGGGTCTAGTATTTTATTCTGTTCTAAATATCTAGAAAGATGTCGATTAATTATTGTCGCCAAGATTTTAGAACAACAAGGGAGAAGGGAAATTGGCCTGTAATTCTGTAAGTCCGTAGGATCTGCTAAGGCTTTCTTGAGCAGGGGCTTGATACGTGCGTTCTTCCATTTGCGTGGGAAAGTTGCAGTCGCTAATGAGATGTTACATATCTCTGCAAGTGAGTCCGCTACAACTGGGGATAGTTCAGACATAACCGCAGGTGGTGCCGGGTCTAAAACAGAACCCGATTTCACCTGAGCTAGAAGGGCGCCTACCTGCTCGCCGGTAATGATGGGGAAGCATTCTAAAGTCGGGGAACAGGGATTTCCTTGGAAGGGGGCTCTCTCCTGAACATCCTCTTCCGGCCCGAAAGAGTGATAAATTGTATCGATCTTATTAGTAAAATGGGTCGCTAGGTGATTACATACTTCCTGCGTGAATGGCGGGAGTGGGTTGTTTGCCCTTGGATTTGTAAACTCCTTCAAAATGGCAAAGAGCTCGCGTGAGGAGTCCTTAGCTCCTATAATGCGAGAGCCTAAATAGGTTCTCCTGGCTACATTATAACTATTTAAGTAGATTCTATGGGCCTCTCGGTAGCACCGTTCATCTTGCTCGGATTTAGACTTTCTCCATTTCCTTTCTTTTACCCTACACAGGGCCTTTTCCCTTCTAAGTATATCGGTATACCACGGTGCCGGGGATGCCCTGGTCTGAATCTTTACCATCTTCAATGGTGCAACAAAGTCGACAACCTCTGTAATAGAGGCCTCAAATAATTCTAAGGCCCGGTCACAGTCGTTGCAGTTCGTGAAGACTGGAGGGATATAGACCCTGCTAAAGGCCGAGGCTGTCACCTTTTTCCAGGCTCTACGGAGTTCTTTGCGCGGTTGCGCAAAACCACACGATTTTAAGGGGGCCAGGGAGAAACTTAAAACTGAATGGTCCGTCCAGCCTACCCTCTGTGGAGGTTCCACTGTTAATTCTGAGATATTCGAAAAAATGGTGTCCAATACATGCCCTGCCGAATGAGTTGGACTGTCTACTCTAGAAGAGAGATCAAGAGATTCCATGGCTGCAAGCAGGCAGGCTAAATCTGCATTGGCAAGTGCTTCCAAATGATGATTAAAGTCCCCTACAAGTAGGAACTTGTCCGTTTGCAGCGTGAAAGGGGCCAACCTCTCTAATAGTACTGTACAAAAATCTCTCTTATTTTCTCCAGGAGGGTGATACGCTAGGGCTCCCGTCCATTCAATCTTATGGCCTCACTGTAGTCTAAAAATCAACAGCTCTAGATTGGGGGTAGAGACAGTATCAAGGGTCTTAATGTGATAAAGGGGACGCATGCATGCTCTGTGTTTGTGTGGGTGGGGTGTGTTGCCAATAATGGCACTATGAGCTCCTGCCGGAGGCTCCCTGGGCCAGGGATCGCCATCAGCGTAAATCCCCAGCAAAGCCCCTCCATCGAGCCATCGTCTATTTACAATCGAAGGAAACTAACTTGCAAAGCTGATAGCAAAGTTCAAATCAACGAGTAGCTCGACATAACTAAGATTGTGCTACAACGAGCAAAATCCGGGAAGGTTCCCCTACTAGGTGTCTGCAGACGGCCGCGAGATCTGCTTTACCTGTGCAGTCCATTCCCTCTCAGAAGGATGACAATTTGAACCTGGACTAACCACAGTGGCTTACAGATGCTGCCTCTCTCGATCCCCTTCACACCTGTGGCTTGCTGGAACCGGGGATGGAGAGTAAGAGGCGGCCATGTTACTCTGAGGTGAACCCACCGATGGCCCCTCTCTCTCAGCCTCCCTTGGCCCTCAGCGCTCGACCGACCTCCAGTGCTGAGAATCGATCACTGTGTCTCCCCAAAGATTGTTCAATACTGTGAGATAACCGGGAAGGATTTCCTGCCTGATGCACGCAGACAACAGCCTGACCTGCTCCTCCTGCGCAGCCCGATCCCTGCCTGCAGGATGGATACTGAACCTTTGCTAGCTGCAGGGGCTCACAGAGGCTGTTTGGGTCAGACACTGCCTCCCTCAATCCCCTGCAAGCATGTGGCTTGTCAGATCTGGGGACAGGGAAACTGAGGTGTTCATATTTCCTGGAGCGTCTTAAAGTAAAAATAATATAAGAGCAGGACACAGTTTCAATGACCTGAAAAGTGTGTAATAACCACTCAATGCCTGCAGACGACTGCCTGACCTGATCTACCCGTGCAGCCTCATCCCCGTGTACAGGATGGCAGTCGAACCCCTTCAAACGCCTGGCCTGATGGACCTGAGGACTGGGATGCTGGGAGACGGTGCGTCCATGTGTTGTGAAGTGAAAAAAAGTGAAAAAACAATAGGTGAGCCCGCTGCTGCCACCTTGCTCCAAATCTCCCATTGCTCACCCGACCGGCCCCGGTGTGCAGGACAGCAATCTAGCCTGGGCTAGCTGCAGGGGCAGACAGACAATGCCCCCCTCAACTCCCTACAAGAGCATGGCTTGCTGGACCTGGGGTCTGGGAAACTGTGGCGCCCATGTGTTTGGGAGTACGAAAGGTGTAATCACAACAAGAGGTGAGCCTACAGCTGCCCCCTGCTCTCAACCTTCCTTGGCTCACTCGACCGACCCAGGCCTGCCAAGTATCACGCATCAGGCGTGACGCTAACGCATTTCAGTGTGGTGTTCCCGCATCACCGCACTGAAATGCATTGTCACGCATTTTTGCCACTGACCGCACTCTGCTGACAGCGCTGAAACTGGCTGCCCACTAAGCCAGGTGCTAGCGCGTGCCGGCGCCACCTGTGTGCGCCCCGGGCCGCAGCAGACTTCACTTGCGAGCAGCAGCAGCTCAACAGTTAAAGATCTGCTCTGACTCTAGTGCTACGATGTTACACTATCTGCCCTGCTGCCTGCGAAAATCCCGCCCGCTGCGCAGCTAGTATCAGTCACATTGAGCCACTCTGACTGCAGCCCAATTAATACCGAGACCCGGCGGGGCCTTCCGGTTGTAGGTGCTGCAGTGGTAATGAGCACTGCTCGCACCGCAGTAATCATATTTTTTAAAAACGTGATCGACGACACATCCACGCGATCGGCAGCAAACCCGACCTAACCCCAAGCACAGGAACGGCGCGGTGACTGCTAAATTCCAGAACACACCACTACAGGCAGCTCGGCCGCTGAATTTTCATGCCGCTGGAGTGGTTGTGGTCACGAGGAGGCCGGGCCCGTACCAGTTTGCAGCCGCTAAAGCTCACCTCTCACAGGCCTGCCAAGTATCACGCATCAGGCGTGACGCTAACGCATTTCAGTGTGGTGTTCCCGCATCACCGCACTGAAATGCATTGTCACGCATTTTTGCCACTGACCGCACTCTGCTGACAGCGCTGAAACTGGCTGCCCACTAAGCCAGTTGCTAGCGCGCGCCAGCGCCACCTGTGTGCGCCCCGGGCCGCAGCAGACTTCACTTGCGAGCAGCTCAACAGTTAAAGATCTGCTCTGACTCTAGTGCTACAATGTTACACTATCTGCCATGCTTCCTGCGAAAATCCCGCCCGCTGCGCAGCTAGTGTCAGTCACATTGAGCCACTCTGACTGCAGCCCAATTAATACCGAGAATGATTCACAGAGGAGGTCTAGGATACAATACCGCACTTATTTAAAATTCGGGAATATAGTCGGCATATGGTGCGATGATCAAAGGAAACAAGACCCCTTAGTTTCCTAATGAGTGAAAAGAACTTTCACAACAGACAATTACACAAGTAATTTGATCCGCACACATTAAAGGTAAAGAAATAGTTCCACCAAATATTGTGATTCACACATTCCTTTATTCTTTAAATTATGTTCTCCTTTCTTCGTAGTAGCCAACGCGTTTCGTCCTATTAAAGGACTTCTTCAGGGCTCATCAATCGTCCATTAAATAGTATGCGTTTTCTTTCTTCTCGAATAAAATCCACCTCGCAGTACCTTTTCTGTATCTCTATAATATAATAATCCTCAATAGAATGGCCTTTGTCTTATTATCTCCTTCTGTGCGTCTTATATAGAGCGGTAGCAGCATCAAAAAAAGCTGTACTTCTGTATTCGTAATCCGAAGCGAGGAAGAAATTTAAACAGTATCGCTCCTTAAGTAAAACGAAGTCATGGTTGACTCATAAATCATTACAAGTACTCCGGGCAAAGTGTCCCTCTGTCTACGTCTAACACCGTCAAAGACTTAGACAGAGGGACTCTTTGCCCGGAGTACTTGTAATGATTTATGAGTCAACCATGACTTTGTTTTACTTAAGGAGCGATACTGTTTAAATTTCTTCCTCACTTCGGATTACGAAGACAGAAGTACAGCTTTTTTTGATGCTGCTACCGCTCTAAATAAGACGCACAGAAGGAGATAATAAGATAAAGGCCATTCAATTGAGGATTATTATATTATAGAGAAACAGAAAAGGTACTGCAAGGTGGATTTTATTCGAGAAGAAAGAAAACGCATACTATTTAATGGACGATTGTTGAGCCCTGAAGAAGTCCTTTAATAGGACGAAACGCGTTGGCTACTACGAAGAAAGGAGAACATAATTTAAACAAATAATACCGAGACCCGGCGGGGCCTTCCGGTTGTAGGTGCTGCAGTGGTAATGAGCACTGCTCGCACCGCAGTAATCCATATTTTTTTTAAACGTGATCGACGACACATCCACACGATCGGCAGCAAACCCGACCTAACCCCAAGCACAGGAACGGCGCGGTGACTGCTAAATTCCAGAACACACCACTACAGGCAGCTCGGCCGCTGAATTTTCATGCCGCTGGAGTGGTTGTGGTCACGAGGAGGCCGGGCCCGTACCAGTTTGCAGCTGCTGAAGCTCACCTCTCAAAGTAAGTCAGTAGAGTGAAATATCCTCACTCTTCTAAAATGTGGTTTCAATTATATTATCATGCGGGTTATCTTCGCCTGCGTGCCCTGCGTTACAGCTGAAGTCTTAGTGTGATTACTTAATTTTCAGCTGCGACATCATCTGTACCATGCTGGTGGCTGCGGGGATAGGCTGGTAGTTGTGCGCCGACCGGGACGACCGCAGCCCTCGGGGTGAATGATTTAGGGTCGAGTCATTTTTAAATAAAGATTGACATGGCGTGCACCTTGGTTGTGACCTATGTATGTTTTGTGCCTCAGCCTGAGGCTTCAATGCCCGGTTGTCGAGTCCGATAGTCAGCAGACAGTTGACTCTTTAATTTTAATTACTTCGGCAGCTGACGAAGAAGATCCATGTTGTTGGGCCCTCACATCCTGTTTTGGCCGGGTTCCACGTGGGACAGAGTGGCCTGCAGTGCACATTTGCTCTGCATCTGATTGATTGCCAGGGAGAACCCAGAGGGGCCCAGCGGGCAAAGGCTGGCTAAAGCAGGGTCTGTTACTTGATTGTCTGCGGGCCCGCTCTGCTGGGGCACACCTGTCCAGTCACGCTGTGACCAGATGCCCGAGTTGTCTTTAAAAGACAGCATTGCTACTGCATTCTGCTCTGCACCAGAGACCATGTCGATTTAAGGATCAAGCATGACAGAGTTATAAAAAAAAATGTCTTTGTAAAGTGTATATATTTTACGATGGACTTTCTGTCTTTACTTTATTTATGAGCCAGTTATCATTAACTTCGCAGCTCCAGAACACTGCAAAGTGTTTTTATTTTTACTGTTTAAAGTTGCATGATGAAGGGAAAAATATCGACTTTCAGGGCTTCTCAGAATTTTTGCAACAGCCAGGACAATAAAATACTGGTCATGCCAGTAAAAAAGAGCCTGGTGGTAACCCTGAAGGTAAGGGACTATTACAGTAGGAACTACATGTGATCTGCTGCAGAATAGCGAGCAATAGTGAAGGCAGTAATCCTTGTTATTGGCAGGAGGGTGAATGTGCACACTGAGCAGCATTTGCTGCTGCTTTTGGGCCAGTCCAGGCCTGGTTGTATCTTTTTGTTATTATGGTGGGGAGAAGGGTTTACATTACTTGTCAGGTGACATTTGTGTCAGGGTGGGTCTCTGTGTCACATGACACCAAGTACTATAATGTGACCTATCCGTAGCTGCTTCCGGTTGTGTGCTTCATGCGAATTGTAACACCGTGGATCCTGACTTGTTAATCCTAAATACTTTGAAATCTGAGATTAATAGTTTTCTCCTTTCCTATAATAATGCATGGGCATACAAATCCCATAATACAAAGAACACCTAGGTATAAAAAACAGACATTTTGTGATCAATAGGAAACTTTAATTTCAGGTGCTCTGCAGTTTCAAGATCTTTTTAGAGTTTCTCACAGCTCAAAAGAGTATAATTTGTAGTATTTATCCGTTCTCATGGACTTCATTGCTTGGTTTTGCTTGCGAGAAATTGTCACTCATAATTATTGAAATGTCACTCATAATTGCACTGAAATTAAAAAAATGTCACACATAGCAATCTGAAACCTTGTCAGCTATGCCGATCCCCGGTGCTGCCCAAATTCCACAGGTGTGCGAAGCACTGTCCCTAATGCCGCTGACAAAGGGACTGCACCCCCTACTCCCCTCCCCCCCCCCATCTCCCTCAAGCGCGCGACTCGACGGATGCAGGGTCGGTGAGGAGGCATCCATTTCTCTCCTTGAGCCCTCCTGCTCCTCCCTAGCTCCAAGCTGCTTGACACCCACCCTGCCTGACTGGTCACCGCTGATGTGCTAATTGCAGATGAGCAGGTCATCTTTTAGGTGCGTACTCTGATCAAGGGACTGCGGCCCCTTACATTGTGCCTGAAGCTACGTCACTCTGGCACTCAACGACTCCAGCTTGTGCCCACAGACCGGCGAAATGGCCTTGCGACCCGCCCCCTGTGGCTAGCTCCTGCCCCACCGTCCTCTCTCCTCACAAACTGCCTGCAACGGGTATAACTGCACCAAAGCCCGCTGTGTTCTGCCTCTGACTGCTCTCACCACCTCCGGAGCCCCCTATACAGCCAGCAGTGATCTTCAAGTGAACCGTTGCCCCTTAGACCCCTCTGCTGCAATTCACATCAATTTGTTTAAAATCTATCAAACTGAGCCCACTGCTCCCACCACGACTTCCGTCCTCATGACGGCCCTCACTCCCTAAGAGCAGCCCCCTTGTCCACTTGCAGTCCTGCCAAGTATCACGCACCAGACGTGACTCTAACGCATTTCAGTGTGGTGTTCCGCATCACCGCACTGAAATGCATTGTCACGCATTTTAATGCCACTGACTGCACTGCTGACAGCGCCGGCTGAAACTGGCAACGTAACGCCAGGGTGCTAGCGTGCACGCCGGCGCCTCTGACACCTGTGTGCGCCGGCTGCTGCTCAGCTCCCTGCAGCCTTGCCAGCAGGAGGCACTTAATTAAAGATCAGATCGTGCTCTGGGTGAGAGTCTGACAGTGCTACAATGTGCCAGGCAGCAGGAGGCTGCTGCCTCTGCCTGCATAATTGAAACAAAATTCCCGAGCGGGGCCTGCCCTCTCAGTCGTAACGTTGCGTTAGCTGTGGCGCCAGCGCCGTGTGGGGGAATCATGACCTCACGTCCTTTACAGGAAGGAAGTGAGGTCGGTCAGAAGCGGCGTCCGGGGACTCGACGCGGACTGGAGTTAACTTGCGAGACTCTGCCTGTGTTGAGTGTGCGGTATTACCCGGCCGGCGTTCCGAGGGGCAGGTAGCTGTGCAGGTCAGTGTGTGCTGCTTTAGTTTGTTTTGGCTGCCTGCAGGCCTTGTTGGGTCTTGTGCACAGGATGGTGATTTCGCCGATATTACACCAAAGTGGCCGCTGTTTGGGGGCACTTTGAATGGTTGTGCATTTTGTTTTATTTGCTGCGCTACAAGTTTAAATGCACAATCGCCATCACCCGTACCTTGCAAAACATAATTAGAGCGTATGCTATGGCGGGCGGCAGCTTTCACACCCCAGCGGTTGGAGGGTGCAGGCGGCGAGGGCAACTGACCTACCTGTACTTTAAGTGATGCAGGGCACCGTGGCCAAGACTGCAGAAAAGGGGCAATACAGTTAATGAATGGAGCCAGGAAAGTGCTTCCTTGGCAAGGAGGCTCCAGAGACGTCTTTTTTTACAGTACATTGCTCAAGCAGGTTTAGCTGCACCTTCGTGATCACCGTGTCTGGCAGTAATTACACAATTATACATTAATAGCTGCACGTGGACAGCTGTGCGTGTGTCCCGAACGGGGTGCTAAAGTCACCCAGGGTCGATGGCAGCTTACGGCGCCCTTTCGCCCTCCAGGGACTCCTGCACAGGGGCTCTGGATCAATAAGGCCT
This sequence comes from Calotriton arnoldi, assembly GCA_963921515.1. NCBI lineage: Eukaryota > Metazoa > Chordata > Amphibia > Caudata > Salamandridae > Calotriton > Calotriton arnoldi. The sequence goes on from CAWUFW010003937.1 coordinate 112,176, forward strand.
CCTGGTGCTATTAGCATATAGAGGAAGTTTTATAAAGTGTCAGTCCAAACGCCTGGGGTAGCGAAAGTAATATCATGCACGCTTTGATCCCAAATGATGCCACATGGCTAACCCGTTTTGCCACTGTTACCTTTTCTAGTGAGGAAAGAGGAAGAAAAAGAGTACTAGAGAGGGAAATGGAAAATGAGACAATGGGAAGGAGGGAAAAAGCAAGAAAGAGGAGAAAAGGGGAGAAGGAAGGAAAGAAAGAACATGAACCACGCCTTCACAAAACTGTATTTTATGAGGATTTTCTGTGAGCTACTGCTTTTACTAGGTTAGTGCCCTTCCATTTCTAGCACTTTACAGCAGTTTTAAGATCTGAGTTTTTCGTTGCCCAAATGGGTGTAATGTCTGTTATTTATATGTTTTGCACTTCTTCATTGCTTGATTTTGCTTGCGAGAAAGTGTCACTCATAGTCGTTGAATGTCACTCATAATTACACTGCAATTATGAAAATGTCACACATAAGCAATCTGAAACCTTGGCAGCTATGCACTTGCCAATCTCTGCCTTATGCAAGGAACACTCAGCACACAGCGCACAACGATCTCTCCTGCCTGTGAGCAGGGGACTCCCTTCACGGTGTCTCTGGTGCCTCTGATCTGGGGGTTCTATGAACTTGATAATCTCCCTTGCCCCGGAGCTGGGGCCACCCTGCACGGAGTCTCGGCTGTGCCACTGAACTGGGGATCTTTTGTGCATGATGATCTCTCCTGCCTCTGAACTGGGGACTTCCTTCATGGTGTCTCTTTTGTGCCTGATCTGGGCTTTCCTTGCATTGTCAACCCCCTCGCGCGATTAATAAATACTGCCCATGATAATACAGTTGCCTACTACCCACACGTGGAAGCCTGAGCATATCTATGTCAGAACTTGGTATTGTACGCCCATATTGTCATCTTGCACGTATACTGTGTCTTTATGTCTACACTGTTAGTCTACGCACTTATTCTATACCTAAATGGTGTTTTTTGCCCATTTTAATCAGTACTGTTATTTTATGCATATACTGCTATTTTAAGAGGATACTGCTATCTTATGCTACCTATCCTACCTCGAGCATGTAGTAGTGACCCTACTTTTCAATGTTTACTAGTCAAGTCAAAATATCTTTATTCGGTGCCAAGACCACAAAAGTTTGACAGACATTGCAAGTAAAAATTTACATATCCTTATTAATAAAATCACATAAATTAAAACGTCATCAACCATAAAATTTCATAATAATTAAGACTACACAGAAAAAAATGTTTTCCTTCCTATTTGTTTGCTATAATTCATAACGCTTTCTAATGGCCATTGCAACTTTAATAACATTTGAGACCGAAATACAAATAGCAGGAGTAGCCAATGATTGCAAATATTGGAACCCATCAACATATGTACTAGGCCGGATATCCCTTAAAAGTGGTGCCAACATTTTCCCCTTGGTTCCTTGTAAAGCAAGCAAAATGGTATAAAGTGCAACGTGCTCTGTGTAGCCATATTGTCACAAGGACAAGAAGTAAGTTTGTCGGCCCACCCAGATTGTCTTGGGAATGCCACTAGAAAGTGCTAAGTGCCTAGACGAAGTCTGGTTAAAAAGAATCGTGTCTGTACAATAATAGTGAAAGTTAAATAAAATTGCTGTTTGGCCGTGAACGAGCAAATGGGACCTGTCGCCTCAGATTGCGTGTGGCGCGCCGTTGCCCAGAAATAATGCGCCTCTTTTATGATAGCCTTAGCATTTGTGTGGATACTCGTCGGATTGTCAAAGTACTCTCCCAAGTCAATCTCAAAAAGCCTTTCCCTCACAAATCGAAGCCAGGGGATCGACAGCGCATTGTCCAAGCTGATGCAATTTTCAATCACCTCCCTAGAGAACAGTAATTCCTCCGACAACCAGATTTTGGCCCATAAGAGCAAAGGGGCAATGTCAATACGATCCTCTACATATTCCATCCCCAATTCTCGGTGACAAAAAAAGTGTAGGAGCGCTATTTGGGGTCATCAGTAGCCTTTTTATAAACGTATTTTCCATAACTTGTAGAAGGCAACTTTTATGGTGGCCCCAAACCCCTGCCCCGTAATACGCAACAGATAAACATTTTGCTTTGTATAGAGTAACTAACTCAGTCACCGGCTTGTGGCCTAGCTTACAGGCAAAGTGGAAAAGCCTCTCCACAAGCCTGCTTGTCTGCTGAGCTCTTGCAATGGCAAGTGGTTCCCACTTCATCTCGTTGTTAAAAACGTTCCCTAAATAGGTAACATTTTTCACCTTCTCAATATTCTTGCCCCTTACACTAAAATTTCTGGTTTTTGTCATTTTAGGGCCACACACCATAACATAGGAATTTGTCAAATTAACCTTTAGGTCAAGGGCCGACATAAAATCCATAAAGGCATCAAGTGATTTTTGTAGGCTGTTGGCCGTCAAAGCCATAAGCACGCTGTCATCCGCATATGAGAGTAGCGGGACTGGTTTCGGCCCAATACAGGGGAAATCAATTTTCTTTCCTAATAAAAAAGCCTCCAAACCATAGTATAAATCAGTGAAAGAAAAGGAGCTAAAATAAACCCCTTCCGAAGCCTTCTGTGGAGACAATGGGCTTGGTCTTTTCCCGCTGTGGGCCATATCTTATGGCCACAGTGGTGTTTGCATGAAGTCTTCTCAGAAGGGAAATCAGTGCTTCCTCTATGCCCATTTCTCCCATTAGTTCCCACAATTTCTCCCTGTTAACGGTATCAAAAGCACTGGACAAGTCCATGAAGGCCAGGTGGATGGAGCCCCTCCTTGCCTTCATGTACTTTCCCATAATCAGGGACAAATTTAGGCACTGCTCTGTGGTACCCAACCCCCTCCGGAAGCCGTATTGGGTTTTTTAAATGACCCCCTTGATACTAGCCCAAGCCTCAAGTAGAGCAAGAACAACCCTCCCCAACACCTTAACAGTAGCGTCAATGAGGGAAATTGGCCTATAACAGGCGGGGTCATTTCTATTACCCTTTTTATACAGAGGTACAACAATGGCCTCCTTCCATGATACGGGGATTGGGCCAATCACAACTAATTTGAAGACATTAGTCAACAGAGGTGCCCAGAGGTTGATATTCCTTTTAAACAAATCTAATGGGACCCCATCTGGTCCTGGGGCTTTCATGCAGATTCCTTTCGCTAAGGCTTCATCAACCTCTGCCACTGTGAGCGAGGCAGTAAGGTGAGAGGCCAAGGTTAAATCCACAGGCAGATCCTCACTACTCACTATGAGCTCCAAGCAATTTGGGTTAAATATGGCCGAGAAATATGGCCGAGAAGTGGGATTCCCACAGAATCAATGAGTCCATTTTTTTCACCTCCTTCGTAAATTGTGGACGGTGAATGATATCCCAAAAACATTTACTGTCTTTAAGGGCCCTTGCTCTCTCCAAGTCCTCCCAGGCTAAATGCCTCAAATCCTCTTTCCTTTTGTTAATGGTACTTTTATATAACCATCTAGCACATTTAATTTGGGTTCTATTACGAGAGCTGGCCTGAAGGGCAATTTTAAAATTCTTGTGAGCTCTAGAGCATTCAGCATTAAGCCACCGTGCCTCTTGAGGCTCCTTTAACCCCTTCGATGCTCATGACGAGCTCAGCTCATCATACTGCGCGGTCGGCGTGTGCGCATGTCGAGCTGAGCTCGTCACGACCACGCCCGCGATCGGAATGTCCAGCACCTGGGCGGAATTCCGATCGCGGCGAAGGTGTTAACCTGACAGGGCGGGTTAATCTATTAGCTTCGTCTGCGCAGATTCTTTCAAAATCTTGGACAATCTCGACTGAGGGGGAACCCTGTTGGAGGCACCTCATTATCAGAGCATAGTTTGCTTTAACTGTTTCAGCCTCAAATTGGGTGGGATTTATCTTGCCCCAATTTAATCTTACCCCTTTATTGGGGTTATAGTGAATCAGGCAACCATCACCCATCCATGCCTGAGCTGTAATACTAAGAAAGACAGTGAGTGGGTTGTGATCGCTAGAAGAATTGGGTACTACCTTGAAGTCACAGACAAACGATGAGAACTCCCTAGAAATAAACATAAAATCAATAAAAACTTTCCCTGCCACCACAAACAAAAGTGGGACACTGGGATTAAGAATTGCTAATCAAACTATCTAGGTCGTTCTCAATGATAATAGAATTTAATGCCTCACCCTGCGGTGTATGGATAAAATGCGCCAGCGGTTGACCCTCCAAGAGGCCACAAACTCGTTCAGTGCTATGCACACAAGAGGTACAATTAAAGTCACCCACCCAAAGGATACATAATGACTGCCACTTCCCAGAAACATTATTAATTTCCATCTGTAAAGCTTCTATGACATGACAGCTATTTAAGTCAAAAATATTGTAGTACCAATTTACCAATAATAACCTGACCTGCGTCAGGTTCGAAATCAAAATCAATTGGAACCAAGACGATGAACTTACACAGAGGGCTTTTATGGAATCATATTTAACTGTGATTAATGTCACCAACCCTCCTTTTGCTCTCGCAGCCGGCGAAGGGGTGACAGGAACAGTAAGAGCTTAATAGCCATCCAACACAATGCCCTCTTTAAGCCACGTTTCAGGCAGATGATGTCAAATCCCCTAATATATTCCAACCAAACCTCATCTGATAATTTAGGGCGAATGCCTACAATATTCCAGGAAATTAATTTAAATAGAGGGGTAAGGTAACCCTGATTCATATCCGCTAATGTGACAGTAATAGCGGGCATATTAACAAGAGCTATCTGGCCTAGCCCCATACCTTCATAATTATCCTTAGTAATTAAGTTTAGGGGGTGAGAGCTGTTTGCAGGGCAATTCCTATTCTCATTTACTGTAATAGAGTTAGACAAATTTGAGCCACAGGATTCCGAGAGTTTTATATTGCCCGATGCATCTTCATGTGGCACTCTCCCTGAGTCAAAATACTGGAAACACCTACTTCTCTTGTCGGATGGCTGTCCTGATCGTATAGTCAGTCAATCGATCTCAGTCAAACCTGCGAGGGCATCAAAGCAATTAGGGTGGGTAAAGAGGGGCTGAGTGATGGGGTATGTATTCATTCTTAGCTGTACAGGCCGCTGACTTATAGTAGAAACCTGGTTGGGGGGAAAGAAAAAACCCAATGGGCGAGCCTATATCTGTTCGCCAGGTGAGTCCCGGAGGTGTTTTAGAGCAAAGTGCACACACCTCGCATCACTAAAATTCAGCACAACACACTCCCCTTGCATGCTTTTGGTTGTGCAACCCACCCAGTTCACCCGCCTGGCCATGATGATATATTCAATCCAGTTTAAACGAGGGGGAGTTTTGTTGGAACACCAATGTGCTGATTTGTTTATGAGGCTTCGACAGCTTTCTTGTTGGCCGGGGGATAATGGCGGAACCCCCGTCAAAATCAAAGTGTAGGGTGTACTTTCTGGGGGCAGGTTTAGTATGTTGTTAACCCCTCGCCCTCTTGATGAACCTTGTGGTTGATTGTTTAAAATTGTAGCTCCAGGGAGAGGTCTACCCCCGCCCACCGGGTCAGATCTTGTTTGATACAGAGCCCCATATCCCAATTTTTGACTATTTCCAGGGGCATCCCCCGGGGTCGCAAGATCCCTTGGTTTCATGGCCAGGGGGTTAATATTTGCGGTATCGTGGGTAGGATCTTGAAAGGGAGCCACATTATTTGAAATAGATGTTGCTCTTACGGGTGCCACCCCAGCCGAGGAGGCACCAGAAAAAACAACACCCTGCCCTTCGGCTTTGCTACTGAATTGAATTACCCTTTCAGCCTGCTTTTTTGCTGGTGGCTTTTCCGCTAGCTCCTGGAGAACTTGGGCTAGTTGCTCCTCTATACTAACCAATCTAGTCAAAATAGGTGCCAAGGCCTCCTGAACTAATTTACTAAATTTTCCAATTGAGGTGTCAAACCCATCGTGTACAATGTTTCTTCCCCCTCCCATGCGAGATTTACAAACATTTCCTGGTGTATGAGTTTGTTTAGTTCTCTTAGTCCTTGGCGACTGGCCATTTAAATCATGGGCGACCCCTGCACTCTCAGTTCGTTTCCTCTTTCCACCTGGTACAGTCTGTGGGCCAGCCTGCTCCATAGTTGAGCAGGTGGGAGGCTCAACTTCGTCCTGTGTAGCACAAGGCTCACCCTGACTCAAGACTATAACAGTGGGCGAGATTGGAGGTTTAGGCCTCTGATCAATAACTATTTCAGGAATAACCAACTGGGGTTCATTGTTAATAGGAACAGAAAAAAGTGGATCAAGGATTGGTGCTAATGAAAGTCTCCGCTCAGTGCGTTCAATTTCTTTACTAATAGCCCCTACGGCCTTTTGGAGAAAACCATCAAGAGTAGTGTACGTTGTTTTTGGGGCAGGTGTAGTCTTCTGTTTCCCCATAGTAAGACTTGCCTTGTGTCTGATCAAAATTGATGAAGATAGTAGGGTTACCTTAAGCCGTCACGTAGCTTCGGGGCAGGATTTCACCACCACAGTCCCAACGTCCGGGGGCAGGATTAGCAGAGCCAAGAGGATGGGCCCTGACGGGCGCAGATGGGCGTGCCCTTGGCCCAGGCTTTGCCCGGGTGTGGCCCGGGCACATCCACGCAGCGGAAGCCCTGCGTCGATTTTGAAGCGCCTCCTGGTGCGGGAAAGTGACGGCGTTGCGTGTCCAGCCGCTAAGCAGGCTGGTTCCTGTGGTCCTCCTGGCCACCGGATTGAGCTGCAGCGGCAGCAGGAACAGAGTGGCACAGCAAAACGGGCTTACTAGTCAATGCTGACTCCGATATCCTACCTCTGCTGTGGGGATATATATTGTATATTTGCCCTTGAATACAAAGGGCTCTCCTGCAGGCTGGCCTATAAACTCTTTACCAACCCCCAGCACCTAGATACTGTGACCAACAAGAACCCAGAAAGACCAATAGGCCCATTGGAGCTTTTCAGCATTCAAGGCCCCCTTTTCTTCACAGGGATCCCGCCAGACCTTCTTGGCGACCTCCCCTCATCCCGCCACTGCTAAAACAGGCAGCCGTCTCCCCAATGGAGGACACCTCTTGACCACTATGAACACCTCTGATTGCTTCTCCCAAAACCTAACTTTGGCTATCCCCAGAAAAAACTTCCAAGTATCATATCCAGTTCAGAAGCCTTCTGCTAGGTGTAGGAAGGTGGAATCTGACTGCATGGTTACCCCCACTTTTTTCCTGGTGTTTTTCTGGTTTTCGACTTAGTCTGACTGCGATCCTGCTAAGCAGGACCCCAGTCTATCTGCTTTCTCCCTAAATTGGATGTTCATGTACTTTAGGTACACTCCAGATTGGATTCTGGGGTACCCTTATAAGTCCCTAGTATATGGTATACTATGTACCCAGGGCATAGGTACCCCAGAGGCCTCCCAGGGGCTGCAGCATGTATTATGCCACCCCTGAGAGACCATTTAAAATGACACAACAGGTCTGCTACAGCAGCCTGTGTAAGGTGGTGCATGCACCCCTTACTTAGATATAGGTTCACTATATCTATCCTAAATCACTGCACATGTAAATCTATCAGTCAGGCCTTATCAATCCTGAAGGCAGGGTGCTGGGTTTTATGTGAGAGGGTGCCCATGCATGTGCAGAGCCCCTCTGCAGCCTTCAGAACCTATTCTCCGGGGTTGTTTGTGATGCAGCCAACCATATATACTTAAGTGCTTTATAACCTCGCGGTAAATGCTAACTTTAAAACGGCTGCATGGAAACATGTCGTGTTTGGTGTCAAACACCTTGGAATCATACCTCCACACCAGTAACTGGTGTGGGAGGTATGATTCCACCCTCCTAGAGGGAGAAATATGACAACACCGGTACACCCGGTACTAGCTTTCTTGATCCTGGCATCACAAAATGGATGCTGCCAGCCACAGACACGAGTCTGCCCTCCTGCTGCTGGACGAAACTCCGACAGGGGAAGGTTTGACTTTAGGTTTCCTGTCACAGGGCGGTGTGACCACCTCCCAGACAGGCTTTAGTGTATTGGGGCTGGGTGGGTGCACTCTCAGAGTGCTTTGATGTCTGCACTGGGGGCACATTTGGTGTCCCTGTGCATAGTCCAGCTCAAACCAGTTGCAGGAGCCATTTGCTCCTGCTCTGGCGCGAAACTGGACAAAGGACATGGGTGTAGCCACCCCTCTGTCCTGACCCTCCCATAGGTGGGTCCTCAGAGTTTGTCCCACCCCTTCCTTGGGTATAAAATAGGAACCCCTGACTACAGGACTTTAGATATTACCTGGACTAAACTCTGCTACAGAAACCAAGTACTTCGACGATCTGCACAATGCTGGATGACTGAAGAATCTCCCTTGGAGTAAAGGAGTTACTCCCCTGCTGAGCAGGCACCTAAACGCATCTGACTGGTTTGCATCTACGAAGCTCCTGAAGGACTCCGAAGATTTCTGCAATACAGGAGGTGGGTTCCCGTGGTCTCTGAGGTTGATCTGCGCTCTCAGCAATTCTGAGGCCCATATCCCCCGTGGGGACCGTGCAACCCGAACCCCTGGGCACCGTGTACATTTGCAGCAGCATATGCTTTTTGGCGACCGCTGAGGCTGTGCTTTGGGCTACTTGTAGTCCTGACCTCGAGCAGTAATTCCACTGAAGATTTCCAGCCTACACTTCACGAGTGTTCCGTGGGCTGGTATTTAGTGACTCAGCTCGAGGTCCCTTCGCGATCCCTGGTCCGTTGTCCTGTGGGTCCCTGTGAAGGTAACTTTGACTTTCCGTGGGCTTACCTGGTTGCTCCAGACGTGCCCTGACTCTCCATAGCTTGGAGAGTCCCCAGGACCTTGCTGGTCCTCACAGAAGCATCTTTCCTCTGACCGCGTGGGTTGCAGTTGCCGAGGCTTGTTGGTGTTCAATCTGGACACTGACCCCCCAGCACTCGACATCTTTCGTGGGACAGCTCACCTCCGGACTTTGGTCGTCGTAGACGTCTCCTGGTCCCCGTGGCTGCAGAGTCAAGCTTCACCTCTTCGCACCTGAAACACCCGACATCGGTGGGCATTCGTCTATCGTGCCCCTGGTCACTGTGAAGTGACCCAGACTCTGTCCCCTCTGCTTTCAGGTTCTTCTCAGCTCCGATCCAGGCTTGGATCACACCGGACACTTTTCATCTTCCCGGCAGCAGCACTTTTCTGCAACACTCCATTGAAAACGACGAGGGTTTCCGACACCACTTGACCCCTATGCACTCGGCTCCTCTGGGATAGGTAACACAGGTACCTTGGTACTCTCAAGGGTGCTGGCCTTAGAACCTTCTATGTTTAGCTGGGTTTGTTTAAAGTCCTCTCCGAAGTGTCCTTATATTTAAATTTCCAACCGCGACTTTCCCATAGAGTTGTACGGAGCTCGTGCCTGTGTTCACACACTGCACCCGTCCTCCGTGGGTCCCCTGTGTCACTACCTTGGGTGGTTCCTTGGGGTCCCAGCGATTCTACGTGCTCTAGGCACTGTGTCTAGTCAAGTTGTGGTTGTTATACCACTTTCTTAGTATATGGTTTGGTCTCCCCCTGGAGCCCACTGTGTATTGTGCTATTTACTGTCGTTCTAGTGATTTAATATTGTGTGCTTTGTTCTCTAATCTCATAAAGAGGTTAGTAGAGAGTGTTTAGTAATAAATACATATATTTTATATATACCTGGTGTGGTTCTCCTTTCATTTGGTCATTCAGGAGGTTACATACTGGTAAAACAAGCTGCTTTACATTCCTTCGAGACTTAGCCTGAAGCCTGCTCTCCATAGCTACCACTAGGATAGCTTTCAATAAAGGTTGTCTTTAACCTAATCATCAATAAAGGTCGTTTGGACTGGTGCAAGGTGCCCACTTTAATTAGTGGACAGCATATACCAGGCCAACTTCTCACACTAGGTCAATGTCCTGCTGCAGCACCGACATGGAAAGATACAGCCCCAACTTATACTGCATTACATTTCCACTGAACCTCTCCAAACATGCTGCTAAAAACTTCAAACACAAAATCCTCAGAGAGCATCCAGAGACACTAATGACAAACATCGTCTACAGTCCAACACACAGAAGCCATAAAGCGGACTTCATCTTCTACACTATCTACCGCAGTCAAGCATGCCACTGACATAGGATCATTGGAGAAGGAAAGCACCAGCTGCGTGTCATCGGCATATGACACCAGGGAGATGTTATGAGCTTTTGCTACCAAAGCCAACGATCAGATGTAAATATTGAACAAGGTGGGGCTCAGTGCTGAGCCCTGGGGGAGACCACAGCATAGAGGTTGGGTGTGGGAATAGAAGGGCGGAGAGATGACTTCAAAAGTCCTATCAGCCAAAAAAGACGTAAACCAGGAGAGGGCTTTGCCACCGATGCCGATCTCCCGTACCCATTGCAGCAAGATCTTGTGGGAAACCGTGTCAAATACTGCACTCAGATCGAGCAAAATCAGCACCAAGGTTCTGCCCTCATCCAGAGAGGCCCGCAGCTGCTCAGTGACCGCTAGCAGAGCAACTCCCTGATGTGCCCAGGCCTAAAACCATTTTGAGAGGGGTCCAAGATCGAACTGAGTTAGAATAGTGTTTATATATGATTCAGTTGTTTTAGCAAGGAACAGAAGCAGGGAAATCGACTAAAATTTTCAGGCCTGAAGCATCCAGTGTAGGTTTTTTCAACAGAGGGATAACTTTGGCGTGTTTCCATGATTCCGGAACCGACGCAGAAGATAGAGATAGATTGGTTAGTTCCAGACACCCTGGTAGGAGACACTCCTGGAACTTCATGAAGAGGTTGGGTTTGAGAGGATCGTCCGGAGACCCCGACTTCACCTTGGTAAACAAAGGTAGGAGGGCTTCAGAGGAGATAGGGGGAAATGAAAGAAGATAATGGGACGCAAAGCCAGAGGGAGAACCCATATGGGGCTCCGGGTCTTTACACTCAGGGCAGAAACTGCCATAGATGCGCTCGACCTTACTGATGAAGAATTTGGCCAGTACCTCACACTGAGTTAGTGGATATGGTGCTGTCCAAGACTGGAGGGGGTTTCAACATTGCCTTTAGGAGAGAGAAAATAGTTTTGGTGGGATTGCTACTAGTGTTTATTTTATTTGCAAAATATGCGACCCTGGTCTTGCGAACCAATTTACGATAAGCCTTAATCGAGTCTTTGTATCATGATTCAGCTGTGGGATCGTAGGACCGTCTCCAGGCTCGTTCTAGGACCTTACAATTCTTCCTAGCTAAAGTCAGGGACTCGTCGAACCAGACGTTGGCCCGCAATCTTTTAGGATAGGTAAATTTGGCCAGAATACACCTGTCCAGTGCTTGAGTGACCCAGCCCAGAAAGGAGTTGTTAACTGCCTCTATGTTAGTGGGCAGTTCAAGTCTCTGAATGCTTAGGACAGCCTGGAAGGTGTCAGGATCAAGTTTGTGCCAAGGGCGTTTGTTCAGAGGCTTATGGTGGGGCTGTGATTTAGAGCCTGCTAGGCTTACAGATAGAGAGATAAGGGAGTGGTCGGTCCACGTCATAGGGAGGGGCCTGAGCCTCTAAAGACGGAATGTTGGAAAAAACAGGGTTGAGGAGATGGCCAGCCAGGTGCGTAGGCCCCGAGGCCAGTTGAGACAGTTGACAAGCTGCTATGTCACCTAAGAAGTTGTTGATATCAGGATCACAGTGTGATTCCAGATGAAGATTAAGGTCGCCTACAATGTTAAAGTTGGCTGTTTTAAGTTCCACTGTGGTAGCAGCATAGGCCAAAGCTTCTCTGAATGCTTTGGACAGGCTGGGCTGACGGTAGATTAGCAGCCCTGAAAGTGTAAAATTATCCATCAGTGCAATTTAAAAAGTGCATTTTCACAGTCAGAGATGTTTTCCAGGATGAGACTACCGGGGTAGGAATCTTTATATATGATTGCAATGCCCCCCCTCCCAATTGTTCTGTTCAGATGGTTCATAGCAGTTCCAGCGGGCAGGGCAGGGCCGGAATAGCAACGTAATCCTGAGAAAGCCAAGTCTCCGTAAGGAATAGAATATCGGGAGACCATTCGTGTAGGAGGTCGAATACCTCCGTACGGCGCTTAACCAGGGAGGGGCAATTTAGGTGGCCGGTGTTAGCAGGCTGGTACTGGCCTTGAACTGACACAAATTGCAGTGGGAGAGGCAGGCGGGTGGAGACCAGCTATGGCTCCCACGGGGGGAGGGGGACATCATGGTGAAAGGCAAGAAGGGCCTCACGTGAGTAGACCAACCTGTGGGGGGGCAAAGGGGCAGAGTGCCTGGCTCCGGGCGCAGACGGGCTTGCCTTTGGTGCGCCTTCGGCGCGCCAGCAGCGCGTCCACGCTGCAGCCTGCATCAAATACCTGGGGGGCACAACTGGCTCCACCCAGGCTCATCACGGATTGGCTAAAACTGATCCATCAGGACAGAGCACAGCCAAAGGAAATGAAAGTTAAAAAGATGTAAAACAATCGTTATCAGCGAAGAAATAGCAGTGTGCAAAGTCAACTTTTTAGCAAAGTGAAATACAGCCGATCAAAGCAGTTTCCCACTGGTACAAACTAATGGTTGTTTTCCCAACCCCCCCCCTCTCAGCAATTCAGAACACCAACCTCAACCGCTTGCAATTGAACAATGATGCAACTAGGACTGAATTCGACTATGTCCCTGAAGAAGTCCTCAAATTACTTGCTTGCATGAACCCGAAATCGCACATCTCCGACCCCCTCCCAACTGCGCTTGTCAAAAATCTCAGCCACATCATCTCCCTCATATTGACCAAAATTATCAACTCCTCCTCATCGAGCGGCTCCATGCCGGCCTCCTTCCAGCTAGGACAAATCACCCAACTCATCAAAAAAACAGACGCCGACAACAAATTCCTTAAAAATTATAGACCCATAACTAAGCTCCCTCTCCTTGCTAAAGCCATCAAAAAATGCTTGCTTGCACAACTCAACAACCACATTGAAAAATGGAACCTGCACGACACCTTCCAATATGGGTTCAGGAAAGGCTGCAGTACAGATGCTGCAATACTGAACATCACAGATGACCTGCAGAGATCTCTGGATGATGGCCAGGACTGCCTCATATTCCTCCTATTCCTCCTGGAACTCTCGACTGCCTTTGATACCGTCAAACATGACTATCCTCCTAAACACATTCTCACAGTGGGCAGGCATCAATGGAACTGTCCTTCAGTGGTTTGCTTCTTTCCTGAACCAATGATCACAGCTAGTCATGTTAAACAACTCCACCTCAGAAGCAACACCTGTCACACAAGGAGTTCCTCAAGGATCAATCCTTTTTCTTGCCCTATTCAACCTCTATATGGAACCCTTTGCTATGATCCTGCAACAAGCCAGAATTGTCTATCATCTGTATGCAGATGACACCCAACTCTACATTAAAATCACGTCAGATGGCTTAAACGGGAGGGTGTAGGTATGTATTGAGAAAAAGTTAAAGTTTCTTCCTGAAGTAATGGAATGATTGATTTTCACATAAATCCTGAGGCAGCGAGTTCCAGAATCGGGGAGCATTCCCGTCGAAGGAGCGGGCGCAAAATATTTCTTTCTTAAATTTGGGCGGAATAAAGAGTAGGCTGTTTGAGCTTTGAAGAGGTCTCTTTTTGACTGGTTTTTGATAGTTTGTTTGCGAGGCAGACTGTTTTATTTTCGAGTAGAGATCTTTGTGGGTTATGCAGGCAGTTTTGAGTATACATCTTGCCCTGATTGGTTGCCAGTTAAGTTTCTTGAGAGTGGGAGTGATGTGGTCAGAGTGACTCTCCCCCGACAGTAGTCTGGCCACTGCATGGAGAATCACTTTCAAAGGGGATACGTGTGTTTTTCGGGCGCCCGTGATCGTTGCCTTACCATAGTAACTGTGTGCCATCTGATTGGCCTGATGCTCCTACCCCGCACTCTCCAATAAATCTGAGCATCACTACCTACTACCATGAGGAAAAACTGTGCCTCTACTCTCCCAATATATTCGCAACATCTACCGTTTCTACCTCAGAACTATATTGTCCACTTATCCTAATGTTTATCGTATACCTCTTTCATATACTGTTACTATATATTTGTATTTACTCCATGTATTTGTATTTACTCTATAAGTACCTTGTGTAACTACTGCTTTGCCAACCCTGTAAAGCACTCTGATACCTTCGGGTCAAGTTAACGCTATACAAAACTCGATTTGTCATCTTGAATCTTGTACAGTACTAGGATAGTACATTGATAGGGTCAACACTACATTGGGTGGGGCCCCACCAATCGCACTATGCCGCCTTTTTAAATCCCCAGCACAAGAAAGATGAGCCGAGAAGGAGACTTTCAAGAAAGAAGAAGCAGAATTTCTGCTGTTTAACCCCTGCCAAAACTGTGCATTTGTCCACTCCTAACTTGCATCTCTGGACTCCACTGAGCTCTTTCCATGGTGGTGCTACCAGCTCCCTGATACTCCCCTAGGTCCAATGGTGAGTGAGGTGGCCACGCAGGACTGAGCCCTCAATTAATGTGGGTGCAGGACTGTGAGCTTCAGACCCTGCACCTCAACACCAATGAAGAAGCTGCCAGCCTGGATGGCCGAGGAGTGTTGTCCCTGAGTATATTCTGCTGCCGAGCACATGTGGGCCACTGCTGTGGAGCTACCACTTCCCCAGGTCAGCAGACCACTAGGACTGGACATGTGCATGCAGGGACTGAGTCATAACATTATGAAGGTGCCACTCTTGGGAGGCTTTGTGAAATCCTTCCAAGGGTACTCTGAAGCTGTAGACATCAGCCAGATTGTATAACCTCTAGCATGATCACCCAGAACTGCTAGCATGATCTGGTGTTTTCACTATGGTAAGTCCTTTGAAGTTGGTAGCATTATAAAAAGGTGCAGAGTCGTGTTTTCAAGTAATGGGTCTTGGAAGTGCCTCACAAATGTATCTCATCTCAGTGAGCAATTCTCTGACAGAACTTTTATGAAGTTGCCCCTCGGCTTCACCACCAAGACTCAAATGCTGATAGCTCCCAGAGGTGGCAAACTCTCACCGCTCCTTCCATACAATGCCCTGTACCCAGGCAGTTGTCAGTAGACAGGACGCTCCTTCTTAAGTACGAGGATGCCTCCTACTAGGTGCCTGTGCATACCTACAAAAACTATGCAACCACACCAAAGAGTGCCACACCAAAGAGTGCCACATCGAACAGTGCCACACCAAAGAGTGCCACACCAAAGAGTGCCACATCAAAGGACAGTGCCACATCAAAGAGTGCCACACCAAAGAGTGCCACACCAAAGAGTGCCACACCAAAGAGTGCCACACCAAAGAGTGCCACACCAAAGAGTGCCACACCAAAGAGTGCCACACCAAAGAGTGCCACACCAAAGAGTGCCACACCAAAGAGTGCCACACCAAAGAGTGCCACACCAAAGAGTGCCACTCTAAAGAGTGCCACATCAAACAGTGCCACACCAAAGAGTGCCACATCAAAGGACAGTGCCGTGCTAAAAGGTGAGGAGAGGCAGAGCAACATAAGGGTGTGGGATCTCGCTAGTTCATCATACACAGGGGTCACTGGAACAGTTGTATTTTAAGTAATACAAACAAAAATAGAGATGGGAAGCAAGGCATGGGCGTAGCTTCAGGAGGGGGGGTGCATGGGGTGGACACTCCCCAGAAATATTTCCATAGTCAGGCCATGGCCTGGGAGTGCCAATAGGGTTCTGATGCCTGCGGTAACTGATGTAGAGGACACCTTCCTGTCACTCACTGTCTGTAGAGCTCATGCACTGGGACACAATGTCCAGCAGTTAAAGTTGGGTCTCTAATTCTGTGCACTATGCTGCCCTGTGCTGAAAATCACAGTACAGATATGTACAGGTAATCACCGTTCCTCCGCATACGGATGACCAGTTCTTATGCTATGTAAGTTCTTAGTACTGTAAATATAGAGTGTTCTGATAACTGGTCACTTGGTGAACACACTTGTTTGAGAAACAGTTGTGTGTGATAGAGCACCATGTTCTCGTGAAATTTGTAGGGGTGCATCATAATCACCTTTAGTCTGCACCCGCATATATCCAGTTGTGTATTAATGAATAGCCGGTATAATGTAGTTCTAAACCGCATTTTTAGAGTGAATAAGAGAGTAGTTGTGTAATTAGAATTACGAAAATGTATTGCTTAATTTAAATGTGTTTAAAAAGATGCATAGATGATTTAGTTCATGTGCAGTTAAAGATGCAGTAGTTAACGTGTATGATATTACATTGCACGTGTAGTTTACGTTTTGCATATGAAATATATGAGCCTATGCTTAAAGAAGTAATTAAGAATTGTGTGTTTAAATTGTGTAAGGCCTGACTGCATATACGCAAAAGGAAGGCCTGATTCGTTCTTATGTTAGCTTATTTTGTAGGCAGAGAAGGTTCTCTTGGAAAGGCTCTCTGGGTACAGTTGGTAGATTCGTGCAGAGGGAAGGAAAGTCTGTTGAAATGTATCTTCTGTTGCAGGTGCAAGGACACATGCCTCGTTAGCGAAAGACTGGTTCTTTGTTTCAGGAGTCAGGGTGGTGGAAGGCATTGAGATGGGAGTAAACTGGAATGTAGGGATGATACTTTCAGCGGAGAAGGTGCCTGGGACTCAAGGTCATCCTAACCGTCCTGGATGAAGTAAGAGTTTCAATGGAAAAGTACGAGAAGGAAGACCTGGCCGAAGAGGCATGAGAAGGGCGTGTTCAACTGTATGTACATTTTGTATTAGGGACAGTGCCCCGAGGGAGGAGGCAAGAGAGAAGAGGTAGAGAAGACCAGAGAGGAAGGCAGAGAAAGATTTTAGGAAGGAGCATCTTAGAACGAGCTCGAAATGCTAAGTGAGTGCACTTCTTAGGAAGTCTTCACAGCTGACACCTTTTCTTTTACTCTTGCCTGGGAAGTTCGTTAAGTAGGTATGTCACCTTAGTGATAGAGTAGGGACAGCTAATGGTTTTATGCTTATTTAGGTAAATGAAGACTAATATAGAGATTGAAGCAGTTATCGTTTGTTTAATACTTCTGGAGCTAACAATTCTTCTTATTCTGAGTCGGATGAGACTCCTGCGTAGGATGCTATTTGCATTAGTGCCCATCTATTTCTTTAACCTTGTGTTGAGGTGCTTGCACGTGCAGTTATTCTTGGCTGTAATAAACCCACAAAATTAAATTCGGAGTCAGTGGTCTTTTAAGGTAAACTGGATTCTAAATTGTCGCATAACCGAAAAGGATTTTCTTCCCTTCACACTATTCAGCAGGTAAAAAGATCCTGGCGACCTGAGGATTCTTAGAGGTGATAAGATAAGAATCAGCGTTATCAGTTGGTAGCAGAGTAGGATGGTTTCCTCTGATAGTAAGGGGAGATCTAGATTAGGATAAGAGATTATTTGCCCCATAGAGCCCGAGTGATGGTGATCCAGTGGATCGTAAGAGGAGGACGACGGCGGTCGATGAGAACTGATGGAGAGTGACGGTGCGACGGAAGTAGCAGTTCGTGGTAGAGTGAGTATGAACAGGGTGATGCTTGTTAGATTGCGGTGTTTAATTGTTGTGTGATGTTTTGCGGAGTTAGAATGAGAGTCGTGTGATTGAAGATCGGACCGTGAGCGCGCGCGGGGCCGAGAGATATTGTGGTATAGAAGACACCCAGAGCTGAGATTTTTGACCAAGAAATTGTGGGAGTCATGAGACGTCGTTGATTAACCCAGTGAAGATAGGGAACATATGTGTGAGTGTGTGAATAACCAACGCTGGTCGTAGGTTGTTGTGTGCAGAACATTGAGCGTTTGGATCCTATCGATTATGTCAGAGGTGATTGTCCGGTCGTTCGCGGACAGACAGTTGCCAGATTGAGGTCAATAATTTCGAGAGGGTGGTCGGTCATCGGTGGAACGACAGTCAGAGAGGTAATTGTTCGGTCGGACGGACAATTACTTCGGAGTGTGATTGGGACACGTGCGAGCGAGAACGGGTGAATTAACAAGGAGGGGAACTGCTGCGAGCGGAGGAAGAGTGACGTCAGACAGTGCCGCGCTGCAATAGGCCGGTTGGTGTGAGCCGCACTGGCATTGGTGGATTGAAGTCAGGAAGTAAAAACGAAATATTGGGTGCGAACAGAAATCTGCTTTACCATGAAATGTTTTAAAGTTTTACGAAAACTCTGTAGAGGTGATAGACATGTGGTTACTCGGGGAGGAGAGGAAGCCCCTCCCGAGGATACGCCAGCACATTACATGGCTAAGAATGTAGAATTACATACTATAATTTGGCTTGAGAATTGGCATAAAATGACAGAAGGAGAAGAAGAATTGACCTTTCCACGCTATGGTACTTTCAGGTTGGAAGTGTTATATCAGTTGAAATCTGTGATGTCTTCCTTGCGACCATTACCTAGGCCTACACAGTTTGAGGCGTTACATGCATGGATTAGAGCAGCGTACGACAGGAAGAGAGACAAAAGCCAAGAAAGGGTGAAGAAGTCGATCAGGGCATTTCAAGATGCGAGATGGGATGCACTGGAGAAAAGATGGAGAGTGGAAACAATTGAGGGGGACAGATTATATCCGTTGTTAGATAAAACGGGAGGTACGCAGGGAAAAAGCACAGAGGAAGATGACAGTGATATGGATGGCAGCTTGTTAGACAGGCTGCTGGCAGAGAGACCATCTCCATTAAATCCAGAATATAGCGCAGGAAATTTGATTGTGGCAGGAGGGATGGACGAGTCACACAATCAGACAAACATGAGAGTAGTGGGAAAAATCTCCACAGAAACGGAGGGAGTGGGAACCCAGTCTCCCATGGGGAATATGCGGTTGCCGGACTCCTTGACGGTACCCGTTACCATTGGTCCTATAGTATCGGTGTATGACCCAGATCGAGTAAGTGAAGGAATTCTAATGCAGACTACAGGGAGAGAGGGGATCAGCATTGGAGGGAATGGCGTAGAGGTAAAATTGGTCCGTTCTCCGAAGCCCATAGAAGCGAGCACGCCACTGCCAGCCACCGCAGACTCTTCTAGTGGACAGGTGGACGAGAGACCGGCAAGAACAGGGTCTTTGGTCGAGTCCAAGTCAGCTTTGAGAATGTGGACACCACCTGTAAGGAATCAGAGCGATAGAATGCCAGGAGATATGGAACAAGACAACTTAGGAAACAGACCAGGTTCCAGGAATACGATAGAAGAGAGCAAGTCACGAGAACAAAGCAGTGATTATGACGAGCGGAATGGTGCGGCTTGTCGAGAAATGTTGAGGAGTGCCGTGAAGGCGAGGTTGTTGGATGTAGTGAGACTAAAAGCAGAGGTAGACGAAATGATTAGTGGGAACCTGCCTTTGGAGAGAATAGAGATCTATGAGCCAGACGAGCTGCTTTTTGTTAGCAAATGACGTGACTCATAAAGCATAGGCCGCACATGAGAAATTGACAGAATTGGCTAAGAAATATGAGGTGGATATGAATAAAATGAAATCGTTGCAAGGATCCCATAGGTTGCAATACAGTGATCAAGAACTGGAGGAGAAAAGGGTCACAGGATTAAGGACGCATACCAGAGACCTGATTGTAGGGATGCGTATATGGATAATGTTGAATAAATGGGAGGAAAGGTGGTCCAAGAAGAAGATTGCCAAAAAGACTGTAGGAGAAACGCCGCCTCCGGGGGGAGGGGTGACGGGCGTAGGGAACTATCCTTTACGGGAAGTACAGAACGGAGGGTACTTGCATGTGCCGTGGAGTAGAGGTGACTTGGCTGCGTTTACAAATGATTTTCCTCGGCTGAGGGAAAAACCCGTAGAGTGGTACAAACAGGTCGAGCGTTTCGTTAAAATTTCAAAGGTATTGTGGACTGATTTGAACACCTTGTTTGATATAGTGGTACCAGGAGATTTGTGGACAGCTTGTAAAATTGCAGTTGAATGGCCGACCTTCGAACTTGAAAGGGATGCCGTTACGAATGGTCCGTCACCCATTGTCATGAAAAAATTTGAGCAAGTGATTACATGGTTGAAGTTGAAGATCTCGCCTCAAGACATCGATTGGGTTAAGATAGATCGAACTGTGCAGGAACCGAAGGAGACAGTGCATGAGTATTATGAAAGACTCTTGCAAGCTTTTAAACAGTATAGCGGATTAGATGCCTTAGACCCCAAGGATATGGGACAGTTTGTCTCAAAGTTTGTCTTGGGATTGAGACCAGAGGTCAGTCTCATGATACAGCACCATTTGATCTGTTGGCAGAACAAGCCGGTAGATGAAATCTTGCGGTATGCGAGGTACTGTAGTGACGAAGTAGACTCGAAGCACCGGAAGCTAAAGGACAAACTGATGCTCGTTCAGATGCAGACAGCTCAGGTCCAGCCTAGTGGAGGGACGCTGGGAAGGAGACAGGGAAATTACCAAGGGAACCAAAATGGGCAAGGTCAGGGAAAGGGAAACCTATAGATCCCAAGACAGGGATGGATGTGGCGACATTGAAGAAGACCACTGCGTGTCATCTTTGTCATCAGATTGGACATTGGAAGCGCGAGTGTCCCTTGAACCCAGCCAACCAGGTGCAGCAGGAGGTAGAAGTGGTTCAGGCACCCGTGCCAGAGGTAGTTAATACTGTGATGAGGCCCAGATCGATGAAAGGGGGGACGTATAACCCACAAGTGCAGGTCCCCCAGCCACCAAGAATTTCGCAAGGAATGCGGACCTACCAGCAGATGCCCCTTTTCGAAGGGTATGACGAGTACAGTCCAGACCCGTTGGCCTGACGGTGCCTGAGGGGGGAGGAAGATTGCACACTTGGAGCAGTGTTGGAGATAGACCAGAGAGGACCTTTTGTGGAGGCAGACATTGATGGTCATCCTACCACACTGTTGGTTGACACTGGTGCTGCCCGGTCCACTGTAAGATCAGCAGTGGTCCCCAACCTACCCCTCTCAGGACAATCGATCCAAGTTGTTGGAGTGGCGAACAAAAGAATAACTAGCCCATTGACCGAACCGATTCCAGTGAGTATAGGCTCCTTCCAAGCTAGACACCAGTTTGTGTTGTGCGATACGAGTCCAGTTTGTCTTTTGGGAAGAGATCTATTATGTAAATTGAACTGCACTATCTATTGCACACCTAGGGGAGTGGAGGTTCAGACGAAGGATGACGATGCCAACTTCAAAGTTGCCAATCAGCACTTGTGTATAGAAATGTATCCAGTGGTGACAGTGGAGGAACTTCCACTAGACTTGAGAGAGTCTATGTCACAAGAAGTGTGGGATTTCGCGGGAGAAGAGATCGGACTAATCAAGGGGGTTGAACCTGTACAGATCCAGGTGAAGCAGTATGCTGAATTCCCTAGAACGCCCTAGTACAATCTGTCACCTGAAACGATCGCAGGGATTAGGCCTGTAATCGAGTCTATGATCAAGCAAGGCATTCTGAAGGAGATAAAAGGTAGCCCATGTAATTCACCCATCATGGGACTACAGAAACCCAGCGGGAAGTTCAGGATCGTGCAAGACCTGCGAAAGGTTAACACAATAGTTATCCCATGTTGTCCAGTGGTAACGAATCCATCAGTGATACTGTTTCAGATCCCATGTGAAGCCGAGTGGTTTACAGTCATTGATTTGTGTCAAGCATTCTTCTCGATACCGCTCCACGAGGAAAGCCAATTTCTTTTTGCTTTCCGGCTGGAAAATCGTGTGTTAACGTGGTGTCGTATCCCTCAAGGGTATACAGAGAGTCCATCGATCTTTAATCAGATCTTGAAGAAGAATCTTGAGAGTCTCGTGTTGCCACAGAACTCAGTTCTTGTGCAGTACATAGACGACCTGCTTGTGGCATCGGAGACCGAAGATGCTTGCAGGATAGACACGATAGCCCTACTGAACCATTTGGAGGAGAAAGGACACAAGGTGTCCCCGAACAAATTGCAGTACTGTCTGAACGAAGTACAGTACTTGGGCCACAGATTAGAAAAAGGCAAGAGGAAGGTGTCACCAGATCGAATTGAGGCAATAATGAACATGGCAGTGCCCACCACTCAGAGAGAAGTCAGGATGTTTTTGGGAATGGTCGGCTATTGTCGTCAGTGGATTCCCAGTTTTTCCTTGAGAGCAAAGCCTTTGCCGAGGCTTACGCACAAGGATGTGAGTGATCCGGTACCATGGGACGAGGAGTGCTTGGTGTCATTCCTAAGACTGAGAGAAGATTTGTGCAGTGCACCAGCATTGGGAATGCCCGATTACAACAAGGCTTTCTCACTGTTCTGTTGCGAGAGGGAGGGTTGTGCATTAGCGGTCTTAGCTCAGAATCATGGAGGTGTCCGTAGACCAGTTGCCTATTTTTCAGCTACTCTAGATCCAGTAGCTTCTGCGTTGCCCGGATATCTAAGATCCGTTGCTGCAACAGGTGTCAGCATTGAAAGATGTGAAAGCATTATAATGGGTCATAGTTTGACAGTTTATGTGCCACACTCTGTTGAATTGTTAATGACTAGAACTAAGACTCAGCACCTAACGAATAACAGGTTAACGAGGTATGAGCAAGTCATACTTGCCGCAGAGAATGTGACTCTGAAAAGGTGCTCCGTTTTAAACCCTGCGACATTAATGCCCATACCGAATACAGATGATGAAGATTGCGCGGACCATGATTGTCTTGATGTGACTGAACTGTGCACCAAACCGAGACCTGACATTGTCGATGAACCACTGACTGACCCAGATGAAATTTTCTTTGTCGATGGTTCATGCCTAAGAGACAGTGTTGGTCAATTAAGAGCAGCGTTTGCTGTATGTACCATTTCAGGAGTGGTTGAGGCTGCTTGCCTAGAAGGAGTACACTCCGCGCAGGTAGCTGAGATCATTGCCCTGACGCGTGCCTGCTTGGCCGCTGATCAAATTCGAATCACGATCTACACGGACAGCCAGTATGGGTTCGGTGTGGTTCATGACTTCGGACAGTTATGGTCACAGAGGGGATTTTTGACATCATCTGGCTCACCCATTAGGAATGGAGAACACGTAAGACAACTGCTAGATGCATTGCAATATCCGAAGGAAATCGCAGTTGTCAAGTGCACTGCGCATGGAAAGGGGGAGGATTTTGTGTCTTTGGGAAACAATTATGCGGACGAAGTCGCCCGCTTCTGTGCAGAACAAGGATGCATATTTACAGAGGGTTACACAGGAGAGAGCCAAGAGAGAACCGAGCTCAACATGATGTTGGCCATGGCAGACACTTGGTTGGAACTCGAGCGACTGCAGGATGAAGTCTCAGACCAAGAACGGAATGGATGAGTCAAAGCAGGATGTGAAAGAGGGGATGTGGACGTTTGGGTTTCCAGTGATGGGAGAGCTGTAGTGCCAGAGAATATGCTGAGCCCAATGGCGAGACTAACACGTGGACCGATACATCTTGGTAGAGATGCAATGATGCGTGTGTTTAGACAGACGTGGTATAACCCACGATTTCGTGCAATTGCTGAAGCAGTTTGTCAGAGGTGTGTTACGTGTCAACAGATGAATGCTGGAAAGAAAACCGTAGTCAACTTGAGTCACATTGGGAGGTCAGGAGGACCCTTCAATAGGATGCAGCTAGATTTTGTAGAAATGCCTAATTGCAATGGGTTGAGGTACATTTTGGTGGTGGTGTGTGTATTCTCACGGTGGGTGGAGGCTTATCCAATACGCAGGTGTGACACCCTCACAGTGGCTAAGTTATTGTTGAGGGAACTCATCCCGAGATTTGGTTTTCCGACCTTTTTGGAATCGGATAGAGGAACACACTTCCACAGTGAAATCATGAAGCTGCTTTGTGCGGCACTGAATGTGGATCAAAGATTGCATTGCAGTTATCGACCAGAGGCTTCTGGGATAGTGGAACAGGTTAATGGAACCTTGAAGGCAAGAATGGCAAAAATGTGTTCATCAACGTCTCTGAAGTGGCCTGACGCACTGCCACTTGTGTTAATGAGTATTCGCAGTGTCCCCGACAGGAGAACTGGGTTGTCCCCTCACGAGATCTTGATGGGAAGGGCAATGCGGTTGCCAGCAGTACCGGCTACAGCATTGATAAACATCACTGATGACTTGATTCTCGATTACTGTAAAGGACTATCTGATGTGGTCCGTTCTGTGTCCCAGCAGGTACGAGCTGCAGCTGTTCCGGCCTCGAGTGATCTGTGCCACGACCTGTGTCCAGACGACTGGCTGCTTGTCCGAAAGCACGTGAGGAAGAGCTGTCTGGATGTTCGGTGGCGAGGCCCGTACCAGGTGATACTGGTAACGAACACAGCAGTGAAGTGTGGAGGATTGCCGAACTGGGTACACGCTTCCCATACCCACAGAGTTTCAGCACCCTCAGAAGAAACAGCTCCTCTCGTAAATGAAAATCCAGCTGATGTGGCAGGGCCACATGAGAGGACAAGTCAAGCTGTGAGGGCCGCTGATGCAGCTGGTTGTGCACCAGAGCAAGCTGAAGGGGGTTCCGACAACCAGAACCTCGACTCTGACTCGGATGACAGAGGTGGTGCAGTGGGTGGAGTGGAGTCAAATTCAGCAGAAGAAGGAAGTGGTGCACAGGGTATACAAGGGGAAGGCGGAAGAACGACCAGAATTGAGGAGGCTTGGCCTGAGAGACAGAGGCGACTGAATCTGAGGTTGGCACCCGAAAGAGATGTTGCTCCAGTGTCTGAAACGTCTGAATCAGAAGCAAGTGATGGAGAGCAGACTCAAGAGGGTCGGAGGAGGTCGAAAAGAACGAGAGTACCTTGTCAGGGATACGCTACTCCTGAGTGGACTTACGCAGTGACTGATGCAGGGGGTAGTGAGTTCAGGGAGGCTGAGGTCCGTGCAGGTGGTCAGCAAGAGCCCGAGCGTGGTGTTGAAGGTGGTGCTGTTAATACCAGGGCTCGAAGTCGAAGGAATACTGACCCTCACGGTTCCGAATCCCCTGCTTCTGAGTAAAGTCCGAGAATTGGTTCTGCATCGACTCGAATTTCCGTCTTTTGGATTTGAGCCGCCTTCACATGAAATGATAATTCTTCGCCTTGAACTTTTGTATCATGTTTTAGAAGCGCTTGCAGTTGATCATATCGTGGCTGAAATATAACCTGTTGTAAATAAAAAGTCTAAAGAAGAAGATAACCTAGATCCGAGTGGAAGGGGACTTTCCACCGAAGAGAACGAGAGCTTAGGGAAGTCTTTTTCTGGACTATGTAAATAAGACACTGTTGTTGAAAAGGGGATTTCCAGAGGTTTCGAAGTGTTTCTCGAACTGGTTAAGCAAGTCACGTGCGGAGAAGACAGAGACTTTTTGAGTGTTCATTGCTGAAACCAAGAACTTTTGAGAACTTTCGATATCATGGAGGCTGGGGATCCACATCGTAGATCCAAATTGATTGTAGGCACATTTATAGGGGGTGTGATAGTTTCTATAATCATAGTAGTTGTAGTTTCATATGTGGTTCCACACGAGCTAGCAGTGGAGGGGGTGCCAGGGACTCCTACACCTACTACACCTAGCAAAAAGGAGGGAAACATAGGAGCTGACAGAGCTTTGCTAATAGAAGAGAGTCGTAGATTGCATGTAGATGTGTCTAGAAGTGATTTTAAGCTTAATGCGTATGCCAAGCTGCTATATAAGTATGTAGATGCGATGGATGCGTAAGATTGCTATGTGTGTATGCAGTTGCCAGCTTCAGTGGATGAGGGTATTAGATATCACCATCTTCCACTGATTTATGGAATTTTGTGTAGTTTGCTATTGAGTGTGTTTTATGGGAGAGGTCACTATGGGTACTTCTTTCACTATGACGCCGTGCTTTCAGAGGTTCCTGCCCATAAACATTTGAACAAGTATGATTATTACAAGGCGGACGATAGACTTGGAAAGTACTTCATACCGACTTCGACTTTAGATACAGCTTATGCCCATAGACACAATTTAACATGTGCATTAACAGAAGTAGAGAAGAAGTTTGTAGATCAGGTAGAAGATAGATATAGAATGCTAAGAAAAACACGTCACACTGGAGATAGTCCTGTAGATTGGACAGACGAAGAGAGATTGCACCGAACAAAAGGAAGTTATGGTCCTATAGCATTGGATATGGGCCAAAGGGGGAAGTTGTGTGTGAGACGTGTGCAGACTTATTATGATAAGGTCTCTGTGGGACAGAGCGAGTGTGATCATGTTTTCACTATGGAGGATTCAGCGAAGAATTTTCTGCAAGGCCCTGTACAAGTGATACCTACGGTGTATTTTGTGTGTGGAAGGAATGCTTATGTGAGGTTGCCAGCGAACTGGTATGGTACATGTTACTTGGGAATAATATTTCCAAAGATTTACCATGCAGAGGATATGGAGCTTTTGGAAGGTGGAAAGCATTCAAGAGTGAGGAGAGGTGCGAGTGCAGGAGCTGTAGTGGGAGATATCTTTGGAGCAATGATACCTAGTTTGGGAGTGATCTTGAATGATGTAAAGATCCGGAGATGGCGGCTGTGGTGGATGAATTATCAATGAATACAGCAAAGTCGTTGATACTTGTGGATGGAGAGATGTTGTCGATAAGGACAATGGTTTTACAGAATCGCCTTGCTTTGGATGTCCTATTGGCAAAAGAGGGCAGAGTCTGTAAAATGTTGAAGGTTCAAGAGTGCTGCACTTATATACCAGACCACAGCAAGGATCTGGAGAAATATATAAGTAACATCACTACGATCCACACGAAGATAGCAGATTTGACTGAAGAGGGAGTTTGGGAGAAGGTTGGCAAAGGATTTGATCAAGTGGGGAGCTGGTTTGCGAATTTGGAATGGGATTCCTTGGCTATGTTCTGAAACCTCTCATTATTGTGGTGGTTTGTGTGGTTTGTCTGTGGGGTCTGATCAGAGCATACAAGTGGTATCGAGCAGGCAGAGCTGAGAGGGCTTTGAGAGAAAATGAGACGAGAATGGCTAGACTGCAGGACAGTCACTATCGAAACATTAAGAGTTTGGAGAGATTCCGAAGGGGAGAATGGCAACAAGTTCTGTTTAGGTCGGTTCTTTCTCCAAGGGAGTTGTAAAGGTGTGATGACAGGAGTCATCAAAGGGGGGAACTGATAGAGCGCCATGTTCTCGTGAAATTTGTAGGGGTGTATCATAATCACCTTTAGTCTGCACACGCATATATCCAGTTGTGTATTAATGAATAGCTGGTATAATGTAGTTCTAAACCGCATTTTTAGAGTGAATAAGAGAGTAGTTGTGTTATTAGAATTATGAAAATGTATTGCTTAATTGAAATGTGTTTAAAAAGATGCATAGATGATTTAGTTCATGTGCAGTTAAAGATGCAGTAGTTAACGTGTATGATATTACATTGTACGTGTAGTTTACATTTTGCATATGAAATATATGAGCCTATACTTAAAGGAGTAATTAAGAATTGTGTGTTTAAATTGTGTAAGGCCTGACTGCATATATATATCAAAGGAAAGGCCTGATTCGTTCTTATGTTAGATTATTTTGTAGGCAGAGAAGGTTCTCTTGGAAAGGCTCTCCGGGTACAGTTGGTAGATTCGAGCAGAGGGAAGGAAAGTCTGTTGAAATGTATCTTCTGTTGCAGGTGCAAGGACACATGCCTCATTAGCGAAAGACTGGTTCTTTGTTTCAGGAGTCAGGGTGGTGGGAGGCATTGAGATGGGAGTAAACTGGAATGTAGGGATGATACTTTCAGCGGAGAAGGTGCCTGGGACTCAAGGTCATCGTAACCGTCTTGGATGAAGTAAGAGTTTCGATGGAAAAGTACGAGAAGGAAGACCTGGCCGAAGAGGCGTGAGAAGGGCGTCTTCAATTGTATGTACATTTTGTATTAGGGACAGTGCCCCGAGGGAGGAGGCAAGAGAGAAGAGGTAGAGGAGACCAGAGAGGAAGGCATAGAGAGATTTTAGGAAGGAGCATCTTAGAACGAGCTCGAAATACTAAGTGAGTGCACTTCTTAGGAAGTCTTCACAGCTGACACCTTTTCTTTTACTCTTGCCTGTGAAGTTCATTAAGTAGGTATGTCACCTTAGTGATAAAGTAGGGACAGCTAATGGTTTTATGCTTATTTAGGTAAATGAAGAATAATATAGAGATTGGAGCAGTTATCGTTTGTTAATACTTCTGGAGCTAACGATTCTTCTTATTCTTAGTCGGATGAGACTCCTGCGTAGGATGCTATTTGTATTAGTGCCCATCTATTTCTTTAACCTCGTGTTGAGGTGCTTACACGTGCAGTTATTCTTGGCTGTAATAAACCCACAAAATTGAATTCGGAGTCAGTGGTCTTTTAAGGTAAACTGGATTCTAAATTGTCGCATAACCGAAAAGGATTTTCTTCCCTTCACACTATTCAGCAGGTAAAAGATCCTTGCAACCTGAGGATTCTTAGAGGTGATAAGATAAGAATCAGCGTTATCATGTGTATGTGATCTTAGAAATGTAATGTGCATGTCAACCCCCGAAATTTCAGTGCCACTGCATATTATTCATCATTCTCAGACAGCTCACTTCTTGAAATGTGCATGTCATCCCTTTTTTAATTTTCATTGCCACTGCATGTTATGCCTCATTCTGAAATGACTCTCTTATTGGAAAGTGCATGTGAACCCCTTTATTTCCTGTCCCACCACATATTATGCCTCTTTCCAAGATGGCTTACTTCTTGGAATCCGCATGGCAACCCCTTTATTTTCAGTGCTACCACATGTTATACCTCATTCGGAGATGATTCACTTCTTGGAATGTGCATGTCAACAGTTTTGTTACCAGTGCTACCGCATGTTATACCCTTTTTCCGAGATGGATCCCTTCTTGGAATGTGCATTGTCACTGCCTTTGTTTTCCAGTGCCAACCCGTGTTGTACTTCCTTGTGAGATGGCTCACTTCTTGGAATGTGTCTGACACCCCCTTTTTTACCAGTGCTATCGCATGTTGTTCCTCATTCTGAGATGGCTCACCTCTTGGAGCGTGTATGTCTCCACCTTTTATACCAGTGCTACTGCAAGCTGTACCTTATTCTAGATGGTTCACTTCTTGGAATGTGTATGTCACCCTCTTTGTTAAAAGTGCCACCGTATATTATACATAATTTCGAGATGACTCACTTTCTGGCATGTGCCTCACTCCTTTATTTTAGTGCTATCACATGTTATACCTCATTCTGAGATGGCTCACTTCTTGGAATGTGCATGTCACCCCCTTTGTTACCAGTACTACCATGTGTTATACCCCACTCTCAGATAGATTTCTGTTGTGAATATGCAGTTCAACCGTTTATTTTCAGTGCTACTGCATGTTATACCTCATCTTGAGATGGCTCACTTCTTGGAATGTGCATGTCACCATTTTATTTTCAGTGTTACCGTACGTTATACCTCATTCTGAGGCAGTTCACTTCTAATATTTAAGGTATGAGTTTTACTGCAATGTCTCTGTCTTTTAGCTACCAGTTTCAGGATTACAGCGTCATATGAAAGACATCGTGTTTGTCGCTTTCAGAATCTTCTTACACTGATAAATAAGTGCACAAAAGCCAGCACCACAGACATTTTGTAGTATCAGGATTCTCAGTGGTATTAGATGGAGGTGCCTTCCTATTACAGTGATTTACAGTGCTTTGTTGCCCAGCAGGCAGATGTAAGTTCCCTCAAGGTCACAAGCTCTATTTTACAGCTCACCATGTGCTAAGGAGAGCAGCTCTAAACGCAGCAGCATCAAGGTACATGGATCTATCCGCACGTGCACACCCCCACATTATCTGTCCATGCTTCCACCCACACACAATAGACATATACATATACCTCATACACAAAGTAATTGTTGATCTGCCCATAAACACACAAACTGACCATCACTCATCTTTGCAAAACTACCCATCAATCCACAGACATCATCTTTTAACCTACACTCTTCATCCACAGATATCTACTCAACAATCATCCAAATATAAATTCATGGGCCATCATGCCTCTGACTCCCCACTTGCCAACCAACTCTCTCCACCATCCTAACACCCACTCCTCCACTCTCACATAGCGATGCAGCCATTCACCCCGACTTACCCATCCATATTTAACTGTTTACCCCCTCAGCCATACATATGCTAACAAACCCACACAACCTTACTGCAGCATACAAATAAATTAGGGTGTTTGCACTGTTGAGGCAGGCTGTGCTGTACCTGTTATATATAGGAAGCTTGTTTTGCTGATGTACTGCTAGAACTTATCTGTCAGGGAGAAAAGTTTGTACTGCTGTTATAGTGCTCAACCTGTCCATGAGAGAAAGAAGCTTGTACTACTGATGACTAGTTGTACCTGTTCTATAAGGGGTGCTTACACTGATGGTGAATTGTACCTATTCTGTAATGGAGAGGCTTGTAATGGTGAATTGTACCTATTCTGTAATGGAGAGGCTTGTATTTCTGCTGGTGTGCTGTACCTATTTTGTGAGGATTGGGTGCTAAAACTGTAAATAGTGTGGTATACCTTTTCTGTGAGAGTGAAGCTTGTACACAAGCTGCTGTGGTGTACTTGTTCTGTGTAGTAGGGAAACTTGCAGTGCTTATGGCCAGCTGTAGCTGTTATATGAGGGACGCTTACACAGCTGATGGTGTGCGATAGCTATTGTGAAAAACAAACAATTGATGGACGGAATGCTGGACAATGCAAACATTCACCCCCAGTCACAAGGATCTGGGTTTAATCCATCAATCTTTTGCTTACCACACCACCCCAGTTTGGTCCCAGCCATATGCAAATCAATCTTGACCCTGTTCCTTATGGGAACAGTCCAGCCCGAACTGCCAAGCCAGGTCCTCCCTGGACCGGATACAAGCATCCTGGGACCGGTTTCAGGGCATCACCCTTCATCAGCCAGGCTAGCTTGAATCCAGTGGTGTAGTGAGCACGGGACCCACGTCTGGGCATACCCTTCCCACTTAGGGCGACATATGCAAAAGAAACAATTGATGGACGGAATGCTGGGCACAGGGTCAAGACTGATTTGCATATGGTTGGGTTCAAAAATGGAAAGGCATGGTGAGCAAAAAAACGATGGATTTAGGCCCA
The DNA here is from genome assembly GCA_963921515.1 of Calotriton arnoldi. NCBI lineage: Eukaryota > Metazoa > Chordata > Amphibia > Caudata > Salamandridae > Calotriton > Calotriton arnoldi. The sequence continues at coordinate 143,352 of CAWUFW010003937.1, forward strand.
GATCTCTGTACTGGGGTGAAGGTATGACATTGTTCTGCATTCTGTCCATCAATTGTTGCTTTTGCATTTGTCACCCCGAGTGGGACGGGTATGCCCAGACGTGGGTCCCGTGCTCTCCATGCCACTGGAGTCAAGCTATCCTGGCTGATGAGTGGTGAAACCACGAAACCGGTCCTAGGATGCTTGGTTCCAGTCCAGGGAGGACCTGGCCTGGCAGTTTGGGCTGGACTGTTCCCATTGGGCACAGGGTCAAGACTGATTTGCATATGGCTGTGTTCAAACTGGAATGGCATGGTGAGCAAAAAAACGATGGATTTAGGCCCAGATCTCTGTACTGGGGTGAATGTATGACATTGTTCTGCATTCTGTCCACCAATTGTTGTTTTTGCATTTGTCACCCCGAGTGGGACGGGTATGCCCAGACGTGGGTCCCGTGCTCTCCATGCCACTGGAGTCAAGCTATCCTGGCTGATGAGGGCTGAAACCACGAAACCGGTCCTAGGATGCTTGGTTCCAGTCCAGGGAGGACCTGGCCTGGCAGTTCGGGCTGGACTGTTCCCATTGGGCACAGGGTCAAGACTGATTTGCATATGGTTGGGTTCAAACTGGAATGGCATGGTGAGCAAAAAAACAATGAATTTAGGCCCAGATCTCTGTACTGGGGTGAATGTATGACATTGTTCTGCATTCTGTCCATCAATTGTTGTTTTTGCATAGCTATTGTGCAAGGCAGGGAAACTTGCAACTGCCCTGCTATTGTCTCAGAAGCATTCAGCATACATGCTATGGTGTACCTGTCTGTTAGTGCCCAAGGTGTGTATCTGGGTCTGGGTTCTAAGCAGTTGGCCTTGACTGAGAACATACAGTGCATGTTCCCATCCTTTTTGGAGATGTGTAGTACTGGACTCAGGGGCTACTACTAGGCTAACTCTCACTGCCCTCCCCAAGCCTGCTCAGCAAATGTTAGGCCTGTGCTGGTGTCAACCCTGCTTGCCTTATCCTTCCACAACTATACTGCTATGCAGAGGAACCATACTATTATAAATAACATAACTAAAAACTAATATTCCTAAACCTGTCCATTACCCCGGCCAGCAGCCCTACCCTAACCTATTTTAGTGGGATACTTCACACTGCTTGTTGGAAATTCTCAGACTCACACTCCCCTAACATTATTGACTAATCTACGCCGCTGAGCATAAGTCTCACTAGTTGTGAGACAGACTATAAACAAAGTGGGAGCTGTGGAGGGTTCTTGGCTCCCTTATAACAAACTTGAGTTGGGCTTAGATCCCCTTTACCACTCCAGTAAAGCCTAATTTTAAAGTTGTTTATGGAAACAAGGGCCATATGAGTATCACCAGGGACCTGGGATCATGAAGTCACCTGGGGTCATTGATGCCCCGAAACAGCCAGACCGCGCAGCAAGCACAATTATGCCAAATGGTAGAGTGCGAAGAAGAACTAAAGATGGCTACAATTTACTTCATTGTTCTTGCCGCGCAGTCTGGCTCCTTCAGGACATCGATCTCCCAGCTCCATGGCAGCAACACCAAATTGTTGGGTTTTTTGTGTAATATTTCCAGGTTATCCACCTGCCTAGCCCAATTATTATCTGTGGACCTTTTCTGCATTATACCCCTGTTGCCTTTTGGTTCACAGGGAGCACCGCTTCCACCCTTTTCAGTATGGTTCAAATATGGGTGTGCTCCCCCGTTGGCTCAACACTTTCAGAGTCCTGATGCTGATACCATATTGCGTTAAGAGATCGAAACCCCATTGACTTAAAACACAGGCCCTATATTATTGTTGTATTTGAATTATTCGGGCTGTGTTTATCTTTACATGATACACATGTTGATCACTTTACTCATTAGTGTGTATCACACTAAAAACAGCACTAAGCACATTTTTGTCACTGGCATCCGTTGTATATTTATATATATATATAAATTTCATTAAGTCGAGATACTTGTTTATTATTTTGATCGTCTCATGTAATTGTGACCATTGAGTTTATAAACACTTAATGTGAAAGTTTGTTCTGGCTATAAACAGCCTTGCTTCTCTAGAGAGAGACTTATTGGCTATGTGCATTATTTTAGGTCTGCCTAAATTGTGGTTTGTCGTTCTAATAGGAGACCTAATATTAATTAATCATAATTGTAGGAAAGAAGGATCTGCTTCTTATGGTTACCCCCACTTTTTGCTGGATGTAATGCTGTTTTTGACTAGTCTGACTGGGATCCTGCTAATCAGGACCCCAGTCTATCTGCTTTCTCCCTAAACTGTTAGGTTATGCACTTAGGTACACCCCAGATTGGATACTGGGGTACCCTTGTCAGTCCCTAGTATATGCTACCCATGTACCCAGGGCATAGGTACCCCAGAGGTCTCCCATGGGCTGCAGCATGTATTATGCCACCCATGAGAGACCATTCAAAATGTAACTGCAGGCCTGCCATTGCAGCCTGTGTAAGTTGGTGCCTGCACCACTTAATTAAGATATAGGTTTACTATATCTAAGGGTCACTGCACTTAAAACCTATAAGTGACCCCTATAGCAGGCCTTTACAATCCTGAGGGCAGGGTGCTTGTTTCTAAGTGAGAAGGTGCCCCTGCATGAGCAGGACACCCCTGCAGCCTACGGAGTCCATTCTCCCGGGTTGTCAGTGAAGCAGCAATATACTAATATAGAGGAGCATTACGTGACCGCGTGATGACCATCTCGAAAACGGCTGCAACAAACCCTATTGTGTTTGGTGTCAAACATGTTGGAATCATACCCCCACACCGGTAACTGGTGTGGGAGGTATGATTCCACCCACCAGGAAGGTCCTTCGTGGGGCTCTCGGTGTTCCTGGTACCAGCATTCTAGCTCCATACAGCACAAAATGGTTGCTGCCGACCAGAGACACATTTCTGCCCTCCTGCTGCTGAGCCAATCTCGAGCAGGGGAATGCAGAACAATAGGAATCCTGCCACAGGGAGGTGTGACCACCTCCCAGACAGGATTTAGTGTATTAGGGCTGGCTGGGTGTGCTTGCCAGCGCCTGAAAACCTGCAGGAGGGGCACATTTGGTGTCCCTGTGCATAGTCCCATTCAAACCAGTCCTGGGAGCTGTTGGCTCCCGCCCTGGTGCGAAACTGGACAAAGATTATGGGAGTAACCTCCCCCCCTGTCCAGACCCTCCCCTGGGAGGGTCCCCTGAATCTTTCCAACCCTCTCTCATGGGTACTTAAGGGCTTACCTGGTTGTAGGACCTTAGATTCGTCATGGACAAGATTCAGAATTTAAACCACTGCACTTTGACCGTCCGGGCACTCTGGACTTCGCTGGACTTGGTTTGGGCCTGACTTCGCCTCCCTTCCAGTCTGCTGCATCGTCTGTGCCTGTGCATCCTCCAGGAACCTTCCAAGGCCTGTGAAGCATCAAGGACAACCAAAGTAATCTCCCTTGGAGTGAAGGAGTCACTCCCCTGCATTCCCAGGCACTGCAACGAAGATGACTGGTCTGCAGATCCCAAGCTCCTCCGGACTCCGTGGGCTCTGCAACTCAGGTGGTAGTTTTCCTCAGCCTGCGAGGCCTGCTCTCCCCTTTGACCAAGTTTGAGGCCAGCAGCTCAAGTGGGGGTTGAAATAACTGAACCCCTGGGTACCGTGCCACCTTTGCAGTTGCAAAGGCTTGTTGACAGTTTTGCAAGAAGATCTCCGGGCTCCAGGTAGCCCCAACCTTGAGCACCTCCTGTGACCAGAATCTTCTGCCACACAGCATCGTGTGCATCATGGCCTGCCTCTTTTGGTGAGCTGCTTGAGGTCCTCCCGCGACTCCTGTGCCGTTGGCCTGTGGGTCCATTTGAGGGTCACATTTGATTTCCTTGGGCTCCCCTGATTGCTCGGGGCCTGCCATGACTCCCCTCCTTGTGGTGGGTCTCCTGGACCTTGCAGGTCCTAACCGTACCCTTTCTTGACTTCCTGCATGGGCTGCATTTGCCAAGGCTTGTTGGTGTTCCCGCCAGACACCGACCCCTCAGCTCTCGACATCCTTCGTAGGACAGCTCGTATCCAGCTCCTGGTCATCCTCAGCTTTGCCTGGTCCCTACAGCTGCAGAGTCAAGGTCATCAACATCCATCCTGAAGCACCCGACATCGGTGGGCATTCGTCTACCGAGCCCCTGGTCACTCCCAAGTGACCCAGACTCTGTCTCCTCTGCTTTCAGGTACTCTTCATCAAGAATCCATATTTGGATTCCTCCGGACACTTTCTCCTCTTCCAGCAGCGGCACTTTCCTGAAGTCCTTCATTGGGTTCGACTGCAGTTTCCGACGCCACTTCACACCTATGCACCCGGCTTCCCTGGGATAGGTAACTTGGGTACCACGGTATCCACGGGCGGGGTGGCTCTCCAACCTTCTGTCTTCCACGGGGTTTGTTCAGGGTTCACTGGGAAGGGTTCTTAATCTTTAAAAATTCCAACCGTGACATGCACATAGACTTGTACGGAGCACGCGGTGGTGTTCACACACTGCACACGCACTCCATGGGGTCCCTGTCTACTCACCTTGGGTGTTTCCTTGGGGTTCCAGCAATTCTACGTCCTCTCAACATTGTCCTGACTCGAGTCATGGTTCTTATACCCCCTGGGGCCCGCTGTGTATTAGTGGTATTTACTGTGATTTCTTTGCTAAAGTATTGCATGCTTTGTGTCTATCTCCGTGTGGGAGATACTCTAACGTACTAGATAGTGTTATATAATAAATACATATTTTTATAACTAGTGTGTGGTTCTCTTTTCATTTAATCTACACTATAAGATTGTATTCTGGTAAAACAAGCTGCTTTATACTCCTTCAAGACTAAGCCTGAAGGCTGCTCTCCACAGCTACCACTTGGATAGCTTTCTAAGGTTGTCCGAGACCTCTTAAATAACCATAAGGGTTGTCTGGACTGGTGCAAGGTGCCACTTACATTAGTGGACATGATATACCAGGCCAGCCTCTCACAATAATAATAAAGCCTATAGGCAGGTATTTCCTTACATGGTACCACTCAGACCACCATGATAGGCTAGTTAGTAAAGTTAAATCAACAGACTTATGGTCTTGAGTCACAGACTACAAATTGATGATCTTCTTTGAAGGGGCCAGCTTATCCTGGCGCTGTAGCACAAGTAAGTCCTAAGTCTGTCTAGAGTGAGCGGGGGATGTGGTAAGTCCAACATCCAATTTCTTATGGAATTCAAGAAATGAGGTGGCTCTGATGTGTAGAGGGAGTTTGTTCCATGCTTTAGGAGAGTTGTGTGAGATGGCCTGGCCTACGGATCTATTCCTTTGTATGGGAGGGATGTGTGCAAGCAGGAGTCCGGCAAAGCAGGGATGTCTGCATGGTTGGTGGAAGGTGATGTGGCTGTGCAGGTATGCAGAGCCTAGGTTGTGTAGTACCTTGAAAGCATATAAGAAGTTTGAACTGAGCACGTTTGTATGCATGGAGCCAGTGGAGCCCCCTGAGGTGTGGTATGATGTGGGTTCTGCATGGGAGACTAAGTATGAGTACTGCTGCTGAGTTCTGGGGTGGTTTGTTGTTTTCTAGTGAGGTGAGTTGCTTAGCCATCTCAGCATAGAGGGTGTTCCAATAGTCTAATTTGCTGATGGTATGAGCATGAGTGAGGGTTTTTATGGTGTGGTTGTTCATCCACTTGAATATGTATCTCAGCAACTTCAGGGTGTAAAATCATGATGTGACAGAGCAGATGTACGTGGTCATTTACAGTTTGCTATCAATGATGGTCCCCAGGTTTCTGATGTGGGTGCTGGTTGTGTGTATGAATTTAGCTGGCCACTAGTTAAAGTCCTATATTGATGTTTTATTGCTTCTGTTTTGTTGGTGTTGAGTTTGAGACAGTTAGATGTCATCCATTTGGAAACTTACGTCATGTCGGTGGTGAACTCATTTCTTGTATTGGGGGTCTTGTCCTAGAGGGAGAGAATCTGTTTTGTGTTATCAGCTTAGGAGAATATGTTGATGTTCTGGGTGCAGATGATGCTGAGGCAACACAAAAAGAGGATGGACGTATTGCTGAACATTGTCAAACATTCACCCCCAGTACAGAGATCCGGGCCTAAATCCATTGTTCTTTTGCTCCCCATGCCATTCCAGTTTAAACCTAGCCATATGCAAATCAGTTTTTACCCTGCTCCCCATGGGAACAGTTGAGCCCGAACTGCCAGGCCAGGTCCTCTCTGGACCGGAAACAAGCATTCTGCAACCAGTTTTGCAGATGACGCTGGACAGAAGGATCATGTATGTGTTGAAGAAAGTTGGGCTTGGTGATGAGCCTTGGGGCACTCTACATATGAGTTTGGGGGCGTCTGAAGACTAAGGTGCTTATTGTCAGCTTGTGTTTTATCTGTGAAAAAGGAGCAGATCCAGCGGAGGGCGGGCCTTTGATTATGATGTGTAGGCGTCTGATGAGGATGGGGGGAGAAACGGTGTTAGATGCCGCTGAGAGGTCCAGGAGGATGAGGGCCACTGTGTCTCCTTTCTCTAGGTTCATGCAGATGTCATCTGTGGCAAGGATGAGTGCTGTTTCCTTGCTGTGGTTGGGGCTGAAGGAAGATTGCGTGGCATGGAGGAGATAATGGGTGCTGAGGTATCTGGTGAGGTGTCGGTTGATAAGCTTTTCTAATACCTTGGCCGGGTAGCGTAGGAAGGTGATCAGTCTGTAATTAGCAAGCGTGGTAGGGTCCGCGGAGGGTTGCTTGAGCAGAGGAGGGTTGGTGGCATATTTTCAGGTGTCCACAAATGTGGCTAAGTTGATGGAAGCATTGAGTAATGGTGTGAACACTTCGATGATTGAGCAGATTCCTTTGTTGAAGACTTGGTGGGGGCAGTGTTCGGTAGAGGGCCCCGAGTGGAATGACATCATACTAGTGGAAGTTTCGGCTGTGGTGATGGTGGGCTATTTTGTTAGGGTTTGTTAGCTGGTCTTGATAGGGTGATGAGTTGCCAGGGGGTCCGGTTGCAAATCAAAATTACCATAGATGGTGGTGATTTTGTTGCTGAAGAAGTCTAAAAACTTTTTGCAGAGTTTTGTGAGGAGGTGATGTTGCTGTAGACGAGGTAAAATCCTTGACAGTGGTGAATGAAGATTTCCTTGTTGTTTGTGCAGACATCGATGTAGTCTGCGAATGCTGTATGTTTGGCATTCTGGATCAGCTGGTTGACGTGTCTTAGCGCGGATTTCATGGTGTGTTTGTCTGTAGCAACTTGTGCGGTTCTCCATTTGCGATCCATTTGCTTGCAGTGATGTTTAGTCAGTCAGAGTTCTTCCGTACACCAGCTGGTGTTTTGAAAGAATCTTGCCTAGTTTTTGCATTTGAGGGGAGCCACTGCATGGGCGCAAGCAGTGATCCAGCTGTTAAAGTTCTCTACGGCATTCAATAGGCTCCTGATGTGGTTGGGTTGGTGTGGGGTGAGGGTGGAGGTCCAGTCTGCTTTGCTGATTTTCTTCCAGTTCCGGTGGGCTGGCATATTAGTGGCTGCTCTGCAGTGGTGAAGGACGGGAACATTGAAGTTGATGAGGGCATGGTCTATCCTGGTCATCGGAGCTGGCTTGTCCACTGTGATGTTGATGAAGGAAGTTAAGATTGGGTCCAGAAGGTGTCCGGCATCATGGGCAGATTTGGTAAAGTGCTGGGTGAGGGCTAGGGTCCTAGGTTCTCAATGAGGGCTGTAGGGTTTGGATCAGTGTGATCTTCTAGGTGGAAGTTGAGGTCTATGAGGAGAAGAGAAGCTGCTTGAGTCAATGATGTGGATGTGATGAAATCCGTGATGTCGCTGGCGTAGTTGGTGCGTGGGCCTGGAGGTTTGTAGACAACGATGCCACACAGGGTGAAGTTGGCTGTGAGATGTAGCTTATGGTAAGGTTCTCTGTAGCTGGCGTCGCGGTCTGTGGAGGTGAAGGAGTTGATGATGTCCTTGAAAATGATGGTGAATCCGCCCATGAGTTTCTGCTGATGGTCCTGTCTAGCGAAGTTGTGGCCAGGGGGGAGAGCGAGATGTGGCGATGTCCAGTGCTGAGTTTGGGTTCAGCCATGTTCCCGTGAGGAAGAGCGGGCCCAAAGTGTGGTAGTGTAGTAGGTCCCAGATCTCCATGGTGTGTAGAGTGAGCAAGTGGCTTTTAGGGAACATGCAGGCAACATAGCATGGTGTGCGGGTAGTGGTTGGTCTCTGTGGGTGTGTGAGCATAGCTGGTGTGTGTGTGTGTGTGTGTGTGTGTGTGTGCGAGTGAGGTGTTGGGTGTAGTTGGTGAGGTGATGATGGAAGTGGGGTGTGGGAGAGTGCATAAGTATTTGCAAGAGGTGCAGGGGAATTCTCCTTGGGTAGTGTGTGGTGTGGTAGGAGGTAGTGGGAGAAGGATCCCAGTTCCAGGTTTACTGGAACTGGGAGCGGTCCAGGAGCGGATGAGCGCAGGTGGGGTTGCCTTTGGAGCACCAGCTATAGCCCACTGCGCATGTCCACGGTTTGGACGCCATTAAGTAGGTCCTTGGAGGGGGAGAAGAGCAAAGGTAGGGGGGCGGGCTGGGAACGATGTTAAAGGCAAGAAGCCGGGAGCGGGAAATGAGCAAGGAGCAGGTAAAGTACGAAGAGGAAGTAAGGAACGGTGGAGGAGAAGAAAGAGAGGGGAACTGCAACATGGATCAGACTAAAGGTGAAGAAAACTAGACAGAGGTGAAAAAATAGTAGAAAGAGATGAAAAATAGCAGCGAGTGCTGAGAGAGAAGGTTCAAAGATGGAGAGCAGAGGCCGAAAAGCAGAGAGGAAAAGAGAGGAGGCAAAGTAGCAAAGTGGTCAGTCGCAGCAGAGTCAAAACAGAGGCACAAGTCAGAAAAGGCGAAATAGAGATAAAGGGGCAAAAAAAAGACAAATGCAAAACAATTAACAGCAGAACAAATAATGGCAAACGAAACAGTAGCAAAAATAAACAAGCAATGTAGTAATCTCTCTCACAAAACCCTTGAGGTACAACTATTGCCCTATGGTAATCCTTGTGACACCAATTAGTAGTGGTTGTGTATTGATTTGCCAACTAAAATTTTGAATTTATTTGTAATTTGTTATGTAGTACTTAGCCAGTTACATTATATTTTGTTTTCTTCTAAGTAAAGTCACTGGCTGGAAAATATTTGATTTAGTGTCCTTGGTGTGTTTTTCTAGTTTCAGAGTTTAAAGTCCACAGCACCTACCTGAATCAGCCTTGTACATCTCAGTCTTAAAATCTTGAGAGTTTGGTGCTAAACAAGTATTTGGTGACCAGTTTGAGGATGCGCAGAATGGAGACCCCAGAACACCAGAGGCCAATGACCCTCACTGAGACCACTGTGGCCCCGGAATCACTGATGATTGTCCCAGGAAGCACTGAGCCTGTATTCCACTAAACTAATATATATATATATTTTTAGTAAGGTCCAAAACATCATTTCACCCCCATATTTAGCCCCCTTATACCAAGGAGAGGACAGAAATGCTTTCCTTTTGTTTCTATCCCAACATGCATTGGTCTTAGGGTCTTACTTAGAATTGGTAGTAAATAAAAAACATGATTTCTGGAGAACAGACAGTGGAAAATACAGTGGAGAATCTACATTCTGAATTTCTGCTATCATGGGAATCATATTAAGGAAGTTAATTATGTCTACTCTGTATTTTGCATTTCCTATAGAATTTAGAGGATTTTCACTTACCACTTAACTCTAAAATGGGACTTAGACTTTGAAAGCTCCCAGCATGGACTAGAACATGAGAAACGTGTATCTACCGAGCCATCCACTAATCAATCATTATCTTCATCACATATTTCAATCCATTGTCCACAATTTATGGATAAGAAGGAAATAAACTGTAAAAAAAGAATTTCTGTATTATTGTGACTTTATCTTTTTCCACAAAAAGGTCTGTATAGGCATGATGTGATTAGTTTATCTCGATTACATTAAACGGCGACAAACTATAGAAAGTTTGAAAAGTAACCCAGAAATTCATGAAGTCTGCCAGGAACAAAAGAGCCTTTGCCCAGAGAGTAACATTGGCTGGGGTTACCTGTAAAAGTATTTCTTACTGTGTAAGGGCTATATTTTTGTTTGGGATTCCACCTAAGCCCTGAAGCTGTCAGGATCATCTGGCTTTTTGTTTTATTCTTAATTTTAACTACTCTGCTGTAACTAAAAGGCCTACTCTTTGTTAAGTAATTCTCTGACCGAGCACTGCGATGACTGAATACACTTTTTTGAGTCATAGAGTAGGTAAGCCCCAAACCTGTCAACTACTGGTGTAAGGTTTGACAGCTACCACTGAGGAGTGAGTGAAGTGCAAGAAGGCTGAAACTAACTTATTCCGTTGGAATGTTGTAGTCTCTGTGGTCCTCAAACAACCACGTCAAATGATAGAACCTACCATGGATAGAGACCAGAGTCCACAAACTGCTCCAGAACACATAGAAAATGCTTCAAATTATAGGAACAAATTCCTTAAGGAAATAACCTCTTTTGAGCTTCAATGACTCAGAAATGGCCTTCGTCGCCACTTCAAAGTAAAATGTAGTCTATTTGATTATCTCCAATACAATCCCATCAATACAAAGAAGGTCTAGTAGGGTAGCTGCAGAGTTGCTATAGGGCGGTCCGACCTGGGATGCAATGTTGTGGAAACTTATACCAATGAGAGCCTTTGACCACTGATATCCTGTGACTTCACCCTGCTGTTGATCCCAAAACTGTGGACTGCACGCACCCCCTCAGCACTTGAACCTCCGTGGTGTAGTCGGGAAGGTCGGGAAGGTAGAAACTCAAAATTCAGTTAGACGGAACTTTTACTTAAGAAGAATAAATAGTTTAGTCCCAGGCCACAACTATGTATTACACATGAAATATAGAGGGCACAGTGAATAGGTACAACACAAGGGGAGTCAGTACTACGATATAGTACTGGGTATGGTGGGTCAGAGAACTAATCCAGCCACACTAGGAATCTGTGCCGGACCTTGTGGCCTTCTGTTTGAATCCTGGCTGTTCCTCTCAGACTTTCATCCTTCTATGGTGAATAAAATGAGTACCGTTGGGTTGGGTATAAATAACATCTGTTAGTCAGTGCCAAAGCTCCCAAGGGGGGAGCATGCGTTGTGCAAAATGTTATGGCTCTCCTAGGATCTTACGTGAAACACATCAACATTCAGGCTTCCTAGTCCTAGGCACATTAGCTATTAGGTGCATTAATGTTTTGGTGTTGTAACTGCAGCATATGCCTAAGACAACAGCAGCTTGAGCTGGGTCTATGAAAGCTGGAATACTCTATTTATTAAAAACCACTGCCATTCTCCAGAGCTACTTGCCCCTTAGTCCCCTCACACTGGGAGTGTTACCCACTGTAACGGGCGTCCATCTTAAAATGTTTTCAGCCATTCAGAGGGTTGCCAGTGCATCAGCGAGGCGCACTCTTTGAAATAATATATGGTTAAAAAAAATCCCTTGGCAGATGCTGCCGCTGATGTGCATGATGGACTTGCAGAAAGCAGAAGAAAAAAGTATTCAATGATGTGCACAGACAGCCATCTAGGGAAAAAACAGTCTCAGAGCCAATGGGTTTTACGATTGAAAGTATTAACTCCGAATGTCAAAAACACACTTAAAACTTGGGGTCTGTGGCACCAGGGGTAAAAGCACTTGAACATCCCCTGACATTTCTTCACCCACAGTATAAGGCAACATATTTTTTAGGGAATACCCTTTTTTAGAATGAACTAAAAGTAGGTAGCCCAGTGGCACTCCAGTGGCTTCTGCATGAGAGTGCAGTAAATATAAACCTTCATGCCCAGTTCATAAGGCGACTGCTGGTAGCAGACAGTCCTCAGGTGCATAGGGCTTCCAGTTCTCCCATCCCATTCGACTTGTGCATTCAGTCTCCTCAGTCACTGTGAAAGATCCAGGGGCATATTAGCAAGACCGGCGATAAAATTATCGCCGTTTTAGCGGCAGGAAACTGCCGCTAAAACGGCGATAATGGGCTTGCTAATATGCGTTATAGAATTCCAATAGAAGCCCAGGTTAGATGTCCTGCTCATCTAACCTGGGCTTCTATTGAATTCCATAACGCATATTAGCAAGCCCATTATCGCAGTTTTAGCGGCAGTTTCCTGCCGCTAAAACGGCGATAATTTTATCGCCGGTCTTGCTAATATGCCCCACGGCTTTATCCACCATAGCGCCTGTTGTAAACACTATGGAGGCGTATTCTACAGCATCAAAAGCCTGTGGGTGAACAACACAAGCTATAAATATCAAACACATACATACAAACATTAACTTACAGGGATGAGGACATACCTGCATTTTCTGTCTCCACTGATGTTCTTGAAGAAGGACCCATAGTTACCGGTACCTGCCTGCTGGGTGAGTTCCGCTCTCCCCTTACGTGTGATCTAATGTAATGTAGGGTGGATTTGTAGAGCGCTGATTGTCACCAGTGAGGGTATCCAGGCACTGAGGGGGTCTGATTTGCCGGAGTAGCAGGAGGTTCCCTGCTGGCTTGCCTTCTCAATGCTGCCTATTGACTTATCAAAGCGCAGCCAGCACTAGGTCAAAAAGCTCGAAAACTTCTCTTTTTTGTCCCTTCTTTGGAAAAGCTTCTGTGTCTCCTGGAAGGCGTTCTGTGTGCGGTGCTCCCTCTGCGTCAGGATCTGTTAGCTTTTCGCCTGCACCTATTGTTTGTTTAATTTTTTTCTAAGCACTTGGATGACTCATAATATAGTTGCAGTTTAGTTTTAGTTTCACATTTACAGCCATTTCTTGTCATGAGGCCACTGGAGATGAACTTCAGAGAGTTTGTTTTCGCCCGAGGGAAGCCCCAGATGTGCGCTGCTGACACATCCTTGCACGAGCGACATGCTTCTCTCTGAGCTCGTGAGGCTCTGGAAATAATTCAATAATAAAGCTCTGGGGTCCCTATAGTTAAAAACAAGCATTGGCATAGCCAATAGGTCTCGCCGACGGGACCTAATAAGTGTTTAGCCATGCAGGAGAATAGGGTTTGGGGCGGGTGGTGGGTTTGCTTAGACCAGCGTCCCGCCCGACTGGTATGTTGCTGCGTCTTTCTCTTATTGCATCCAGATATATAATACAACAATTGACATTACGCCTAAAATAAGCCAGGACTATTGGCTTTGTCAATGGTTGTTAGTTGCATAAGATAAATAAGCAACAACTATGGCTTTGCTGTCCATAATATTGAAAATGCTTCACTTCTAAAATGATGAGACTGTGAAACAACCATAAAGAGTTTCTTTGAACTTACATCAAACACCAGTGAAGGGTGGCACTGCAGCTGTGGTAACATTTTTTTTCACCCTGAGGATGAGGGCAAAATGGAGAGACGGATAGGATAGGGACCCGTCTCGGCACCTGCTTTTTAGAACTACAGGTGGTCAGCACCGGCAGGACCCGGTCCACTTGAAGCCCTGGTTTTACCAACCGAAGAAGCGCTTATTAAGCTCACCGCTGTTGTATTCCTCTTAGGGTGTCCGTACATGGGTTTTCCTGTATCATGTCCTTAAATAGGCACAATTCGCCCTGCCCTTATATAGGCATAAAATCCCAGTCCTTATTTAGGCATTAAACCGTGCACTCCAAATACAGGCATGGTCTCCGACATCCGTCCACCCTAACGTCACAACGAGTTCTTGAAGAACAGACCCTTGAGGCTTCGGGAGTTTCCCTAGCACAGGACTATTGATTTCTTCAAGGACTCATCTATTATGCATGAACCGTTATACCTTAGGGGTTCATTCATGACGTCTTCCGCTGTCCGATTCACGTCAATGCTAACATTCTGAGGTACCTCTCAGGTATAAATATACCTTCCCTAGCCCCTGTAAATAAGAGGAGACCTCGACTTCAGAGGAGCCCGTTTCCCGGCCTGACGCACTGAGAGGACGCTGTCATCCCTGCACGCAGAGAGTCCAGCTTCCAGTGATCTGACTTCCCTCGCGGGGTGTTGGAGTTCGAGTCTGGCAAGAGATTCCCACCTCTCTCATTCTTAAGGTATGGAGCTGACTAGAAACCTAGAGGGACTCTTGGCATACTAGGCATACTAGGCTTAACATACTCTTAGTATACCAAAGTAAGGAATACTTCACCTACTTCATACCTCTCCCTACACCTAGGTTAGGTTAGGTACATTGGGGTAGAACTAGCTTAGAAACGCATCGTATGAGTACTCGCATTTTTAGTATATGTTATTTATGTAAATGAATATCTACTACAGATCATGCTAGCGCAGTATTATTTATTTCTACTGCGGGTATGCGCACAGTAACGCGCATTCCTCGCATGCTCCAGGCGCCATATGGCTTTCCTCTCACTTGCTCCTCCCCCTCCCCACCACAGAACGCTTCTCGGGGCTGCGCGGCCTTGTCACTTTCACGGCCGCGCATCACTTGCTCTCCCGCTCCTCATCCCTCCCCCACCACAGGGCGCGTCTCGCGCGGCCAATGCTTGTTTTATTTAGTTTTTGCGCGCGCGCACACAACTCCCGGTCGCGGCCGAAATTCTTGCTCGCGATCACTTTCGCGCGCACCATTTGCTTGTTTGAACACTTCTCGCCCTTTCCTTGCTGTTTTCTGTGTATCGCTCATTCTTTCATTACTTGTCACTTTTATGTGCATTTCTCAGTTTTTCTTTGCTACTTCACTGTGCATTACTCCTTCCTTCTTATTCCTTCTTTGCTGCTTTTCTGTGCGTTTCTCATTCTCTTTCTGCCACTTTCATGTGCTTTTTTCATTATTCCGCAATCTTTCTTTGCTGCTTTTTGAACTTTTACACTGATTCTGTGCCGATCTGCTGGGCATCTGCCACTCTTTCTCATTCATTCTTTGCTGATCTTCTGTGCTTTTGCCTTTCATTCTTTAACATTTTTCTCGGCCCTTTTCACTCAATCCTTGCTGCTCTCGGCTTCTTTTAGTCTCAGCTCTTCTCTTTGAGTTTCGAACTCAATTGCTCTCTTAACTCCTCTTCTTCCTTTTTCTCACTCTTTTGCTCTTCTTCCTGCCCTTTTCCTGAATTTGTGACCTTCCCTGCTTCCTCTCCCACGCCGCACTCCCTTCTCGGTTCCTGCCAGTTACTTAGCCCAACCCATTGCCCCAGAGACCCCCGCTCCCAATTCATGTCCGCCGCTGCTTGGATGCACAGCCCGTATGCGCCCCTCCCGTGCCCAGCGCCAGACCCCTTGCTTTCCCTCCCATCACTGCTACGTCTCTGCTTCCCTCTCCTCACCCTGAACCTTGAATGCACCTTCCAGTGCTGCTGCTACGCCTCGGTGAGTCGACTGCGAAGGTGCCTTCCCCTGTTCCACCTGACACTTTTCCTGCACCTTCCCACACCTTCATACCACCCTCACATGCACCGCACACAACACTCACCTCTCCCTCGGCCACGCACACCTACACACCTCTCCCCACCCCTCCCTGTTCTGCCTTCTCCTCAACAACACCTCCCTCAATAAACACGCTACTGAAATATGGGACCTGCTGCACGACCACACATTGAAACTTCTCTTCCTCACAGAAACCTGGCTGATTCTATCGACATTACCACAAGTATTCCCCAGGCACAAGGTTATAAGACAGGACAGAATTAACAGACCCAGCGGAGGACATGTCATCGTTTTCAAAGAGCTCATCAAGTGTTCCACTGCCTCAGCTAGCACCAACAGCACTGATGCTGGATGTGTTTATTGTGCCAAAATGGCTTCTTTTGTCATCTTCAATGCAAGATGGTGCACACTCTGAAATCCGTAAAAGTGCACTCTCTTAATGCTTTATTTTAATAAATATATTTAGGGTGATCACCAACCTCTAGTTCAGTGTGGACACTTTCTCCAGTCCTTGTCTTCTCTCTCTGTACGTCACACCTCTCTTTCAATAAACCTCAGTGCCCCACAGCACTTACCTCTCATGACCTCAACTTGCCACCTCTCTCCGATCCTACCTCTAGATCTCTAGCTCTCGGTCAGCTCTCTGCCCCTCTCTTCTCCTCAAGTGCCTCTCTCTCTCTCTCTCTACTTTCTCTTCTTTCTGCATCTTGCTGCTCTGTTTGCATCTCATCCCCCTTCATTTCTCTTCCATTTACTTTCCCTCCCTCTTAATTTCATCTCTTTATCTTACCCTTTCTATCATTTTTGCCATCTATACCTTACCTTTCTCTACCTCTCGCATGCCTCTTTCTACCTCACCATTCTCTCTTTCATTTCTCTCTCTGCCTCACAACTCACTGCCTCATCTCTCTCTTCCCCACCTCTCATACACTAGCTAGACTCTCAATTTACATCACCTATTGGCCTTCTATGTCTCTCTTTTTATTGATGTCCTCTTTCCCTCGCCTTTCCCATTATTGTATTTCTTTCTCTCTACAATGCTCTCCCTACCTCTTCCACTCCATTTATCACTCCCTTTGCTTTCATCTCTCTTTCTATCTCCTTCACTGTTTCCGTTCACTCTCTCTGCTTCCAATGTCTCGCTCGTTTAATACATCTGTCTTACCTCTGTCTCTCTCTCTCCCTATTTCACCATTCTCTACTTCTCCCTCACACTTACTCTGTATTAGACTCATCTCTCTACCTCATCTGCACCTCTTTTTCTCTACTTCTCATATCTTTCTATTTTTCATCCCACCGGCTCTACCTGCCTCGCTACTTTGTTTACCTGACCTGTCATTCTGTGCTTCACCTTTTTATTTGTGCTATCTCATTATAACTCACCTCTCTTCCTATCTTATTTCTCTCTAGACCTTGCCCCTCGGGTTGGCACCTTTCTTACCAGTCTACATTTAAAACTGCATGCTAGGCCTCTAAAAACAAGCATTGGCATAGTCAATAGGTCTCGCCTTTGGGACCTTATAAGTTTTTAGACATGCGACAGTTGATGTTATTGCACCAAGGATATTGTGCTGCATAACTAAATACTTATAAGGTCCCAAAAGCGAGACCTATTGGCTATGCCAATGCTTGTTGCACTTGCATGTGTGCACTGCTGAAGCCTGTGGTCAGTTTAAAAGCAGCCCTGTGCGCCAGGATTGCTCTTAAACATGTAAATTGTGGCCAAACTCGACTTTGGGGCACTTAAAACTGGTCAACCTACAATGTTTTGGCATATTAATGACCCCCAGGGTCTCCCCTAGGTATCCCAGGGGTGGGGGGTCAGATATCTATAAGGTAGACCCTTATAAAATGAGTTTATATATGCCCTGGGTTAAGTGAAATTCACATTTCACTCTCCCCATTGTGTAAAGTGCTACCCAAATTCGACTTTGATGCTGGGGGCACAGGGCATGGGGGATCTGCAATGTTTTTACAGATTCAGCACCCCTAGGGTCTCCCCTAGGTGACCTATGGGGTGGGGGTCCTGTGAAAATAAGCCAGGTACTTATAAAATATGTTTTTGTAAGTCCTGGTGCTGGAAAAAATGGCCCATGTCATTTTTCCCATTGCAAACCCCATGCCCCATAGGTTAACATGGGGGAAAGTTATTAAACAATAACTTCTGATAGGAGAGGGATAAAGATTCCATTCAAAGACTCACTAGAATGGTATTGATAAATCCTACAATAGGATGTTATTGAATTTTTCCCAAAGTGAACAGACAAGAAGTTATAACACTTTCTTAGTTTTAGTTCCAGATCCAGCCTTCCAGTGCTCTGCCCTGATTGGTCAGAGTTAAGGGCATTAGCCAGCCTGCCTGAAGAGGTGATAAAGATCCCCTGGGGCCAGCCAGATGGACTGGGAGGGCAGTGAGCTGTTCTGCAAGAATGCCAGGCCAGGGGGAGGGGTCGTAAACAAAGAGCTTCAAAGGGGCAGAGCCCAGAGCAGTGTCATTTACAAATTTGAACCCCTACCTCAGCCAGATGGCAGGATTAAGGAAGATATGTGCAGATGTAGGGAGGAGAGGCTAGGTTAGTTAGCCAACTCAGTGGGAGTGTTTAGCCAGCTCTTACCTCCTTGCTGGAAAATCAGCCATTATGGATTTGGAAGCTTTGTTGCACTCTGGGATAGAATAATGCCACACTCTGCAGGAAGGAGTCACTCAAGTGGGAAGTTACCCTACTCCTATTGGTGAAGCTTGACCTCCTGGATGACCCAGAGACTGTGGAATAAGTATCTGAGAGAGGCCCAGCCCCTCAGATCTGCTGCTTGAAACTGAAGAAAGCAAGACTGGCCCTGCTGAAAAGTTCTGCTGTGCAAAGACTTCTAAGGCCTGACCTCTGGAGACTGCACCACCTGAAACTACAGCTTTGTGGACTAACTGTGCTGAGTAAAAGAAGTCAAGAGTGGACTCCCTGCAAGCTACAGGTTAACAGAGCTCATCTGGACCCTCACCACCAAGAATCCTCAACCTGGGGAGCTACATGGAATTTGTAAGGGTGACGTCCAGTGCATTGTGGGAATTGAAGTCCTCAACTTTCAAAGGACCATCTTGGAGCTTCCAGACCCTTGGAGTAAGTTTGAGACACTTTGGGACCCTTTGAGGAACTTCAGGAAGAAGTTCAAAAAGTTTGGGGAACTTTGGAGGAACTTTGAAAAAAGCTCCATAGGGGACCGACTCATCCTGGTCAGCCAAGCCGCCTGCCTTCAACCGCGAGCCGGCCAAGCCCACCAGGTTCGTCCCCTAAAAGCTCCATCGCATCGATTTCCAGAGATTGACCGGGACTAGAGAAAATCTGAAGCCGGCTAACCCTCACCGGATCCGGCTACATGAGGAGCATCGAGAGACCCCGCGAGAAAAAGCTCCAGAAAAGCTTCTAAGTCCGCTCGTAGAAAAGTCGACCGGGAGCAACCGCGAGAGCCAAGCCGTCTGTCTTCCATCGCGTGTCGGCCTGGATTTCTGGATTGCCCCGCTGAAGCGATCTTGAGAAATTTTCTAAGTCCGCTCCAGGGAAGTTTACCGGGACCTCGTCACAAGTCAAGCCGGCGAACCCTCACCAGATCCGGACTGGCTGGGAGCTTTGAGGGGCCTCGCGAGAAAAAGTTCCAGAAAAGTTTCTAAGTGTGAAGGTAAAAACTTTAACCGGTACCTTCCGAGGGTGGTAGCCGCTCATGGCTCCATCGCAGTCGGCCTGAAACTTTGACTTTGGCCCGGTCTATCGCGAGCCTATGTCCCAATATGATGCTATATGCTTCTAAGTGCTATATTTTTATTAATCTTTAAAAATTCATATCTCCGGTTCCCTACATTGGATTTTTGTCGTTTTGGTGTCATTTTAAAGATAAAAATATTTCCTATTTTTATAAATTGGTGTTGGATTTTTATTATGTGTAGTGTCTTAATTATTTACTGAATTGGTGTTTTTAAATGCTTTACATACCTGTCTTTGAAGTTAAGCCTGTCTGCTCGCAGCCACGTTATCAAGGGTTGAGCATAGGAATAATTTTCTGAGACCTATGCTGAGTCCTATCATGTGTTAGTGGCCTTATTGCCAGTGGCAGACCTACATTTGCCCCTACCAATAACCCACTTTCCAACATTTGGTGCTCAGCGGTGTGGATGTGGACTTGTGTTTAAAAAGTACACCTTTCAGTGAATGAATTAAGATTATAAAAATCCTCTAAATTGCCTTAGAACAAAACTTTTGAGTTTGATTTTTGGAATTTGGACTAAACTGTTTTTAATCCATTGTTTTGATTTTTCCAAATTGTTCAAAATCTATTGTGCCTAGTGTTGTGACCCAAAACTAGGGAACCATGGAGTTGGACCTGGCTAAACTGTCCCAGTTTAAGTTGGCTGAGCTTAGGGAACAGTGTAGGCTTAGGGGCTGCCTGCTTCCAAGAGGTATAGGAAGGCAAGGTTGTTTCAGTTTATACAAGCCCATGACCAGGCAGCTGAGGAGAATCAAGGGGGTAGAGGGTGTCCCCCAACATCATCCCAGGAGAGGAGGATGATGCCTCTTCCATTATAACTAGTGTAAGCCAACAGAATCCTGATGGTGGGAGTGGGGAAGGGTCCCTTACTCAGGTACCATCACTGTCCCTTGCAGAGAGACAGCTTAAGGTGCAATTAGAGTTGATTGCCCTAGAAAAGGAGAAATTGGAACTAGCTAAGAGAACATGGGAGAGGGAGGAGTTGAGAAGAAATGGTGGCAGCGACAACGATGAAGATTTTGAAATGCCCAGGGGTGGTCCTGATCACAAACTTCCCAAGGGTATTGTGCCCAAGTACACTGAGGGGATGACATTGACAAATGGCTTGCAGCTTTTGAGAGGGCCCTTAAGATGAGTAGGGTCCACTCTAGGTATTGGGGTGCACTCCTGTGGGAGTTGATTCCAGTAGCTGGGAGGGATAGGCTCCTGACCCTGCAGGGAGAAGATGCAGAATCATACCAGCAGATGAAAGCCTGCTTAGTCAAGAGGTTTGGTCTGACTCCAGAGCAGTACAGGGTGAAGTTTAGGAACACCCAGAAATTGAGTTCCAAGTCTTGGATAGACTTTGTGGATGTTTCAGTGAAGGCACTGGAAGGCTGGATTTGTGGTAACAAAGTGAGCACTTATGAGGGATTGTATAATTTGTTTTTGAAAGAACACATTTTGACTCATTGTGCAGAAGAGAAGTTACGCCAGTATCTAGTGGACTCTAAGCTGACAGACCCCAGAGAGCTGGGGGAAGCAGCTGATGAGTCGGTGAGAACCCGGGTTTCCATACAGCACCAGGGGGGTGACCAGAAGAAAGGAGGACAGGTCCCTCCCCAGGGGAAAGCCCAAGGGAAAGAAGGCCAAATCAGAAAAAGTCCTCTAAAGACCCACAAAAACCTGCGCAAGGAGGGGGGCCCGAGCCAACCCAAATTCAAAGGGATGGGGTATCAGGGAAAACCTGGTAGGTTCTTTGATCCCTCAAAGGTGGGTAAGTGCTTTGACTGTAACCAGCCAGGGCACAAGCAGGGAGATGCTGTCTGCGCTAAGAAGCTCCCCCCTAAGGGGCCATCCACAGGGATTGCCAGTGTGAGTGTAGGGGTGGAGAGTGGTACACCAGAAGGGGGTATTCCAGTAGTGGCAGCAACCTTAGTGTCCCTGGGTGGGGTGAATATTGCAACCCTTGATGCCTTACCTCCAAACATGGATAAGTACAGGCAGAGACCTAAAGTGAATGGGACTGAGGTTGAGGCTATCAGAGACACTGGGGCTAGTGTAACTATGGTCCTGGCTGAGCTGGTGCCTCCAGAGAGGGTGATACCTGGTGAGTTTCACCAGGTGACTTATGCAGACAGCACTACCAAAATCCATCCCATGGCTGTGGTGGATTTGGAATGGGGAGGTGTGACAGGCCCTATGAAGGTAGCTGTGTCAAAGGTGCTCCCAGTCCAGTATTTACTGGGCAATGACCTTGAAGCCTCTGCGTGGTCAGAGGTGGAGAGAGGACTCCATATGAAAATATTGGAGCTCCCTGAGTGGGTATGTGCTGTGACTAGGTCACAGACTAGCCAGAAGGGAGGGGCTGGACACTTGGACCCTGGAACAAAGGGCCAAGCATCCATGGACAAGGGTACTGGGCCTGGTGAGCCAGCCCAGGGAACTCCAGAGGTGCAGGCAGAATCCAACCCTGCTGGGGAGGATCTGGCCTCTGAGGAGGGACTCCATCCCTGCCAGAGCTGTCAGATTTGGCAGAACTGACAGGAGCAGGTGGACCCTCCAGAGAGGAGTTCAGTCAGGGACAGCGTGACTGTCCCACCCTTGAGAGCTTGAGGCGGATTGCTTCTAAGCAAGAGGAAGGGGATGCCAGTGGGTTTCATAGAATCTACTGGGAAGATGGACTGCTTTATACTGAGGCCAGAAACCTCAAGGAGGGGGCCACCAGGAGGTTGGTGGTGCCCTAGAAGTACAGAGAGTTCATCCTGACTTTGGGTCATGATATCCCCTTGGCAGGACATTTGGGACAGACAAAGACATGGAACCGGTTGGTGAACCATTTCTACTGGCCCGTATGTCTGAAAAGGTAAAGGAGTTTTGCAGCTCCTGTGTCACCTGTCAGGCCAGTGGCAAGGCAGGGGGCAAGACAAAGGCTCCCCTAATACCACTGCCAGTGGTTGGGGTTCCTTTTGAAAGGGTGGGGATGGACATTGTTGGTCCCCTGGACCCACCTACTGCATCAGGGAATAGGTATATCTTAGTGGTAGTTGACCATGCCACTAGATACCCTGAAGCCATACCTCTGAGAACCATTGATGCTCCTGCGGTGGCTAGAGTACTGCTTGGTGTGTTCACCAGAGTGGGGTTTCCAAAAGAGGTGGTGTCAGATAGGGGCACGAACTTCCTGTCCAGCTATCTGACGGCTATGTGGGATGAGTGTGGTGTCAACTACAAGTTCACCACCCCCTATCACCCACAAGCCAATGGTCTTGTTGAGAGATTCAACAAAACCCTGAAGGGCATGATAATTGGGTTGTCAGAGAAACTCAGGAGGAGATGGGATGTTCTCCTCCCATGCTTACTGTTTGCCTACAGGGAGGTGCCACAGAAAGGGGTTGGTTTCAGTCCCTTTGAGTTGGTGTTTGGACACCCTGTGAGGGGGGCATTGAGCCTGCTAAGAGAGTCTTTAGAGAAGCCTCTTAAAGAAGCTAAGGACAATGTGCTTGATTATGTGCTAGGCCTGAGATCTAGAATGGCAGAGTACATGTACAAGGCAAACAGGAAACTGGAGGCCAGCCAGGAGCTCATGAAGCACTGGTATGATCAAAGGCTACCATGCCTGAGTATACTCCAGGACAATTGGTGTGGGTGTTGGAGCCTGTAGCTCCCAGGGCCCTCCATGACAAGTGGAGTGGGCCCTATCCAATCTTAGAAAAGAAGGGTGAGGTTACCTATTTGGTTGACCTTGGCACCCCCAGGAATCCTCATAGGGTCCTGCATGTGAATAGATTGAAACCCCACCATGACAGGGCAGACATGATCATGTTACTGGTCACTGATGAGGGTGTGGAGGAGGAAACTGAGCCGGTGCCCGACCTCCTCTCCACTAATGTGCAAGATGTGTCAGTGGAGGGAGTTGTGCTCTCTCCCAAATTGACAGACCAGCAGCACAGAGACTGTAAGCAAGTGCTGGAGCAGTTTGCTGGCCTGTTCTCTTTGACCCCAGGCATCACTGAGTGGTGTGTGCACCACATTGACACTGGTGACAGCCTACCTGTCAAAAATAAACTGCACAGGTTGTCTGACCATGTCAGAGCCAGCATTAAAGCTGAGGTCGCTAAGATGCTGGAATTGGGGGTAATTGAACCGTCTGAGAGTCCATGGGCCAGTCCAGTGGTGCTGGTACCCAAACCTAATCCTCAGGGGGACCCAAGGAGTTAAGGTTCTGTGTGGACTACAGAGGATTGAATGCAGTCACAAAGACTGACGCTCACCCTATACCTAGAGCTGATGAGCTCATTGATAGGTTAGGGGCTGCTAAGTACCTGAGTACTTTTGATTTGACTGCAGGTTACTGGCAGATTGCCCTCACTGATGGAGCCAAGGAGAGGTCAGCATTCTCCACACCAGAGGGACATTATCAGTTCAAGGTAATGCCCTTTGGATTAAAGAATGCACCTTCCACCTTCCAAAGGTTGGTGAACAGGGTCTTGTCTGGGTTGGAACAGTTCAGTGCGCTTACCTGGATGATATACAGTATACAGTTCTACCTGGGGGGATCACTTAAGCCACCTAAGGGAAGTGCTTCAGGCCATTCAGCAGGCAGGCCTGACTATTAAGGCAAGCAAGTGCCAAATAGGGCAGAGTTCTGTGGTGTACCTGGGCCACCTGGTAGGTGGGGGCCATGTACAGCCTCTCCAAGCTAAAATCCAAACAATTTTGGATTGGACAGCACCTGTTACCCAGACTCAGGTCAGGGCATTCCTTGGACTGACAGGGTACTATAGAAGGTTTGTTCAAAATTATGGGACCATTGTGGGGCCCCTAACAGAACTGACTTCTAAAAAGAGGCCCAAGAAGGTGATTTGGACCCCAGAGTGTCAGAAGGCTTTTGACACTCTGAAAGCTGCTGTGTTCAGCACCAGTGTTACTGGCCCCTGACTACACAAAATAATTTGTAGTTCAGACAGATGCTTCAGAGCAAGGGATTGGGGCAGTGTTGTCACAGCTAAATGAGGGGAGCCTTGATCAGCCAGTTGCCTTTATTAGCAGGAGGCTTCTTCCCAGAGAGCAGAGATGGAGTGCCATTGAGAGAGAGGCTTTTGCTGTGGTGTGGTCACTGAAAAAGTTGAGACCATATTTGTTTGGGACTCACGTTCGTGTTCAAACTGACCACAGTCCTCTCAGATGGCTCATGCAGATGAGAGGGGAGAATCCCAAGCTGTTAAGGTGGTCCATTTCCCTACAGGGAATGGACTTTACAGTGGAACACAGACCTGGGGTGCCCATGCAAATGCAGATGGACTTTCCAGGTTTTTCCACTTAGCTGAGGAGGACTACCAGGGTGTAGGTTAGTAACCCCTCACCTTTCGTTTGGGGGGGGGCTATGTTGTAAAGTCATCCTGTGCCCTGGGCACCCCCCAATTTTTTGCTGACTGGAACTGGTTGTAACTGACTCTGACTGACCCTGGGCTCTGTTTAACCAGGCCCAGGGCCAGTGCCATGCTGAAACATTTAGATAACAGTAAAACACCTACATACACTAGGGTACACTTTGGGTTGGGGTACCCCTGTGATTGGCATGACCTACCCCTATAAGCCCCTAGTATATAATAGGGCTGGGGAGTGAAACTACCTATAAGTCCCTTGTATGTGGAAGGGCATGGCAGTTTAGAGGCCAGCAGCCTTTTTGCACTTGCATGTGTGCACTGCTGAAGCCTGTGGTCAGTTTAAAAGCAGCCCTGTGCGCCAGGATTGCTATTAAACATGTAAATTGTGGCCAAACTCGACTTTGGGGTTTGGGGCACTTAAAACTGGTCAACCTACAATGTTTTGGCATATTAATGACCCCCAGGGTCTCCCCTAGGTATCCCAGGAGTGGGGGGTCAGATATCTATAAGGTAGACCCTTATAAAATGAGTTTATATATGCCCTGGGTTAAGTGAAATTCACATTTCACTCTACCCATTGTGTAAAGTGCTGCCCAAATTCGACTTTGATGCTGGGGGCACTGGGCATGGGGGATCTGCAATGTTTTTACAGATTCAGCACCCCTAGGGTCTACCCTAGGTGACCTATGGGGTGGGGGTCCTGTGAAAATAAGCCAGGTACTTATAAAATATGTTTTTGTAAGTCCTGGTGCTGGAAAAATGTCCCATGTCATTTTTCCCATTGCAAACCCCATGCCCCATAGGTTAACATGGGGAAAGTTATTAAACAATAGCTTCTGATATGAGAGGGATAAAGATTCCATTCAAAGACTCACTAGAATGGTATTGATAAATCCTACAATAGGATGTTATTGAATTTTTCCCAAAGTGAACAGACAAGAAGTTATAACACTTTCTTAGTTTTAGTTCCAGATCCAGCCTTCCAGGGCTCTGGAAGCTCCAAGATGGTCCTTGAAAGTTGAGGACTTCAATTCCCACAATCAATCAATCAATCACAGAATTTGTAGAGCGCACTACTTACCCGCGAGGGTCTCAAGGCGCTGGGGGAGGGAGGGGGGATGCTGCTACTGGTCGAACAGCCAGGTCTTGAGTAGCCTCCTGAAGGTCAGCAGGTCTTGGGTCTTTCGTAGGCTTAGTGGGAGGGTGTTCCAGGTCTTGGCGGCGAGGTGTGAGAAGGATCTGCCGCCGGTGGTTGTTCTTCGAATGCGGGGGACGGTGGCGAGGGAGAGGTCGGCGGAGCGGAGCTGGCGGTTGGGGACGTAGAAGAAGAGTCGTCTGTTGAGGTAGGCTGGGCCAGTTTTGTGGAGTGCCTTGTGTGCGTGGGTGAGGAGTTTGAAGGTGATCCTCCTGTCGACGGGGAGCCAGTGCAGGTTCCTCAAGTGGGGGTGATGTGGCTGTGGCGTGGTACGTCGAGGATCAGTCGTGCGGAGGCGTTTTGTATGCGTTGCAGTCGCTTGATGAGCTTGGCCGGGGCTCCCGCGTAGAGGGCGTTCCCATAGTCTAGTCTGCTACTGACGAGGGCCTGGGTGACTGTTCTTCTTGTGTCTGTCGGGATCCACCTGTAGATCTTGCGAAGCATGCGGAGTGTGTTGAAGCAGGAGGAGGAGACTGCGTTGACTTGCTTGGTCATGGAGAGCGTTGAGTCGAGGATGACTCCCAGGTTGCAGGCGTGGTCGGTGGGTGTCGGGGCTGCTCCCAGCATCGTTGGCCACCAGGAGTCGTCCCAGGCTGAGGGGTTGGAGCCGAGGATGAGGACCTCCGTTTTGTCCGTGTTCAGCTTTAGTCGGCTGATCTTCATCCAATCGGCGACGGCCTTCATTCCGTCATGGAGTTTGGCTTTGGCGGCGAGGGGTCCTTGGTGAGGGAGAGGATCAGTTGAGTGTCGTCGGCGTAGGAGATAATGTTGAGGTCGTGTTGTCTGGCGATGCGTGCGAGCGGGGCCATGTAGATGTTGAACAGTGTTGGGCTGAGGGCCGATCCCTGGGGTACGCCGCAGATGATCTCGGAGGCTTCGGATCGGAAAGGTGGGAGGCGGACTCTCTGGGTTCTGCCGTCGAGGAAGGAGGTGGTCCATTCCAGGGCCATGTCTCGGATCCCTGCGTCGTGGAGGCGTGCGCGTAGAGTGCGGTGGCAGACAGTGTCGAAGGCGGCGGAGAGGTCCAGCAGGATGAGGGCTGCGGTCTCACCATTGTCCAGCAGGATCCTGATGTCGTCGGTGGCGGCGATGAGGGCAGTCTCAGTGCTGTGGTTGCTGCGGAACCCTGATTGGGATGGGTCCAGGATGCTGTTTTCTTCGAGGTATCGGGTTAGCTGTTTGTTGACGATCTTCTCTGACAATGCACTGGACGTCACCCTTACAAATCCACTGGTAGCTCCCCAGGTTGAGGATTCTTGGTGGTGAGGGTCCAGAAGAGCTCTGTTAACCTGTAGCTTGCAGGGAGTCCACTCTTGACTTCTTTTACTCAGCACAGTTAGTCCACAAAGCTGTAGTTTCAGGTGGTGCAGTCTCCAGAGGTCAGGCCTTAGAAGTCTTTGCACAGCAGAACTTTTCAGCAGGGCCAGTCTTGGAGCTTCCAGACCCTTGGAGTAAGTTTGAGACACTTTGGGACCCTTTGAGGAACTTCAGGAAGAAGTTCAAGAAGTTTGGGGAACTTTGGAGGAACTTTGAAAAAAAGCTCCATAGGGGGACCGACTCATCCTGGTCAGCCAAGCCGCCTGCCTTCAACAGCGAGCCGGCCAAGCCCACCAGGTTCGTCCCGCTAAAAGCTCCATCGCATCGACTTCCAGAGATTGACCGGGACTAGAGAAAGACTGAAGCCGGCGAACCCTCACCGGATCCGGCTACATGAGGAGCATCGAGAGACCCCGCGAGAAAAAGCTCCAGAAAAGCTTCTAAGTCCGCTCGTAGAAAAGTCGACCGGGAGCAACCGCGAGAGCCAAGCCGCCTGTCTTCCATCGCGTGTCGGCCGGGATTTCTGGATTGCCCCGCTGAAGCGATCTTGAGAAATTTTCTAAGTTCGCTCCAGGGACGTTTACCGGTACCTCGTCACAAGTCAAGCCGGCGAACCCTCACCGGATCCGGACTGGCTGGGAGGTTCAAGGGGCCTCGCGAGAAAAAGCTCCAGAAAAGTTTCTAAGTGTGAAGGTAAAAACTTTAACCGGTACCTTCCGAGGGTGGTAGCCACTCAGGGCTCCATCGCGGTCGGCCTGAAACTTTGACTTTGGCCCGGTCTATCGCGAGCCTATGTCCCAATATGGTGCTATATGCTTCTAAGTGCTATATTTTTATTAATCTTTAAAAATTCATATCTCCGGTTCCCTACATTGGATTTTTGTCGTTTTGGTGTCATTTTAAAGATAAAAATAATTCCTATTTTTATAAATTGGTGTTGGATTTTTATTATGTGTTGTGTCTTAATTATTTACTGAATTGGTGTTTTTAAATGCTTTACATACCTGTCTTTGAAGTGAAGCCTGTCTGCTCGCAGCCACGTTACCAAGGGTTGAGCATAGGAATAATTTTCTGAGACCTATGCTGAGTCCTATCATGTGTTAGTGGCCCTATTGCCAGTGGCAGACCTACATTTGCCCCTACCAATAACCCACTTTCCAACATTTGGTGCTCAGCGGTATGGATGTGGACTTGTGTTTAAAAAGTACACCTTTCAGTGAATGAATTAAGATTATAAAAATCCTCTAAATTGCCTTAGAACAAAACTTTTGAGTTTGATTTTTGGAATTTGGACTAAACTGTTTTTAATCCATTGTTTTGATTTTTCCAAATTGTTCTAAGTCTATTGTGCCAAGTGGATTGCGGAATTCAAGTTTCACACTTTCAAGGACCCTCTTGGAGATTCCAGAACCTTGGATTGTGTGTTGGATACTTTGGGACCGGCAAGAAGAACTTCAGGAAGGAGTTCTAACTGGACCCAGCCTGCTGGAGAAGGCTGCACAACCGTGGTGAGAAATTCTCCAGAACAATTTCTAAAGGTGTGTCCCTGTCAGAGAAAACAAAATGACTAAAAGGGGCACTGTTGGTTTCTAAGCACTAGAAAGTGACTAATCTTTAAAAATTCATATCTCTGGTTCCCTATAGTGGATTTTTTTCGTTTTGGTGTCATTTAAAAGATAAAAATATTTCCTATTTTTATAAATTGGTGTTGGATTTTTATTTTGTGTTGTGTCTTAATTATTTACTGAATTGGTGTTTTTAAATGCTTTACATACCTGTTTTTGAAGTTAAGCCTGTCTGCTCGCAGCCACGTTACCAAGGGTTGAGCATAGGAATAATTTTCTGAGACCTATGCTGAGTCCTATCATGTGTTAGTGGCCTTATTGCCAGTGGCAGACCTACATTTGCCCCTACCAATAACCCACTTTCCAACACCCATGGATTGAACTCTGGATTATTTCTGGACTATTTGTTTTCCTGCTCTGGCTAGCTTTGGTTACAACTATGAGCATGCTTATAAGTGGCAGATACATCCATGTGAACACTGAAAGAAAAGATGTGAACGTACTTTTGAAACCACATAAATCTTCCCATCGTGAAGCAAGAGACTTGTCAACAGTGAACATCACAGCCGTTCCTATACAGGATGGTATAGTGTGGGACAAAACAGAATTTGATATCTTTGGCCCGACGGAACAATTGAACATTCCACATTTGTTTAAAATTTCACTAAGTGATCTAATTTCGTCCAGTTCCTATTCTGATGATTGGGACTTTGAGACTGTAAACAACATAATGTTTGACCTAGAAAAATCTGCTGCATTTTCTAAAAATGAATATTTAGAGGGTTCATCAGACTATGAACAGCTGTATTGCTATAACCACTATGGTCATCATTATTTGCATAAATCTGCATACCCTAGAAATGTGTTTATGTTTAACCAATGGGAGCATTGTCCTACACCACCAACAGGTAGTTCAAAAACATTTGCTAACAAGTTTCCATATTTTTCAGGTTTTTAATACATCTGATCCAGAAACGTTTTACTATAAAAATGTAAACAAAACAGGACTGAAAATTATGTTAACTAATACAAAAGAGATTTACTCTGCAACATTTATTGCCCAACTGTCTAGACAGGGTTTCGACTTATGGAAAGACACAATAGACACAAAAACTGTGTGGGGTACTAAAGATTGGCAAGTGCAGGGGATAGAAGCTTTATTTAGAGCCTGTATCATCCCTGAACAAATAATGTTTTTGAATGAAACTGTCCAACAAACATCTTGTCTTGGACTAGCCAAGATCAAAGAGATGAAAACACCTTTCTGTACCAACACCTGCAAGTGATAACAATACACAGGCAGCGGTTACAGTTGACCAAATACTACAACTCAACAGATCTAATACTGATTGGAAAAAATGGTTGATCTGGCCCACAGACACGAACAACTGTCAGGAAAGATTCCTGAACAAAACTCAGGGCTTTACTATTCATAGGCCAGACCCAAGATACGTCCAAAGACAGCATCCGGGGGTAGTAACAACATACAGTGTAGGAAAATTGTGCCTCGATTGGCTGCAGAAATCTATACTACAGGATGTGAAACAACACTTATCCTTACTTAAAGAAGATGCAGACCTTAGGGAATTCTTGCTTGGACCAAGAAAACCGCGTCAAAAACGTTTCATATATGCCGGCATTTATGCTGCTTATAATGAAGCATGGAAGGTGTCACAGATGGAGGCCGCAGAACGAATACGTGAACTTGATCGTATTAATTTAGAGAAAACACTCACTGTGGTCGACAATGGGTTAACAACTTTGTCCTCCAGAATATATTCATTGGGCAGCATTGTATCCTCTGCTATCGACATACTAGAACAAGATTTGGCGATGTTACAGCAAGGCCAATCACAACTACGTTCTATTGTGTTATTAAGCTGGACGCTGCAATCTTTGCGTGCGGGCTATGTGCCTTGGCGTTTCATCAACACGTCGGCTCTGTTTGCAGAATACAATCTAACTGATAAACAGATCGAACTGGCACAAAGAGGAGCAAAGTATACAGTGCTGAGCATTGAAAAACTGGAAAAGTTACCATTCACAGTGGCAGAAAAACCAGCTACAGAATGGCTCATTCATGGCAAAATCACACCACCTGTGACTACGTTTCAGTTTCAGTATTGCCTCAGACAAATGCAAGCAGGCAAATATGAAAGGTTGGATAAGGAATACATTAAGACATCTTGGAATTTACCGTATACATATAGATGTTGGAGTGGGGATCGTGAAGTGTTTTTGAGCGGTACACACTGTAAAAGTGCACTGAGCGGTTCACTTATATGTCAGGACATTTCTTTACACAGGGCTTGCAATGGTTCTGTGGCAAATTTGTCTTGCCATCAGCAGGGTACACCAGCTGCTGTGATTAATCCAACGTTTGGACAACTTTCTAATGGAAGTTACCTCATGTTTAATGATCAGAGTTGCTGCGGCATGCTGCCAGGCATCCCATATCTAGTAACGGTCAACTCCAGGGTCACTTGCTGTATGCAAGTATTGTTTGCCCCAATAGACACAGTCAGGGAGTCGCCTTTGTGGCCTTCGCTGAACGTCTCTTTTATAAGATTTGATACTTTAAGCAGAATGAAAGCCATGCTTTTGCAACAAACCGTGCCTTTGACCTCGGCCAAAGAAACCTATGATCTACAAGTAGCAAGGACTTCGGCTGAGATACAGACTTTAATACGTACAAACTGCCCTATACATTTCGTGGAAATGATAGGACGTATCTTCAATATGTCTGATACAACAGGAATTGTACATGTATTTAAGAGCAACTGCGCCGGTCTGTTAGCACCTTTCCAGGCAATACTCGGAATCATCCCGAACTTTGCACATTCGGTGTTTGGTGGCATACCATTAATTCTAGCACTTGTTGCCGGAATTCTATTTCTCTTCCTGCTATTACGCTATGGCCAGCCTATTCGCAGACATCACTCCGAGCGAAATGGAGAAAGCTCTCCTTGAACGAAAGTGCTGTGAGCGAATAGTACAACTTTTGGGCATGAGTCGTCTACGGGACCTTAATACCACGTGGTTCCTGTCATTCAGACCAATCTGGCAAGATTGCATCTTACCTGTTCTACGATGCCTGCGTGCGGTGAAGAATGCGTGTTAGACACCTGTCTAACATTTCCCTCAGCAACGCCAACGGATATCGATACTCTGCTGGACCCGATAACGGCCCATGCTCTGTGTTGTCCCCAGAGGCTACCAATCCTGCTGACGGCATTCATTGAGATCTCACAGACGCTACTGGCTGCTGCTGAGGTACGAGATGGATCTACAGGCACACAGGTAACAACGGACGCGAACATTGCTGAGGCGTCCTATGCTGAAAGCGATGCTTCACATCTCTGTGCAATTAATCTACTACACGAGGTGTTCCAACTGACACCAACTTCAGTGGACGATATTTTGTCTACAGAAATAGATGATCTCATGTTTACACCAGACCCGTACACTGACTCTGATTCAACCCACAGTGTACCAGAGACGCAGTAAAATTTGGCCTTCATATTTCAAAAAACTTGGAACTCTTCCCAAATTGAACTTTTTTTCATTTTTCGAACTGAATGGCAATTCAATCTGCTTGAAGTAGAACTAGCCTTATAATACAGACTTCGCGGTACTTCCTCGGACACTTTGTCATCTTATTTTGTCTAAAAAGTTCATTAATTTTCATGACATGAAATGATTTTGATTTTTGAGCAACTTATCGATCATTTTCTGTCAAATGTAAATATTACTGCTTATTTTCATTCAAATTGCATTTAATTTCCAAATATATGCCTGGAATGAAAAGCAATGCTTAGATGTGTACAGTACCTTTTGCATTTTAATATATTTTTTCATGCTTTTTAAGAAATGTTTTTTAATATGCGGTACTCTATTTTATGTTTAGCATATTAAATGTTTAGCATTTTATTATTATCGTACACACGAAAGTGGAGTGGGTGTTGTATTCCTCTTAGGGTGTCCGTACATGGGTTTTCCTGTATCATGTCCTTATATAGGCACAATTCGTCCTGCCCTTATATAGGCATAAAATCCCAGTCCTTATTTAGGCATTA
This sequence comes from Calotriton arnoldi, assembly GCA_963921515.1. NCBI lineage: Eukaryota > Metazoa > Chordata > Amphibia > Caudata > Salamandridae > Calotriton > Calotriton arnoldi. The sequence goes on from CAWUFW010003937.1 coordinate 176,050, forward strand.
AACCGTGCACTCCAAATACAGGCATGGTCTCCGACATCCGTCCACCCTAACGTCACAACGAGTTCTTGAAGAACAGACCCTTAGGCTTCGGGAGTTTCCTAGCACAGGACTATTGATTTCTTCAAGGACTCATCTATTATGCATGAACCGTTATACCTTAGGGGTTCATTCATGACATCTTCCGCTGTCCGATTCACATCAATGCTAACATTCTGAGGTACCTCTCAGGTATAAATATACCTTCCCTAGCCCCTGTAAATAAGAGGAGACCTCGACTTCAGAGGAGCCCGTTTCCCGGCCTGACGCATTGAGAAGACGCTGTCATCCCTGCACGCAGAGAGTCCAGCTTCCAGTGATCTGACTTCCCTCGCGGGGTGTTGGAGTTCGAGTCTGGCAAGAGATTCCCACCTCTCTCATTCTTAAGGTATGGAGCTGACTAGAAACCTAGAGGGACTCTTGGCATACTAGGCATACTAGGGCTTAACATACTCTTAGTATACCATAGTAAGGAATACTTCACCTACTTCATACCTCTCCCTACACCTAGGTTAGGTTAGGTACATTGGGGTAGAACTAGCTTAGAAACGCATTGTATGAGTACTCGCATTTTTAGTATATGTTATTTATGTAAATGAATATCTACTACAGATCATGCTAGCGCAGTATTATTTATTTCTACTGCTTACGCTGTACATTATTTCTGTGTAACTTTGAGGAAAACTAAGTATGCACGAGTGAGCTGAGTGAAATAGTTATCTATTGTTTCCACGACTCTGGGACACGTTCTGATTCTAAAAGGGAAACAAAGTTGTCATGTTTTGCGGCTGCCAGAAACTACTCCCTTCTTGTTTATCAAGGAGTTTCTAGTGGCCTCTGAGCTAGCTGGCACAAGTAATTAAGTTTAATATACTCGATAGGGACATACCGACCTCAGTCCTATGTCAAACCTATAGGGTATATTATTCCAATGCGCAGAGCCTATTAGGGAAAGAGGAGCTACACTACACCGCCACCGCGTCTCATCATACATTCAAACTTTTGGTCCCTAAGTATGGATGCCCAAGACTATCTGCCCTGGACACAGGCACCTGGCATTCTATCCCGGAAAACATTAGACCTAGCACGCATCCCCCACCGTCCACAAGCTTGCGAAGACCTGTCTGCTTGGCCTGGAAATGGGTAGGACGCACAGGAACCAAGTTCCAACAGCAATTCAGGTCCCTCCTCGAGATTGTGTTTTTCATTAAGGGTGTGTCAGAGAGAGTCCATCCCAGCTGATATGAGAGGGGTATAAAGGGGGAGTTTGCAGGTCAAAGTTTGAAAAAATAACTCATATGTTCAAAGTAATTCGTCTGTTGGCAGACCACGACCTGCCAGGCACTGACTTGGCACTGGGATTTGCCCCCTCTCCACTGCAAACTCTCTCTCATCGGTGAACTCCCAGTGAAAATTATTTCCATTTTCAGTTGTGCCTAATTCTGTCTGTTAGCTTTGCTTTTTTTTTTTTTGCCCTAATTTTTGAAGCTACCGTATGTGGGGTCGTGCTGGTGCAACACAAACAGAACTAAGCATATCCACGCACACGTACAAGCATACACACTCATCCAAGTAGGCAGTGAAGAGGGAGCATGCGGGCACCTGATCTGCCAGCCAGTCTGACCCCAGCTCCTCGTGCTGCCCAAGCAGAGCCCCCCCCGCATACTGCACCAGATGCCTTAGGCACGTCTCTTTTATTATCCGGAGTGACTAAATCGATAATATCATGGGTACTGTGACAGTAAGCACTGTGGCACTGTTAATTGTAATGTTACTGAAGCAAAATAATAAATAAAGTTTTTTTTAAAAAGCACATCTCTTTAAACAAACAAAAAAAGAAAAAACTTACAAAAAGAAAGAAAGATTTTTAAAAAGGTGCCAACTGGGAAGACGATGTAGGTCCCCAGGCAGTGCGTCTTGTTGACGGGTTTAACAGAATGCCAGCCGTGTCCTAATGTTCGAGGGTGAAGGGCAGGGTGGCGCTGGACATGAAAATCTGGGCTTTAGTGAGGGGTGAGGGGTTGCTGTGATGAGGAAGACAAGAATTGGCAGCATTTTGTTCCAGCTCGACTTTTTTTTTTTTTTTTTTTTTTTTAAATGAATGTCGCAAATTGCTAAACTGGCAACCAGTGCCCATGCCGGGGAGAGATCGCCATGCCAGGCACGTCGTGGGAAGGCTTTTCCAGCAACGGTGACAAATCTTGTGCTGAAACAAAGAGGCCCGGTCTCCCTTAAGGGAAGAAAGAGAGAGATGGGTCCTGCAGAAGAGTCGGCGATTTCTGACATCCCTTTTCCCAGTCCTTCCCCTCCCCCCTCCTGCTTCTCACCGGATCCGTTGCCCCAACACTGATGCTCCTCGTGTATCGGCTTGGCAGACAAGCATTGGCAAAGCCAATAGGTCCCACCTTTTGGCTTTGCCAATGCTTTTTGCTGACTCTGTTCAGCCTTTTAACAAACAGTGGTGTGCCGTGGGGGACGGGGGAGCACCTCACGGGCCGCTGCAAGTGGGGAGGGGGCGGAAACAAAAAAAATACAGACAACGGGAGGAGGGCAGGCGCATGTTCAACACGGACAACAGAGGAGGGCAGGAGCAAAGGGTATGCGGACAGCGGGAGGGGGTGGGAGCCTGGTGAACATGGACAACGGGAAGGGGAGTTACCTCATGGGTCGCCGCAAGTGGGTAGGGGGGCGGGAACACAGGGTATGTGGACAACGGGAGGGGGGTGGGAGCATTGTGGACACGGACAATGGGTGAGGGGCGGGAGCAAAGCATGAGGGAAATTAAACAAGCGCGGCTGCGAAAGTGAAAGCGACCGCGCTGTGTTTAATTAGTAACCTGATTCACGACGAGGAATGCAGCTGCCACCCGGCCCGCCGCTGCTCGCTCCCGAGAGCAAAACGTCGTGGAAGTGAACCTTTGGAGAAGAGGTGGGACATGCACCCGCCTTTGGCCATTTGCGTGCTTTCATTATTGAAAGACACACGCAAATGCCAATCCAATGTGTGGGAGGAGTGAGACCCACACGGAGAACTTTAGAGTGCTCACAAGAAGCCTCCCATAGAGCAGCGCATGCGCGCTGCGCTAGGCTCGACCTAATAAGATTATATTTAAGAGGACCACAGATTTTATAACTTAAACATGCCTGCGCGTCACTTAGTTGGAGAAATGCCCCATTGCAAAACAAATTGCCTAACTAGAAAGAAAGAAAATGTTGTTTATATTTCACCTGTAAAATTTGACTTAGGACTGTCAATTTTCAAATTTCCCTAACAATGAGTTGGAGTTAGCGTGAACCATGACAGGACGCACAGTTGACCAATCACATCATTGTACACTCACTGCTCTATACATTGGTGAATATCTAGCGACAGGCACTAATTCATGTTCAGGAATAAAATGATCAGCATAAAATAAGTGAAAGTGTACGCAAAAAAACAGAAACGCGAATTCAATGTTCCAAAACACGTGCATACAGAAAGACTACTATGTATGGTGAAACACAAGTGTGTGCACCAGGGTCGGACTGGGACAGAGAATAGGCCCGCGAACCAAAATAAGAATGGACCCCGTTACCTAAAAAATGACCCATGTTTTCAAATCGGGGCAGTTTTGAACTTGTATAGAAACTCTGTACAAGTGTTTTGCAATGTATGGAAGGCTGCATGGATTTGAGCTTGCTGCAGACAATGTTTGTTTTAATATCAGGGAAATCAACAGAAAACAAGCATTGGCATAGCCAACAGGTCTCGCTTTTAGAAATGCAGCGTATTATCCAGAACACAGTAGGTTTTTTTATGTGCGTTGGCTGTGTTTTTTGCTTTATGCTTCGAATGGCCGACTTCTAACTTGCACTGCCACTAAAACTGCAGATTAAGCTAAAAATATCATATTGATCTAGAAAACAACTGCACCGTGATGGACGCTGGTTAACACAACCAGACATGAGACACGAAATATGGATAATGAGTGGTGTCAGTGGGGTCACACAGCCATATAAATAGCAAGGAAAGGCACAGATATACAAGCCGAGTGCCGTGAAGCCTGCTTGTTACACAATGGCAGCAAGGCAAAGTAGGCCCTAACCTTTTGTGACAATAAGACGTAGTGTGCGAGTGAGTGGGTAGCATAAAAGTTGCAGAAGGGCCAGAATGTATTCAGGACAGAAAGACATAATATCGTAATGATGCATGTTGTAAGCTTTTGTCCTCAGAAACATAAGTAATGGTTTGTTGTCATAAAAAGTCACAAAGGCAACCTTCTAACATGGCTTCTCTCACTTTAAATTCCCTTTCAAAAGTAAGGCTGAGTAAACTGAACAGAGAGAGCAAGTTTACGAACACCAACTGCCAATGTTTAGTGGTTATACAGCGGACCGGTTGCTATTTACTTCAAGACAGTTTATTTTTGCGTAAGCGCCAGAGACACAAACGTTACAGCAAATGTAGCTTGATATGTACATCAAATAGTTTGGGAGGTTGCCAACTCGGTACCAGTCTTTGTGGGAAGTTTTAGAGCCGATGATTGAGGGCAATTCATGCAAAGTTTACACAGCAACAAAACACATTTGCAAGTGTGAGTAGCAATACAGATCTTTACAGCTAGTCGTAGGTATTGGCTTTCAAAACAGATGTGAGTGCATGGCAATGGTCTCCATGGCAAAGATAGTCTAAAGGCATAAAAAAGGAAACATTTGCCCGTAAGAGCCATCTGATGCAAGTTCTTTCTCCCATGAACAACAGTAAATTAGCTGCAAGTAGTCTGGCAAGACAGGAAAGGGTTAAATAGTTTGTAGGGTACCTAAAAAGAGAATTTATTTAAAAGAAAAGGCCTCAACACTATGTAACACCATACGAACTGTGTCATTTTGTAAAGTTTAAATAAAAAATGTATTTGTAGCGCTGCTCATTACGTAATAGGTACTGTATGGTTACCATTTGGGTGGATACTTTTTTTTTACCAAAAGAACAGTATTCTATGACATAATATTTATACTTTTTGTATGTCTTGATAATTTTTCTTTGCCTTTTTGGGTCCACAGTATTAGCTCCTGTCCACGAATAAATGTTGTGTGCAAACTTATTTGCACCGCCAATACAATGTTTCCCTTCATCTAAAACAGCTTAATTGGTCAGTGGCGTAATGGAACTTGAGAGGGCCCCCCTGCAAAGTACATAAAGGGGGGCTCCAACGCTCCGGGCCCAGTTTGGAGTTCTCTGGCCAGGGACCAGCCAGTGCCACAGGGGGAACCCTGAGATCGTACCCGATCCCCCCCCCGCCCGGAGGCTGCGGGGGCTTTTGTTACGCCACTGTAATTGGTATGAAGCAATTAGACACCTACTGACTGGAAGCTCACTCAGCATATGACTCACATACCTCAGAATGTGATGTCAAATTGGAACTCCTACCAGCCGCACTCAGATCCAAATATCCAGAAGAGAAATCTTTGAAAGAGGCACAAAGAAATTGCTGACATGAATTGCGACTATAATAGAAAAGTAAATACATTTTTTTTTTTATGAAACTCTGAAATTTAAAAGCCAAAAGGTATCAAATTTGCAAAGGAAGAAAGTAAAATAATTCCTTTACATGAATAAAATACTTGTACAGGGGGGTGGAGGAAAGTGTTGTACATATTGCCACCTACTGGCTTGCAAAAACAAAGTATTTCTAGTAATAGCAAAGTACACCATAAATATGTTTGAGATGAAAAAATGTGTTCTAAAAGCAGATAAAGTGCGGCGAACTTGAAGCGGGTGCTGCGTTGAGGATACAAAACATGACCACTCATGGGAAGTACTCGTTTCAATTTAAAACGAGCCGGCGCATGAAGTGAACATGAACACTTCTCATTACACGAGCAGACGCATGCCAACAAAAAAAGAGTGCTCCTAAAGCATAGAGAGTAAGAGCACAAGTAACAGAGGCAGTCTGTATAAGAGGTTACAAAACTGCAAATGGAGGGACAAGTAAGCCATTTCAACAATCAAAAGCCAGAATTTATGAAGGACAATAAGAGGAGCCAATAGAAAAGATGGGAGGTCCTTAAAGTCCATATTCCGGATACAGCATGTCTAGCAGAGCAGCACATGTGCTGCTTAGGCTCGACCTAAAAACTGGCCCCAGCAGACCATAAAATAGGCTTACAGCCAAAGAAACAGCCCAAAATATTTGTGTACTGTTAGAAATGGGGTTTCTGGTTGGTTAGGGTGTGCACCTAAGCCAGGCAGAACCCCCCTTCACTAGTCAGGGTGTTACACACCCAAGATAACCCTTACTCACCTCCTTGGTAGCCTAGCAGAGCAGTCGGGCTTATCCCAGAGGCAATGTGTACAGCTTTTGCGCAACACACACACACACACCAGTGACACAACAAATACACCACAAAAGAGACTCCACACAGTAGTATATAAAAATATCTCATATATTGTATGCAACACATAGACCACAATCACATAAATCCTAAATCACTTTGTCAACTAGGCAATTGTCATAACATCACAGGTAGTGCAATAAAGACAATACTTATAGGTTGCACACGTCATGAAAGCAAAATCACTGTACATAATATGCAGATCCTGAAATGATACTCGTTATCCTGTCATTACAAGGCCTAAAACAACATAAATCGTAACCTCAGGGCATAAAATGCAGGTGAATGTAATAAACCACATGAATCCTCACGTGTCACTAGGTATCACCCTCAGTACTTGTTAACGCCATAACCACAGAAGCAATAATAATCACATACAGGCTGGATTCTCTGCGCTCCTACAAGCAGGGTTACGGCAATCCTTGTGAGTCTGGCTGCAACAGAACAGATGGCTTGCTGCGCGCCTACTACCAGGAATACGGCAATGTAGGGAGTTTTCCTAATATGTGGCAAGTTCCAATCAGGGCCTCCATCGAAGACTCCTCTCGTAATGCCACCATCAAGAAACAAGGGCTCCCAATGTATGTGTTCCCCCCTGTTATGCACATCCCACGGGAGAAGGAGGAAAACAAATTGCAGGGCAAATGCAGGGAGGCCTCGCCCGGTCCTCCACACACTTCCTTCACAACTGCAGCTGCCCGCAAACGTGTGGGACAGCTGTCAAACACACACTCTGCCCTCTTCTAGGTAGGACTTCAGGGCAAGGGGGCACCCGCTTGTAGGCATTCGGCAACCTCGCTCCAAATACCAAAACCCAACTGCTTGCAGTCTCACTGTGCAGCGGCGGGACTCAGTCCCTTTCAGACTTAAGGCGGTCCACAGGGCATGTGGACCCTCCTGGCATCTAGACGAGGCAGCACCGAAATTCTTTCCTCAGAGTTGGGGGGTCGGGCCCTGGTGATCGGTCTCCCACGAGGTCGACCGGTCAGCCACGCTGCCACAGCTGTGCCTCTCGTTACCACAGCAACGGGCGGGCCGTACTAGTATAGCCCTCCTCGGCGCTCGTGGGAAGGGTACTCCATCCAGGCAGCACATCATGGCTCTGACCAGTGCAATAGGTGGACCTAAAAAGCGTCCAACACGCACTGGTCCTGTGAATAACACCAGCACATGGAGCAAAGAACAGCACTCCCCATGCACTGTTTACACAGTAGGGAGGAGACAGTCACGGCTCCCAGTTGCAATACACGCCAGCCAGCGGATCAGGCAGAAGGTCCAGCGCTGCCCACTTCAAAGTAGTGCCCACCACACACTACTGCTTTGGCACCGGCTAAGGCAGAAGAAACCTGAAGTCCTCACTTCTTTCTTGGCACAGGTTGGGACCAACAGGGGCAAAATACCAAGGCTTCCAAATGAACATGGGTGGGGGGAAGCAGACAACCAGCCCCTGGAGAACAACTGGGAGGCACGAGAGCAGAGAGGCAGTCAGCAAGCCGGAACACGGATTCTTTCAGCAATGTGTCAGTCTCTCTAGCAGGTCAGCACAACAAATCAAGTCAGTCCAATTGCGGTTCTTCCTAGCAACACAGAAATCCTCTGGTGCAGCAGGTAAAGCCAGCAGCATCTGGCTACGAGTCCCATGTAGTGTCTAAAAACATGGGGTCACAGCCCCTGTACTTATGCTCACAAAGTCTTTGTTCTGGAGGTAACTTCAAACAACTTTAGAAGTGCACAACACCCACCCCATTCAATCCCCAGCCCTGGCTCCAGACAAACTACAGGGGGCGGAGACAGCATTGTGAAAGCCAGGCACAGCCCTATTCAGGTGCAGGTGACAACTCCTCCCACCACTCTAGCCCAGGAAGACTCATCAGGATATGCGGGGCACACCTCAGCTTCCTTTGTGACTGTCTAGAGTGAATGCACAAAACAGGCCCCTGTCAGTCTAAACCAGACATTGATTGGAGTCAGGCTGAAAAGCACAGAGTCATAAGCACACAGAAATGCCCACTTCTAAAAGTGACATTTCTAAAATAGTAATACAAAATCTGCTTTCACCAATAAGCAGGATGCCTCATCACCATTCCAAACATTGCAACGCTACCCCTTTGATATAAGAAATTACCACTGAAACACATATCAGGGAGTTCCCAATGCAAGCCTATGGGAGGAGCAGTCTCACAGCAGTGAGAAACCAAATAGGCTGTTTGTCACTACCAGGAGATGCCACACAACAAAGGCACATGCCCTACCTTTTACCTACACTGCATCGGGCTACCTAGGGCCTACCTTAGGGGTGACCTATATGTAGTAAAAGGGGATTTTCAGACTTTGCTAGCACTATAAATGCCACGTCACTGCAGCAGTAAACTGCGAAAGGCTCTGCAAACGGCAAAGGCCTGAGACAGGTTTGAAAGGCTACTTCTGTGGGTAGTGCAAGCAGCGCTGCAGGCCCACTACTAGCATTTAATTTACAGATCGTTGGTATATGGGACACCACTGTACAAGGGACTTACAGGTACATTAAATATGCCAAACAGGTGCATACCAATCTTACCAAGTTTACAGGAGAGAGCACATGCACTTTAGCACTGATCAGAGGTGGTAAAGTGCCCAGAGTCATATAAACAACAAAAACAGGTCAGAAGAAATACAGGAGGAAGCCAAAATGTTTTGGGATAACCCTGCAAAAAGGGCCAGGTCTAACATGTACACAACAACCCAAGCATGTTTACAGAAAAACAATAAAGTGCACAGGAAAACAGAAACATGGGGGTTGGCGGGGGCAGTGTGCGTGGGTTTGTGTGTAAATAAATAGGCATCTATGCAATAGTAGGTCTAAAATAATAGGTGTGAAACTGGTGTGTTTGTGTGCAGGAGTGGAAATCTGTGTACAGTATCGATCGCACATCTGTTCAAAATTATGGTAAGCACTGTAGCACAAGTGTGTGCGCAAATAATGGTGTATAAAAACAAACGTGTCCTCTCCCACCCGAGCCAGTGTGTAGGTGTACACAAACACAAGGATGTGTGCAGTACAACACTCTGTACAATGAGTAGCGTAAGTGTGTATACAGTAACACAAGCATGTGCAGAGACACAAGTATGTGCGGGTACACAAGACTATCTATAGTAAAGCATAATGTAAACAGTACAGTAACATAATAGTGCAGCCACAATCAGAAACACATGTACAGCTCCCCTCCCCATGCTGCAGTGAACTCTAAACAAGCGCTAAGAATGACGACAGACTAGATTCTGCCTGCAAGATAGATAGAACCGTCCTGTTTAACTGGTGCCAAGCAAAAAAAAAAAGAACAATTCAACCGACGCCTTGAAAACAGAGCCCAACAGAACTTTAAGATGCAACTATTTAGAAAAGGAAACCGTGGCAGTTCATTTTCTACACAGCAGCACTTTTTATATTAATTGTACGGGGGTGGTTCTGCTGCGGACATACCTGCAGTCTGTGCCGTCGAGGCTGTTGTGTAGAGGTTTGTGTGAGTTGCGCCTGCCTGCTGAGTGTTGTCCCCCTATTGCCATCCCCCAGACCCTTGTGAGTGATTCACATAACACTGGAACAAAACTGAAAGTGTCTGCGAACTCCTGGAAATCAGCTGATCCGAGCATTTATTATAAGTGAAAAAGCAGCGCTGCTCCACCGGGAGCCCACCTCGGGAAACGTCATCCTCGCTTCCTGTGCTAGCATTTTTGTTTTGATTAAGGTAAGCATTTGCTTACTTCTTTTGCGTTGAAGATTACAAAGTTACGGAGGGCACAAACTAAAGAGACACCCTCATTGCTACAAACCACAAGTACGACATCTATCTTCAATTAAATACAGTCCTTAATTTGTAAAATATGAAGTGCAGGTGCTCAAAGTTTTTAAAGAGGCCACACCCACTTCCCCAGCCCCACCCACTTCCTCCAGTGGCTCTACCCACTTCCTTTATTGGCTCCACCCACATTCACAAGCCTCAACACATCAGAGCCACCTCCTCACTTCTTGAGTTCCGCAAGAAGCTGAAGGCCTGGCTCTTCACAAAAGCATATCAGGCACCTCACACCTGCCCAAGCCCCTGGATACCCTCCTGGGTGATTAGTGCGCTATACAAATCAATATAAAATAACATAATATAACATATAGGAAGCCTATGACAACAACTTAAAAGTGAACTCAAATTAGAGAATGTGTGTAAATCTCAAGATGCAGCTTTAGAAAAGGTCATTTGAGGACTTGAGGCAGCTTTTCAAACAAAAGAAAATGTGCTTGTATTGTGCTGTTTAAAAGAAAGGAAAGGATGAAGGAAGAAATACATTAAAGAAGGCAGCAACAAATGCAGGCAGGAAGTGGAGCACTGGAGTAAGGAAATAAATAAGTAATGGATGAAAGAAGTAGGAAATAGGAAAAGAATGTGAAAGGAAGAAATGAAGGGATAGAGGGAGAAACACACCATGTATGTTTGTAAAGCACATATTCATTAGAAGGGGGGCCTTGACACCAAATTAAAAATGTTATTATCCAGCTCAATTACCCTCATTTTATCTAAAGATGAAAGACTGAGTGGCCACACCAAGATTTCAATTTATGACCCTGAGATAGAACACAGATTCCTGTAGTGGATATAAACATATGTGCAAGAAGGAAAAAATTAAAAGGGAGAGAGGGATGTGGAGAGGTCCGAAGGCAAAGATAGATTCAGTAGACAAAGAATGTGAAGAGAAATGTGAAAAGCAGAGATTGGGATTGCAAGATTGGAGTGGAACGTGATGAGAAGGAAAAGTGAAAAGAGGAGAAAGGCAAGGGAAGAAGAGTGGATAGCGGGGAGCGTGTGAGAGTAGAGTGGAAGGGAAAAATGGAAAGGTGAACAATGAAAAACATTTAATGAGGGGAGGGGGCGATTAAGAGAAAACGCGGATGTAGGGCAGAAAGTGAAGGAAGATTGGAGAGAAGGGAAGGAGTGAGGTGTGAAGGGGAGGAAGAAAAGCAGATACTGAGGGAGAGCAAGAAAAGAGTACACCTCTGCTTTATTAAATATACAGCAATTAATTATGTAAAGTTGAGGGGTGACAGGAGTGTATCATTCTTGGCCTGCTTCATCAATGCATAGCAGTGTTTCCAAGACACACAATAGCGATTATTTAACTGTGTTAAGTTTTATGCCATCAAAAGATGTTTTGTGCCATCACAATAGGTATGCCTGATAAAAACATAATAAAGTGTTAGTTATACCATTGGGATTACGCTTTGATGGTGAACCACGCTCTCATGCTTCAAACAAATAGTTCTATTACATAATCAGGCTATAAGTCGCGAAATCCCACTGCCACCTATTTTCAAATGAAATCAGACATTCAACTCCATTCAGAGAGGCTTCCACACACACTTTTTAACTAATAAAGCACAAAATTCAACTGAGTCTGCTGCCTGTGCTATATTAGGATTGTAATTTATGATCAGCGAGTAACAAAAGGACGTCTGTGACAAAAAACAGAAACCCACTGAGCTAACCACATAAATACAGTTCTGTCATCTGCATGGTACATGTTCTACAATACCCCACTGCACTACAGTCAAAACTCCAACTAGACAAAACTCTGATCTCTCCAACAGGGACATAAGGCTTTAAGTATGCAGCAGGGGTTTATGGGACATGGGTCTTTGGAGGTGAAGAGACGGTGTGGGGCGATAGATCTCAGCAGGCTCGTGGGGGTGGGGGAGAGGTACAGAGCGCCCAACATAGCCTAGCCCCTCTGATAGCACGTTTTGAATCAATGCTTTTTTTCTCCAGGTCGAAGCTGAGAAATTCCCAGTGTATCCTCTCTCTGGTTAGGGGGAATTGAGAAAGCCTCCTGGTTTGAGTGGCCAAGACTGAGAAGGCCTTCGCAGTCTCACGTGCGAACTCTTAAAGTATGGATACTCAGGGCCCAGTGCAGACTTTAATACAAAGCAATGGTGGGGAGGGGTGCTGTGAGCGCAAGGACGGGAGCCAAGGGGCACTACAACAGGAGTGAGCGAGTGGTGTGAGAGCGAGGGGCATTGTGATACAGAGGGGAAGGGGACTGTAAGCAGAGGGGCACTGAGATACCGGTGAGAAAGGCACTGTGGAGACTGGGGCACTGCGATAGATGGAGAAGGCCACTGTGGAGAGAGGGGCACTGTCAGAGGTAGAGGTGGGACACAGTCACCGTGGCAGGGATGGGAGGTGTTCAAGGCGCTTGTGGCTGCAACGGTGCCCATTGCAGAAGGGAGAGGACGGGTGTGATAGGGACGAGACGTTACTGGGACAGGTAGGAGTGAGGTACTAATACACTGACTGGCAGGAAGAAATTTTTTCACTTTCGGACCACCCTCAGCTGCTTCCCGTATTTTGTTATTACCCTGAAAGGCCTTGTCTGGGCTCCTGAGGCAGGCAGTTACTGGGCAGTTTCCTGCGGGTGCCGCTGTGCAGGAATTTAGCGATGGTGTCCCACGGCCAAGCACTATTCTGTCCCTCTGTTACCTGTAGGATAACAGATGTGTGTAAAATAAAGCACGCACTACTCACCTAACCTTGCAGCTTCGGCTACACTGGAAAGCGCAGACCACTGGCTGGCGCCGCTGAAGTTATGCTCCCTGGTCATCGTGCGTGCAGTTTACACTGCGCATGACACAACACACCCATCCTTCCCCCACCCTGAAGACCAGCACTGACACGCGCCAAAGCAAGCACACTAACAGCATGCACCAAATCAACGTGCAGCTGCACAAGCCTCGCTCCGAGGCTGGGGCGTCTTAATGGACTGTGCACAGTGCTGGCTGTGCATGGGAGAAAAATTCAATAGACCCGGCCCTGAGAAATAGGTGCCGGTGCTCAGCAACGGAAAGCACTGGCACAAATTAAGCACTGATTAAATAGGAAATCTATCTTCAATTAAATATTTTCAGTTTATCAAATTCCTCGAAGGTTCAATGTTTCTAGGTAGTCCCTTCACAATTGTTTTGCATGTGCAGCACAGAACAAGCCTTTGCTGCCCCAGTTCAGCGCTGTTTACGTAAAATCAACCACGGCCTGTGTTGTCGGCGAAAAAGTCAGTATTCACGAAACGGACACATGATATTGGGTAAGTAGGTAATTCATACAGGCCACGAGGGAAGCACTGTTACTCTCACAACGTACGTCACAACGAGGATGTAATGTCCTACGGGACACGTTCTAGTGTTCCGCAGGAAGTTGTAACCCCAGCCACTCCCTCGAGGGCTGGACACACTGCACCCCCACACCCATCCATCACGGGTGCCACGGGTGATGTGGCCCCGTCAATAAAAGGGCCCGGGTGCACGTGCTCGTGGCCAGTTATCGTACCCAACTATGCAGTGTCAGTCTTGGTCATTCACCAGCATGTGGGCCTGAGGCCCAACACCACAGAGGAAAGCAACATCTTCGAACAAAGCTGGGGCGGATATGCCCACGCGGCAATGCGCATGGGCAAAGGATAGAAATTCGGACCCCTCCCCCTCGGTTCTCTCTGGACCTACGCCACTCTCGAATGCCATTGGCTGAGGACATCTTACTACTCTGGGTTCTTTCTCAGCCCTCTCCCAGCTGGCAAAAAAGTGTCAGAGCAGGGACATCATTGGCAGCCTAGGAGCTGTAAGTTGCAACTTTATTTAAAGGTGACAGAGTGGCACCTTTAAATAAAGCTGCCACGTGATCACACACTGTGTGATCCTGACCAATTACTTTTTTCATGTGCGTAACATTCAATACTGGAAGAAAATTGGAGTGCTTAGAAAACGGGTCTGTATGAAGAATTAGTGGTCAATATCATTTCAATCATCAATCAGGGAATTGTAAGCGCACTACTCACCCGTGAGGGTCTCAAGGCACTGGGGGAGATGGGGGGGAACCGCAGTTCCGTTCAGTCAAAAAGCCAGGTCTTGAGCGCCTTCCTGAAGGTGTTCAGGGAGGGGGCGCGTCTGATGGTGATTGGGAGCTCGTTCCAGGTCTTTGCCGCGATATAGGAGAAAGTTCTTCCCCCTGTTCTGGCTCTGCGGATGCGTGGTGTTTCGGCGAGGATGAGTTTGGCGGATCAGAGGTTTCTCTTGGGTACATGGAAGTGCAGTGTAGTTCCTATTTCCCTAATAGGCTCTGCGCATTGGAATAATATAACCTATAGGTTTGACATAGGACTAAGGTCGGTATGTCCCTATCGATTATATTAAACTTAATTACCTGTGCCAGCTAGCTCAGAGGCCACTAGAAACTCCTTGAGAACAAGAAGAAAGTAGTTTCTGGCAACCGAAAAACATGACAACTTTGTTTCCCTTTAGAAGCGGAACACATCTCAGAATCGTGGAAACAATAGATAACAGTTTCACTCATTCAATCGTGCATGCTTAGTTTCTGCAGAGTTACACGGAAAGGAAAGACGGGCGTTTCAATAAAAAGGGTTTTATTGAACAGTCTTGTTTCTCGTGTAAGAGATATGTGCTGTTATGATCACAAGACAGTATGCAAGATAAATAATGTACAGCGTAAGCAGTAGAAATAAATAATACTGCGCTAGCATTGTCTTTTAGCATATGTTCACGTACATAAATAACATGAGCTAAGAATGCGGGTACTCATTCGATGCGTCTCTAAGCTAGTTCTACCTCAATGTACCTAACCTAGTCTAGGTGTAGGGAAAGGTAGAAGTAGGTGGAGTATTCTCGAGTATGGTGGAGTAAGAGTGTGTTAAGTCTAGTATGCCAAGAGTCCCTCTAGGATCTAGTCAGCTCCATACCTTGAGAATGAGAGAGGTGGGAATCTCCTGCTGGATCTGAAACTCTAACACCCCGCGAAGGGAGTCAGAACACTGGAAGCTGGATTCGTCTGCGTGCAGGAATGACAGCGTCTTCTCAGTGCGTCAGGCAGGGATACGGGCTCCTCTGAAGTCGAGGTCTCCTCTAACTTGCTTGGGCAAGGGAAGGTATATTTATACCTGGTAGGTGTCTTGGAATGTTAGCATTGACATGAAGTCGGACAGAGGAAGATGTCAGGAATGAACCATTAAGGTATAACTGTTCATACATAATAGATGAGTTCTTGGAGAAATCAATAGTCTTGTGCTAGGGGAACTCCCGAAGCTTAAGAGTCTGGTTTCTAAGAACTCGTTGTGACGTTAGGGTGGACGGATGTCGGTGACCATGCCTGTATTTGGAGTGCACGGTTAATGCCTAAATATGGACAGGGATTCTATGCCTATATAAGGGCAAGGCGAATTGTGCCCACATTAGGACATGATTCAGGAAAACCTATATACGGACCCCTAAAGCGGAATACAACACCCACTCCATCTTCGATTGAACGATAATACTAAATGCTAAACATTTTAAATGCTAAACATAAAATTGAGTACCACATATTACTAAAAACATTTCTAAAAGCATTTTAAAAGAAGCTCAAAACTGTTGAAATGCCATAGGTCCTATACATTTAAAGCATTGTTTTCATTCTAAGCATATAACGGAAGTGGAATGCAACGTGAATGAAACAGTAATATATACATATGATGAAATGGTCGACAAGTTCTTACAATCAAAACCATTGCATATCATGGAAGTAAATGAAATGTTAGACAAATAAGGTGACAATGTGTCCCTGGAAGTATTCAAAGAAGTCCGTTTTATAAGACTAGTTCTACCGTAAGCAGATTGTTCATTTGCCATGTCATTTCAAAAATTAAAAAAAAGAAAAAAGTTCAATTCTGGGAAAAGTTCCAAGTTTGAAAAATAGGAAGGCCAAATTTCATTGTTGCCCTGGTACACTGTGAGCTGAATCAAAGTCAGTGTAGGGGTCTGGCGTAAACATTAGATCATCTATTTCCGTAGCCAAAATATCGTCCACCGAAGTTGGCGACATTTGGAACACCTCGTTCAGAAGGTTAATTGCACAGAGATGAGAAACATCGCCTTCAGCAGAAGATGCATTGTTCGCGTCCGTTGTTACCTGTGTGCCCGTTGATCCATCTCGTACCTCAGCAGCAGCCGTAAGCGTCTGTGAGATCTCAATGAATGCCGCCATCAGGATTGGAAGCCTCTGGGGACAACACACAGCATGGGCCGTTATCGGGTCCAGCAGAGTATCGATATCCGTTGGCATGACTGATGGGAGTGTTAGACAGGTGTCTAGCACGCATTCTTCACCGCAAAACAGGCAGCCTAGAACAGGTAAAATGCAATCTTGCCAGATTGGTCTGAATGACAGGAACCACGTTGTATTAAGTTCCCGTAGATGAGGCATGCCCAAAAGCTGTACTATTCGCTCACGGCATTTCCGTTCAAGGAGGGCTCTCTCCACATCGCTCGGAGTGATGTTGGCGAAGAGGCTTGCCATAGCGTAGTAGGAGGAATAGAAACAGAATTCCTGCAACAAGTGCTAGAATTAACGGCACACCACCAAACACCGAATGTGCGAAGTTTGGGATGATTCCGAGGACAGCCTGGAAAGGTGCTAATAGTCCGGAACAGATGGTCTTAAATACATGTACAATTCCGCTTGTATCAGACATGTTAAAGATACGTCCTATCATTTCTACGAAATGTATAGGGCAGTTTGTACGAATTAAAGCTTGTATCTCAGCCGAAGTCCTTGCAACTTGTAGATCATAGGTTTCTTTGGCCGAGGTCAAAGGCACTGATTGTTGTATAAGCATGGCTTTCATTCTGCTTAAAGTATCAAATCGTATAAAAGAGACATTCAACGAAGGCCATAGAGGCGACTCCCTGACTGTGACTATTGGGGCAAACAATACTTGCATACAGCAAGTGACCCTGGAGTTGACCGTTACTAAATATGGGATGCCTGGCAACATGCCACAGCAACTCTGATCATTCAACATGAGGTAACTCCCATTAGAAAGTTGTCCAAACGTTGGATTAATCACAGCAGCTGGTGTACCCTGCTGGTGGCAGGACAAGTTTGCCACAGAACCATTACAAGCCCTGTGTAAAGAAATGTCCTGACAAATCAGTGAACCGCTTAGTGCACTTTCACAGTGTGTACCGCTTAGAAACACTTCACGATCCCCACTCCAACATCTATAGGTGTAAGGTAAATTCCAGGATGTCTTAATGTATTCTTTACCCAACCTTTCATATTTGCCTGCTTGCATCTGTTTAAGGCAATACTGAAACTGGAAAGTTTTCACAGGTAGACTAATTTTGCCATGAATGAGCCATTCCGAAGCTGGTTTTTCTGCCACTATGAATGGTAATTTTTCAAGTTTTTCAATGCTCAGTATTGTATACTTTGCTCCCCTCTGTGCCAGTTCGATCTGTTTATCAGTTAGATTGTATTCTGCAAACAGAGCAGTCGTGTTGATAAAACGCCAAGGCACATAGCCCGCACGCAAAGATTGCAGCGTCCAGCTTAATAACATAATAGAACGTAACTGAGACTGGCCTTGCTGTAACATGGCTAAATCTTGTTCCAGTATGTCGATAGCAGAGGATACAACACTGTCCAATGAATAAATTCTGGAGGACAAAGTTGTTAACCCATTGTCGACCACAGAGAGAGTTTTCTCTAAGTTAATACGATCAAGTTCACATATTCGTTCTGCGGCCTCCATCTATGACACCTTCCATGCTTCATTATAAGCAGCATAAATGCCAGCATATATGAAACGTTTTTGACGCGGTTTTCTTGGTCCAAGCAAGAATTCCCTAAGGTCGGCGTCTTCTTTAAGTAAAGATAAGTGTTGTTTCACATCCTTAAGTGTAGATTTTTGCAGCCAATCGAGGCATAATTTTCCTACACTGTATGTTGTTACTACCCCCGGATGCTGTCTTTGGACGTATCGTGGGTCTGGCCTATGAATAGTAAACCCCTGTGTTTTATTCAGGAATCTCCCTTGACAGTTGTTTGTGTCTGTTGGCCAGATCAACCATTTTCTCCAATCAGGATTTGTTCTGTTGAGTTGTAGTATGGTGTCAACTGTAACCGCTGCCTGTGTATTGTTATCACTTGCAGGTGTTGGTACAGAAGGATTTTTCATGTCTTTGATCTTGGCTAACCCAAGGCAAGACGTTTGTTGGACCGTGTCATTCAAAAACATTATTTGCTGAGGGACGATACAGGCTCTAAATAAAGCTTCTATCCCCTGCACTTGCCAATCTTTAGTACCCCAGACAGATTTTGTGTCTATTGTGTCTTTCCATAAGTCGAAACCCTGTCTAGACAGTTGGGCAATAAAAGCTGCAGAGTAAATCTGTTTTGTATTTGTTAACATAATTTTCAGTCCTGTTTTGTTTACATTTCTATAGTAAAATGTTTCTGGATCAGATGTATTGTATCCTGATAAATATGGAAACATTTTAGCAAATGTTTTTGAACTACCTTTTGGTGGTGTAGGACAATGCTCCCATTGGTTAAACATAAACACATTTCTAGGTGTTGCAGATTTATGCAAAAAATGATGACCATAGTGGTTATAGCAATACAGCTGTTCATAGTCTGATGAACCCTCTAAATATTCATTATTAGAAAATACAGCAGATTTTTCTAGGTCAAACATCATATTATTTACAGTTTCAAAGTCCCAATCATCAGAAAAGGTACTGGATGAAACAAAATCACTTAGTGAAATCTTAAATAAATGTGGAATGTTCAAATGTTCCGTCGGGCCAAAAATATCAAAATCAGTTTTGTCCCACACTATACCATCCTGTATAGGAACGGCTGTGATGTTCACTGCAGACAAGTCTCTTGTTTCACAATGGGATGGTTTGTGAGGTTTCAAAAGTAAGTTCACTTCTTTTCTTTCAATGTCCAAATGGATGTATCTCCCATTTATAAGCACACTCATAGTCATAACCAAAGCTAGCCACATCAGGAAGAAAAATATTCCAGAAATAACCCAAAGTTCAATCCATGGTGAAACTAGATGTCTTTTTCAAAAAATGCAAAAAGTCTTGTACTTGCTGTTTAAAAGTTTTTGATGCTGGCGACGTCTCGGGCTCACTCGGATCCTCAGAAAACGTATCAAAGTTAATGAAGTAGCCAGAAGCAGTTCTGTCAATTGTTGGAATTGCATCAGGATTTGTAGAAATCGCTGGGACCAGTTGATCACTTGTTACATTGGTGTAGACAGGTGTATTTGGACGAACTGTTACTTGTGTTTCAAGAGGGATGAGTTCCATAGCATTGTTGCTCAGTCCTTCATCTGTTACTGCTGAAGTCTCGATGGTTATCAGTCTTTCAGTCTGAACCTCTTATTAGTAGCGAGAGGAGTGTGTCTGCTACTAGGTCGGAGTCCATGAGGCCTACTATTTAGTATTGGCCACATACTGTGGTTTGATGAGGTCGATGGACACAGATCTTTTCTCCTTTTTTCCAGCAAGGGGCGGCAGAAGTACTGTTCTTGTTCTGTGTATGGCTAGGACAGGTACTGGTTGTCTGTAAGAAGGTCCAAATTCCTTCTTGTCCGCAATCTTCTCTCTGACTAGATCCCCAACTTTTGGAATCCAGACAGGCCTTGCTGGGACTGCCGGTTTTTCCCCAGTGGTGGTTGGCTGCAGGAATACGTTGCTTTGTTTCGTTCTTATTTCATTTAGGTCCTGTAAAACAGCCAAACGATCTTTGATATCAAAGGGTTTATTTTCCACCACTGTGCACTGCATTCCAGATCTGGCACCCACATTCTTGTCCCAAATAGGACCTCATATGGAGTGACACCCCCTAGAGAACTTCTTGGCAAGTTGTTTAATGAGCGTTGGACCCCATAAAGATGTTTGACCCACCCATCACCCGAACCTAATACCCTAGCTGTTATAGACTGCTTTATGTCCCGGTTTTTCCTTTCCACAACAGAATTTCCCTCAGGATGAAATGGAGAGGAGTACCGCAATGCAACGCCCAGACTGGCTATGGCGTCTTTGTAAGCCCGAGACCTAAACGCAGGGCCCTGGTCAGAATGTAGCGTGCCTATTGCGTATGTGCCGATAAAGACTCGCAAATCTTTTATAACAGTTCGAGCGTCAGCCGAGCGCTGAGGCCATATCCATAGGAACCTTGACTTAGTATTTGTGGGATTGCACTTGTCCATAAGGACGTCTGTGCATGGATAGTCTAATGCTGTCCAACAATGGTGTCTGTACTGGGCAGCTACATTCGTAGCATGGTGTCTGGTGGCTTTCTCGCTGTAATTTACAGTCTATGCAGTTATTGATGAATATGTGTATTTCTGTATTCTTCCCAGGCCACCAGTACATCTCTTTTAATGTCAATATTGTTTTAGAGATCCCTTGATGTGACAGACCCTCCCCCAAATGTGTTTCATAAATCAAAGCTGCTCTTCGTTCCATGTTTGGAATTACCTTATCCCCCACTCCAGGGATTCGAGCAAAAGGAACGTTGCTTGCATCAATTACATATGAGTACTTGAGTGGAAACTTTTTTGGTAACCCTGCACCACTGCCTTTGCTCGTAGCATTGACAGCCAACATTATCTCACTGTCTATTTTCGTTTTTGAATGAGTGATCGCAGCTACGGAAGCCGTCTGAACAGCCCCCTTTGCGGCTTCGTCAGCCAATGAATTCCCTGCAACGTGAACGCCATCACGTTGATGACTCAGTGTATGGATCACGTGAGCCTTTGGTAGTTCGCTTTTTAACTGAACTACTTGTTCCCAAAGTGTTTTATGCTTTATTGTGCCACCTTTTGCATCTTTGAACCCGTTTTCAAGCCAAGTTTGTATATATTTATTATACGACTGCACACAGTAGAAAGAATCGCACACTATTAGTGTGGGGAATTCTCGATCTGTACTTACAAGTGCCAGTTTGAATACTTGTAGTTCAGCTCGCTGAGCTGTGCAATCTCCTAGAGACTGGGTTTTTGTGACCATAGGTCTGAATTTGCCATCGCGCATGCGACCTTTAACGATTGCGCACGCTGCACTGTAAGCTTGCTTACTCCCTGTTGCGGGTTGTGCGGGTCCGTCAGTGTAAATTATGAATTCGTACTGATCGAGAGGCAGAATCTCAGTAGGCAGAGGACATTCATGTTCATATTGCAGGAACGCTTGTGTTTTTAGATCGGGATCAAAAACATATTCAACATCTGTTGCAGCAAGAGAATTAACCCATTGTATCCATCTAGGATGTAATGCTGTAGCATTTGGAATGCTCGCTTTTGTTACCGCCTCTAAGGCCGGAACTGGGGTTACGACAATAATGCGTTTCCCTTGGGCTAGAGCTCTTTCTTTTGCTACAGCGGTTTGAACTGCTGTCAGAATTTTTTCTGTTGAAGTGAAGTGCATTTCTGCTGGTGTATACAAGTGTGATTTGTATGCAATTGGTACTTTCTCACCCTCATTAAATGCTAAGTAGGTGAATCTGCATTGACCCGAAATTATTCGGATCACTAAATTGCGTTGACTTACGCGTGTTTGTAAGTGATTTGTTGCTAACATGTTAGCCTAGAGTGAACGCAAGATTTCTGTGTGTACTTGTGTCCAATTTTTGATTGAAAAATCAGGTTTGATTAATGCGTAGAGAGGTTTAACCCTTTCTGCGTAATTTAGAATGTATGTTCTTCCAAAATTTAGGAAACCCAGGATGGATTGTAAATTTTTCAGCGTCTTTGGAGGTTGGAGCAGCGCACACCTTTCTAAAAAGTTGGCTGCCAAGCTCTTGCCTTCACTTGAAAGCTCATATCCTAGAAACAGGACATTGAGATGGGCAATTCTGGACTTTTTGAAGTTGAATTTGTAGCCCTCAGAGGTGAAGCCCAGTATAATGGTGCTCACCCTGTTCAAGTGTTTATCCAGGTCATCGTCTGTCAGATAGATGTCATCGACATATGACAATGCCTCATTATCATAAATTTGTAGTAACTCCGTTACTCTCGCTGAAAATAACCCCGGGCTGTTCTTGAACCCTTGTGGGAGTCGACAAAATTGACGCTGGGTCCCCATTATTGAGAAAGCTGTTAAGTACCTGCTTCCAGGTGCTATGTTTTGACAAAAGAAACCATTTGAGATATCCAATGTGGTTTTGTATTTTTTACGCACAATGTTATTCATTAATGCTGTACTATGTGCATTTTGCACTGCAAATGTTTTAGAACAAGTGTTTAAGTGTCTGTAATCCAAAACTAGACGATAGGTATTGTCTGGTTTGGAGACAGGAAACAAAGGATTGTTCATTGAAGAGGTGCATGTTTCAATCACCCCCTGGTATTCAAGTTGATCTAAGATCTCCCTGACCTGTTTTTTAGCTTCTTGCTTTATTGGGTACTGCCTTTGTGCAGTAGGTTCATTTTTCAGATGTATTTTATGGTGAGGTGAATCCTCATCCCATCCTACATGATTTTTGTATAATGCTGGGGCCTGGGCAACTGCCCATTTCCTGGCATAAGTATATTTTAGATGAATTGGAATATGGTTAGAGAAGGCAGGCATAATAATGTCCTCGCCATGTGGGCACTCCCTGACAAATTGTGGTGGCCAGTCTTTTTCTGCTAGAAGTATGACATAGCCCCTTGAAAGTTTTTCCCAAAAAGTGCTTTCACCTTTCTAGGTATGTCTCCCTCCATCCGGAGTGTTATTTCATATAACTTTTGTGGAGTAATAACCCTGGTGTCTACAGTCTCAACTGTAATGTACTCATTCAAGTCCACTATCTCCAGAAGTTCCTTCAGGTTCTGGCGAGCTATTGTGACTTCTGCTGCACTGTCCAGCATTGTCTGAGCCCATTCTCCGTTCTTGAGTTGTGTTCTCAGTATCCTCGGCATGTCTAATCTTCAGACCTGCTATCTTCTTCTTTGAGAATTGAGGTTTTGATTTATTTTTCGGAACGTGTTTGTCGTCTTTCGATTTCACGCGTTCTTCTCTATTTTCTAACCGTCCTCTTCTTTCCGATGTCTGTGACGAGATCTGAAAGGTACGAGAGGAACGTGTATCAGTATCTTGATATCTGTCAGGCTTTTTCAAATTATCCCTATTCCTGAGGTTATACCTCCTTTCAGAGGGCTCCTTTTGAGGAGACCTTCCTCGGGATTGAGAACGTTTCTCTGAATTATTTTTATTAGTTTCCCACTTCTTTTTAGAAGATGTAGGAGTTTGTTTAATAGAGTCCTTTTCAGGACTTTCAGATAGTTTCGGCTTCACTGGTCTTCCACCCAAACTATCTCTGCCTAATTCTGCATATGATTGTTCTATTATTCTGGGTAGCTCAGTTTGATGTTCTTTTAACATCGAATTCCCTTAATCGTTGGCGCATCGCCACTGCTGCTGCCTCCCCTTTAATATTAGATAATATTATTGTTGAGACCTGGTCGAAATTTGTCAGTAATTTCATACCTAAATTTAGAGAAGGCTCTGCCCCGTATTCGTTTTGAATTTGTTTCAGGACATCTGGTATTACTGCAATTGATGGAATACCATGTGTTTTAGTATAGATGGCAGCAAAGACAGAGCCCCAAGTGGTGCAGTCTTCCAGTTGTGGTGTGATCCCCATCGGTAAACAGATTGTTAGGATTCTGTGTTTCTCATACGGGCTAGTATTTGGAAATACTGCTTCGATTTGAGTAATTTTTTGAGCTATCCAGAATGGAATTTGCTCACGTTTTGTGGGCATTTTTTCCATGACTGCGTATAGAGTCTGTGGTGTAATTTTTAGTGTATTCCCCTGTTGAGGAGTTTGATTTGGAAGTATCAATGGTGGTTGGACTGTGAAAGTCCACATGACATATTGGACTAGTTGTCTGTAGATTTTTATTAACTCTTGTAGTTGAGTAAGTAATTTCTCGTCTGACATTATATCGAGGTCAGGATGAGGAGTGTAGCCGGCTAGGATCGGCCATGTTGCTCCTGGTCTACCTAGTGGACCGAGCCTGGTAATGTTTCTGTGATGTTTTAGGGCGCCTTTAAACCAGAGCTGATGCTCCTGGTATGTTAGTGGAATTTCAATATCCTCGAAAGGAATATATTCCTCTGGTGGTTCATCTTCTTTGTAGAAGTGAAACAGTCTTGTTACTGAATTTGATTCCGAAAATATTACCCATGAATAGAATACCTCTGTCTGAAAGGATTCGTGTGCCTCTATCACGAAAACTGCTCTACCGCCTCTCGGTGGTAGGCCGTGTTTTATAAGTTTTAGAGTGATGGCTCTTCTTAAGTTTGGATTGATGTCTATGACACCCTCCTCGGTTTCAATAAAACCTGTGATGTTATAAGCTTTTAAAGCTGGTTGACCCGCAACGCCACCGTTGTCGTAGTCAGGCATTTTGTTTTTTGAAAAATGTAGAACAAGTTTCAAGGAAAAAAGATAAGGTGCACAATATTTTGGAACACTGTATCCTTCAACGTTGAATAAACCAAACAACTAATATATAGAGTGCTTCCCTATTTAGTTATGGCGGATATTTAACCCTACCCACTTCCGGACGTCTTATGGAGTATGTGAGTAGGGGTCTCTGAGAAAAGCACGAATGAGTTACTCAGTATCTAGCGTTAAATTACTGCCTTACCAAACTGTTGGGCGCCATGTAGTGTAGTTCCTATTTCCCTAATAGGCTCTGCGCATTGGAATAATATAACCTATAGGTTTGACATAGGACTTAGGTCGGTATGTCCCTATCGATTATATTAAACTTAATTACCTGTGCCAGCTAGCACAGAGGCCACTAGAAACTCCTTGAGAACAAGAAGGGAGTAGTTTCTGGCAACCGAAAAACATGACAACTTTGTTTCCCTTTAGAAGCGGAACATGTCTCAGAATCGTGGAAACAATAGATAACAGATTCACTCATTCAATCGTGCATGCTTAGTTTCTGCAGAGTTACACAGAAAGGAAAGACGGGCGTTTCAATAAAAAGGGTTTTATTGAACAGTCTTGTTTCTCGTGTAAGAGATATGTGCTGTTATGATCACAAGTAAGTATGCAAGATAAATAATGTACAGCGTAAGCAGTAGAAATAAATAATACTGCACTAGCATTATCTTTTAGCATATATTCACGTACATAAATAACATGAGCTAAGAATGCGGGTACTCATTCGATGCGTCTCTAAGCTAATTCTACCCCAATGTACCTAACCTAATCTAGGTGTAGGGAAAGGTAGAAGTAGGTGGAGTATTCTCTAGTATGGTACAGTAAGAGTATGTTAAGTCTAGTATGCCAAGAGTCCCTCTAGGATCTAGTCAGCTCCATACCTTGAGAATGAGAGAGGTGGGAATCTCCTGCCGGATCTGAAACTCTAACACCCCGCGAAGGGAGTCAGAACACTGGAAGCTGGATTCGTCTGCGTGCAGGAATGACAGCGTCTTCTCAGTGTGTCAGGCCAGGGATACGGGCTCCTCTGAAGTCGAGGTCTCCTCTAACTTGCTTGGGCAAGGGAAGGTATATTTATACCTGGTAGGTGTCTTGGAATGTTAGCATTGACGTGAAGTCGGACAGAGGAAGACGTCAGGAATGAACCCTTAAGGTATAACGGTTCATACATAATAGATGAGTTCTTGGAGAAATCAATAGTCTTGTGCTAGGGGAACTCCCGAAGCTTAAGGGTCTGGTTTCTAAGAACTCGTTGTGACGTTAGGGTGGACGGATGTCGGTGACCATGCCTGCATTTGGAGTGCACGGTTAATGCCTAAATAAGGACAGGGATTCTATGCCTATATAAGGGCAATGCGAATTGTGCCTATATAAGGACATGATTCAGGAAAATCTATATACGGACCCCTAAAGCGGAATACAACAGAAGGTGATTCTCTCGTTGAGGTATTGGAGTCCGGTGTTGTGGAGGCATTTGTAGGCGTTGGTGAGTATCTTGAAAGTGACTCTCTTCTCGACGGGGAGCCAATGGAGATTTCGTAGGTGTTGGCTGATGTGCTTGTGTCGAGGGATGCCGAGGACGAGTCTTGCGGCCGTGTTCTGTATCGTCTGGAGCTTGCAGAGTAAGGACTTGTTGATGCCGGTGTAGAGGGCGTTTCCATAGTCAAGTCTGCTGGTTATGGGTGCGTGGGTGACTGCCTTCCTTGACTCGGGGGGGGGGGGGGATCCATTTGAAAGTCTTGCGGAGGATGCGGAGGGTGTTGAACCAGCCAGGTGCGATGGCGTTGACCTGTCAGCTCATGGAGTGGGAGGAGTCGAGTACGATGCCGAGGTTTCTTGCGTGGTCTATGGGGGTCGGAGGGCTGCCCAGGGCAGTGGGCCACCAGGTTTTGTCCCATGCTGATGAGGTGGCTCCGAGTACGAGATCTTCCATCTTCTCTGAGTTGAGCTTCCGGCAGCTGTTGCTCATCCAGGATGCGACGTCCTGCATGCCTTTCTGGAAGTTGAGTCTAGTGGTGGCGGGGTCCTGGGTGAGGGAGAGGATGAGCTGGGTGTCGTCGGCGTAGGATACTATGCTGAGGCCTTGCTGTCTGACGGGGGCTCTTGGAAAGTGGATTATTGGTAGGGGCAAATGTAGGTCTGCCACTGGCAATAAGGCCACTAACACAGTATAGGGCTCAGAATAGGTCTTAGAAAGTTATTCCCATGCTCAACCCTTGGTAACGTGGCTGTGAGCAGACAGGCTTAACTTCAAAGACAGGTATGTAAAGCATTTAAAAACACCTATTCAGTAAATAATTAAGACACAACACAAAATAAAAATCCAACACCAATTTATAAAAATAGGAAATATTTTTATCTTTTAAATGACACCAAAACGAAAAACATCCACTGTAGGGAACCAGAGATATGAAGTTTTAAAGATTAGTCACTTTCTAGTGCTTAGAAACCAACAGTGCCCCTTTTAGTCATTTCGTTTTCTCTGACAGGGACACACCTTTAGAAATTGTTCTGGAGAATTTCTCACCACGGTTGTGCAGCCCCCTCCAGCAGGCTGGGTCCAGTTAAAACTCCTTCCTGAAGTTCTTCTTGCCGGTCCCAAAGTATCCAACATACAATCCAAGGTTCTGGAATCTCCAAGAGGGTCCTTGAAAGTGTGAAACTTCAATTCCGCAATCCACTTGAACAAAACCCTTACAAATCCACTGGTACTCCAGGCCGGGGATTCTTTGTGGGGATGTCCAGGTGAGCTCTGTTAACCTGTAGCTTGCAGGGAGTCCACTCTTTAGTTCTTTTACAGCAAGGTAGTCCACAGGGCTGTAGTTTCAGATGGCGCAGTCTTCAGAGGGCAGGCCTTAGAAATTGCGCCTCAAAATTCTCAGCATGGCAACGTCTTGCTTTCTTAAGTTTCAAGCAGCAGATCTGAGAGACTCTGCCCCTCTCAGATACTTATTCCAAGTTCTCTGAGTCAAGCAGGAGGTCACTTCTGACCAATGGGAGCAGGGCAACTCCCCAAGAATATGACCACATCCTGTAGAGTGTGGCATTATTTTGTCCCAGAGTGCACCAAATCCTCCAAATTCATAATGGCTGATTATCCAGCAGGGAGGTAAGAGCTGGCTAAACACTCCCCTAGGATGGCTACTTTTCATAAACTCTCCCCCTTGCTTCTGTGCATTCCTTCCATAAGCCTAGCTCTGGCTGAGGTGAAAAGTTTAGAGTTGTGAATGACACTGTTTTTTTCTCTTCTCTTTGAAGACCATGGTTTACGACTCCTCCCCCTGCCCTCGCATTCCTGTGGAACAGCACACTGCCCTCCCAGAAGAGCTGGTTAACCCCAGGGGCTCTTTATCACCTCTTCAAAGCAGCCTGGCTAATCCACTTAACTCTGACCAATCAGGACAGACCACTGGAAGGCTGAATCTGGACTTACAAACAAGAAAGTCTTATAACTTCTTGTATGTACACTTTAGGAGAAATTCAACCATATCATATTCTTGAGTTTATTAATACCATTCTGGGAAGTCTTTGAATGGTACTTTTAGCCTTCTCCTATCAAGCGTTATTAGTTAATAACTTCCTGCCATGTTAACCTATGTGGCAGGGGATTTGCAATGGGAAAAATGACTTGGGCCATTTTTCCAGCACCAGGACTTACAAAAAAATATTTTATAAGTACGTCGCTTATATCTACAGGACCCCCACCCCATGGGACAACTAGGGGAGACTTTAGGGGTTCTGAATCTGTAGAAATATTGCAGATCCTCCCTCCACAGGGCTCCTAGCATCAAAGTCAAATTTGGGCAGCACTTTATCACAATGTGGGGAGTGAAATGTGAAATTTCACTTAACCCAGGGCATATAAAACTCATTTTATAAGGGTCTACCTTATAAATACCTGACCCCCCCCACCCCAGGGACATCTAGGGGAGACCCTGGGGGGTCCTAATATGCCAAAACATTGTAGGTTATCCATTTTTAAGTGCCCCAAATCCCAAAGTCGAGTTTGAGCACAATTTACTTTTTAAAAGCAGTCCTGCCACCCAGGGCTACTTTTAAACTGACCTCAGGCTTCAGCAGTGCACACATGCAAGTGCAGAAAAAGCTGCTGGCCTCTAAACTGCCAAGCCCTATTGTGGGCTAGGGACTTCTAGGTAGTTTTAATCCCCCTGCCCTAATATTTAATAGGGTCTGATAGGGTAGGACATGCCAACCACAGGGGTACCCCAACCCTTAGTGTACCCTAGTGTATGTAGGTGTTTTCACTGTATTCTAAATGTGTCTCTTTTCAGCATAGCACTGGCCCTGGGCCTGGTTAGGCAGAGCCCAGGGTCAGTCAGAGTCAGTTACCACCAGTACCATTCAGCAAAATGTTGGGGGGTGCCCAGGGCACAGGATGACTTTGCAACATAGCCCCCCCCAAACGAAAGGTGATGGGTTACTAACCTACACCCTGGTAGTCCTCATCAGCTAAGTGGAAAACCCTGGAAAGTCCATCCGCATTTGCATGGGCAACCCCAGGTCTGTGTTCCACTGTAAAGTCCATCCCCTGTAGGGAAATGGACCACCTTAACAGCTTGGGATTCTCCCCTCTCATCTGCATGAGCCATCTGAGAGGCCTGTGGTCAGTTTGAACACGAAAGTGAGTCCCAAACAAATATGGTCTCAACTTTTTCAGGGACCAAACCACAGCAAAAGCCTCTCCCTCAATGGCACTCCACCTCTGCTCTCTGGGAAGAAGCCTCCTGCTAATAAAGGCAACTGGCTGATCAAGGCCCTCTTCATTTAGCTGTGACAACACTGCCCCAATCCCTTGCTCTGAAGCATCTGTCTGAACCACAAATTCTTTTGTGTAGTCAGGGGCCAGCAGCACTGGTGCTGAACACATGGCAGCTTTGTTATGTTATGTTATGTTAAGAATGGATTTATAAAGCGCACAGCTACTCAATAGAGGATCCCGGCGCTAAGATAGAAAGATACAGAGGCCAGGGTGAAACAACGTTCCCGAGGCGGAAGGCCATTAAACTGCATGCTGGAACAGCCAGGTTTTCAGTTGTTTCCTGAATGCCATTATACTTGTGGCTTGTCTCAGCGATAGAGGTAGCTTGTTCCAGAATCTAGCCACTTGCACTTGGAACGAGCGTCCACCACGGCGGGCTCTGAGACACTTAGGGATGACAAGTAGATGTTGATGTGCTGATCTAAGGGATCGGCCGGGTATGTAGTAAGAGACTCTTCTGCGGATATACTGTGCCCCCATGCCGTGCAGAGCTTTAAAAGCAAGGACCAATGCTTTAAAGAGTACTCTGCATCGGACAGGCAGCCAGTGCAGATTCTTCAGATGGTGGGAGATCCGGTCTCTAGGTCCAAGTCTCAAGACTGCTCTGGCTGCCGCGTTCTGCACGACTTGCAGTCTATTGAGGATAGACTCTGGAAGGCCCAGATAGAGCACGTTGGCATAGTCCAATCTGGAGGTGACAAGGGCCTGAACGACCGTCTTTCTGTGAGAGGTCGGTAATAGAAAAGAAACCTACGGAGCATTTTCAAAAACCCGAAGCACGTACCCGCTACCGACTGTACTTGAGGTATCATAGATAAAGTGTCGTCCATTTTCACTCCCAGATTTTTTACGATCTTAACTGCTGACTGGGGGGGAGACATATCCGTGGGCCACCATTGCTTCCAGGCGTCCAGAGGGGGTGTGCCAAAGAAAATAATTTCCGACTTTTCCGGATTACATTTGAGATGGTTATGTCTGAACCAAGCAAAGATTTCTCTCAGACATTTATTAATCTTTTCACCGTTAAACTCCTCCCCCTTCTTGCAAGTGAACAGCAGTTGCGTGTCGTCGGCATAGGATATAATCATAGCCTCCCCTGCCTCCGCCAGGGTAGCCAGGGGAGCCATGTACAAATTGAAAAGTACAGGGCTCAAGATAGATCCCTGTGGCACACCGATCTTCAAGGGCGGCACCCTGGCAGAAAACGGGGGCGACCAGACCTCTTGATTTCTATCCTCCAAGAAGGAAGAGAACCACTTCAACACCGTGCCTTCAAGTCCACACTCCCGCAGCCTCTGCAGGAGGAGGCCATGGGGCACGGTGTCGAAAGCCGCAGAGAGGTCTAGAAGTACCAGAACAGCTTTGCCGGCCTTTTCCAGGGTCTCCTTGATGGAATCAGAGACCTCCAACAAGGCCGTCTCTGTGCTAAGGTTCTGCCTAAAACCGGACTGACTTGGGTGAAAAAGATTATTGGCTTCAGCAAAGTCGCTGATCACCATGTCAACATATTTCTCAATTGTCTTTGCGAAGAAGGACAGTAAGGAGATTGGTCTATAGTTAGTTAAGACCATGGGATCAGCCGTAGATTTTTTCAATAAAGGGATAATTTTTGCACTTTTCCAACTTACTGGGACTTGACCGCTGAGAAGAGACACGTTCAAAACGTTATTCACAGTGGTGTTCAGAACCTCTGCCATTGAAGCCAGGAATTTGGCAGGGCACGGATCCACGGGAGAGCCGGATTTAAGGGCCTTCATTATTGATAAAGACGTCTCAAGGGACATGGGAGGGAAGATGGAGAGGGTGGCCCTCCCGTCCTCATTCGGGGGGGCAGTTATAGAGGAAGCCATCGCATCTTTCCCAACTAAACCATCAAAGGAGGATTGAATTGTTATAATCTTCGTATAGAAGAAGATGGCTAACTTTCCAATCCAGACAGCAGAGGGAGGGGAGAGCCTTGTTGCAGCCCTAGGTGAAGAGAAGCTTTTAACGATACTGAAAATTTCTTTGCTTTTATTTCCTGCGGACTCGATTTTAGATGCAAAGAAGCTTTTCTTTGCTTCCTGTATCTTTTTATGATATTCTCTTAGGGCCTCTTTATAATTCCTTTTATTTTCTTCGTTAAAATCATTCCTCCATACTCTTTCCTGACGTTTACAGTCCTTTCTACACTGTCGCAAGGTCTCGTTGAACCAGTGTCAAAAGCCTTCTGACACTCTGGGGTCCAATCCACTTTCTTGGGCCTCTTTTTAGAAGTGAGTTCTGTTAGAGGCCCCACAATGGTCCCATAATTTTGAACAAACCTTCTATAGTACCCTGTCAGTCCAAGGAATGCCCTGACCTGAGTCTGGGTAACAGGAGCTGTCCAATCCAAAATAGTTTGGATTTTAGCGTGGAGAGGCTGTACATGGCCCCCACCTCCCAGGTGGCCCAGGTACACCACAGAACTCTGCCCTATTTGGCACTTGCTTGCCTTAATAGTCAGGCCTGCCTGCTGCATGGCCTGAAGCACTTCCCTTAGGTGGCTTAAGTGATCCCCCCCAGGTAGGGCCCCTCAGTATGGAATCAACTTTGGTGGCCTGCGGAGGCGGGGAGCTGTCCGGGCCCGGTGACCAAGGCAAAGAACCTAGGCTTTATATTCGATAGCGAATTGAAGTTTGGGAAGCAAATTAATCAAGTAACCTCCTCCTGCTTCTTCACCTTGAAAGTTTTGCGCAAAATCCTGCCGTTTATCCCATTTACACTCAGGAAAACGGTAATTGGCGCCCTTGTACTTTCCAGAATTGACTATGGTAATGCGCTATACTTGGGAATAGATAAAGGCCAAACTGCTAAACTACAATCTCTGCAGAATGCGGCAGCCCGTGTGCTACTCGCTCTCCCTAAATATCACCCCACGTCTGCCTGTATCAGACAGCTTCACTGGCTCACTATCCCGCAAAGAGTAAAATTCAAAGCCCTCTGCCTGGTGCACAAGGCGCTCCATGGAGGTGGTGCCATGGACATCCAAAAGCTATTTTCCTGGTACCAACCCCTACGAAGCTTGAGATCGGCCAACACAGGGCTGCTACTGGTTCCTAAAATAAAAAGAGCTAGATGGGGTGTTAAGAGTTTTTCACATCAAGCTGCTAAGTTGTGGAACTCCCTCCCTTCACAGTTGAGATTGCAATCCAATAGGTCTATCTTCAGGAAACAGGTTAAGACCTGGCTCTTTCCTTAAGGGTTTTAGATAAACGAGTCTCTGCATCAGTATGAATTCACCTCAGCGCCAAGACACCTCGGCAATCGAGCGCTTTATAAATACATCAGTCAGTCAGTCAGTAGAACTGTATACAGCTATATCATCCAGGTAAGCTGCACTGAAATGTTCCAACCCAGACAAGACCCTGTTCACCAACCTTTGGAAGGTGGCAGGTGCATTCTTTAAGCAAAAGGGCATTACTTTGAACTGATAATGTCCCTCGGGTATGGATAATGCTGACCTCTCCTTTGCTCCATCAGTGAGGGCAATCTGCCAATAACCTGAAGTCAAATCAAAAGTACTCAGGTACTTAGCAGCCCCTAACCTATCAATGAGCTCATCAGCTCTAGGTATAGGGTGAGCATCAGTCTTTGTGACTGCATTCAATCCTCTGTAGTCCACACAGAACCTTAACTCCTTGGGTCCCCCCTGAAGATTAGGTTTAGGTACCAGCACCACTGGACTGGCCCATGGACTGTCAGGCGGTTCAATTACCCCCAAATCCAGCATCTTAGCAACCTCAGCTTTAATGCTGGCTCTGACATGGTCAGACAACCTGTACAGTTTATCTTTGACAGGTAGGCTGTCACCAGTGTCAATGTGGTGCACACACCACTCAGTGATGCCTGGGGTCAAAGAGAACAGGCCAGCAAACTGCTCCAGCACTTGCTTACAGTCTCTGTGCTGCTGGTCTGTCAACTTGAGAGAGAGCACAACTCCCTACACTGACCCATCTTGCACATTAGTGGAGAGGAGGTCGGGCACAGGCTCAGTTTCCTCCTTCACACCCTCATCAATGACCAGTAACATGGTCATGTCTGCCCTGTCGTGGTGGGGTTTCAATCTATTCACATGCAGGACCCTATGAGGGTTCCTGGGGGTGCCAAGGTCAACCAAATAGGTAACCTCACCCTTTTTTTCCAAGATTGGATAGGGCCCACTCCACTTGTCATGGAGGGCCCTGGGAGCCACAGGCTCCAACACCCACACCAATTGTCCTGGAGTATACTCAGGCATAGTAGCCTTATGATCATACCAGTGCTCCATGAGCTCCTGGCTGGCCTCCAGTTTCCTGTTTGCCTTGTACATGTACTCTGCCATTCTAGATCTCAGGCCTAGCACATAGTCAAGCACATTGTCCTTTGCTTCTTTAAGAGGCTTCTCCAAAGACTCTCTCAGCAGGCTCAATGGCCCCCTCACAGGGTGTCCAAACAACAACTCAAAGGGACTGAAACCAACCCCTTTATGTGTCACCTCCCTGTAGGCAAACAGTAAGCATGGGAGGAGAACATCCCATCTCCTCCTGAGTTTCTCTGACAACCCATTTATCATGCCCTTCAGGGTTTTGTTGAATCTCTCAGCAACACCATTTGCTTGTAGGTGATAGGGGGTGGTGAACTTGTAGTTGACACCACACTCATCCCACATAGCAGTCAGAGAGCTGGACAGGATGTTCGTGCCCCTATCTGATACCACCTTGTTAGACCTGGCATCATTGGCACGGGTCTCTCTTCCTCTTTTCGCTTCTGACCTTTTATGTTGGCTGGATTTAGATGCTCTGGGCGCGGTGCCACTGCCAATCAGTGACACAGCGCGAATGCTCCCTGTGTAAAGATAACTGTATGAATTGGGATAACCATAATTGGCTCGTTTGGTTTACCTGTCAGCCCCTAGTATCAGTGCACTGTGTGTGCCCAGGGCTGGTAGACCAAATACTGCTGGTGGGCCTGCAGCGCTGATTTGCGCTACCCACCGAAGCAGCTTTCAAAGTATGTCTGTGTAGCATGTTCTAATAGCGAGTTACCCTTCATTTCCCTGGTTACTATTGAGAGGCTATCCGTTCTCATAGGCCAGAATGGGCAGGCTGAGCATTACATGCCCTAATCCTACCTGCCCCCAGGAACCTGATAGGAACGTCGAATTTGATATGTTTAAGCTCAGAACATTGAGATACATCTTTTAGTAAGGATTATTAGCGCAGCCCGTGTTCGAAAATGCTCTACTAGAAACAAGGTATTTTCTGGCCTAAGCTTTCCGGTAGGCTTTGCTAGCGTGTGTATTGGCCGTCTGGTTTTGGAGCAGCAGGGCCAGCTGGGTCAGACCTGGCTGTAGAGAGAGATCGGCATTTAGTGTAGGGTGAGGGGTGACTCTTTGATCTGAGCAGGGCTGTGCCTGGCAAGGTGAATGATGGCTCCACCTCCCACTGGGCGTCTGATAGCAGACCCCCAGATTCTCAAAGGGCAGGATGTCGCCTCGTAAACCAAGTGCTCCCCGACCCCACCGAACTGGTTCTGGCTGGATGCAGTGATTTGTGACTGCAGAGAACAAAGACTTTTTAGGTATAAAACGCTGCGCTGAAACCTTTTTCAGGTGTGTTCCTTCTGGATGTCAAGACGAAACTATGTCCGAACGGACTTTGAAACTTCACCAAGCTTGCTGAAGAAACTACCCGAGGGCCTGAATTGAGAGGTCCTCCTGCTGAAGTCTCAGGGACATTAGACTTCACCCCGTCAGCTGCCTGAATTCCTGTGCTAGGGATTCTACTTGCAGGTGAGGCCTCCGTCGAGTAATCCGGAACCTCTAGTTCTACTGTGAGGAACGCGGACTGGTA
Source organism: Calotriton arnoldi (assembly GCA_963921515.1). Classification (NCBI taxonomy): domain Eukaryota; kingdom Metazoa; phylum Chordata; class Amphibia; order Caudata; family Salamandridae; genus Calotriton; species Calotriton arnoldi. Next base: position 211,394 of record CAWUFW010003937.1, read on the forward strand.
ACCCTTGTTAACTCTGTGTGTGGGCCGCCGCAGCTAAGAGAGAGCTGCCGCCGCTGAGCGCCCGCCTTAATTTGAATCTTCTGAACCTTCGCTGAACCTGTGTGGGCCGCCGCAGCTAAGAGAGAGCTGCCGCCGCTGAGTGCCCGCTTTAATTTGAATCTTCAGAACCTTCGCTGAAACTGTGTGGGCCACCGCAGCTAAGAGAGAGCTGCCGCCGCTGAGCGCCCGCCTTAATTTGAATCTTTGGAACCTTCGCTGAAACTGTGTGGGCCGCCGCAGCTAAGAGAGAGCTGTTGCCACCGAGTGCCCGCACTTGTGTCAACTTTGCATCATCGTGATTTGTCCTGTGGGCCGCCACAGCTAAGAGAGAGCTGTTGCCGCTGAGTGCTCGCACCTTTGCTAACTTGGCATCATCGTGATTTGTCCTGTGAGCCGCCGCAGCTAAGAGAGAGCTGCTGCCGCTGAGTGCTCGCACCTTTACTAACTTTGCATCATCGTGATTTGTCCTGTGAGCCGCCGCAGCTAAGAGAGAGCTGCTGCCGCGGAGTGCTCGCACCTTTGCTAACTTTGCATCATCGTGATTTGTCCTGTGAACCGCTGCAGCTAAGAGAGAGCTGCTGCCGCTGAGTGCTCGCACCTTCGCTAACTTTGCATCATTGTGATTTGTCCTGTGAGCCGCCGCAGCTAAGAGAGAGCTGCTGCCGCTGAGTGCTCGCACCTTTGCCAACTTTGCATCATTGGGATTTGTCCTGTGGGCCGCCACAGCTAAGAGAGAGCTGCTGCCGCTGAGTGCCCGCATCTTTGCCAACTTTGCATCACCGTGAATCGTCCCGTGGGCCGCCGCAGCTAGGAGAGAGCTGCTGCCGCTGTGAGCCCACCATGGAGCTGCACGACGAGAGTCATCGCCACCACCAGCCCGGGCCGCCGCAGCCGCGTGCTGCTGCCGCTGGGAGCCCGCCTGTCCCAGAGTGCCCCAATCATTGTGAGTGCATGTTGCGGACCACTGCAGTCGAGAACTGTGGTCGCTGGGAGTCCGCCTGTCACCATCTCCGCTTCTTTGAGAAGCTACGTACTGTGTTCCCACCCAACGGCAGGTATCTGGTGCGCAACGTGTCGCGTAGACCCAGGCCTTGAACTCAGTCAGTGCCACGTTCTGGTGAATACGTTATTGCCTTTTTAAAGTCCCTACTGATTTACATGCATTGTGACTGGTTAAAACGCTTTTGAGAGTCTCGTACTAAACCTTAGATAAAGATACTATTTTTCTATACCTCCTTGAGTCGTGTCCTTTTGTGGTGTCGTTACTGCCTTGCTTCACACACTGCCTCTGAGATAGGCCTAACTGCTCGTGCTACGTTACCACAGGGTTGAGCAGGGGTTATCAAAGGGGGTAGCCCACTTGCCCTGACTTAGGAAGAAGGGTCCCTATTTGGGCATTGGCGCCAGCCATGGCCAACTAGAGACCCCCATTTCTAACCTTGGCGGTCAGCGGTGAGGATCAGAACTTGCATTTATGATCCACCTACAATAACTGGTAGACACCACTAGTGAGTACAGACCAAAGTGCAGACACGCGCGGATTTTGTTTTTCCTCTTCAAATTTTCTTTTTTTTGGTTGGTTGGTTGTTTTAGTATTGAATTGTTGATCGCAGCCATGAGTACTGCTAATATGGGAAGGCCAACATTCAATGCTTCGGAGGATCTCGCCTTTGAGGAGGAAAGATTAGATACCTATACTGCCAAACAGCTGAAGTCATTTTGTAAGCAATTCGCAGTCCCCGTGATAGGTCTCTCTAGGAAGGAGGAGTACCACAAGGCGCTGAAGGCCTGGTGGGAAGCCAGAGGGTCCGCTGGGGATGAGGAAGAGAATGCTGGAGGGCAGCAGGATGAGGCAGTAGAGGGGGGGAGATAGAACACCCTCCAATCCAGGTACTAGTGTATCCCAAAGGAGCCTGACCCCAGAAGAGCTGGAGGACAGGGAGAGAGATAGGAGGCATAGTTTGGAGATGGCGAAATTGGAAGGTCAGAAGGACCTTGAGAGTAAGAAGTTAGACATTGAGAAGAATCGATTGTCAATTGAACTTGAGAAAATGAGAATGGAACATGAGAGAATGTTGAGGGAGATAGAGATCAGGGCGAGGAGTGTCCCGGTCTCCCCTCTGGTGGCAGCATACCTTTAGTAACTCCTGAGAGTAGAGTTTATATTCCTAAGGATGTCATTAAGGATTTTCACAAGAGTGAGGATATTGGGCAATGGTTTGCCGCATATGAGATAGCAATGGTGTCCCACCGGGTCCCTGAGCAGGATTGGGGAGCGGGATTGTGGGGGCGCTTTGTGAGTGATGGTAGGGATACCCTGTTGGACCTGCCTGAGGACTGAGGAGAGCAGGATGGTGTATGCCCATATGAAAGAAGCTTTGATGACCCATTATGGTTTGACCCCAGAAATGTACAGGCAGAGGTTTAGGACCTGTAAGAAGTTAGAGGGTACCACGTGGGTTGAATATGTGTCTTTTTTTCTGCAGAGCAATGGATCGCTGGGTAAAGGGTAGCAAAGTGAAACTTTCGAGCAATTGTATGATTTGTTTGCGTGGGAGCATTTTTCTAGTAACTGTTTTCCAGAGCTACGCCAGCACCTGATTGATAGCAAGCTGACTAACCCTAGGAAGCTTGCTGAGGAGGCGGACCTCTGGGTGAACACCCGGGTCCGCAAAGGTTTTGTGGGAGACTTCGCCAGAGGTGGGCAGGGTCCCCAGCAGAGAAGTGGGGGGACAAGGGTAAGCCGGGGAGTTCCAGAGAGGGCCCCAAAGTAATTCCCCAGGGAACCAAGCAGTGGTGTCCCAGCCTCCCCTGAGAAGAAGCCAGTGTCCCCGACAGGTAGGCCTGTTCAGAGGGGGCCACTCACCTGTTTCAAGTGTGGTCAAGTGGGCCACCGGTATTATGATCCCCAGTGTCTCCAGAGGGACCCCAATGCATCCCTTCGTGCACCACCCCATGCACCATCCCGCCAGATTGCCAGTGTAGCCCTGGGGGGGAGGAGGTAGAGGTCCAAGGGGGGGTGGGATCCCATAGAGTTAACCCTTGTCTCGCTAGGAGACTTTGAGAAGGTCCCTAACCCCACACTGCTGAATAACACTCAGAAGTACCGGCAGTGAGTGACCATCAATGGCCATAGGGTGGAGGCTCTCAGGGACACCGGAGCTAGTGTAACTGCTGTCAGCTCCCGGTTGGTGCCCAAAGAGCAGGTTGTCCCCCATGCATTCTGCCCCGTAGTGTCAGCGGACAACTCAGAGAGCCAGTGTGAAGTGGCTCAGGTTCCCTTCGAGTGGGAGGGGGGGGGGTCTCAGGAACTCTTCAAGTGGCTGTGAGGCCCGCCATGCCTGTAGACTGTCTGTTGGGCAATGATCTAGAGAACTCCCCGTGGGCTACGGTGGAGAGAAAGTCTCATTTGGAAATGTTGGGTCTGCCTGAGTGGGCGTGTGTGACCACTCGGTCCATGACAGCTCAGAAGGATGTTCAGGAGGGTCTGCAGCCTGGAAGTATGGCCCAGGCCCCTGCCTCAAAGAGAAGGGATAGGGGGTGCGGGAAACCGGCCCCTGCAGTTCCCACGGTCCCAGAGGGAGCAGACCTTGAGGGGGATGCCCTGGAACCTACAGGGGAACAAGTGGCCGAACTGGGGGACCTACCGGAGCTGACCCATTGGCAGCAGGAAGGGGGGCCCTCCAGGGAGGAATTTTGCGAGCAACAGAGAACCTGCCCTTCTCTTGAGGGGGTGCGGCGGCAGGCCGCCGCCCAAGCAACAAGTGACCAGACAGGGTCACATTGGATCTATTGGGAGAACGACCTCCTTTACAGCGAGCCTAAGGTTGCTGAGCCTGGGTCAGCCCATGTGCTGGTGGTACCCCAGCGCTTCAGGACCTTCCTACTGGGGTTGGCTCATGATGTGCCACTGGCCGGACATCTGGGGCAGACCAAGACCTTTGAGAGGCTGGTCACCCACTTCTATTGGCCCCAAATGCGCAGGAGCTCAGATGCTCACTGCAGGACATGTGAGACTTGCCAGGCAAGTGGGAAGAGTGGGGGAAAGATTAAGGCCCCACTACAGCCCTTTCCCGTTGTGAGCACCCCATTCGAGAGAGTGGGCATTGATATTGTGGGGCCTCTGGATCCCAAGACAGCCATGGGCAACAGGTTCATCCTGGTCTTGGTGGACCATGCCACCCGGTACCCTGAGGCCATCCCGCTCAGGACAGTGACGGCCCCCGTGGTGGGACGGGCACTGATGGGGATTTTCTCCCATGTGGGATTCCCCAGAGAGGTGGTGTCCAATAGGGGAACTAACTTCATCTCCAAGTACATGAAGTCTCTGTGGGAGGAGTGTGGGGTAACGTATAAGTTCACCACTCCTTACCACCCCCAGGGTAATGGGCTGGTTGAGAGATTCAACCGGACCCTCAAGGGCATTATTATGGGCCTAGGTGAGCCCATGAGGCGTAACGGGATGTCCTCTTGCCATGCCTGATGTTTGCTTACTGTGAGGTGCCAAAGAAGTCCTTAGGGTTCAGTCCCTTTGAGCTGCTCTATGGTCAACCGGTAAGAGGGCCTCTGAGTCTGGTCTGGGAGGAAGGCTGGGAGCAATCTCCCAGGAAACCTCCCCAGGATGTGTTTAGTTACATGCTGGCCTTCAGGAACCAGACTCGGCGTTTCAGGAAACTTGCTGAGGCAAACCTGGAAGCCAGCCAGGAAGAGATGAAACGCTGGCACGATCAGAATGCCACTCTTATCGAGTTTTAGCCTGGACAAAAGGTTTGGGTCATGGCCCCGGTGGAGCCCTGTGCGCTCCAGGATAGGTGGACCGGCCCCTTTGAGGTGGTGGAGCGCAAGAGTCCTGTTACCTACGTGGTGGACTTGCAGTCTCCCAGGAACCCCTTGCGGGTCCTGCATGTTAACCGCCTTAAGCCCCACTTTGAGAGGTCTGAAGTGGGCATGCTTCTGGCCACAGATGCTGGGACGGAGGAGGCGAGCGAGCCCCTCCCTGACCTCCTGTGTGCAGGGGAGCGAGATGGGTCAGTGGAGGGTGTGGTCCTCTCCACCACACTGACCCCTGAGCAGCAGGGTGATTGTCGCCAACTGTTGGGGCAATTCAGTGATCTGTTCTCCCTGGTACCTAGTGTCACTGATTGGTCTGTCCATGACGTGGACACCGGGGACAGTCCTCCCATTAAGCAGAAGGCTTACCGAGTGACTGACCGAGTAAGGGTCTACATTAAGGATGAGGTTACCAAAATGTTTGCCCTTGGGATGATTGAGTCCTCTAGCAGCCCTTGGTCCAGCCCAGTGGTCCTGGTACCAAAAGCTGCAGCGCCTGGTACCATCCCAGAACTTCGGTTCTGCGTGGACTATCGGGCCTCAATTCAGTCACGAAGACTGACGCGCACCCCATCCCCAGAGCTGATGAGCTCATAGATCGGTTAGGGGCTGCAAAATACCTCAGCACATTTGATTTGACGTCTGGGTATTGGCAGATCGCCTTGACCGAGGAAGCAAAGGAGAGGTCAGCCTTCTCCACCCCCGATGGCCACTACCAGTTCCGGGTGATGCCCTTTGGAATGAAGAATGCCCCTGCCACCTTTCAGAGGCTGGTCAACAGGGTGTTGGTTGGGCTGGAAGACTTCAGTGCCGCCTACCTGGATGACATTGCGGTGTTTAGCTCCTCTTGGGAGGACCACCTGCGCCACCTCTGGGAGGTATTGATGGCACTGCGGAAAGCAGGCCTCACAATCAAAGCAAGTAAGTGCCAGATTGGGCAGGGTTCTGTAGTGTATTTGGGGCACCAGGTGGGGAGCGGCTAGGTGGCGCCCCTTCAGCCCAAAATTGAAACTATCCTGGCGTGGGAACCCCCCAAGACTCAGACGCAGGTGAGAGCCTTCTTAGGACTCACGGGGTACTACAGGAGGTTTGTCAAAGGATATGGTAACATTGTTGCACCCTTGACTGAGCTTACTTCTAAGAAGCAGCCAAAGAAGGTAAACTGGACTGACACCTGTCAGAACGCTTTTGACGCCCTGAAGACTGCCATGTGCACTGCACCCGTGCTTCAGGCGCCCGACTTTTCAAAGGAATTCGCTGTCCAGACAGACGCCCCAGAGCATGGTATAGGGGCTGTTCTGTCACAGATCAATGAGGAGGGACTAGACCAACCGGTAGCCTTCCTAAGCAGGAGGTTACTTCCCCGGGAACAGAGGTGGAGTGCAATTGAGTGTGAGGCATTTGCTGTGGTCTGGGCGCTGAAGAAGCTGAGGCCATATTTGTTTGGGACTCACTTCCGGGTTCAGACAGACCACAGGCCCCTTAGATGTTTGATGCATATGAGGGGTGAGAATCCCAAGTTGTTGAGGTGGTCCATTTCCCTACAGGGTATGGATTTCACGGTGGAACACCGCCCTGGTACAGAACACGCCAATGCTGACGGTCTGTCCAGGTTTTTCCGCCTTAGTGATGAGAACTCCCAAGGGAATGGTTAGTTCTCCCCACATTTTAGCTGGAGGGGATGTGTGTTAGACCTGGCATCATTGGCGGGGGTCTCCCTTCCTCTTTTCGCTTCTGAACTTTTATGTTGGCTGGATTTAGATGCTCTGGGCGCGGTGCTACTGCCAATCAGTGACACAGCGCGAATGCTCCCTGTGTAAAGATAACTGTATGAATTGGGATAACCAAAATTGGCTCGTTTGGTTTACCTGTCAGCCCCTAGTATCAGTGCACTGTGTGTGCCCAGGGCTGGTAGACCAAATACTGCTGGTGGGCCTGCAGCGCTGATTTGCGCTACCCAGCGAAGCAGCTTTCAAAGTATGTCTGTGTAGCATGTTCTAATAGCGAGTTACCCTCCATTTCCCTGGTTACTATTGTGAGGCTATCCGTTCTCATAGGCCAGAATGGGCAGGCTGAGCATTACATGCCCTAATCCTACCTGCCCCCAGGAACCTGATAGGAACGTCGAATTTGATATGTTTAAGCTCAGAACATTGAGATACATCTTTTAGTAAGGATTATTAGCGTAGCCCGTGTTCGAAAATGCCTCTACTAGAAACGAGGTATTTTCTGGCCTAAGCTTTCCGGTAGGCTTTGCTAGCGTGTGTATTGGCCGTCTGGTTTTGGAGAAGCAGGGCCAGCTGGGTCAGACCTGGCTGGAGAGAGAGATCGGCATTTAGTGTAGGTTGAGGGGTGACTCTTTGATCTGAGCAGGGCTGTGCCTGGCAAGGTGAATGATGGCTCCACCTCCCACTGGGCGTCTGATAGCAGACCCCCAGATTCTCAAAGGGCAGGATGTCGCCTCTTAAACCAAGTGCTCCCCGACCCCACCGAACTGGTTCTGGCTGGATGCAGTGATTTGTGACTGCAGAGAACAAAGACTTTTTAGGTATAAAACGCTGCGCTGAAACCTTTTTCAGGTGTGTTCCTTCTGGATCTCAAGACGAAACTCTGTCCGAACGGACAGAGGAAAGGACTTTGAAACTTTCACCAAGCGTGCTGAAGAAACTACCCGAGGGCCTGATTTGAGAGCGCCTCCTGCTGAAGTCTCAGGGACATTAGACTTCACCCCGTCAGCTGCCTGAATTCCTGTGCTAGGGATTCTACTTGCAGGTGAGGCCTCCGTCGAGTAATCCGGAACCTCTAGTTCTACTGTGAGGAACGCGGACTGGTAACCCTTGTTAACTCTGTGTGTGGGCCGCCGCAGGTAAGAGAGAGCTGCCGCCGCTGAGCGCCCGCCTTAATTTGAATCGTCTGAACCTTCGCTGAACCTGTGTGGGCCGCCGCAGCTAAGAGAGAGCTGCCGCCGCTGAGTGCCCACCTTAATTTGAATCTTCAGAACCTTCACTGAAACTGTGTGGGCCACCGCAGCTAAGAGAGAGCTGCCGCCGCTGAGCGCCCACCTTAATTTGAATCTTCGGAACCTTCGCTGAAACTGTGTGGGCCGCCGCAGCTAAGAGAGAGCTGTTGCCGCCGAGTGCCTGCACTTGTGTCAACTTTGCATCATCGTGATTTGTCCTGTGGGCCGCCGCAGCTAAGAGAGAGCTGTTGCCGCTGAGTGCTCGCAACTTTGCTAACTTGGCATCATCGTGATTTGTCCTGTGAGCCGCAGCAGCTAAGAGAGAGCTGCTGCTGCTGAGTGCTCGCACCTTTGCTAACTTTGCATCATCGTGATTTGTCCTGTGAGCCGCCGCAGCTAAGAGAGAGCTGCTGCCGCTGAGTGCTCGCATCTTCGCTAACTTTGCATCATTGTGATTTGTCCTGTGAGCCGCCGCAGCTAAGAGAGAGCTGCTGCCTCTGAGTGCTAGCACCTTTGCCAACTTTGCATCATTGGGATTTGTCCTGTGGGCCGCCGCAGCTAAGAGAGAGCTGCTGCCGCTGAGTGCCCGCATCTTTGCCAACTTTGCATCACCGTGAATCGTCCCATGGGCTGCCGCAGCTAGGAGAGAGCTGCTGCCGCTGTGAGCCCACCACGGAGCTGCACGACGAGAGTCATCGCCACCACCAGCCCGGGCCACCGCAGCCACGTGCTGCTGCCGCTGGGAGCCCGCCTGTCCTCGAGTGCCCCAATCATTGTGAGTGCACGTTGCGGACCACTGCAGTCGAGAACTGTGGTCGCTGGGAGTCCGCCTGTCACTGTCTCCGCTTCTTCGAGAAGCTACGTACTATGTCTCCGTCCAACGGCAGGTATCTGGTGCGCAACGGGTCGCGTAGACCCAGGCCTTGAACTCAGTCAGTGCCACGTTCTAGTGAATACGTTATTGCCTTTTTAAAGTCCCTACTGATTTACGTGCATTGTGACTGGTTAAAACGCTTTTGAGAGTCTCGTACTAAACCTTAGATAAAGATACTATTTTTCTATACCCCCTTGAGTTGTGTCCTTTTGTGGTGTTGTTACTGCCTTATTGTGCATTGTCATAAATGCTTCACACACTGCCTCTGAGATAGGCCTAACTGCTCGTGCTACGTTACCACAGGGTTGAACAGGGGTTATCAAAGGGTGTAGCCCACTTGCCCTGACTTAGGAAGAAGGGTCACTATTTGGGCATTGGCGCCAGCCATGGCCAACTAGAGACCCCCATTTCTAACTCACCTCTTTTGGAAAACCGACTCTGGTGAACACACCAATGATTGCTCTAGCCACTGCAGGAGCATCAATGGTTCTAAGAGGGATTGCTTCAGGGTACCTAGTGGCCTGGTCCACTACCACTAGGATATGCCTATTCCCTGATGCAGTAGGTGGGTCCAGGGGACCAACAATGGCCATCCCCACCCTTTCAAAAGGAACCCCAACCACTGGCAGTGGTATTAGGGGAGCCTTTGTCTTGCCCCCTGCCTTGCCACTGGACTGACAGGTGACACAGGAGCTGCAAAACTCCTTTACCTTTTCAGACATATGGGGCCAGTAGAAATGGTTCACCAACTGGTTCCATGTCTTTGTCTGTCCCAAATGTCCTGCCAAGGGGATATCATGACCCAAAGTCAGGATAAACTCTCTGTACTTCTGGGGCACCACAAACCTCCTGGTGGCCCCCTCCTTGAGGTTTCTGGCCTCAGTATAATGCAGCCCATCTTCCCAGTAGAGTTTGTGAAACCCACTGTCATCCCCCTCCTCTTGCTTAGAAGCAATCCGCCTCAAGCTCTCAAGGGTAGGACAGTCTCGCTGTCCCTTACTGAACTCCTCTCTGGAGGGTCCACCTGCTCCTGTCAGTTCTGCCAAATCTGACAGCTCTGGCAGGGATGGAGTCCCTCCCTCAGAGGCCAGATCCTCCCCATCAGGGTTAGATTCTTCCTGCACCTCTGGAGTTCCCTGGGCTGGCCCACCAGGCCCAGTGCCCTTGTCCTTGGATGCTTGGCCCTTTGTTCCAGGGTCCAAGTGTCCAGCCCCTCCCTTCTGGCTAGTCAGTGACCTAGTCACAGCACATACCCACTCAGGGAGCTCCAATATTTTCATATGGAGTCCTCTCTCCACCTCTGACCAAGCAGAGGCTTCAAGATCATTGCCCAGTAAACACTGGACCGGGAGCAACTTTGACACAGCTACCTTCATAGGGCCTGTCACACCTCCCCATTCCAAATCCACCACAGCCATAGGATGGAGTTTGGTAGTGCTATCTGCATAAGTCACCTGGTGAAACTCACCAGGTAGCAACCTCCCTGGAGGCACCAGCTCATCCAGGACCATAGTTACACTAGCCCCTGTGTCTCTGATAGCCTCAACATCAGTCCCATTCACTTTAGGCCTCTGCCTGTACTTGTCCATGTTTGGAGGTAAGGCAGCAAGGGTTGCAATATTCACCCCACCCAGGGACACACCAAAGTTGCTTCCACCACCTGACTACCCCTCTCTGGGGCACCACTCTCCACCCCTACACTTACACTGGCAATCCCTGTGGATGGCCCTTTTGGGGGGGAGCTTCTTGGCACAGACAGCACCCCCCTGTTTCTGCCCTGGCTGGTTACAGTTAAAGCACTTACCCACCTTTGAGGGATCAAAGAACCTACCATTCTTTCCCTGATTCCACCTCCCTTTGAATTTGGGTTGGCTCGGGGCCCCCCCTCCTTGTGCAGGTTTTTGTGGGTCTTTGGAGGACTCCTTCTGGTTTTGACCTTCTTTCCCTTGGGCTTTCCCTTGGGGAGGGACCTGTCCCCCTTTCTTCTGGTCACTCCCCTGGAGTCCACTAGATACTGGCGTAACGTCTCTTCTGCACAATGAGTCAAAATATGTTCTTTCAAAAATAAATTATACAATCCCTTATATGTGTCAACTTTTTTACCAACAATCCAGCCTTCCAGTGCCTTCACTGAAACGTCCACAAAGTCTACCCAAGACTTTGAACTCAATTTCTAGGTGCCTCTTAACTTCACCCTGTACTGCTCTGGAGTCAGACCAAATCTCTTGACTAAGCATGCCTTCATCTGCTAGTATGATTCTGCATGATTCTGCATCCTCTCCCTTCAGGGTCAGGAGCCTATCCCTCCCAGCTACTGGAATCAACTCCCACAGGAGTGCACCCCAATATCTAGAGTGGACCCTACTCATTCTAAGGGCCCTCTCAAAAGCTGCTAGCCACTTGTCAATGTCATCCCCCTCAGTGTACTTGGGTACTATACCCTTGGGAAGTTTGTGATCAAATGCACCACCCCTGGGCATTTCAAAATCTTCATCATTTTCACTGCCACTATTTCTTTTCAACGCCTCCTCCCTCTCCCATCTCTTCTCAGCCTATTCCAGTTTCCTCTGCTCCAAAACTATCAAAGCTAATTGAGCCTTAAGCTGTCTCTCTGCAAGGGACAGTGGTGGTTCCTCAGTAAGGGACTCTTCCCCCCTCCCACCACCTGGAATCATATGGCTAACACTAGAAAAAATGGAAGAGGCATCATCCTCACCCCCCCTCTGGGGTGAGGTTGGGGGGCTCACCCTCCATCCCCCCTTGAGTCTCCTCAGCTACCCCAGCCCAGGCCTTTAGGGTCTCAATTAATCCTGCTTTCCTAAGCTTCTTGGAAGCAGGCAGCCCCCTAAGCCTACACTGTACCCGAAGATCAGCCATCTTGAACTGGGACAGTTTAGCCAGGTCCAGCTCCATGATTCACCAGTTTTGGGTCACAACAACTAGGCACAACAGACTTAGAACAATTTGGAAAAATCAAAACAATGGATTAAAAACAGTGTAGTCCAAATTCCAAAAATCAAATTCAAAAGTTTTGTTCTAAGGCAATTTAGAGAATTTTTACAATCTTAATTCACTTTACTGAAAGGTGTACTTTTAAACACCAGTCCTCATCCCACCGCTGCCACCAAATGTTGGAAAGTGGATTATTGGTAGGGGCAAATGTAGGTCTGCCACTGACAATAAGGCCACTAACACAGTATAGGGCTCAGAATAGGTCTTAGAAAATTATTCCCATGCTCAACCCTTGGTAACATGGCTGCGAGCAGACAGGCTTAACTTCAAAGACAGGTATGTAAAGCATTTAAAAACACCAATTCAGCAAATAATTAAGACACAACACAAAATAAAAATCCAACACCAATTTATAAAAATAGTAAATATTTTTATCTTTTAAATGACACCAAAACGAAAACAATCCACTGTAGGGAACCAGAGATATGAATTTTTAAAGATTAGTCACTTTCTAGTGCTTAGAAACCAACAGTGCCCCTTTTAGTCATTTTGTTTTCTCTGACAGGGACACACCTTTAGAAATTGTTCTGGAGAATTTCTCACCACTGTTGTGCAGCCTTCTCCAGCAGGTTGGGTCCAGTTAGAACTCCTTCCTGAAGTTCTTCTTGCGGGTCCCAAAGTATCCAACACACAATCCAAGGTTCTGGAATCTCCAAGAGGGTCCTTGAAAGTGTGAAACTTCAATTCTGCAATCCACTTGAACAAACACCTTACAAATCCACTGGTACTCCAGACCAGGGATTCTTTGTGGGGATGTCCAAGTGAGCTCTGTTAACCTGCAGCTTGCAGGAAGTCCACTCTTTAGTTCTTTTACAGCAAGGTAGTCCACAGGGCTGTAGTTTCAGATGGCGCAGGCTTCAGAGGGCAGGCCTTAGAAATTGCACCTCAAAATTCTCAGCATGGCAACGTCTTGCTTTCTTAAGTTTCAAGCAGCAGATCTGAGAGACTCTGCCCCTCTCAGATACTTATTCCAAGTTCTCTGAGTCAAGCAGGAGGTCACTTTTGACCAATGGGAGCAGGGCAACTCCCCAAGAGTATGACCACATCCTGTAGAGTGTGGCATCCTGTAGAGAAGAGCTGTGCCTTGGACAGCAGGACTGTCCAACTCTTGAAACCCTGAGGCAGCAAGCTCCTGCACAGGAAAAGGGAGATGTCAGTGGTACCCACAGAGTTTATTGGGAAGAGGGACTACTGTACACTGTGACCAGACACCCTAATACTAGAGCCACTAGGAGAGTGGTAGTGCCTCAGAAGTACAGGGAGTTCCTCCTAACTTTAGCTCATGACATCCCTCTAGCTGGGCATCTGGGCCAAACCAAAACCTGGGAAAGGCTAGTTAGCCACTTTTATTGACCCCAGATGTCTCAGAAAGTAAAGGAGTTTGTCAGCTCCTGTGTCACCGGTCAAGCCAGTGGCAAAACAGGTGGACACCCAAAGGCCCCCTTGATACCACTACCAGTGGTTGGGGTTCCCTTTGAAAGGGTATGTGTGGACATAGTGGGTCCACTTGAACCTCCCGCAGCATCAGGAAACAAATTCATACTAGTGGTAGTGGATCATGCCACTTGGTATCCTGAAGCAATTCCCCTTAGGACCAGTCGCGGTCCGTGTAGGAGTGCCGGCCGGGCGGTGACGTGGGGCGGTGGAGGGGCAGGGTGGGGGGTAGCAAAGTACGGATTACGGACCAATACAGGTAAGTAAACATTTAAATCAATAAAAACGAATTTAGTTGCGCTCACTGCATCGCATTTGGCGATGCAGCGTTCACAACGAAATTCGTTTTATTGATTTAAATGTTTACTTACCTGTATTGGTCCGTAATCCGTACTTTGCTACCCCCACCCCACATCACCGCCTGGCCGGCACTCCTACACGGACCGCGACTGCTTAGGACTACTACAGCTCCTGCAGTAGCCAAGGCCCTCATTGGTGTCTTCACCAGGGTAGGGTTTCCTAAGCAGGTGGTTTCAGACAGAGGTTCCAACTTCATGTCTGCTTACCTCAAACACATGTGGAAAGAGTGTGGATTGCAGTACAAGTTTACTACACCCTATCACCCACAAACCAATGGCCTTGTTGAGAGATTCAACAAGACATTGAAAGGCATGATTATGGGGCTCCCTGAAAAACTCAAAAGGAAATGGGATGTCCTCTTACCATGCTTTCTTTTCGCTTACAGAGAGGTGCCACAGAAGGGAGTAGGGTTTTCCCCCTTTGAACTTCTGTTTGGCCATCCTATGAGGGGACCACTCTGTCTTGTTAAAGAGGGTTGGGAGAAGCCTCTCCAAGAACCCAAACAAGATATTGTGGACTATGTGCTTGGCCTAAGGTCCATAATGGCTGAGTACATGGAAAAAGCATCCAAGAATCTTGAGGCCAGCCAGGAGCTTCAGAAGCACTGGTATGACCAAAAAGCTGCACTGGTAGAATTTCAACCAGGGCAAAAGGTGTGGGTTTTAGAGCCAGTGGCACCAAAGGCTCTCCAGGACAGATGGAGTGGCCCTTACCCTATCCTAGAAAAGAGAAGTGAGGTCACCTACTTGGTTGACCTGAACACAAGCAGGACACCCAAAAGGGTGATCCATGTGAACCGCCTTAAGCTTTTCCATTATAGGGCTGACATCACCGTGCTGATGGTGACTGATGAGGATCAGGAGGCAGAGAGTGAACCTCTCCCCGACATCCTCTCATGCAGCCCAAAAGATGGGTCAGTGGATGGAGTTGTCTTTTCAGACACCCTCTCTGCCCAACAGCAGACTGAATGCAAGCAAGTCTTGCAGCAGTATGCAAAGCTCTTTTCCTTGACCCCTGGCCAGGCAAACTGGTGTACCCATGATGTGGACACTGGTGGCAATTCACCTGTCAAAAACAAAATCTATCGCAAGTCTGATCAAGTCAAAGAAAGCATCAGAGCTGAAGTCAGCAAGATGCTGGAGTTAGGGGTTATTGAACCCTCTGAGATCCCCTGGGCCAGCCCAGTGGTTCTAGTCCCCAAACCTCATCCACAGGGTAGAAAGAGAGAAATGAGGTTCTGTGTGGACTATAGAGGGCTCAACTCTGTCACCAAGACAGATGCTCACCCTATTCCAAGAGCAGATGAGCTGATAGACAAACTAGGTGCAGCCAAATTTCTAAGTACCTTTGACTTAACTGCAGGGTACTGGCAGATTGGCATGGCACCAGGAGCAAAAGAAAAGACAGCATTCTCCACAGCTGATGGGCATTATCAGTTTACTGGTATGCCCTTTGATTTAAAGAATGCCCCTGCCACCTTCCAAAGGTTGGTGAATCAAGTCCTTGCTGGATTGGAATCCTTTAGTGCAGCTTATTTAGATGATATTGCTGTCTTTAGTTCCACCTGGCAGGATCACCTGATCCACCTTGGGAAGGTTTTAAATGCCCTGCAACTTGCAGGCCTAACTATCAAGGCATCCAAATGCCAGATAGGGCAGGGAACTGTGGTGTACCTGGGCCACCTTGTTGGTGGAGGCCAAGTACAACCCTTACAGCCTAAGATCCAGGCTATCCTGGACTGGGCAGCTCCAACAACCCAGACCCAAGTCAGGGCATTCCTTGGCTTGACTGGGTACTACAGGAGGTTTGTGAAGGGATATGGGTCCATTGTGGCTCCCCTCACAGAACTTACCTCCAAGAAGATGCCCAAAAAGGTAAACTGGAATGTTAGTTGGTAAAAGGCTTTTGACACCCTGAAAGAGGCTATGTGCTCAGCACTAATTCTCAAAGCTCCAGGCTATGCCAAGCAGTTCATTGTGCAGACTGATGCCTCTGAGCTAGGGATAGGAGCGGTCCTATCCCGGACCAATGATGAAGGCCAAGACCAACCTGTTGCTTTTATAAGCAGAAGGCTTCTCCCCAGGGAGCAGCGTTGGAGTGACATTGAGAGGGAGGCCTTTGCTGTGGTTTGGCCACCGAAGAAGCTGAGACAATACTTGTTTGCTACTCACTTCCTAGTACAAACTGATCACAGACCTCTCAGATGGCTAATGCAGATGAAAGGTGAAAATCCTAAACTGTTGAGGTGGTCCATCTCCCTACAGGGAATGGACTTTGTAGTGGAACACAGACCTGGGACTGCCCATGCCAATGCAGATGGACTTTCCAGGTTCTTCCAGTTAGAAAATGAAGACTCTCTAGGGAAAGGTTAGTCTCATCCTCTTTCGTTTGGGTGGGGGGGGTTGTGTGAGAAAGTGCCCTCTTTCTGCATGGTTGCCCCCACTTTTTGCTGAATTGCTGATGTGCTTTGACTGAGTGTGCCCTGGGCTTCTGCCAATCAGGTGCCCAGGGCCTATGTTCTTTCCCTAAAACCTGCATTAAAAACAAAACCCAATTGGCATCTCTGGCCACAGGTCAGCCCCTGGTAAATGGTACCACAGGTACCCAGGGCACTGTGACTGGGAAAGACCTCTAAGGGCTGCAGCACCTATTGTGCAACCCTTAGAGGCCCTGTACCATTACACTCACACACTGCCTTTGCAGGCTGCGTGTTTTGGTGCAGAACAAAGTGAAGAGTCGACATGGCACACATCTCTGTGTGCCATGCCTACAACCCACTGCCCTGGCATAGATCAGTCACCCCTCTAGCTGGGTGCACTATACCAGTGGTGAGGGTACAGGTGCATGAGCCATCTACCCTTACAGTGTCTAAATCCATTCTTAGACATTGTAAGTGCAGTGCTGCCATTAAGAGTATATGGTGCTGGTAGTTTGTCATTACGAACTCCACAGCACCATAATGGTTACACTGAAAACTGAGAAGTTTGGTATCAAACTTCTCAGCACATTAAACCCACACTGATGCCAGTGTGGGATTTAATGAAAGTGCACACAGAGGGCATCTTAGAGATGCCCCCTGAAAAACGACCTACCACTAGTGTCCAGGCTGAGTGGCTGTTTCAGCTGCCACCACCAGACATGTTTCTGGATCCCTGGGTCGAGAGCCTGCTGCTCTCGGGGGCCTGAAACAATGCACATCCTTAGACGAGGTGCCAAGCCTCCTCCCCCAGGATGGGCAGGGTTCACGAAGGGGAAGCTTCAAAGGCTTGCCACCTTTGTGAGCTTCCCCAGGCCACTTGCTGCTTTCAGCAACTGGTCCCCGCTGGTTCTGATCCCCACTTTGGGCGGGAGAACCGGCGGGAAAAACAAGTGGGGAAGAGAGGCGTGCTCACCTCTGCCAACTCCACCCCTCAGGTGGGGGAGGCGAGGTGAAGCACAACTCTCAGTCCCTACCATCTTGCAGATGGGGGGACTCAGCCAACCAGGGAAAGGCTTATGCCCCCCTCCCACTGGAGGGTGGCATAATAGGGGGTGTACCCACCCCAGGGAAGGGACCCATTGGTCCCAACCTTTTTACCTACATGTAACACCCCTAAATCTAGTACTTAGGGGCACCCCTGAACCTTGCTTCCTCAGACAAGAACCTGCAAGAAGAAAAGAAGAAGAAGGACCAAACAGCCGTGCCGAAGATAACAAGAGGAGGACGCCCACTGACTTGGCCCCAGCCCTACCGGCCTGTCCCCACCTCGAACCTGCTCCAGCAAAATCCTGGTGTGTCCTGCAGCCAGCAACCTCAAGAAACCTGGAGGACGTGCCTGCCTTCAATCCCAAAGACTCTGTCTCCCGTGAACACCGGATTTGTTCAAACACAGACTCCAGTTCCGCAAGGATCCGCGGGCCTGCACCACTCTGCACCCGATGCCCACGGCCTGAGTTCGAGTGGCCCAACACCTAGAAGAGGTCCCCCCGGCGATCCTGACCCAAGATCCGGCAGCCCCTGACCTGCCTCAAGCCTCCAGCCGACGCATGCAGCCTCAAACCGGAAGGTCCCCCCAACCGCGACCAGGAGTTCGTAAGAAGATCCGACCCTAAAAGGCACCCCTGCACTCAACGCCCCACAGCCTTGGGTGGCCCAACCAACGGTGCCTAAACAACCCCCAAGATCCCAACTTACCTCTCCAAGTGGTGGTCGCACCCAGAAGACCTTCGTCCCCGAGCCTGCAGTGCTTTTGCAAACCGGAGACTCCCCATTTAAAGCTACAGGGCTTCCGACGCTAAAACAGCACTCTGCACCCGGCCGCCCCAGTGCCGCTAAGGGTGCATCTTTTGTGCTGGCCTAAACCCCCATTTGCCCTGAGCTTAAGTCCAGGAGCTTTGCTCCCACAACCCAGTGGCCTGCTCGTCAGCAGCCACCAACCGGAGGCCCCCAATCCCCCGTTGGATAACATTGGGCCTCAGCACTCTGCACCCGGCCACCCTTGTGCCGCTGAGGGTGTAACAAGAGTGCATCCTTGACCCTGGGGGACCCCCGAGTCTAACGCCAGAACACCAACTCCCACAACAAAGTACTTACCTTTAAACCGATAACACTATTTTCCTCCATAGGATAACATTGACTGTTTTTCTATGAAAAGTTTCTAAGTGTGGAGTCGGAAAGCCTAAAGAAATTCTTTAAAATTGTACTATCTAACAAAACGCTTTTACTTACCTGTTTACAGGAAATGTCCCAGTGTAGTATCCAGGTATACTACACTGTGTAAGAAAAGTAATCTGAAAGTAATGTACTGGTCATTTTACTAAAAAGCCCATTCAAAGTATATGTACTGTATTTACAAAGCATTGCATTTCTCAGTAACAATATTGTAAGTCAAAACTAAGTGCATATACAATTACAATCCAAACTGCATTACAACTGTATATTTACTGCAAAGTATTTATCACTTACCTGTGCCAGGCTTGCTTGGTTCTAGGAAATAAAATAACTAAAAGAATATTTTTATACAAAAACAATTGGTCTGAAGTTCAGTCTTTGAGTGTGTGAATCCATTTGCTGACTGAGTGTGTACAACTAAAGCTTAACACTGTCCTCTGATAAAGCCTTACTGCTCGACCACACTACCACAAATAGAGAGTGAGGTGCTATCTACTTTACCTCTGCCTACCTTTTGGGTTCCACTGGACTCTGTGCACACTATACCTCGCTTTGGTATAGTATATACAGAGCCAGCTTCCTACATGACTCCTTTATTATTCAGAATGGAAAGCACCACAGTAGGGTCATATCATGAGACTCCATATCTTTCCCATACACTTAAATGTCATCATGAAAGCATCTCACGTGTGGAACACCCTCAAACAGTCCCTCAATGATTCTCTGAAACACGAAGGCAGCTGACGCTAATCCGAATGTCATTCTTTTGTACCTGTACGCACCAGACGGAGTAATGAAAGACGTCAAATGATGACTCTCTTTGTGCAAAGTTACCTGATGGTAGGCCGAGGACATGTCTAAGGTAGAAAAAATGTTGGCACCCTTCACTGAGCTTAACACTTCGGTGATATGACCACTCAGATCCTCTCATTGAGATCTCTTAAATCAATGCACATCCTAAGAGAGCCATTGGCTATAACTACCGGGGCTAACATTCAGAGCTTTCTATTGGCGCAATTATACCTTGTTTACATAAGTCGTGCTAGCTCTTGTTCTAATTCTTTCCTCATGGCAAAAGGTACACGTCTAGGTTTATAGACGACAGGTTTGGCCCCATCCTTCAAGATTATACGATGAGAGAATCCTTTAATTCTGCCTAAATTCTCCCAAAATACTCCAGGGTAACTTGCTTCCCACTTCTTGTCCTGAACTGCACACACAGATTTGTAATCTTCCCTAAGCAACACTTGCTCAGGGCTGTTAGGGTCAAGAATGATACCTAAATTCTTTTGCTCTAACCATCCTAATAAATTGAGTTCTCCCTTTGCCATATAAACTGTTGCATGGGTAGTATGACCTTTAAACTGTAATTCAATGTCGAATTCTCCTAGAATCTCCACTTGTTTGCCCCCATACACTACTGGTCTGAGATGTGACTCCTTCAAAGTAACAATGGCAATTTTGTTCCAGTCATCTGGACCGATGAGAGTGAAGAAAGATCCTGAATCTGCTACGGCAGAAATACTAATGTTTGCCAGACCTATTTGACACACAGGTTTTTTTCATACCTACTGATTCTAATCTAAACACTTCATTCGGCAACACGTCACATGCATCAGAGATTATCATAACAACATTGTTCTCATCGTTATCAGAATCAGAACTATGTTTGGAAACACACTCAAGGGCAAGAACATGTTTCGGGGTGATTTGACTAATCTTAGCTTTAGATTTGCAAACTTTAGCAAAATGTCCTCTTTTTCTACATTTAGCACAAGTCTTGTCCTGAGCTGGGCACGAAGGAGCATTCCCTGAGTGGTTTCTGCTCCCACATCTGTAGCATTCCAAAGTACCTTCAGGTTTGACATTTTTTTTCCTCTCAGTCTTCCTCGCAGTAGTGTCAGAAACCACTATCTGAACCTGAGACTCCTAAGCCATCTGGTCCATGTATCTGGCGATTGCTCCCACTCCTTTTGCTATTTCCAAGGCTTTATCCAAAGTAAGGGTCTCTGCCGTTAAAAGTTTCTCCTGTACTTTTTTAGTGCTGGTTTTCTCTACCGACTGATCTCTCAACATCTCGTCTACAAAGTCTTTATAGTCACACGAGGAGGCTAAAACTCTAAGGTCACTCATAAAATTCTCTATTGTCTCCCCAGGAAGCTGTTTCCTCAAGTAAAATTTATGTGGCTCCATAATGATGTTGCGTTTCTTCTTGAAGCGAGAATCCAACATTTTGATGGCAGAAGCGTATTCATCAATGGCACCTCCTTCACCCAGTACTTCTGCTGTAGGTAGATGTTTAAGGACCTTCCTGCCTTCAGTGCCTAAAGAATGGCCTAACAATGCCAGCTTCTTTTTTTGAGTAAAAACCTCTCCTTCTATGGCTTCTAAGTATGCCTCAAAACCCTCTAACCACGCTTCCCACTCAACAGGGGGATTGCCCGGGTTGGAAAGGAAGGGAATAGGAGGAAGCACACCCTGTTGCATGTTAGCAGAATTACATGAGCATAAAAAGGAGATCACCAAGATAAGATTACAACAATTGTGGCAAATACAAATACAGGAAAAATTCAAAACAATGCAGTTTTAAGTCTTAACAGTAGAAATGGAGAAGAGATAATCACGACACCCAGGTGTGCGTATCACCGATGCGCACAACAGTTTCTAATAGTAGAAGCTTGTCCAATGTTGAAATGGAGAGCACAAACCCTGTAGATCTGTTGCTTCTTTCAGACACTTGGTAAGGGGAAACTCCATGTGATTTATACCAGAAGTCTGTGCTGGTATAGCCGAGACTTGCTGTTAAAATGTAATGGTGTGCAGATCACTGTGGATCTGCTCCTCTTTAACCGTAGTCAAGTTGAACAACCCTGGCTCCGAAGCTGCTAGGCAACTGGGAGAAGTTGGTTGCACTGGCCTGTAACAGGTTAATCCTTGCTGTATACACGCGATATAGTGAAGCCGAGGGCAGGGCATGACTAACGAAATACCAATCTGTGTCCCAGCTGCGAGGCACCAATGAGATGAGGGGTGCGGCCGAGGAAGGGTGGAACTGGGTTTGATGTACCAATCCGTGTGCTTGCTGGGAAGGCAAGGGCGTAACGTGGGAGTTGATGAAATGACCTCCTCCAGCGTCGTGAGAAACAGCGCGGCTGTAATGCAGCTCCAAAACCACTCCAGGAACCGACTCCAACGGAAATAGAAACGCTCTGCCGGTCGAGGAAACGAGGGACCTCTCCCGGTCGTCGCCAAATGGAAAGTCCACAGATGACTCCCAGTCGAAGGTATGTCTCCAAAGATCCTTTATTTCTTTCAGTGCAACGTAAACGACCAGCTAAGCTAACGTCTCAACATCAACTGCCGAGATTCCACACTCTCGCATTCCCCAGTGCGATTGCCAAGGTGTCACCCACACACACATTCGAACTGAAGACCCAACAGGAACCCTGTCCCTAAGACACCCCCCCCACATCATCCCGTGAGCAAGGTGGCAGCGTCCAGCCTCCATGACATGCAATCGCCTCCCTGCATCGACCTCTGTAAGGCAGGAGTGGACCGGGAGCTGTGTCCCATAACCCGCCGGGCATGAGGTGAGCCCGGTAGTAGAACAATATGCCCCAGGCGAAGGGGAGAAATTCACATGCATGTCGCAGTCGGCACTGTGACTGCCAACAAGCACTGCGAGAAGCCCCCAGCTCACGAAGTGCCCCTGCATGCCGCCATCCATTCAGGAAGGAAGAGAGAGATGAGTAGGCATGCAGGCAGAACCCCAGCGAGGCCCGTAGGTAAGGGCGGCTGCCTTCTGCCGTACCTCCCCCTCCCACCCACAATGCACCTGTAATCTACCCTGCCTGCCGACCCAGTGAAAAGAAGGGGGAAGCACTTTTCCAAATGAGGCGGAACAGTGCATGATATACCGCTACAGCTCCCACATGCTGGAGCTCCTGAACAGCGCGGCGCGAGCAAGGCCGCACCTGACCAAAGCCCTGCACCAGTCCCTCTAGTGTCCGCGAGACCAGCAGCAATGAGTAGGCTGCCGTGGCCTGTGTAGATACAGCAGAGCTGCAGCGCCCTAGCAGTGGCAACCCCTGCACGCAAAAAAGTCACAAGGCCGCCTAAGCATCCGGAGAGGCTCCACACCTGACACAGCGCTAAGTAGGAACAAGAAGTGGCCCATACCTCCTTCACGCCCGCAGATTCATGGCAGTGAAAAGGAGAGATACGATCTTGCAGCGAGTCCAGCAGGGTGCCTCCACACAGCAGGCGGGCATGAGCTACAGCCCACCTGCAGCCACTTCCAGGAGCACCAGGGCAGGCCTATGTGACCTCTTCGGAGGCTCACGACATCGGACAGCTTGACACAATGGAGGGAGAGAGGCTGCAGCGCCACCATGCGGTCATCGGCAGCACTGCCTCCGAAGATTGCCGCGAGAACACGCAACTTGACTCAAGGCCCCCAGAGGACTGAATCAGTCCCTCTATTATACTGGCGTGTCAGGGCGAAACTGAGCCCAACCCCCCCCCCCTGAAGTCAAGTTTCAAGTACCACTGCACCAGGGCGTTGCAAATTGAAAACAAATACATGGATGAGTGAGACAGCCTCTCCCCCAAATGACTGTTGCCACAAGGAAGGACTGGTAGAGCCCCTTGTGGCCGCCTGCTGTCTCTGCAGTAGAGTGCCTCGGTAGTAGGCCAAAAGAAGTGTGCGTCATGACACACCAGCTGTCCCCTGCATACATCCAGTGAAGGATGAGACAATCCGGCAGGACAGCCTGCAATGGAGGTTACTAGGTGACTGAGCGGCAAAAAACCAAGAGCAAAGAGGGCCTGCAGTACCGTGTACCCCAAGGATCCACAGCTAGAGACTGGCCAACAGAGTGCCACCCCCCCCCCCCTTTTGTCTGCATGTTGGTTTGGAAGGGGAGAAGGACCAGGAACCACTCAGAGAGCCACAAGAGGCCTAAAACTGCCCCAGCCAAGGAAAGGACAGCCATGTTCAGTGAAACCAAAAGCCCCTATTCCTCAGTAGGACGTAGGGGACAGACGGGCAGTACGCAAAGTGTGGCACTTGGGGTAAGGAAGCATTAAGGATTAAGAGCTGCCAAGAGCCAAGATAAACCCAAGCAGCAAAGCTAAAGGTAGCCAGCCCACGAAGGGTGCAAGGAAAATGTGCGCTGTGCACTCGCAACTCACAGTGGCTGCTGACGCCACCACAAGCAAGGAAACTACATCACACACCCCTGGTGATGAACGGCCACCACCGCAAGAAAGAAGAGCAAGCACGCCAAGTTCCAGAAGAGGGCACCCTGAAGAAGAACCAAGAACACGTAATCCGAGGTGCGCTGACGCATGCACCCAGAAGTTTGACCGCATGGGCAGGCGCCCAGGAGAGTGAGACCTCTCCACAGAAAGGAAGCAATGTGGAAGGCAACACGGAGAACCTCCACATCTTCACTGACCCCGCAACAGCGAAGCCCCGCAGTGGGCCAAAGGACAGCACAAAGTGTTGTCCCTCACACTGCCTTAAGAAGGAGTCACCAGTGGCCTAAGACAGGCAAGAGGAGAGTCACACACTCCAAGTGGCAAGCAACCACCACAGCATGTGCACTGAGGTCCTGTGACACATGGCTGGATGCCACATCGCACACTAAAAAGGAGCATGTCACATGAAGTGACCAACCTTGCCAAGCATGCCTGAATGCAGGCAGTAGCAAGCGCACGACGGCGCAGGCTTGAGGCACAAGCACGACGCCCTCGAGCGAATAAGGTGACCTGTCATCCTGGTAGAGGAGCACAGCGAAAATCCCTGAGGAGTGGATGGAGCCTGCGAGAGGTCCATGAGGAGGAGAAGCAAGTCCTATGGACAGGACAGACCTGTGAAAGGTCTGCAGCAAAGAAAGACACAGTCCCAAGAACCGGACGTGACCAGCGAGATGTCCATGTGGCGCGAACATGAGACATGTGGCATAACGCCACATCAGAGTGAGGAACCTGGTCGGAAGTAAGGAAGAGTGTGGCAGGACGTCACGTCGCGATGGAGGAGAAGAGCGTGGCAGGATGCCATATCGCGAAGGGGGAGAAGAGCGTGGCAGGACGCCACTTTGCGAAGGAGGAGAAGAGAGTGGCATGATGCCACAGGGCAAATAACCACCACAGGTGTGCAAGAGAAAAAGGAGAAGAGCAATAGGACAGGGGACTCATGCCAGCCCTGGAGATGGTGTTCATCAACACAAATCAGTCACCGGTTTGCAGAGATGTCACTGGAGACAGCTCCGTGGGAGGACCAACCGAAAGCCGCTAGCAAGCGCGATCTGCATCCAGGCCCCACGCTTCACAGTGTGACCGTCCAGTCACCCGTCACAGGCTGCTTGCCATTGATGGCACCACGGCTAGCAAGTGCACCTACCAAAAGACAACTGCAAGTGGCCACGAAGTCCCTCCAGTCCTCCGCACGCCAAGATATCACCTCAAGGACGATATCACCACCTGTCGCCCAAACGTAAGAAGGTAATCGTCCTCATTACCCAGGTGCATCACCAGAAACACCTAAGGAGCATCGAACCAGAAGAGTGGATCCAAATGCCTGAGACATCCGGAGACCAACGAGACATTCCTGGGGCCATGGGAGGCTAGCTCCCCAGGAACCTTCTGTGTGCCCCCGTAAACCTGAGGCCTGCCTAAGAAGAGCATACTCGACCATTGGACTATCCACCCTGGGGTTTGCATCGATCCCTCAGCGCGGCCTACGTGAGGCCCTGCACAGCCCACGCAGTCACGTGGCAAACCAGGGGCAAGGGCCTCAAGGGAATTCTGGTGAAAGGGGAATCCCGACACGAGAGATGCGTCTGCAGCAGCTTCACGACAGGCACCGGGAACCAGAGGTCGCGGACAGAGACTGGTCACCCAAAGACCATCTGAGGAAGGCTCTTCCAGAATTTGCCTTAACCATCTAGCCTCCTTCTGCTTGTTGTTGCTAGCGCAGGGATGCCTATGGGTAGCCATGCGCTTAACAAATGCTAATTAATAATAATAATGTGAACCTGAGACCTGATGGCGAGAGCACACATACTCTGAGGCACCACCCTTTGCGGCCGCATGAGTGACTTGGCTGTGGTCCTGTTGGCAGTTATTCAGCGACGCCTTTGCACGGCCTACGAGAGGCCCTCCAGGAGACTCCTGTGAAAGGGGATTCCAGGCAGGAGAGGCAAGTCTGAAGCTGCTCTATCAGCGGGCACTGGGATGCATCATCGCCTCCAAGGAAGGCCCTCATCCACCAAGGTCATCCTCAGTATTTGCAGGTTTGCTGTCCACCGGAGCCTGAGCGCCTTCAAGAAGATCTCCAAAGTGGATTCCACCACTGCTCCAGGTGCACCGCTATTTGAACTGTGTAAATAAACTTCAACACCGCGAGACCTGGCTGGTCTGAACTACGTCGCAGAGGTGAACTCAAGCCTCCTTACTGTGCGGTCCAGAGCTCCAGCACTGCCTGGCAGTAGGCCTGAAGAGACTCAATTGTGCTGTGTATTATTGTTTGTTTTTCTCCTAGGTTGGACTTTTGTTTGTTTCATTTCCAATAAAGTTTGGGAGGGATGTAGTGTACTGCTGGACACGTTCTAGTGTTCAGCCTTGTGCTGTAACCCCACTGTACACCCACCCATTACAGGCGTCACCGGTCAGGTGACCCTGCTAACAAAAGGGGCCGGGTGCACGTGCCCTGGGCCAGTTCCAGTACCCTACTACCGTGTGTCCGTGTCCATTAGTAGTGCCCAGGGCCCACAACACCACACCCCCCATAACCCCACAGGTTGGCTTTAAAACAGCTATGAACGGGGTGGAGAGCCGCCTGTGACCCTGAGCACTGCCGCCAGCTCACCCGGCGTCCAGTGGCATCTGGCTTATGGCAAACGGTGGTGCAGTGCTCAGGATGGCTGCCAGGCTGCGATTCGTTAGTGAGTGGCAGACCTTGTATATATATATATTTTTGTTGTTGTTGTTGCAGTTTTATATAGCACGAACTGGACCCAAAGTTATTGGACTGCTTTACATGAGCACCAGTTACATTACACAAGGACACATTCATTTTTTTTGTTTTGGTAGGCACGGGGAGATAAAGTGATTTGACCAGAATCACAGGATGTTGAGCCGATGCCGAGACTCGAACCTGGTTCCCCAGCTTCAAAGTCGGCAGCTTTGATGCACTGTAACAAAAATATTAACAACTAAGGGCTTAACTACTGTGTTATGTAATCACTTATGTTGGGTGTATGAATGAAAGTAGATACGTACCTATGGTGACGAAGTTAGCATATAGGCAGGTCCTATAAAGGTGGTGGGCATGGTCACCCAGTTAAAAAAAAAAAGTCGAAAGTCAAAATAATACAGAGTGAGGATGCAGAGCAAAGAGGAGGGCCCACTCATTCAATATGTAAGTTATCGGTCCAGGGGTGCATCATAGTACCTTTCACAGGCTTGAATTTGTTTATTTCTCCTCTTGTGGTGCCCCAAGGAGGGGCAGGGGCACACTCACATATTTTTCCAGTGTTATAGAGTGGCTGCAGAGAGTGCAGCAGATCCCCTACAGTGAATATGGAAAACTGACCCTTACTCTCCTGAGGCCTTAAAAGGATGATCCTGGGAGGGCTATTTTATTATTTCAAGCACTCCTACATGTGAAGCTTTTGTTCTTGGACTCAGGAGTGCGGGGGCCCTTGTGGTTGGTCCTATGACTGCATTATGTGGCCTGTAGGAAGTAAAAAAGACTCTGGCACACATTTTTGAAGTCATTATGCTTTATTGGCATCATTGATGTTGATCAGTGAACAGTTATCATTATAATGAATGTTGCTGGTTTTAATACGGTTCTTACTGAATTTAATGCTCTTATAAGGTTCACACATGGCTGACTCTATTAATGTGGTGGCACCCTGACAAAGCCAGTAGGCCAGCCTCATAAATATATACTGACACCCCTTATAATGTGAAACATTAAGAAAAGATAACATGGTTATTTTTAACGTGGTGACTGTCATGTTTCCGGTCC
The DNA here is from genome assembly GCA_963921515.1 of Calotriton arnoldi. NCBI lineage: Eukaryota > Metazoa > Chordata > Amphibia > Caudata > Salamandridae > Calotriton > Calotriton arnoldi. The sequence goes on from CAWUFW010003937.1 coordinate 238,593, forward strand.
GTATCCATGTGTGTGCATGATACATGGGGCATGCAAGTCAGCAGCCCAGCTTCCACTACTAGGAAGCATATCCGAAGGTCACCACCAGGGCACTTCCGGCTGAGACCGCTTAAGATCCCACGGTACACAGCCCCTGGTGCTTCTGATTCCTATTAAATCCAGACCGGAGCCGTGGAACATCCCTTCCCTGCCTTTTTGCCTCCTAGGCGGCGCAGAAGCGCCGACACTACCTTCCGTGTGTAAATGCGTAGGACCGCGTCGTTACACACACCTGCAATCTTCTGTTTCCTGGTGAGCATTGAGGCAATCTCGACCTTCACGGAGAAAACGCGCGCCGGAGCGCGGTGTCTTTTCTCCGTTTTCTGTTCTGCACCTACACGGCAAGCGCAGGAGCGCGTTGCCATCTAAATGCTTGGGACACTTGTGTTTCCACGATCACGGTAAGCGCAGGAGCGCGTTACCGTCCGAATACATTTTGGGCATTGTTTTTTCTTTCAACCTACGGCGAGCGCAGGAGCGCGTTGCCGTCTAGTGCAGTTGAGCACTTCCAAGTCAACGCCACGGTGAGCGCAGGAACGCGTCACCTTCTAAATGCTTGGGGCACTTGTGTTTCCTCGATCACGGTAAGCGCAGGAGCGCGTTACCGTCTGAATACATTTTGGGCATTGTTATTATTTTTCTTTCAACCTACGGCAAACGCAGGAGTGCGTTGCCGTCTAGTGCAATTGGGCGCTTTGATGGTTTGAGCACTTTACTTGCAGCACAACGGTAAGCGCAGGAGCGCGTTACCGTCCTTACAGTTGGCTGTTGTTTTCCGTACTATGTAAGCGCAGGGGCGCTATTATACCTTCTGCATATTTCGTTTTGGGAATCCATACCTTGATGACTTATTATCCAGCGCAGGTGCGCTTATCTTCTGTTTAAAATTCCTTTAGTGTGCAGGAGCATATCTAAAGATTCTGGAGTGCCGCCCTCAGGTGACTATTACTACTCCCCCATACAGTCCTTCCTCAGAGTGTGTGTGTATGTATGTGGGTGAGGGCAGTTGTGATTACCTGTTCGTTTGTACTTACAGGCAGTGGTTCAGGAAGGATTCCTGCATCTCCACATGGTATATTTCACTGGGCCCTCTCACCAAAAGGTACACCACCTTCTTTAGGATTCCTTCCCCCGGTCTTCACCACGCCCCCAGTCAGGTATTTATCAGTCAGACAGGGGAGTAGGTGGGAGACGGTGGAGGTTGTTCAGGTCATCCCTGCGAGACTACTCTACAAGTGTCAGGTAAGACTTGTGGGGTCCTGACAGAATCAGAAGCCCAAGCTGTTTATCTCGCCCGGGTGACATGAGCAACCCCAACACTACCCTGCAGGACATAGCTGCCATGCTGACCTGCATACAAGTTGAAAATCAGAGTCTACGGCAGGATGTGACCTCCCTATAGAGCCAAATGACCGTTAGACAAATGGGAGCCTGGGGTGAAACGCCTTCTGTTAGACCTAAGCAGAAAGACTTGCTACGGCCGCCCTTGTTCAACCCCGGGGGGTCCTCCTCTTCCCCACAGGACCCTGTCCCTTCCATACATGTGATAGCTCCTCATTCAGTCCAATTGGCTCCCCGGAACGCTTCTATGGCGACAGCTCAAAGTTTAGCATTTTCCTTAACCAATGCCACCTGCACTTCATGGCACGTGCTTCGGCCTTCCCAGATGATGCATCCAAGGTCGCCTTGGTCCTTTCATATATGGGCGGAGACGCAGCACAATGGTCCATAGCATTAGTGGAAAATGATGACCCCATGCTATACAACTTACCTGTGTTCAAGGAAACCCTGCGTAGAATGTTAGCTCGACACACATTAGTGCAGGCGGCTGATAATGAACTTCTCAACCTCAAGCAGGGTAACGCCGACCTTATACACTATATCACCACGTTCAATAGATTGGTGATTGAAGCAAGATGGCCGGAGACGAAAATGGTGTCTGTGTTCTACTGAGGGCTGCGTGATGACATGAAAGACCTTATATCGCAGTTATCGGATCCTCCAGAAGATATCGGGCCATTCATCGACCTGGTTGTTAAATTGAATTACAGAATGCAGGAATGAAGAACCGAAAAAACCAAGGCAACCGATTCCCGTTATCCAGTATTTTGAGAGAAACCCAGAAACGAAGGGATCAAGACACAGGACATCCCAGAGCCCATGCAAATAGGCGGCATACGTGGTCCCCTGTCCAAGGCAGAAAAAGAAAATAGACGCCGACAAAATCAGTGTTTATATTGTGGCAAAAGCGGGCACTTCGTCAAAGAATGCCCTGTAAAACCAAGTAAACCAAGACCAAGTAAACCTTATGGCCTTCCTGTGTCCCGTGGTGATTGGTCGGAAAACGACACCACTCAGTAGAAGAAAGGGTCGGTCTACTGGGTTATCCATCTAATAAGACCCCTATCCTTGCCCTTCACGAAAATAACCAACATGTGGGCATCACAGTAACCTTGCAGTCGCAAAAAGGCGAATCATGGCGCGTGAAGGCACTCATCGATTCAGGAGCCACAGGGAATTTTATAGACACCCAATACATGGAAAACCTTGGAATACCTGCTGTCACCAAAGAAAGACCGTAAACGGTAAAAGCAGTGGACGGCACAGACTTGACCTCCGGATTGATCCGTTACCAAACAGACGTCTTGACAATGACATGTGGGAACGAACACGGAGAGACCATTGCCTTTGATGTCATAGACGCACCGCAGTTTAAATTAATATTGGGTCTCCCATGGCTTGTAACCCATAACCCACACATCGATTGGATGACCAGACTAATGACCCTAGACTCAGCACACTTCAACCTTACTTGCTATCCACAAAAGGGGAACACCAACACACGAGTCATACAAGCCCACACCCTTCCTTTAATAGGAATGGGTCTATCACACAGGGAGAAGTACCAGAAGCATATACCCTATTTAGCATCTGTCTTCGATGAACAAAAAGCCAATACACTTCTTCCCCATCATAGTTTCAACTGCAGGATAGATCTGATGCCAGGATCCAAGCTACCTTGTTGTCGCGTTTACTCTCTCACTGAAAAGGAAAATAATCATCTGCGCATCTATCTGGACGAATACCTAAAAAATGGGTTCATACGCCATTCCAAGTCTCCTGTTTCTTCAGCACTCTTCTTCGTGGCTAAGAAGGAGGGGGATTTACGTATCTGTATCCATTATAGAGCCAAGAATGACATCACCATTAAGAATCGATACCCATTGCCGTTGATCTGAAACCTGTTGGATCAGGTAAAGAAAGCAATGATATATACCAAATTGGACCTACATGGGGCCTATCATCTGGTAAGAGTCCAAAAGGGGGATGAGTGGAAGACAGCATTTCGAACCAGATAAGGCCTATTCGAATATCAGGTCATGCCCTTTGGACTCTGTAACGCTCCTGCTGCCTTCCAATACTTCATTGATGAGGTACTAAGGGAATACATCGACCAATACTGTGTTGTCTACATCGATGACATCTTGATCTATTCCACAAATGTCCCAGACCATATCCGACACGTCCGCACCATCCTCAGGAAATTACAACAGCACGGCCTGTATGTCAAGCTGGAAAAAGTGTGTTCCACACTACCGAGGTAGAATTCCTGGGACACATCCTGACCCCCGCAGGAGTCAAAATGGACATGAAAAAGGTCGATTCTGTGTTGCAATGGCCGTCCCCGAGTTCTCTAAAACAAGTCTTGCAATTCCTGGGTTTCGCCAACTACTACCGTCGATTCATCTCAGGTTTTTCTGCAATCATCACTCCCATCACACGGTTGTTACGTAAAGGAACGAAGTTCGTATGGGATCCTGGAGCTGAGAAAGCCTTTCTAGAGTTGAAAACCAGGTTCACTAGCGCACCCATACTTATGCATCCCAATCCTGAACAACCATTCATTGTCGAAGCTGATGCCTCACAAAGCGCTCTGGGAGGAGTGCTATCTCAAAGAGACACCAAAACAGGCCTATTGCATCACGTGGCCTACTACTCCCGAAAACTGCAACCAGCAGAAAGAAACTACACGGTGTCCGATCGAGAGCTCCTAGCCATTAAAGCAGTATTCGAGGAATGGCGTCATTACCTGAAAGATGCCAGACATCCAGTGACCATCTTCACAGATCATAGGAATCTACAATTTCTCCGCTCTGCCAGAGCTCTCACTTCCCGTCAACTGCGATGGACCTTATTCTTCAACGAATATGATTTAATAATCACATTTCGACCGGGAAAAGAGAATGCCAAAGCAGACGCCCTGTCCAGAATAGGTGAAACCAGTGAAGGAATAGACAAACCAGAGCCCTCCTCCATCCTACCGGAACGGTGCTTCCAGGGTGTGATCCTTTCCTCCTCCTTTTTGTCCCACTTGCATGACGACATCAAACTGAGGAAACCGGAAGAATGGATTGGAGACCTTACTGGGATCACCATACGAGATGGGTTCCTATACAAAGGTGATAACTACTTCCTACCCTTGATACAACACCAGCAACAAGCCCTGTATATGTGCCACGACCATGTACTGTCCTTGCACCTTGGATACCACAAAACCTTGGATCAATTGACCAGACACTTTTGGTGGCCATCCATGAACGATGATGTCCATGCATACATAGCCCGCTGTTCTACCTGTGCACAAGGAAAGACCCAACCCCGACCTACAGTGGGTTTGTTGCATCCCATCCCTGTTCCTCCATACCCGTGGCACACAGTATCGATGGATTTCGTCGTTGAACTACCCCGAACAAGGACCGGCTGTACCACCATACTCACCATAGTGGATCATCTGACCAAAATGGCACACTTCGTACCTTTGAGGAAGCTACCTTCTGCTGTTGAACTAGCCGTGCTCTTCATGAACAACGTAGTCCAACTGCACAGGATTCCTTCGGTATTAATCACCGACAGAGGCTCCCAATTCATATCCCGGTTCTGGGGAGCAGTATGCGACACCATAGGGTTGGAGGTACGTCTGTCCTCTGCCTACCATCCCCAAACCGACGGTCAGGTGGAAAGGACCAACCAAACCATGGAACAATACCTCCGTTGTTTGCTTCTCACTAATGAGAAGGACTGGTCGGAAATCCTATGGATGGTGGAGTACGCCTACAATAACAAAAAACACGCTTCCATTGGGATGTCTCCTTTCTTTTGTCTTCAAGGTCGACTTCCACAAACTGTGCCCTGGGAAGAACCTCAAACCAGCCCTCTACCCACGGTTCAAAAATATCACACCATGCTATGTGACCTATGGCAACAGGCTCGGTTCGAACTAGCCAAGGCCAAAGAAACCTACAAACACAATGCAGACACACACAGGCAGGCCGCCCCAGAGTATAAGATTAGTGATAAAGTATGGGTCTCCATTAAGAACCTCAATGTGCATGGCCCCAAGAAACTACTACCACGTTATGTGGGTCCCTACGCCATAGTCAAAGTCATTAACAGGGTATCCATGAAGCTCTCCTTGCCCCCTCACATGAAACTGCACCCCGTCTTTCACGTGTCTCTCCTTAAGCGGGCTCATCCTGAGGGTCTGGCCTCTGCGCCTCCGCCTCTGGTGGTCAGGGACGACCACGAGGAATATGAGGTGCGTGCTGTGCTAGATTCACGTAGGACCAGGGGGAAGCTGTTCTACCTAATAGACTGGAAAGGGTATGGACCTGAGGAGAGATCCTGGGAGCCACTATCCCACGTACATCATGCCCCTCACCTAGCCCATGCCTCTCACGCTCGCCATCCCCAAAAGCCCCGTCCTGCTGCTCCTGTGTAGGGTGGGGGGATCTGTTTTGGTGGGGGGTACTGTTATGTTTCCGGTCTGTATCCGTGTGTGTGCATGATACATGGGGCATGCAAGTCAGCAGTCCAGCTTCCACTACTAGGAAGCATATCCCAAGGTCACCACCAGGGCACTTCTGGCTGAGACCGCTTAAGATCCCGCGGTACACAGCCCCTGGTGCTTCTGATTCCTATTAAATCCAGACCGGAGCCGTGGAACATCCCTTCCCTGCCTTTTTGCCTCCTAGCCGGCGCAGGAGCGCCAACATTACCTTCCGTGTGTAAACGCGTAGGACCGCGCCGTTACACACACCTGCAATCTTCTGTTTCCTGGTGAGCATCGAGGCAATCTCGACCTTCACGGAGAAAACGTGCGCCGGAGCGCAGTGTCTTTTCTCCGTTTTCTGTTCCGCACCTACACGGCAAGCGCAGGAGCACGTTGCCATCTAAATGCTTGGGACACTTGTGTTTCCTCGAACACGGTAAGCCCAGGAGCGCGTTACCGTCCGAATACATTTTGGGCATTGTTTTTTCTTTCAACCTATGGCAAGCGCAGGAGCGCGTTGCCATCTAGTGCTGTTGAGCACTTCCAAGTCAACGCCACGGTGAGCGCAGGAACACGTCACCTTCTAAATGCTTGGGGCACTTGTGTTTCCTCGATCACGGTAAGCGCAGGAGCACGTTACCGTCTGAATACATTTTGGGCATTGTTATTTTTTTTCTTTCAACCTACGGCAAACGCAGGAGCGCGTTGCCGTCTAGTGCAATTGGGCGCTTTGATGGTTTGAGCACTTTACTTGCAGCACAACGGTAAGCGCAGGAGCGCGTTACCGTCCTTACAGTTGGCTGTTGTTTTCTGCTTGGCGCCGAACATAATGGCCGCCTAACAAGAGAGCTCAGCTGAGTAACTGACCCGCAATCCAACATCCGTAGCCCTATCCGACCCTCACAGCCTCGGAAGAGCACGCATTGAAAGCCTTACCGGTGGTGATCAATCGGGACTGGGTACCGGGCCCCGTGGGGGCAGGAAAGACCCCGGATTGGGAGAAGACAAGATCGCCCAGGAGTGTGTCGCAACCCGGTTGAGGCACTTCCAGCGAAGCCCGGCCTGCAGAGGCAGAGGTGCAGAGGTGAGAGCGCCCGCTGCCAAAGTAGCCGAGGCTGGCAAAAAATGGGACCCCGCGACGGTAAACGAAATTCTGTGAGGCTAAATCAAGCTCCCCCAACGGCCCCCGCTGCACACACATGAAGGCTGGGCTGTAGCGATGCTGTAGCGAACACCCAGAACGGCGGCCATATTGGGAGAACATTTTAGATTGACCAGCACCCGACAGAGTAGCGGACACAGCGAGGTCCATCGTTAAAAGAGACAGCCTGGAGCCGATCTCAGAGGGAAAACTGCTAGGAGCGGCAGGAGTAAAGAGGACTACAACTCTGCGGCTGCAGTTCATTTTTCTGCATTCACCATTGTCTTCTTTTAAACAAAACAAATAGAAACTCTTCAAAATAAACGAAAATCTTTACGCTTAGGGCAACTCTACAAAAACTAACAGTGGCACACCTCTTCCAAAATGGTAGACTACGTGGGAGCTGCATAGTGCAATACTAATTGTCTACCCTGCTTCGAAGAAACTAATACAACGGGCATTTTCTAAACGGCTGGTCTGCCAATTGTGAGTGTCATCCTTTGTAATTTCATCTGTTAATCCGACATCAAACTCTGGCTCCCATCGCTTCGAAAACAGTGCTCACTGTTGGAAAGGAAAGCAAGAATAGAAAAATAAAGCATCAGCGCCATCTTCTGGCCCTTTTTTTATACATCTGTCAGACAAACATTTCTAAACCAATTTAAACATGATAGAGCCTCCTTCTTGCACCCTGCCCATAAATATGACAGAAAACAATTCTCAGTGAAGCTACATGAAGACAATTGTGATAGAGAGAATTTATCTTATTTTAACTGAACTGTTCCTCAGAACCCCTTCATTACTGATCAGATCACGTTCATCCCCTATCCCCGTTACTCACATCAGGGTCTCCACAGCGCAAAAGACTAGCAATGGGACTGTTTTCTACCCTTAGTCCTACGACAGCCTCACTCACACCGAGAGAATTGCTTGGGACAACAGCTGAGTGCCCTACAACCCCGGGCCTACACATTCTATATGCCTTACCTTAAGATGGCTGTCCTGGCCTGTCCCCTGGAAGCACTGCTATCGAGTGCATATCAACCCCACAGTAAGTCTTAGCTTCCCAGTAACTCCGGGATGGGTGCTGCCAATTGATCTGTGACGATGCCCCCCGGACTGAAACCTTGAACATTGTACACACAATGGAGCCGGATCAACATGGCCCATGCCCGGTGGAACTTTGATGGAACTTTCGATGGACCTTTGACGATGCCCCCTGGGCGGATACCAAAACTGTTTGTACTTACCTCGGTGCTCGAGCAACCTTGGCCGATGCCCGGTGGAGCTGTCATATGCAGCTATAGAGGAGTCTGGACCTGGTTTCACCCCCTCGGCCGTCACCTACCCAGCCGGTCATCTGACATTGTTTTCCTCGATTCCCCGTTGTGTTTCCTTCCCTCCCCCTCCCTTTGTGATTCTTTGATTTAATTGATGTAACTATGTTACCTGTAACTCTGGGCGGATACCAAAATTGTTTGTACTTACCTCGGTGCATGAGCAACCTTGGCCGATGCCCGGTGGAGGTGTCATATGCAGCTATAGAGGAGTCTGTCCTTTGTTTCACCCCCTTGGCAGTCACCTGCCCAGCCGGTCATCTGACATTGTTTTCCTCGTTTCCCCATTGTGTTTCCTTCCCTCCCCCCCCTCCTCCTCCCTCTGTGATTCTATGATTTAATTGATGTAACTATGTACCCTGTAACTCGCTGATCCTCATGTAAAGCGCTCTGATACCTCCGGGTCTAGCCAGCGCTATATAAAGCTTTTCAAATAAATAAAATAAAATAAATATGTAAGCGCAGGAGCGCTATTATACCTTCTGCATATTTCGTTTTGGGAATCCATACCTTGATGACTTATTATCCAGCGCAGGTGCGCTTATCTTCTGTTTAAAATTCCTTTGGTGTGCAGGAGCATATCTAAAGATTCTGGAGTGCCGCCCTCAGGTGACTATTACTACTCCCCATACAGTCCTTCCTCAGAGTGTGTGTGTAAGTATGTGGGTGAGGGCAGTTGTGATTACCTGTTCGTTTGTACTTACAGGCAGTGGTTCAGGAAGGTTTCCTGCATCTCCACATGGTATATTTCACCGGGCCCTCTCACCAAAAGGTACACCACCTTCAATAGGATTCCTTCCCCCGGTCTTCACCACGCCCCCAGTCAAGTATTGATCAGTCAGACAGGGGAGTAGGTGGGAGACGGTGAAGGTTGTTCAAGTCATCCCTGCGAGACTACTCTACAAGCGGCAGGTAAGACTTGTGGGGTCCAGACAGTGACCCCTTGACAAAGCTAATAGACCTCCCTTATTTAAAGTTACATCCCCATATAGTGTGATGTTGCCTCTGGTATAGATGGGGGTTTTGTGATTATGGGTTTCAGGAGCCACTAGGGCTGTAATGTGATATGAGGGTGTCACCAAAGGTACTTCCATCGACCTGCATGTATATATTTGTAATTTTCTGTGTGTAGTAAAGTGTGTGTAATAAAAGTACTTTTTCTTCTTTAAAAAAAAAAACACTGACTGGGCAATAATTTGATTGAGTGTTGTTGTTGCCTGCCAGTGAACTGGTATTGCTAGCCCACACACCGCACCTAGGACTGCTCTGCTTCGATACCCTGAAAAACTCATGTGCTACAATGTGGTACTTGATTACCAGTAATAAGACATTTGCAAACCTATTACTTGTAAAGGACTTGCATCCTTCACGACTAGTAGCCCAATTTCTTAAAACACTTATTTAGCAACCTCACTAGAACACTCCCACTGGTCGTCCTCAGCCATAACTTCAATTGTCTTGCCTTTGGGGGCATCTGCAATAGTTGTCCTCAGTAGCAACCTCTACCAATTCCGCACATCATCCGCGGTACTTTCCCTTGTTTTCATCACTTAGATTGGTCCCGATATTTAGAAGAGGTGCTGTTGCCTTCTCTGGCCAGCTCAGGTTGCTGTCTGGGCATCTAAGAACTGGGATAGCTCCACTTCGCAGGCATAAAAGGAAGAACCTGCAGAAGAGGGCTGCAGACCTAGATAGACTGGTCTATTGGGAATAAATGCTCTTGGGAAATCGCCCCTAATTCCAGTAATGAGAGAAGAATTAAGGATTGTTTTAAAAAAAATGTACAGCATGGACTACTGGAAGACTCTACATTGCCCATACCAAATCCAGAGCTAACCTGGTGCATTACCATTCAGCGCCCAAACAGCAACAAGAACAGCAGCAGCTGGCTGTGATGTTCCAGAATCGCTGACAACGGATTCTCAAACGACCAACCAGCAAATTTCACCCATTTTTCATCTAACAAAGCAAAAGTTCTGGACTACACCCTAGTCAATATTTTGCTTTTACTATTTTTTGAAGACTTTCAAATTATAAAAATATTTGGAAGTGATGCCACAGCTCTTTATGATAGTAAACGTGACTGCCCCACTAATAAAGGCTCCTACCATACTGTGCAATACTACAGCAGAGAATTTAAAAAGATTAAAATGGATCAGCTAATCACACGACCTGTTTGACAGTGCACATCGTCTGATCTCTCAACTGGCCAGCTCACAAATAGAATTGGCCTTCAACCCAATTAACTGAGTAAAACTCAGGGAAGACTGTTCTAAAGAAATCAGGTCTGATGCCACCAAAAAACATCAAATCTAGAAACACCTTGCAACAACGGGAGACCATCTGCGGTAACTCTTGTTTCAGCAATGAGATAATAGCAGAGAGAAGGCGTTTGCGCAGAGCTGTCAGACAGCAATCGAGAAATTCATTGGATGTGAATCTCTAACTAAAAGTGAAACAGATGCAAATAACATACAAAAGCAATCCAGAAGGCAATAAAACAAGGCTATGATTACTCTATGGACTAAATGTATGTCAGTATGTAACAAACATAACCTCAGATTATTCTGGGCAACCATCAACAAAGAGAATAAAAACCAGTTAACTGTTCAAAAGCAATACATTTCCAAAGACCAATGGATCATATGATTGGAAACATGTTAGGATGGGTGAATATGATGTCAATGTATACCATGATCTATGCCGGTCCAACATTGGCAATATCAATAAATGCAATGTCAACGTATGCCATAAACCATGCCCGCATAGCAATGTCAATACCAGTAGAAACAATGCCAATGTATGCCATGATCTAGGCATGCATAATAATGTCAATATCAGTAAAGACAATATCGATGTACGCTATGACAACTGTGCGCACAATATTGAGGATGTTGGTAAAAATGATTTTATTGACCACCACATTATTTGAAGAAGTTTTAACAAACTCATATCATTGCTGTTGGATTCACCCAAGGTGACCTCCCCATCAACCCTGAGTCAGAGATACAAGGTCAGACAGGCCCTGTGGCCCCAACCCACACCTATCGAGTGACAGGTCACAGGTGGGGTCACAGCCCAAAGACAAACACGCATCCAGGGAAAACCCTGATCGATTCCACAGATAGGTAGTCACATCACAAACAAAACTTAGGAGATTGGCCCCAATAAAACACTCTTGGCCAAAGGCACGCATTCCCAAAATATCACAAAAGTTAGATGCCACATGTAGTTAGGAACACTCAGCCAACCAGGACAGGGCATGCACCCCGCACGAGGTGATCACGCACTCACCACACTGGACATTTGGGCATGTACACACTGGCCCACACTGGCTATGCCCGAGGTCGAGAGGCACCTGTGTCCCCCTTATCTGATAGTTTTTCTGGTTATTTATGACTATGATGCCTTTCAAGGAATGCCAAAGTGTTTTATTGTACCCACAAAATGTGTATATGTGTGGCCCAAACTTCTGTACTTTGAGACTGTCTTCAGGCTCGCCTCTGTCGATACTCTCCAGGCCGCTGCGTTTAATTAAACCAACTTGTTCCTGTTTTGCCAAACGCCTTTTGATTTTTCATTTATTTAAGGTAAAATCATTTTAGAGCAACGTTTTGGCGAGCAAGCCAGGAGAGATTGGTTTATCGAGCCCGACTGCTGTCGAAGGACCCCTGCCCGAATGGATTCACATCTGCGCAATGAGATCGGTGAGCATACGCCATAATTGTTTAGAAGTTCTGCTGAATCCACGGGCCCGAGGTCCATCCAGAGACAGCCATCACCGAGTAAGAGACTACATCTCATCCTTAGTCCCAGTATGTGTCATGTGGCAAACTAGGACAATTGCGTAGATCACCTTTGCTTTTCCCCTAGTCAGCACGCAAGAGAGGGCAAAGGTAGCTACAGTTTTGGGGCCACTGTGGGGGACACAGGGTACGCTTGTTTCTGGGTTTCAGATCTGGACCACTGGGCGTGATACAGAGGTTCACTTGTCTCTGGGTGTCAGGGACTGCTGGGACCACTGGGCATGGTACAGAGGTACGCATAGGTTCTGGGTGTAATATAGGGCCATTATCTCGATCTTATTTTTCTGTCTCAAAGAGTTTTTTTCCCAAATCAGTATTTCACGTTTTTCTAGTTTATTGCTACAAATAAACGTGTACTGAACTGAACTAACAATTGCACTTTGTTACAGGTTGTTACTATTTCATTACATTTTTCTTTGTCTACAGTGAAATGTTCTTTTCCTTGATGCATCAATTCTTTAGAGCTTGTAACCAGTAGATTGTTTCCAGTACCACCCCATGTACACAGTTTTCCCCACAATTAGATCCAAATTCGTAATCATTTAAAATCTCAAGACAATCAAAAACTTTGTAAATTCCTTCAAATGAGTTCCCTAATCCATCATGGAGACTCCACTAGGCCACATGCAAGCGAGGTTCCCCACCCGGGTTGGGAGATTAGAGAAACACTGAACCGAGTGGCATGCCCATACCAGTACACACGCATTCCTCTAGCCTGAAGGGGGAGCATTTGATACCAACATCATAGAACACACCAAAACTTACATTCAGGCAAGCCACCAGGACAGCATTTACGGACCCCAGAGATGTGAAGAGTGCCAACTACCTCATAGAGAAATTATAGCCAGGGAGGATGGGGAAATGTTTGCCTACCATTTTTGCGCCGTACTAGCGGAATGGATAAAGGAGGGGAGCCAGTTCAACTGGTCCTGGCCAAAAGGGGGTCATTTGAGTCAGAGGACATGGTGATGGTGGAGGATTGCATCAGATATGGAAAAGGAAACCCCTACTGGGATTTTGCCTCCATGCAGCAATGCCTCACAAAGTGGGAAAGAAAGCAGGTAGAGAAAAGAAAGGAAATGAGAGTGAATAGAAAGGAAGCAGAATGGAACTTGGTCGCCACTGAAACCCTGCACAGGGAAAAGGCAGCACAGGTCATAACAGCTGCAGCCGTGAAGGCACAGAAGTCGACGGCGCCAATGGGAGCACCGCCGCAGAGGTTCAAGAAGAGCACTGCATGTAGTCACAAGGTTCGAGGAAGTTGTACAAAGAACCCCCCAAACCAGGACCAGACCACTTCCTTCACCATTCCCGCAATCCCAAGTAAATCACCTGCTCCACATCCATCGTGCAAAAGAGACTCCCCCACTCTCACGTGTCCCGTGCGATCCGTAACACGGACATCCGACAAAGAGCCCACCATGACATTCCCGGTAAACAACACACCTCACAGTTTCCTGATTGACACCGGGGCAACAAAGCCCTGTCTAAAGGAAGGGATTGTGCCCCTGTCCAGAGACTGCATGGATGCAGGGATTCTCGAGCACGGTCATGAGGGTCCCCTTCACGCAACCCTTAGAGTTAGAAGTGGGAGGGAGCAGCTACTATATCACCCCACGTCACCTACTAACCTACTGGTCAGAGACTTGATTATCAAATTAAACATAACCATCCATTTCTCAAAGGATGGGACAATGACGTGCTCAACCCCAGGGGTCACCCCGACCAGACTCATGTCCCTGGTACGCCTACAGGCCACTACCAGACAGAGGAGAGCAACACCCACTGATTTGACTGCCTTTACCAGTGCCGTTCTCACCCTCGTGCCTAACACCCCGAGTTGGTGGGACAGAAGCTGCAACTGCCGCACAAGTTTGTATTCCGCAGAGAGGGCCACTATGATGTGGAACCCTCATGGGAAGACCTGCTCTGCTTGGAGGCCGTCGAGATACGGCCCAAGTATGGTGTACTGCTGGCAACAGAGCAGGCAGGCGCAATATAGGCATGCGTCATCTTCACTGTGATTGACATCAGCATACAGGAGATAACTGATGACCATCTGTTCAGTGAATACCCAGTGGCCTCGGAGATCCTCTTCGCTAACTCCATCTTAGGGTAGAAGTACTGAGTGAGGCCCCATTATGCCTGGCAATGCTCACTACGTGGCTGCAGCAGGACTTGATACTGTACCACAACAACTATGGGCCAAGGGGCCCTACGATGTAGGGCTTATTAACACCGCAAACCCAGTGAGAAGAACATTGAGAGATGGGTCCCTTCTGCCACATGTGCATTCGTACCCACTCTCCAAAGAGGCAGATGAGGGTATAGCCCCCACGATCGAGGCACTAGTAGACCAAGGGGTCCTCCGTGTAGGATTCTCCCCCTGCAATGCTCTGATCTTCTTTGTTAAGAAGAGCCAGGGAGGAACTTGGCACCTGGGTCAGAACCTTCACCCCCTCAATAACATTGTGGTCCCAGAATTCCCAGTGGTGCCAGACCCCTCTGTAATACTAACAAGCATACCAGCAGTCAGCCTCTACTTCTCTATGATAGACATAAACAATACATTCTTCAGCATCCTGCACCCTGACAGCCAGTATCTTATGACATTCACCTTCCGTGGGGTCCAGTTGCTATACCAGAGATTGCCACAAGGGTACTGCGAATCTCCCAGTATTTTCAACAGAATACTGAGAAAGGATCTCGCCAGCGTTCAGTCGGGCACCACCCTCATACAGTATGCTGATGACAACTTGGTCTGCAGTCCCTCACAGGATCTATGTTGGCAAGAGATGATAGCCCTCCTAACTGCACTTACCACAAGGGGATACATGGTGAAAAAGAGAAAAGTGCAATATGTGCAACAGGAGGCTAGCTATCTAGGTCAGCTGATCTCAGCAACTGTCCGGGGGATTACGCAGAACGGGCATACTCTATCCAGGTCCTGTCACCACCCAGGACAAAAAAGGGTTTTTAGGCCTGTGCAACTATGTCCGACAATGGGTCTTCGATTATAGCACACACATTGCCCCCTTACTCAGGGCAATGAAGAAGGCCAAAGCAAGCAGTGAGGAGCTGATCTGGACGTCTGAGATGCAGGAAACCTTTGACAAGCTAAAAATGGAAATACCTCACTCCCCCGTGTTAGGTACGCTTGATTTCAGGAAGGAGTTCTTCCCATTCAGCCACAGTAAAGGGCGAGTCATGACAGCCTTCCTAACCCAAAAATACCACCTGGGACACAAACTGCTTGCATATTACAGCGGGCTCTTGGATTCAATCATGCAGGGGCATTTTCCATGTGAACAGGCCTTGGCTGCTGCGGCCTTTGCAGTTGACAAGAGCACTTCCATTGTTATGGGGGCGCTACTGACACTGTATGCAGAGCATTCGTTGTTTGCAGTCATACCAAAAGGAAATAGCACGCTGACTACGGTGTGGGTGTAAGGGTACAAACCCATGCTCTCAAGATAATTCGGTGCCATCTGGTAAATCCAGCCACTTTCCTAGCGCACGAGGTCAGGGAGTGTGAGGAGACCCATGACTGTGCCACTCACACCCCAGACGGGATCAACCAGGCAGAAGTAGATCCCATCCCTGATAGCAAAGTGCTCTTTATTGACGGGTCCTCCACAATAGACCAAGAGACGGGGGTGAGGCATACGGGGGCAGCTTCAGTGATGGGCCCTAGTCTTCAAACAGCCTATGGGTCACCATGCAGCTTACTCTCCTCCCCACCTCTCAGTGCAAGCGGCAGAGCCATGCATCATTAATTGAAGCCCTCACCCAGAGCTCAGACTCCATGAGAGATGAGACGAGAGTTAATAAAATCAGATTGCACCCCCATCACACACAGGGACCACCTGGTGTTGCACATAGATGCGCTAACTTTACCTAAGCGCGTAGCCGTGGTGAAGTGTGACGCCCACACTAGGGTCAAAGACTTTGTGTCCCGAGAAAAAGCATTAGCAGACCAGATGGCAAAAAAAGCAGCATATGGGAGGATTTGCAAAGCTCACATACTGCCCTTGCAGCAGATTGAGGAGATCAGACTATCACATGACAGACCATACACAGAGACGGCAAGCTTTTATCTAAGGGAACTACAGGAGACGGCCCCTACGGAAGAAAAGAAATGGTGGCTGGCCAGGGGCTGCACACAGACTGCACACAATCTTATATATCGACACACACCCTCCGAGCAGTGCTTAATTTGTAAAATATGAAGTGCAAGGGCTCTGACCAGGAGGCCACAGCAGCTTGCACCACCCATCGCCCTTGTCATCGCTGCCAAAACAACTACTAACCATCTCTCTCGCATGTAAATGCAACAGTTCAGATTATTCCAGGTCCCCAAAGCTAAAGGAATGGCTGGGGAGGCAGGTATTAGCAATTTTAGTGTATATTGTATTCCTAAACAACTATTGTACTGCTCATCTCTAAATTAGATGAACAGCGCCACCATGTGGTAGACTATTCTTAGTATGGTGTTGACAATTAGGTGCCAGTGCCGAGCACCGGCAACCAATTAAGTGCCGGTGCTGAGCACCGGAAAGCACCCGCTCAAATTAAGCACTGCCTCCGAGAAACCTGTTATGCCCGTAGTCTAGTTGACATAGCCTTACCTCAACTACACCTACCCACGCACATGGCCAAAGATAACATGTTAGTGGAGCTTCAAAGTGACTGGTTCATCCCCAACACTGTTGAGATATTAACTGTGTATCTCACCGAATGCACTGTTTGTCAACTATATTTCCCAAACCCATGCTGAAGGTCATCTCGTCGGCCATTCCTCGACCTACAGGACCGTTCAAAGCCCTACATATCAATTTCATAGATATGATAGACCAATGTGGTAACTATTGATACCTGATAGTGGTGGTCTGCCCTTACTCCAGGTGGTTTGAAGCAAGCGTACAATGCGACACCAAGGCAGAGGCCACGTTCCTCGTTAGGGAAGTGATACCGATATGGGGAGTGCCTGACATCATCCAATCGGATAACGGCAGGCACTTTGTCAATTCTATGTTTGATCATATCTGCACCTTCCTGGGTATCACTCCTACATTAGTCTCAGCATACCACCCTCAAAGCCACAGCATTGTTGAGAGACTTAATGGTCTTCTCAAGAACAAAATTAGTAAGATTTGTGCCATTCTCAATAAAAAGTGGCTTCACTGCCTCCCCCCTAACCCTCTTTGCATTACGAAACACACCCAGCATCGACCATCACCTCACACATCACCAGATAGTGGCAGGCAGACTAATGGGGTCACCCATTCCAACAACCCAGACAAAACTAAGCTCCGAAGCAAGCTCTCAGGAATTGGGGGATGAGCTGTGCATGTACCTCTCCAAGCTGACAAGGACTGCCAAGTTCTTGACCAAGCAGGTTCACCATCGAAACAATCAAGGGGCAAACATCAAACTACCCTACCAAACACCTCAGCCAGGGCAAGAAGTCTACATCCGCAACTTCATGTAAAGTGGAAGCAGGCCAAGTTTGAATGGCTCTACCGAGTAATATTTTCAACACCGACCGCTGTCAAGGTGGAAGGAAGAGAAGCTTGGATCTACCTCTCTGATGTGCGACCTAAGCGTTAATCTAGGGCGCACCTCCCTGACCACCTACCACACAGCCAAGACTCTGCTTCACAATTGCACACACTCCATGTAGGTCAAAAGGACACCTCCATACCAATTAAACATCACACTTTCAAACGGAGCAGTCCACAAAGGAAGAGTGCTGTTCCCACCATAGCAAGGAGGGGGGGGACCAAAATACAAACAACACTAAAATTAGTTTAAACTTACTATTCCCCAAAGATTCTAGAACCTTCTTCCACTACCTCACTAGGAAAATTGCTCTCAGTAAAACCATAGAGTGTATAGGTAAAAAGCAAATGCAGGAATTTTCCGAACAACTGCCTAATGATGTATTATTTCCAAGCTAACCTACAATGCACAACTCTTATCCTACAGGTCTGCGATCAAGCTGCAAGTGCACCATCATTGCCGCAATCTGCTACCCCATCGATTAAAGCCTTCAAAAGGACCTTCACAAGGTCAACCGCTCAAGTAACACAGACTACAAATTGACTTTACAACCATTTTTAGAAAGAGACTAATTTTTACTGCACCAAGACAATACACCTCTGGGCGCCCACACGACAGACATCTCCCCATAACACGATCCTACAGCCTACAAATTTTTTCTAAGTTAGGTATTTTTCTACACACTCTATTTAGCTGGGGTCCTCTCACGCCCCTCTGGTGCTAGAAGTAGTCTCATAAACTCTACTTCGCATTCTTGCAACGCATGCACAGGGACCTCTTTCACCTCACATACACCTATCGTGAACCAAACGCTAGCATTCCTCATGCCCTTCACAGCGCACTACTACACAACACCTTGTACCAACATATGACCGCCGTAGGCACTCAAACCATGAACAGGTCATGCTACATATGTTCACTGATACCCCACACCATAGACGCAGACAGGCTTTACTTATCCCAGGAGATAGCACCTGAAAAATCAAAATGCCTCATCCATCTGCACCATTGTAGGATCAGGGCCAAGATTCAACCAAACAGAGTAGAACTGTCTTGTGGTTTGTGGCCTCCTGGCCTGCCTTGCTACGTTGGCATAGGCCGGGCTGCCATGATGGCTTTTTTGCGCACGTTACTCTGAGCCGTTGTTCTATCGACCTCTGTTCTTGCCAAATTCTTTTAGAGCTGTCTGCATTTTCAGTCTCTCACCCTTTCTCCTGTTCACTTTGGGCTCAGTCTGCACAACATGTACAAGGTCGAAAAACAATGTCTCCTTGTTCTTGCTGATTTGGCCAATCCCTCGCACCTAGACATAACACTATGTACAGCTGCCATGGAGAAATTTGTGTGCTTTTTAATATTGCGGTTGGCCTGCTTTAGGGCACTTGGAGAAAACCTTTCCAGAGAGAAGAGCTGTGATTGCCTACTGATGTAGTTTTGCATCTAGAGACTGAGGTATGGGGTTCGCTAGTCAAAGCCCAGAGGTCTTCTATTATTATTATAAAACTAGCTACTAGCACGGGAGGGTGGTAAGGTCATTTAGCCCTATATCCACTGCTTTATGAAATGCTTTCCCCGTTTGTATTCTATGGAGTTGTAACTATGCTGATTATATTATTCTTATGCATTCTGCTGTTAGTACTGACACGTGTACTGTATCTTAGAGCACGTTAGTAAAAATAAAATTTTTTAACTAAACCGTGTCTCTTATTACGCGCGTTGTGGACAGGTATGAGTGAGTAACGAAAGGGTGTTCTTGTTTCTGCGAGTCCTGAGAGAGAGATACCGTGTTCTGGGTTGTCTAATCATTGGTAACATTGGTGCTGATGAGACGCTACAGCTAGCTGGGTTGGGGTTTTAGGTGCTAAGGTGTATGGTTGGCTCACCACTATATTCCGAGGTCCTAACATCCTGGGCATAGCTCTGCATATGAGCAGAATCCCTAAGACATGGCACGACCAACGAGTGGGGTAGCTTATCTACGAGACGCTTGAGTAGTACTTGTGCTTGTCCACAACTCTCTTCGCAGCCGCTTCCGGAGGCGGCTGCGTCGGTGATACCTCCTATATTGTCGTTTTTATAGGTTCTTTCAAGCTTGAAGTTGTAAAAAGGTTCTAAATTAAACCCCTATATTGTGCTGCCTCCTATTAGGTTGTCGAACATCCCCGATCTTAATGGCGGGTGTAAATATACCGGCACATAGCCGCGCAGCGCTCCGGGCTCACTTAACAGTGTATGGAGTGCCTGACGCTGGTGTCGAACTGATCTTTGTGGTACAAGCAGATCCGGCTTACCACTTTGAGGTTTTTTACTCTTGGATCACCTTTCCCGCGGTGGATGGAAACGATAATTTGTTCCATGAATATGAACCCACCGTTGTTCCTAATCTTTATAGACCTTATACGAAACTTGAAGTACCGCTCACGGCTTGGCAACACCGTGTTTGGTTTGATGGCGCCCTCCCCCAACCGGTTACCGCGGTTCGTTTAGGCCCCTTATCAATTGAAGGGGCCACTTGGCCTGTCTTGCCCGGGTATACCCCACATCCGCGTTATATGACGGTATCACACGCGGAACTACGTAATATGTATGCATCTTTGGTACGGGTGCATAGAGCCTTAGTGCAGTATACTACAGGCAACATCCAGGGAGCCCCGCCTGGTGTTGCAGCACATCCAGCTGGTGCAGGCGGAGTGACCATAAGTCCTGTAATGGTGAATTCGGTGATGGGCAAGCGCCCACAAAATAAGGATGATTTTCCTTATTGGCTTGCAGAAAAATTTGACCAGCTGGAGGCAGTTTTTCCAAATACCTCTCCCGTGGAAAAACACAGAATTCTGACGATTAGTTTGCCAAAAGACTTAGTCCCCGAGTTGGGCGATTGCGACAACTGGGGAAGGGTATTCGCAGCAGTATATGCGAAATGTTTCGGCACTCCTTCCATGACGGTTCTCCCCTCTGTAATTAAACGTGTACAGGATGAACATGGCCCTGAAGCGACTGTGGAATTAGGGATGAGACTGGTGGGAGTGTTCAACGTAGTAGCTGAGTTAATCCTTGCAAATGTCAAGGGCGATGCAGTGAACTTTCAAGTAGCTAATGCTTTGGCTTTGGTCCCAGAACCGGACAGGCCGCGCGAATTACCGAAAATTATTGCCCAGGCTTACAAAACTATTGGCAGAAATAGCCTGGGCGTTAAGCCTTTTGCCAAATCACAAACACAATCGCAGCAACAACAACCAAAAACTCAATCTGAGAAAGATGAGAAACCAGTTTTTACTAAGAAGAGCTGTAGGTTGAAAAAACAGGGTAAGCAACAAAAGAGACCGGGGTCGCGAGGCGCATCCCCAGTTTCGGTTTCTTCTGAACGCACTTATGATTTGCGAGACAGGGCAAGAATTAAATCTCCGGATAGGTTTCAGATCCCTGATACGCGTTCTCCTCGTTCTTCACAGGCACAGACACCTTCGCAAGCCAGTGGAGGAGATCGCCAGGATAGAGGAAGGGGCCGAGAGGCTCCCCAGGGACGAGACCAACCTCGACAACAAGTTAGAGGGAAAGCAGAAGACTTTCAACGTTCTCGCCCGCAGTTTCAGAAGAAGAAAGTTGCCGCTGTCACAGCGAGATATGCCACAGACGGTGAGAACGAGACTCCTGAATTGGACGTGGGCAGTGACCCTCCTAGACAGCGCCGCGGAAGTTACCATAGTGCGGGAGGCGCTATGTCCTCATGTGGAGGCGACAGCAACTGAGACATTCATTACTGTCGAGACTGCAGACACCAGAGTGGCTTCCCCTGACAGACTATATAATATTGTTCTTCAAATCGAGGGTGACATGCAGCGTGTAATCAAAGGGATTTTTTGGGAGAATCTGACCTCTTCTTACGAAATTCTGTTAGCAGAGGCGGATTGGCCGCCCCCATTCGTACTTGCTGCGCGTCAAGGGGAGGAGGTAATTCTCCCGAGCTTTTCTCGACATGTCCCTAAGGACAAAGCGGAGGCTCTTGCAGCTGAGTGGGCTGTGTCCCTGGCTCCTGCGTTATACCACAACCACATGGGTTGGGATGAAGACTCTCCCCCCCCATGAAATACCTTTACGGTCCCTTCCACAGCCACAACCCCAATATCCCATTAAACGGGAAGCCAAAGGCCCCGTTTCCGAAATTCTGACTCAGTTAGAATATCAGGGCGTAATTGAAACATGCGTGTCACCTATGAACAATCCCCTTTTCGCGGTTTCTAAACCCGATGGATCGTACCGCTTAGTTTTGGATTACCGGCATTTGAACTCTCATTGCCGGACCTTTGCGGTGCAAAATACCCACAGTTCTGCGCTTGTAGACAGTCTTGTTCGTAAAAAATATAAAACGACGCTTGACCTCTCCAATGGATTCTACACGCTCAACTTAGCCCCGGAGAGCAGCCAATGGAGCGCTTTTACATCCGGTGGTAAATTATTCAAATTCCGGCGTTTGCCTATGGGCTACAAGAACAGCCCTGGAGTATTCGCAGCCCGTGTTGTCTCTTTGTTAGAC
The DNA here is from genome assembly GCA_963921515.1 of Calotriton arnoldi. Taxonomy (NCBI): domain Eukaryota; kingdom Metazoa; phylum Chordata; class Amphibia; order Caudata; family Salamandridae; genus Calotriton; species Calotriton arnoldi. The sequence continues at coordinate 260,842 of CAWUFW010003937.1, forward strand.
GGCATTGACCCAGATGCTTGTTCGTACGTCGATGACATTTATCTGACAGACGACGAACTTTTCCTGCATCTTTCCCGAGTGGACCGCATTATCCTAGAGTTTGCGGTCCTGGGATACAAATTTAATTTTGCCAAATCCCACATTGCTGAATTTACCGTTTTGTTCTTGGGCTATGAGCTCAACAATGAAGGTAAGGGTTTAGCCCCCCATTTCCTAGAGAAATGTGCACTCTTGTGCCCTCCTACTACGCTGAAAAAACTTCAGTCTCTGCTGGGTTTTCTGAACTTCGGGCGTATTTACATTCCCGAATATGCCCAGCGTATCAAGCCACTGTATGCATTGATACAACCTCACTTTTCGAAGTCATGCTGGCTTCCGGAGCATACCTCCATTCTGCAGTCTTTGCAGACAGACCTTCTTGAGTCTAAATACTTATTGACTCGTGACAACCACACAAACCTGGTGATTAGAATCATTCCAGGGGCAGCGGGTTTCACTTACTTAACCTTTAACGAAGGTGACACAGTACCTATCGCATACAAGTCACATCTTTACACTTCCGCGGAAATACGCTTTTCCTCTGTGGAGAAAGTTCTAACTGCAGTGCAAATGGCGATTCTAAAGGAACGCGCACTGGCACAGGGAAAACGCATTCTGGTGGTAACACCATATCCTGCCCTAGAGGCAGTGACAAAGGCAAGTGTTCCGAACTCTAAAGCTTTACACCCCCGTTGGATTCAATGGGCAACTTCTTTGACGTCTCCGGATGTCACTTTTATTTTTGATTCTTCACTACAGACTCAGGAGTTTTTACAGTATGAATTCACTCATCCCCCTCCTCTGTCTATGCTAACGCTTGAGGATTACGAATGCGTGATCTATACCGATAGTTCGGCTCAACCGGCCATGGGTTCCAAGCATGCTTATTCAGCTGCCTGTGCTATTGTTGCAGGAAGTTTTGTGAACGGAAAGTTCAAGTCTACTGTGGTGCACACTCAGGCACTCGGAGACAGTACTGCACAATTGGCCGAGCTGCGCGCACTGGTGCTTGCGCTTGAGTTCGCTACACCTGATGTGACCACTCTCATAGTATGCGATTCTTATTACTGTGTTCAGTCTTACAATGACAATCTGTTCTTTTGGTCGCAAAATGACTATAGAGACGCCAAAGGTAGCACAATTAAGCATAAAACGCTTTGGGTTCGGGTGGCAGACTTGAAACAACGTCTGCCACTCACACAGGTGGTTCACACACTTGGCCATCAGCGGGTGGGTGCACACGCTGTCGGTAACGGTTTGGCCGATGAAGCAGCCAAATCAGCAGTAGTCACGTGTTCAGTCGCAGCAGTTACTAGACCCATGACTAAAATTGATACTGATATTCTTGCAGCTATCGCTGCAACCAAGGAAGGTGCTAATTACCCTAGGGGTTTTCCTTCCAAATATTCTTATCTATTAGGTCTTGAACAGGCGCCTTATGTAACAATACCCAACGTTGGTGATCGGCTGATGCCCAACGGGGACCGCAGGGTTTCCTTGATAACGGCAGCACATGAAGGCATGGCTTCGGCACATGCTGGAGTGTCTGCGACGGTTTCCATCTTGCAGCAGCGTTACTGGTGGCGTGGTTTATACAAAGACACCCGTGCTTATGTGCTTTCTTGCGACGTTTGTCAACAGATTAAGCCTTCCATGGTTACACGACCACCACAGACCCCGCTCTGCATTTCTAACAGACCCTTTGGGTGTGTTTACCTGGATCACTGCGGTCCATTTTCTTCAGACACCGCCTATAAATATATCTTAGTGGCGGTGGATTCGTGCACACGTTTCATCTGGATCTGGCCACAATGAAGTGCTGACGCTCGAAATGTCATCAGGGATTTGCGTGTCTTTGTGGGAATTTTCGCCTGTGGCACCTTCCATTCTGACCAAGGTCCAGCGTTTGCCTCTAAGGCTTACAAGGATGCAATGGGTTCACTGGGGGTGCGGGTGAAATTTTCATCTCCGTATCGGCCTGAGGGCAACTCGATCGTTGAACGAATGAACCGTGACTTAAAGCAATCCTTGACAGCTAGAGTCTTAGGTACTGGCAGGAACTGGCTGGCCCACTTGTATACTGTACAACGTGCACTTAATAATCTCCCTAGAAGACCTCTGGGTGGGCGGACCCCATACGAAATGCTCTTTGGCATAAGAATGTTTGTGCCTGACCTTGATGGTCTAGACATGGTGGCGCAAACCGCCAAGTTTGATGTAGATAACCATTCTACTATGTTACAGGACTTACAAGAAGCCCGAGACAAACTTGCGATTGCACATTTACCTTCAGCCACAGACCCTGCGTTGCAGATTCCGGTTGCCGGCTGGCTCCCGAAGATTGGCGATCTGGTTCGAGAGAAGGTGGAGAACAAAAAGAATTTGGCCCCTCTTATCGTGCACCGGTTCCAGTCCTTGGCTTGAAGGGTACTCGTACAGTCATCTTACCACCGCTTCCTGGTCGCAAGGAGAACAGATACATCTCAGTGGAAAATGTCAAGCTACAACATCTGGCCGATCCTGAATAGTGTTACACCAGCGGTCTCTTGTCGTGCCATTTATCGGACTTGTGTTCGTGGCCCTCCTGCCCGAACGGTCACCGATGTTGCCATTGAGATGGTTGATTTGCCTGAAAGTATACTCGAAAACCCAGTCTCCCCCTGCATCGACGAGAATGAGTATACCTATCCCGATACCGAGTTGGTGGCGCACCTTCCAACAACGCCGCTGAGCCCAACACGTTATTCCTTTGACTCGGATTCCACGGCATCACTTGTCCCGTCCAAGTTCAGTATTTTTGTATCCTGGTTCAGAGACAATTTTTTGATTCCCCCCTGGACATACATCTGGTTGGTACTGTTCATGATTTTTTTGTTCATGTCCATTGGCTTTGTCATGGTGTTTTTTCTACTCATCAATGGTCACTATTTACCAGAACGCTCTGCTGTGAACAGTGTCGCTGGAACTTTGGCTCCCCATTCCTCCTCTCACATCATGAAGCGTGACCATACATTTGTGAACATTTCGGCTTTTCCAGTTGCTGATGGCATCGTATGGGATGCGGTAAATTTTCAAATTCATGGACCGACAGAAATTATTAATGTACCTAATGTCCTTCGAGTTTCAATGGGTGATGTCGTAAAAAGCAATATTCATTCTGATGATTGGGATGTGCATGCAGTTGAAGCATTGTTTACTGATTTAAAATAGTATGCTGCCTTTAATGCTGAGGATTTGTATATGAATTCTGCTAGTTATTCTGACTTGTACTGTTACCAGCATTGGGGACATCACTTTATCCATAAACCAAGTGCGCTGCGTGGCCCTTTTAACTACACCCAATGGGAGCATTGTCCAACACCATTATTTGGTAGCTCCCAGACTCTTCGACATAAAGTCACTTATTTTACAGATTTTAATAGATCGAACCCTGGGTCCTATTATTTTAAATTAAATGCATCATCCACTCGAAAATTCATGTTAACCCATACCAAATTACTATATTCGGGTTCCTTTTTGAACGCCTTAGCTGTGGGTGGTTATGAATACTGGACGGACACTGTGGACTTGAAATCCATCTGGGGCACAAAGCCCTGGCAGGTGCGGGGCACCAAAGCCTTGCACCGTGCTTGCCTTATCCCGGCCCAGATTTTCTTTCTGAATGATTCCATTTATCAAACTACTTGTTGGGTTTGGCTACTTCCAAACAATTGAATGCTCCTTCCATTCCTGCGTTGTCATCCACTCCCAATGTAAGCTTACTTTTCAATATGTCACTTGCGACATTGCAAGCTTTATTCCAAAACAATTCGTTTAATGTTTCTACGCTTGTTCAGTCACCCTGGTTGGCATGGCCCCTATCGTCTAATGCATGCCAACTGCGTTTTCACGACTCAGTCCCTGGCTACAAACAGGCAAGGCCAGATCCAAGGTTTTCTGACTCTCGTACTGTGACAACATATTCTGTTGGTAAATTATGTAAACAGTGGTTGCAGCACTCTTCCCTAGATTCTGTTAAACAACATTTATCCCTCCTATCAGGCAACATTGATCTGTCCGACTTTATTCTGGGGCCTCGTGGCCCCCGACCTAAGAGATTCATTTATGAAACTTATAATGAACTCTGGAAGCTCTCGCAAATTGAAGCTGCTTCCCGTCTGCGGGAAATAGATCAAGCAAATTTGGAAAAGGTGCTTGCTGTTGTTGACAATAGTATTAATACCCTGTCTTCCCGCATTTACACGTTGGAGAATATTGTGTCCTCTGTTGTTGATATTGTACAGGATGATGTTACTGTGTTGTATCATGGTCAAAATCAATTGCGTTCAGTTATGCAGTTTGCATGGACTTTGCAAACCCTGAAGTTGGGTAAAGTTCCTTGGCATTTTTTGAACACCTCTGCCTTATTTCTGCCCTTTAATTTAACTGACAAACAGCAGTTCATGTCCATGAAAGATGCCGCTTACACACTGTTACATATTGAAAAGATAGAGCCCTTGCCGTTCTCTGTAGCAGAATTGGATTCTGCTGTGTGGCTAGTTCATGGGGTTATCGCTTTGCCTTTTTCTTTGTTTGAATTTAGTTCGTGCATGAAACATTATCCTGTGGGCCATTTCCAGCCCTTGGGTAGTGCCTTCCTGCATGAACTTTGGTCCCTGCCTTTCATGTACAAATGCCTTAGAGACGGGAAGGAAGTTTTTCTCACGGGGGAGTCTTGTGATTCTACTGTGGGTCACTCCCTTATTTGCAAACACATTAAATTGCATGGAGCTTGTAACGTTTCCGCTCCGAACCTAGCTTGTGTGTTAAAGGGTATTCCTGCTCCTGCTATTTCTCCTACTTTTACCTTGCTTTCTAATGGTAGCTATTTGCTTTTAAATAACGAAAACTGCTGTGGCATGCAGGCCGGCATACCCTATATTGTCACTGTTTCGCACAGGGTTGTCTGCTGTAAGAATGTGCTTTTTCCTCCCCCTCACGACATCATAGATAGTTCTATTTGGCCTTCCATTCCAACCCTGAAGGCGGATTTCAATAAATTGAGCAGAATAAAGGCGCTATTATTGAAGCAGGAGGTTATGCTCACATCCGCCCGTGAGACTTTCATTCTCCAGGTGGCAAGTACCCACAGTGAGATTCAGGCCCTTCTGAACACTAACATACCACAACATTTCGGTGAACTGATTCATCGTATTTTTTAATGCATCTAACACTGAAGGTCTGGTACACTTTTTTAAGGTTGTGGGCTCCGGCCTTGTGACCTCCTTTCAAACTATTTTTGGTGTGATACCGGCTTTTATTCATTCCATTTTTTCCAGCGTCTTTGGTGGCTTCCCATTGATCCTCGCCTTGGCGGCTGGTGTGCTGCTGTTGGTCTGTTTTCTGCGCAATGGCTGCTCCCCGATGGGCCCTTCACGACCCAGGACGGCTCCAGCTGCTCCGTGAGCGCTTCCTCGCTGGCTTCGGCGTCCTGCCATTGGCGACACTGAGTGTGTCCTATACACTTTCTTTTCGCTTTGCGTATTTCACTTGCATGCAACCTGTGATGTCTTGCATCCTGGACCATGGATTATTGCCTCTCCAATACGTCTTTGTCTGTTCTGGATTTTGTTCAGTTGGTGGGTCCCTTAGAGGCCCATGAACAGGACTATTCCACTGCAGGCTACATGGTGCGTGCGGCTGCACTGGGGATTTTGGCACAATGGGATATCTGGGCGGCTGCTCAGAATCTCCTACAACAAAGTTTTCTGTATCACGCAAGTTGTCCCGCATTGCTTTTGGATGATCCCTCCTGCGCGGAGCATCCCTGCTGCTTTGATTTGATGGACTGGATGGCGTCGATGTTTTTTGACGATCCCAATGATGTCTTCTTAGAAGGTGTGGCATTTTTCTGCACTTACACACTGTTGGATTGACCTGGCCTTCGCCCTCTGTGCTCTGCCACACTGGATATATTTTTTTTCTTTCTTTTTTTACCTCAGCGGTTTTTTTCTTTAACCCTCTCCCATGCACTTTCCTTCATGGGGACTGCGTCCACATCAGACGTTTCTGTTCTGCTCGATCGACTTGAACTCTGTCTTCGTCCTTTGTCTTGGCCGATGGACTGCCCAGGGGAGGATGTCTTGTGGTTTGTGGCCTCCTGGCCTGCCTTGCTACGTTGGCATAGGCCGGGCTGCCATGATGGCTTTTTTGCGCACGTTACTCTGAGCCGTTGTTCTATCGACCTCTGTTCTTGACAAATTCTTTTAGAGCTGTCTGCATTTTCTATCTCTCACCTTTTCTCCTGTTCACTTTGGGCTCAGTCTGCACAACATGTACAAGGTCGAAAAACAACGTCTCCTTGTTCTTGCTGATTTGGCCAGTCCCTCGCACCTAGACATAACACTATGTACAGCTGCCATGGAGAAATTTGTGTGCTTTTTAATATTGCGGTTGGCCTGCTTTAGGGCACTTGGAGAAAACCTTTCCAGAGAGAAGAGCTGTGATTGCCTACTGATGTAGTTTTGCATCTAGAGACTGAGGTATGGGGGTTCGCTAGTCAAAGCCCAGAGGTCTTCTATTATTATTATAAAACTAGCTACTAGCACGGGGAGGGTGGTAAGGTCATTTAGCCCTATATCCACTGCTTTATGAAATGCTTTCCCGTTTGTATTCTATGGAGTTGTAACTATGCTGATTATATTATTCTTATGCATTCTGCTGTTAGTACTGACACGTGTACTGTATCTTAGAGCACGTTAGTAAAAATAAACATTTTTAACTAAACTGTGTCTCTTATTACGCGCGTTGTGGACAGGTATGAGTGAGTAACGAAAGGGTGTTCTTGTTTCTGCGAGTCCTGAGAGAGAGATACCGTGTTCTGGGTTGTCTAATCATTGGTAACATTGGTGCTGATGAGCCGCTACAGCTAGCTGGGTTGGGGTTTTAGGTGCTAAGGTGTATGGTTGGCTCACCACTATATTCCGAGGTCCTAGCATCCTGGGCATAGCTCTGCATATGAGCAGAATCCCTAAGACAGAACCCCATAGGGCAATAGTACACATCACCCAGTATGAGACCAACCCCATAGCACTAATCCTTTTCACTGACCCTAGCAATATCCAAACCGACCTAGACAGGATGTGCAGAAGGGGAACTTTAGGGAGGACACTGTTTTGCCCCGGGACTTCGTAGAAAAGAGGTTCTTGGAGGTAGCAGGCCCACTGCATCAGTGCACAAATACGTCTGCTCCCGCCTCCGTCTGCAGTACCAGGGTGGCCCTTAATGTCTTTGGGGCCACCTTCTTTAATGACAAGTAGACCCTGGACAAGGAATTCCAGTGCAGGGCCTTTCACCTCGATCACTCTAGGGGAAATGAGTCTCACAGGAGGGGTCCAATGCTAGTATAATCGCCCTGTGATAGGAAATCTGGGATACCAAGATTAATAGGTACACATGGTTGGAGGGAAAGGGGCAACCCCTAATTGTACAGAACCTAACACTGTATTCTCTGTGTTTCAGAGGCAAAGAAACCACACCGCTTGGCAGCAACGAAAACTATGGCGTGATACTACATATATCGAACCTGCAATGGGGCACCTCCACGTTGATGGATATATAATGGCAGTGTGGTGAACTTGCCTACACCAAACCCGTCCCCGGATGGGGGTGACCATACACACTAGTCATCCCTGGAGAATATCTGCCTGAGTTGTCTCAACATCAGTTACAGAAGAAAACAGCTCTGTTGCATCAGGCTTGAAGAAGAAGAACTGCTGACTATTTTGACTGGGCTCCGTACAAGTTATCCTTGGCAAGCGTTCACATGAAACTCATTCTTAGAAAAGTTTTCATTCACAGATCTTTCTGTGAGAATGAATCTTTCAAACAACATGTGTGATTAAATCAATAGTAATCTTTAATAAGGAATTTGGAAAAAGATTCCAGCACAGCCATTATTTAATGAACAACTACGGTTCAGTCGAACCGAGTTTGTTAGACAAAGATGATTTTTTAAAAACAGGATGTGAGTGTTTCTCATAGAAAAAGGGAAGAGTGAGTATACCCCAGGTGAAGGGACAAACCAAACCCAAATTTGAAGACGAGAAAGTAAAGTACAATGTGAACATACATGGTATATTGGTTGCTTTACATCAAAAGACAGCAGTTTTGTATTCAGTAAAGTTAGAGACACAGGAAATTAATCATTGTATCACAATTATGAGAACCAGTCTGCCTTTGTCTATATGTCGACGGCGTTTCAATCCTTGGAAGAATGAAAGGGTCTCATCAGGACTGAAATTGCCTGGGGTTGGCTGAGGTAGTGGAGGCCAACCCCAGAAATCCCAGAAATGGGATTTCGGGTTGGCTAGGGCATGCGCCTAAGCCAGGCAGAAACCACCACTCTAGTCAGGGCAAGGGAGTTACACACTGAAGATAACCCCTGCTCACCCCCTTGGTAGCTTGGCAGAGCAGTCAGGCTTATCCTAGAGGCAATGTGTAAAGCGTTTGCATAACACACTCACACAGCAGCGACGCACTAGGCACACCACAAAAGAAACCCCACAAGGTTATTTAAAAATAGCCTTTGTATTATCCATAAAACACATTAGAATGTAATTACATAGATACACTGTGCCACCTGGCACTTGGTATGACTTTACAGGGATTATATACACTACAGGGCCAATCGGGCCACTGTCATAACCATCATAATTCACAGTTAGTGAAGCAACCAGTAACTACTGGTAAGGGTACACTTAGCACAAAAACATTATGCTTAACCCCTTCGATGCTCATGACGGAGCGGTTCCGTCATGAGCATCGGTTGGTCTGTGCTTATGACGGAACCGCTCTGTCGTGAGCACAGCCCCTGGGGGAAGCGCTGGCGCTCCCCCCCTGGGGCATCGATCTTGCCCCCACAGAGGGGGATGGCAGCGGAAGAGTTTCCGCTGCCACCCCCGACCCCCCCACGCTTCCCCATGACGTCAGTGCGCACAGCGCGCGCCAACGTCATCAGGAAGCGCTGGACGCGCTGGAAATCATTTCTTTCCAGCGCGTCCAGAGGAGGAGGTAGGTTTGTTGTCTCTGGTGAGGCGGGGGGGCCAAATCAGGATGCCTTGAGGCATCGGGGAAGAGGAAAGAGTATTTCCTCTCCCCTGATGTCTCAATGCAGGGCATTCCTGCTTCACGATCGCGCACAGCGTCGCGATCGTGGAGCAGGAATGCCCCACTAGACACCAGGGATGTTTTTTTTTTGCAAAAGGAAGCAACCCCTTGGGCAAGGGTCGCTTCCTATGGGGGCCATTTCAAATTAAGACTTTTCTGACCCCCCTGCCCCCCCTGGGGACAGATCGGACGTTTTTTCGGCCGTTTTTGGACCCAGGGGGGGGCAGAAAAGCCCACTAGACCCAGGGATTACCTTTTTTATTTAAATGGAAGCGACCCCTTGGGCAAGGGTCGCTTCCAGGGGGGCAATTTTCTAGGTAGGTTTCCCTAGATGGCCACCGAGCCCCGGACCAAAAACTCATGGGACCCCCCATGCAAAACCAGGTTGGTTTGTGATAGATAATTTTGATGTCACATCAATAGGTTTTGGGCCCTTCCCTGCCGCGGGTACTTGGCCCACCCATACAAGTGAGGTACCATTTCTATTGGGATACTTGGAGAAATGCTGGGGGTTGGAAATTTGTTGTTACTTTCTGCAGTGTGAAAATTTGGGCACAATAATGCAAGGAAAATGTCACAGTCACATTTTGAGGTTTGCAGGACATTGTGGGTAAGATAACTTGTTGGGATCCACAAGAGAGACATCACCATCCACTCCCATGGGTGTTTAGTTTACGACAAAAACTACAGTTGTTAGGTTATTCTTAAATGAAATGTACAGCTTGGCAGAGAGACAAAACAGACAAAGATTACTGCACAGCCATCTATTCCTCGAGCACACACACATACTGGTTGGATTTGGCACGAGGGCGAGTGATGGTTCAGTATATAAAATTGTATTAACAAGAGATTTCACAAAAATGAAATGCACTGTCAATAATTGAATGGACAAAAAAACTGAACCAGTGACTCGCAGCTCGTGAGCTGTAAAGCCACTTCAAGGCACCAACCGCTTTACAGGCCATTCACACACCTTTCATACATGATACACACAAGACCATTCACACCACCAGGCACAAAACCAACACATTACAACATTCACAAAAAGAACAAGGTACAACCTGCTTGACAAAAACAGAAAAGACACATTTTTATGCACAACCACCTATTCCTCAAGCACACATACATACTGGTTGGATTTGGCACGAGGGTGAGTGATGGTTCAGTATATACAGTTGTATTAACCAGAGATTTCACAAAAATGAAATGCACGGTTAATTGAAAGGACGAGAAACTGAACCATTGACTCACAGCTCATGAGCTGTAAAGCCACGACAAGGCACCAACCTCTTTACAGGCCATTCATACACCTTTCATACGTGTGACACATACAAAACCATTCACAACGCCAGCCGCGGGCCCAGCACATTACAACACTCACACCAGCAGACAGCGCCATTCAAGGGCCCATCACATTCACACGCCCACATTCCTGACACAGCAACCACACCAGCTCACGGATTGCGTTGAATGGCGTTTGGCTAGCAGTGTGTGTAGTGACCAGCAGCTAGTCACTACTCACACACTGCCAGCCAAGCGCCAGTCCACGTACACCGCCAGTCCACGCACACCGCCAGCCAAGCGCCAGTCCACACACACCGCCAGCCAAGCACCAGTCCATGCACACCGCCAGCCAAGCGCCAGTCCACGCACACCGCCAGCCAAGCGCCAGTCCACGCACACCGCCAGCCAAGCGCCAGTCCAAACACACCGCCAGCCAAGCGCCAGTACAAACACACCGCCAGCCAAGCGCCAGTCCACGCACACCGCCAGCCAAGCGCCAATCCAAACACACCGCCAGCCAAACGCCAGACCACGCACACCACCAGACAAGCGCCACTCCACGCACACCGCCATCACATTTAGGAATTTTTTTATATAAATAAGAAAACACAAACAAATTGAAAATAGATACAAATCTACTAACACAAAATCTGAAACTCAATACACTACACAAATACCAACCTTGAAACTGAACCAAAAATATTAAACAATAGAGGCCAGGCAGTTCACTTTACCACTCATGGATGCTCCCAAAAATTCTTTTGCGTGTGGTACATTCTAAAACAAGCAGGCACACACAGCCCAGGATTAGAAGGACACTCGGGGCAGTACATACGAGTCTCCTTCCACATACCTCTTCGCCAACAGACTCTACATCTCCTACTGGGAAAGTCTTTTGAGGGTGTGGGAGGAATGTGATCAGGAAAGTGGCGATCTTTCAATCTAGCAACATCCTCCACCACTCCAACTCTAGGAACACTTGCCTGTTCCACTAAAACAAGGCTGCCTATTACAGACTCTTGAAACTTAGCAAAAGTCATCTTTGACTCAGGACAAGAATCCTGGAACACAACAAAAGCATTAAAGGTTGCCAAGTGGAAAAGATGGATAGCCAACTTCATGAACCAAATGTAAGCCTTACGAAGATCAGCGTAAGGTTCCAACCTCTGATCTACTCTGTCAACACCACCCATGTGCTTATTATAGTCTAAAATGCACACAGGTTTGCGCGCTTCAGCAACCTGACCCCAAACAGTCACAGGTGCAGTGCTTTCATCATGGATGGTAGTCAGCATGTAGACATCTCTCCTGTCTGAAAACTTCACAGCTAGAAGCTCCTCGCAACGCAACGCACTGCACTGTCCCCGCACAAGCTTTTGACAAACAAGTTCTTTTGGGAAACCTTTACGGTTAGAGCGGATTGTGCCACAAGCAACAGTGTCCACTTTGGCCAATTCCCTGAACAACCGCACCCCAGTGTAGAAGTTATCTACATATAAATGGTGGCCTTTGTTAAAAAATCGTCTACCAAGTTCCCACACAATTTTCTCAGTCTCTCCAAAACTGGACGGACAACCAGGGGGGTTAATCCTGGATTCCTTACCAGTGTACACCTGAATTTAGAGACATATCCAGTCCTACTGTCACACAGCATATACAGCTTAATTCCATAGCGTGCCCTCTTACTAGGAATGTATTGCCTAAAAGCCAAGCGGCCCTTGAACAACACCAAAGACTCATCCACTGCAATTTCTTTCCCTGGAGCATAGATCTCAGAAAATCGATCAACAAAGTGATCAGTGACAGGCCGAATCTTAAAAAGACGGTCACAATCAGGGTGATCTTGTGCCAACACTAAACCATTATCGACAAAATGCATCATCCGAAGCAGAAGCAAATACCTATCACGACTCATGACTGCCGGAAAAATAGCAGTTGCCATCAAGGGACTAGTAGACCAATATGAAGACATTGATGGCTTCCTTAGCAAGCCCATCAAAAAAGTTAAACCCAAGAACTTCTTCATCTCTTCCAGATTTGTGGGAGTCCACCGGGTAGCTCTAGAGTGGGGCTTAAGACTGGCACTGTTGTCCCTCAAAAACTGTTCGGCATACAAATTAGTCTGCTCAACAATCTCTGCCAAAAACACATCGTCCATAATCAACTGAAAAAAATTTATCGGCAAAACGTTTTCAGTATTCACTCTACAGCCTGGAACACCAGTAAAGTCTGGCAATGCCGGCTGCACCATGCCTGGGGCAACCCGGAGGTCAGCACTTTCAACGGGAAGCCTTGCAGCCCCAGGCTGCAGCCCAGATGCCTCTTGCCGCACTATACCAACGGGAAACCTTGCTGCCCCAGATGCCTCTTGCCGCACTACACCAACGGGAAGCCTTGCAGCCGCAGGCTGCAGCCCAGAGGCCTCTTGCCGCACTACACAAACGGGAAGCCTTGCAGCCCCAGGCTGCAGCCCAGATGCCTCTTGCCGCACTATCGGCACATCAATCTCCTCCTCTAACACAGGCACTTCATCCGCACTAAGAGTATCTTCATCATCCGATGATTCCATGTGGAGAGAAAACTCACTGCCTGAATCGTCCCCTGCCTCCTCTGACTCAGATGCAGAGTCAGTCTCTGAACCATGGTCAGAGGAAGACTCAAAAAGCATACCAACAACCTGCTGAGCAGTAATCCTGCGGCTAGCCATTATCCTTACTAAGAAAGGAGACTGCACAAACAAGTCAACAACAACCAACACTGTGCAAAACAAGTAAGTAAAATAATGTGTGCCTTTATCACAAAGATCTATATACTCAAAAACTATACAATTCACTTACAAGAGACAGCTACACTCACCAGCACCTACTCTGCAGAGACACAGCAAAAACCAACGATATCCCACTAGAAAGAAAAAAAACAAAACCAATTACTCACAAGACAACAAAATACACATCGAGCACAAATGCAAAAAGTTTTTGACACTCAAAAAACAGAAGCCAAACATACTGCTATTATTACACCATTTGCAAAAAACAAATTCATGCAGAGAAATGAAACTAATTTACATTGTACAAAAAAAAGTCTCTTACCAAACACATGCAACTACACAAACAGTTAACCACCAGTAACGAAACCGCAACCTGGAACAGTCTAAAGAGCAAAAGCCTTCAACTAGAACAAAAAAGGAGAAATAAAGCATTACAATTGCAATTCACAAGAAATAAAACAATTAACATTATAACACGCTATGTCACTACCCAAATGGTCAATCGGCCAGATGGGCCTTCAAATAGGGCTGAGAAAAATGGGGGGTGATCTTGCCCAAGGGATCGGGTGAGGTTGTCTGCCAGGCCAATCTGTCCCCCAGGTGGGGCAGAAAACAGCAGACAGAAATGTGCCCCCTTGCAAAAGTAATACATCCCTAGTGCCTAGTAGGGTTTTCTGCCTCCCCCCTCCCGCCTGGGGCAGAAAGGCCCAAAAAAGGGGCAGATCTGTCCCCAGGAAGCAACCATGTCGCTTCCATTACTCACAAAACAAAATCCCTGGTGCCTAGTGGGGTTTTCTGCCCCCCCACACCCCCCCCGGGGCAGAAAGGGCAACAGAAATAGGCTGATACAGATATAAAAAAATCTGCCTCCTGGAAACAACCCTTGGCCAAGGGGTTGCTTCCATTTTAATTTAAAAGAAGTCCCTGGTGTCTAGTGGGGTTTTCTGCCCTCCCCCCCCCCCCCCGGGCAGAAAGGCAAAAAAAAACAGGCTAATCTGCCCCCAGGGGGGGGCAGAATACGCATACAAAAACAATATGCCCCCTAGCAGCGACCCTTGCCCAAGGGGTCACTCCCATTTCATTTTTAAAATGAGTCCCTGGTGTCTAGTGGGGTGTCTAGTGGGGTTTTCCAATAAAAATGCTGATCTGCCCCCAGGGGGGGCAGAATACACATTAAGAAAAAATTGCCCCCTGGAAGCAACCCTTGCCCAGGGGGTCGCTTCCATTTTTATTTAAAATAATTCCCTGGTGTCTAGTGGGGGGGGGGCAGAAAGGCCACTTGTGTGGGTGTCCAAAGCAGAATTGGCTAAAAACGTATTTTTAAAAAAATGTAGCGCTTAGAATTCTCGGTGCTATACTCTAAGGGCCAGATGTATCAAAGGGTTTTACCCATTCTGTGTCTATGGGAAAATGTGTTCATACATATGGCCCTAAATCTTTATATTTTGGGCTCTTCCTAGCCACAGGCCTTTGGCCCACCCACACAAGTGAGGTATCATTTTACTCGGGAGAACAAGGGAAACGCTGGGTGGTAGGACATTTGTGCCGGCACGGTGATTCCACACAAAAATATGTGGAAAATTTGGTTTTTTCAGCTAAATTTGAGGTTTGCATGGCATTCTGGGTAGGAAAACGTTGGGGGATCCACACAAGCCATAGCTCATTGGACTCCCCCGGGTGTCTAGTTTTCAGAAATGTTTGGGTTTGGTACTTTCCCAAGATGGCCGCCGAGCCCGGGGCCAGAATCTCAGGTGCCCCCCCCACAAATCCAGGTAGTTTTGCTATAGGTAATGTTGAAGTCTCCACAGTACGATTTGGGCCATTTCCTGTTGCAGCCACTATGCCTACCCACACAAGTGAGGTACCATTTTTATCGGGAGACCTGGGGGAACGCTGGGTGGGAGGTAATTTGTGGATCCACGCAGATTCCAGCACTTTCCCACACAGAAATTTGAGAAAAAAGTGAATTTTTGGGCGAAATTTGAGGTTTGCAGGGGATTCTGGGTAGGAGAATGATGGGGGACCCGCGCAAGCCATACCTCGCTGGACTTCCCCGGGTGTCTAGTTTCCAGATATGTGTGGATTAGGTAGGTTTCCTGTTATATCTAGGTTTCTACCTTACATCTTCCCTGTTTCTCTGCCTCTGCTGTTCAGCCAGTGAGAGTAGAATGTTAGTGTGAATGTGATGTCATTGGAATGTTGGGTATGCTGTGAGTGGGACTGTCAGTTGGATCCTGGGCTGAGCGGCAGAGAAGCTGCTCCTGGTGGGGCTTTATTACATCTATACTGGAAAACCTATCTGAACATCTAAGATCAATAAACTTATCATCTGTAACCTAACCAAGACTACTGGAACTACTTACCTACGATATAACATAAATTGGCGACGAGTTGGATTCAAAACCATGCGTGAGGACTTACTTCAAGCTTGAAAAGGTACTTTTATACAAGATTTTACTTAAAAAAGAACTTACCTAAGGATCTTACGCCCTCCCGCCCCACCAGTGTCCATATTCACCGGACAGCCCATAGACAAGGCGTAAATTTCCTGCTACCTGCTTCTTCCTGCCTGATTTCTACTGCCTGCTTCTTACTGGGCATGTTTCCTGCTACATGTCTTTCCAACCTGATTCCTGCTACTTTAAAATTTCTACCATTGTGTGGATCCGGCATCTTCAAAGATTGGCACTATATCTAAGAACCCATTTTACAGGACGCATGTTTCCTGCTACATCTTCTTCCTGCCTGATTCCTGCTGCCTTTGTCTGCCAAATACTGCCTGTACCTCATCCTGTGTACCTACTCTTTCTACATGGGAAACACTAACGTTGCACCCAGCAAGCAATTTGAGCAAGCGCCATCCATACAAACTGCCGATGTACCCTGGCTCTACATCAGAGGTGTAGGAGGAGCACTTCCCAAACCCGTTGTGTATTTTGGGATGCTTTCGTGGAACCAGTGACTAGCATCAACTATGCCAAGAATCAACTTTGGACACCCCAGAGACTGAGCTTTGCTTACTCGCTGACACTTTACATGGATCCTGTTTGGTGGCAAGTATTGTGAACATTTTGAGGTAAATCATAATTGATTTAATTATGGGCCTCGGTTTCCCCTCTACATTTGGCAGTTCAACCGTCCTGTCGTGGTTTGAAAAACAACGCGCGCCATGCTCAGCACGCGCTCTTACCTTCTCGTGGATCCTCTGATCTTCAGTGACACTTTCGAATCCTTCTCCGTCTCAGCGTTACCGTGCAGCAATTTTGGGTGCACGCACTTGCCTACAACCACCCAGCACTGCGTCACCAAACGTGCCGCCATCTTGCGGTTGGACTCATCAAGCTGTTCTCAGCATATGAAGTGTCTCGCAGGATTCAACGTACTTCAGCATCTTGCCAACCACGTTTTTCTTTTCTTGCGTGCCAATAAAGTATTTCAAGCGTTGATGTCATGCAGCACCTGGGCTTTGCTGACAGTTTCCCTCTCCTGGCCTTGCTGTCTTGTGCACCTCCGCAGTGCGCTTCAGTTACACTGCCTCCGTACTTCTCGTCTGAGAAACTGAATTTTCAAGGGATCCATCATTTATTTGGAGCTGTCACTTTGCCTTACATTCTACATGCCGGAGCAATTGTATTTATTTAGATGTGACATATCTCAAGGAGTGAAGTCACTCTTCTTCATTTTTACCTTACGGCGCTTACTGCCAGCGTCCTCTATAGGGTAATCTTCAACCAAGGTACTGTTTTCTTATCGCTACATCTTCTTTAAGCCCAGCATGTTTTCTTACAGACCACGGTGACTACTTTATTTGTTTTAGTTCATTGTTTTGAGACTTATACCAACTTTATCATTTTTATTTCTGTAACTAATACTGTGCTACATTTCTTTAATGTACTGCCATATTGCCTATTCCATGTTCATTTTCTCATCTTTGGCTCCCATTACTACGGTGCTCTATTATTATGCATTTTTATGTTTCTACGTATACCTACATTGATTTTTTGCTATGTTACCATGCTAAAGTTTACTTATTTACCTGTATTGATTTATTCTTGGATGTACCTTTGATCATATTACTTTATACATGCTACTGTGTTAGTAATGTATTTGTTGCATGGCATGCAGGTTCTTACGTTTTGCAGTCTGTACTTTGTTATGGAGCATTTTTCTTGTTCCTTTGATTCTTTACATGATTTTTACTTACGGTGAATTTGTTATATTGTGCGCAAGTTTTCATACATGGTCTAACTTGAGGTGTGACAGAATTTTATTTGCTGTGTAGTTCAGTTCACCCAGATCGCACTTTCCCTGGAGCATTTTTCTTTTCCTCTGATTCTTTACATGATTTTGTTTTATTGTGCGCAGGTTTTCATATGTGGTCTAACTTGAGGTGTGACTGTACTTTTAATTTTTATGTTGTGCAGCTCTCCCTGATCGCATTTTCTTTGCACTTTCATGCGTGGTCTAACTTGAGGTGTGACTGTACTTTTGCTTTATATGTTGTGCAGCTCTCCCAGATCGCATTTTCCTTGCACTTTCATGCATGGTCTAACTTGAGGTGTGACTGTACTTTTGATTTACGTGTGGTGCAGCTCACCCAGATCGCATTTTCCTTGCATTTACTGCTTGGGGATTCACTATTTTGTGTTTTCACCTCTGCTTGATTTCTGGTAGGGTGTAAGTCACCCGTTATTTACTTATGATTGCTTTCTGTTTGGGTGTTTTTCTCTTCCTGCTTTTGGAATTCACCTTTGCTTGCTTTCTGTTTTGGGTGCTGGTCACCTTTTGCTTACATTTGTTCTTGTCGTTTTCCTTCTTCCTGCTGTGTTCAATGTTTCCATCCTCCTCGCCAGTCTGGCCAGTTGGTGTGGTTGTGGTGGTTACATTGGTGCACTATTTCTTTGTTAATTTTTCGTGGTATACCTCTTTCTTGTTCATGTATGTACGTTCTTTTACTATTTCCTTCCTTTTGAAACTTCTTGCTTCAATTTTTTGCTCTGCTAAGGAAGGAGATGTGTGTCTTTTCTAGTTTTCAATTTCCTTTACTCTATCTTCGTGTTTACTCATTGCATTACCGTTTACATTTCGCAATTTCTTTTCCTTATTGCTTCCTTTTACATCACCTTTCTACTTGCTTATTTTAGCATGTTTTTCATAACTTATGTGCAATTTGCTATACTTCTTCTGGCAAGTTTCTTCAGTATTACTGTGATGTTACTGCAATGTTACTATTTATATTTGCTTTCTCTTTGTTCATTTTATAAAGAGGGAAGGTGTGTTATATCTAGGTTTCTACCTTACATCTTCCCTGTTTCTCTGCCTCTGCTGTTCAGCCAGTGAGAGTAGAATGTTAGTGTGAATGTGATGTCATTGGAATGTTGGGTATGCTGTGAGTGGGACTGTCAGTTGGATCCTGGGCTGAGCGGCAGAGAAGCTGCTCCTGGTGGGGCTTTATTACATCTATACTGGAAAACCTATCTGAACATCTAAGATCAATAAACTTATCATCTGTAACCTAACCAAGACTACTGGAACTACTTACCTACGATATAACATTTCCCTAGATGGCTGCCGAGCCTTGGGCTAAAAAGTCATGGGACCCCCCATGCAAAACCAGGTTGGTTTGTGATAGGTAATTTTGATGTCGCCTCAATAGCTTTTGGGCCTTTGCCTGTCGCGGGTCCTTGACCCACCCACGCAAGTGAAGTCCCATTTTTATCGGGAGACCTGGGGAAACGCTGGGTGGGAGGAAATTTGTGGATCCACGCAGATTCCAGAACTTTCCACCACAGAAATGTGAGGAAAAAGTAAATTTTTCTGCGAAATTTGAGGTCTGCAGGGGATTCTGGGTAGGAGAATGATGGGGGACCCACGCAAGCCATACCTCGCTGGACTCCCCCGGGTGTCTAGTTTCCAGAAATGTGTGGGTTAGGTAGGTTTCCCTAGATGGCTGCCGAGCCCCGGGCCAAAAACTCATGGGATCCCCCCATGCAAAACCAGGTTGGTTTGTGATAGGTAATTTTGATGTCGCCTCAATAGCTTTTGGGCCCTTGCCTGTCGCGGGTCCTTGACCCACCCACGCAAGTGAGGTACCATTTTTCTCAGAAGACTTTGGGGAACGAGGGGTGGGTGGAAATGTGTGGATCCACGCAGATTCCAGAACTTTCCACCACAGAAATGTGGGGAAAATGTGGATTATTTGACAATTTTTTAGGTTTGCAAGGGATTCTGGGTAACAGAACCTGGTGGGAGGCAGTCAAAAGTCACCCCATCCTGGATTAACCTGGGTGTCTAGTTTTCAAAAATGTATAGGTTTGCTAGGTTTCCCTATGTGCCAGCAGAGCTATGGTTCAAAAACTACAGCTAGGCACTTTGCCAAAAAAGGGTCATTTTTCACTGCGAAATTGAGGTGTGTCCACGTTGCATTTTGTGCCGTTTCCTGTCGCGGGCACTAGGCCGACCCACACAAGTAAGGTACCATTTTTCTCGGAAAAATTGGGGAACGCGGGGTGGGTGGAAATTTGTGGATCCACGCAGATTCCAGAACTTTCCACCACAGAAATGTGGGGGAAATGTGGTTTTTTTAACATTTATTTAGGTTTGCAAGGGATTCTGGGTAACAGAACCTGGTGGGAGGCAGTCAAGTCACCCCATCCTGGATTCCCCTTGGTGTCTAGTTTTCAAAAATGTATAGCTTTGCTAGGTTTCCCTTGGTGCCGGCAGAGCTATGGTTCAAAAACTACAGCTAGGCACTTTGCCAAAAAAGGGTCATTTTTCACTGCGAAATTGAGGTGTGTCCACGTTGCGTTTTGCACCGTTTCCTGTTTCGGGCACTAGGCCGACCCACACAAGTGAGGTACCATTTTTCTCGGAAGACTTTGGGGAACGCGGGGTGGGTGGAAATTTGGGGATCCATGCAGATTCCAGAACTTTCCACCACAGAAATGTGGGGAAAATGCGTTTTTTTTGACAATTGTTTAGGTTTGCAAGGGATTCTGGGTAACAAAACCTGGTGGGAGTCAGTCAAGTCACCCCATCCTGGATTCCCCTGGGTGTCTAGTTTTCAAAAATGTATAGGTTTGCTAGGTTTCCCTAGGTGCCGGCAGAGCTAGGGTTCAAAAACTACAGCTAGGCACTTTGCCAAAAAAGGGGCATTTTTCACTGTGAAATTAAGGTGTGTCCACGTTGCGTTTTTTGCCGTTTCCTGCCACGGGCACTAGGCCGACCCACACAAGTGAGGTACCATTTTTCTCGGGAGACTTTGGGGAATGCGGGGTGGGTGGAAATTTGTGGATCCACGCAGATTCCAGAACTTTCAACCACAGAAATGTGGGGAAAATGTGGTTTTTTTGACAATTTTTTAGGTTTGCAAGGGATTCTGGGTAGCAGAACCTGGTGGGAGGCAGTCATGTCACCCCATCCTGGATTCCCCTGGGTGTCTAGTTTTCAAAAATGTATAGGTTTGCTAGGTTTCCCTAGGTGCCGGCAGAGCTAGGGTTAAAAAACTACAGCTAGGCACTTTGCAAAAAAAGGGTAATTTTTCATTGTGAAAATGTGGTGTGTTCACGTTGGGTTTTGAGCCATTTCCTGTCGTGGGCACTATGCCTACCCACACAAGTGAGGTACCATTTTTATCGGGAGACTTAGGGTAATTCATATTTGTAAAGCAACTGTTATTACCTATTGACTTTCGATGCATTTCTGCCTTCCAAATGAAAGACATTGTGTAAAAAAGAAGTAATTTTGAAAAATGACCGATAATTCTCATGCTAGTATGAGTATTCCCAATTTCGAAAATGTGCAAATATCTACTGTTTCTAAACTCTATAATTTGTTCCCATTTCAGAAATACATAGGTGTCTTTCATACCGATTTTTCCATGTATACATTTTCCCACAATAATTGCTATATACCCGGTACATAATAAAAAGCCATTGCAAATTGCTGCTCAGTTTTTGACTCTGGGTTCGTCGGGTTCTTGGTGAACCTACAAGTCCTATCTATCCCCACAACCAGTAAGGTCCAGCGGATGTAACGGTATATTGCTTTCAAAGAGCTGTCATAATTAGAAGTTACAGGTGAAAACGTTGACACAAAAGGCTGTTTTTTTCAACAAATTTTCAATTTTTCCTATATTTAACTGTAAGTTTCTATAAAGAAACCTTGATGGATCTACACAAATGACCCCTTGCTGAATTCAGAATTTTGTCTACTTTTCTAAAATGTATAGCTTTCCAGGATCCATTATTGCTTTTATACCCATTTCTACCATTAACTGGAAGGAGGTTGAAAGCATAAAAAATAGCAAAAATAGGCTATGTCCCAGAAAAATGCCAAAACTGTGTAAAAAATGTTGGTTTTCTGACAAAAGTCTGTCATTCCCTAAAAGCTGGGAAAATGGTGATTTCAGCCCCACAAACCCTTTTTTGATACCATTTGCAAGGAAAAACCCAGACGCTTTCATTTGCAGCCCTTTTTTCCCATTTTTCCCAAAAAAAACAAAATTTAGCTGTATTTTGGCTAATTTCTGGGACCCCTCCAGGGGAATCCACAAACCCTGGGTACCTTTAGAATCCCCATGATGTTGGAAGAAAAGGACGCAAATTTGGCGTGGATACCTTATGTGGTCAAAAAGTTACAGGGGCCTAAGCGTGCACTACCCCAAATAGCCAAAAAAAGGCTTAGCACAGGGGGGGAAGAGGCCTAACAGCGAAGGGGATAAACTATTAGTAGCAGTACTCAGCATATTATGTATACAATCATCAGTTGTGCAGTGCATCATTTCTACAACACATCATGCCCCTCATAGGCATAACCATAACCACACGATATGCCACAATATTACTGAGAGCCCACTGGCCCCCGATCGGCAGTCCCAGCGCCTCTGCGCTCACCACCTGGACTGCGCAGTAGTCCTGAGTGGCTCCTTCCCACTTGGGGACTATGAATACTACTCCTCTTCCTTGGTGAGGAGTGGGGGCCTCCGTCGAGGTTTACCCCGGATTTCCCAAAGCACCACAATGCCCCTGGTGCGTTTTACTTAGTGTTGTGGGTGCTCCCGCTGCTTGAGGAGGAATGCCCCCCTGTCTCTGTACACCAAGTACGGGGGGAGGCGTACACACCCCAGTCTCTGCCTCCCATGAGCAGATGAAGATGCAGCTGCCCGCGACCATGCGGTGCAGCTGCTGAAAAATGCCTGGTATGAACAATCAGGCCGTTTCAGGGGCCTCCCACCCGATTCCTCAAACCGGGGCTGCCCGCAACCATGCGGTTCAGCCGCCCTGCCAGGAAATGGGAAACAAGCATTGGCATAGCCAATAGGTCTCGCCTTTGGGACCTTATAAGTGTTTAGCCATGCAACAGTTGATGTTGTTGCACCAAGGATATTGTGCTGCATAACTAAATACTTATAAGGTCCCAAAACGAGACCTATTGGCTATGCCAATGCTTGTTCTTTTTGGTTAGCGCCTAGACCTCCTGCAGGTATTAGAGCTCTTTATAAATGTTACTTTCATTTCATTCCAGACAAGTTACCTAAAGACTGAACAGCAGAGACTGGTCAATGCAGAACTCAAAGTCCATACCTACTTCCTCGCTGGTCAGTGACTTCCTCATTTATAAACTACTGACCATCATAACTCAATGCACTGTGTATAGCTGTGCCGTGTTGCAACAAAAATGGTCGCCAAGCCCAAACACTTCCTATGCAGTTCTATCACACACGTGAAAAAGTGAACGTAATTGTTGTCCAATCCGTATCAAGAGCCCTAGTGCAGTAGGCCACATGAGGAGTGGAGGATATGAAATAAGACAAATGCGAAGTGTGTATTAAGAAAGAAAAATACAACTGAAAATTCAGCCAGTCTATATTTAAAATAAATATTTTATTCCGGTCTTTATTTATTTAGCGCAGACTCAAAGGTATGTGCATTGCACCGTAATGCGCCTTACAGTCATTCAAAGGCTACCCATCACTTTCTTTTAACTCACTTACATGTATTTCGGTTATTACAGGGACTTGCTTTGCACGTTTGTATCTTAATACATTTCGTTTGCATCTTAATATATTCACTACACCAAGGACCTCCCCGGGTTTTAAGCTTTCACGGCATTCATTATACAAATCACAACACAAACTACATTTATAACGGCAGAATATTTCTATGTCAGCCCCGGTATCTGCTATCAACAAGTAAGTGCGCAAAATACACTTCTGCTGCACATTTGGTGAATCCTAGTCTGCAAGCGCTTAATCCACGCCGGGTCTCCCCGCAGCATGCCTTCCAGAAGCAGGATGCCCCAGATTTGCTCAGATGGGATTTAAGTTCAGCACAAACAAAACGCACCAAAATTTCTGCTTTTCTTTCAAAGAAGCAGTGGCAACTGCGAGTGAGGCACATTTTCCACCTTCCACATGACTCCGAAGCCCTTGAGGGTGTTTTTTTCTTTTTTTTTTTAACAGAAGACATATGTAAATGCAAAAGAGGAAAGGCTGTAAAAAGCGATAAATAAAAACCCCACGGGTAGACTTTCTTCCTCAAAACTGCTGCTGACGTGATAAAAGGCCGAAATGTACTTTTGATTAGGCGCTAACAGTGTTAAATTCAGCTTTCCAACTTGGCTAAAACGTGTGATACTCGGCAAGTCATTTTATCACATTGAGCGTCAATTCCAGCCCGCGCTCAAAATGAACTCAACATCTAGTGATCGTGGGCAAATTTCTGAAAATCCCAGTGCCTCAAAAACAAAATATGTGTCCATGCAAAGCGCTCCAATATCTTCCGGTCAAGGTCGCGCTATATACAACTAAAAACAAGCATTCGCCGCGCGCGAAAGGGAAAGCAGCGCGACGCGGCGGGGGAGGGGAGGGACGGTGGAGCGTGAAAGCAATCAAGTGAGAGGAAAGACAGATGGCGCCTGATCGGGCGCTGAAAGCTGGCGGTTGCGCGCGTGAACGCAAGCTGGTGGCCGGAAAACGCCTCTTTGGTAGCACTTCCAAAAGCCCCTTACTAAATGTCTCCAGAGCAGCGCATGCGCGCTGGCTCAGCGAGACCTAAAAACGGGCAGCAGGGCACTGAGCAAAGCCTCCGTCGGCCCCGCCCACAACCAGGCATCCTTCGCCTGACTTCCTGTTTCCTCTTTCTGGCCACGGAGCGGAGTCTCTGTCGGCTTCCCCGCAACAGCAACCACCAGCAGAGAGAGGGAGAGTGCTTCCTTCCCACAGCTCTCCCCTCCTACTCCTCTCGGACCTTCTTTCTGCTTCCCGGGAAGCCCGCGAGGCTCTGTCTAAACTTCGCCACGGGCCTCGATCCCAACAGGGTCCGGCAACACGCGGGCATATATGCGTTCTGTGGTTTTTACATGTACTAATGTAAATGCTGCAACAGCAAAGCGACAGGGTGTGCCACCACAGACCAGCCCACAAGTGGTGTGCCCCGGATTTGAGGATGGAGGTGCTGTTTTAAGCTTTTGGGGAACAGTAGTTACAGTTTCAAGGTATAGGGCTACTTTGAAACTTGTCTGAAACAAACGTGTAAGTGAGCAGTCACGAGATTTTTTTAAGGACTAAAAACAAAAAAAACATTTATTTCTAGAAGATAAAACCAAAAACATATCAATTATGAAAAATAGTAAAATCAGAATTGGCAACCTACTGAGAAAGAAAACCAACCACGGCAACTCTAACATTATCACCCGAATATGCAATGATAAAACAATAACATGCAGAGCAGAGTGGAAGGAAGGAAGCATCCTGCCATATTATGGGAAATTCCACAAAGGGACATATGCACATCCGGACCTGGGAGTACGGCAGTCAGGTCCAATGCAAGCCTAAAATACCACTAAACAAATGTGTTTACCTCAACACGTACATGTAATGGTGTCTCTCTGCCAATCCAGTAAGTGCGCAGAGGATCACTAGAAGAAAGGTGTTTTATAATGTATCTGAGCATGCCAGAAACCTTTGAGAGGATAAATGTCACACACCTCATCCCCCATATATTTCCAGAGCTCTCTAAAGTGTATCAAATCAGACACATCCTCTCTCCTTTCGACCACAAAATGGGCTAAAGCTTGCAGCTTCCTCTACAATGTGCATCGACTTCTGCGCAGTGCACCTCTGCTTGTCACCTTTGCCGCCCAAGTTCCTTAAATGCACATTTTTGCTGCTTGCACAAGTGGCTGCATGTGTGCACAAATTGTACATTAAACACCCCTTTACTCCTGCACACACGATTTCATGCACGCATGCACGCTTCACGGTATGTTTGCAACGTTCTCCGTTTATCTGCACTCTTCTCAGCTTCTGTGCACAACTCATTGGATGTTTTTGGCCCTAAAAGATTTCCTTTTCAAACACCGGGTGTAGTGTCTCTTGCTTGTTTTTGCGAGAGAGCTGGAAAGCCCACTCCTGTGGTCGGACGGGGATTGCGATGTCATCAGGATGCAGTAATGTGAAACCTTTCTGTCAGCCTCACACGACAAAAGCTCGCCTACCACCCATTGTTCTTGTTTTTGTGAAACAGCAGGAAACCAAAAGGGTTTCTTGGCTTCTGTTAAAGCCATCTCAGCTGTGCTCGGCGCAAACTAGGAAATGCTTGTTTTCTGTGTCCTATCCTAGAGTCAGCGCACATGCGCTGTTCTGCGAGGCATGCTGTATTCGGTATGAGTTTGACCATGCCCACCACTTATAATTGGTTCTTTCCTGTGTCTTTCAAACTTCTTTTCTTTTGTGTGGTGAATGGTGCCATTTGTTCCTCCTTTGGATGTGTTTGTCACCCCCATGGCGACTGGTCCTCTTACATGGGTCATTTAGCCTCAGGCAATTTCTTACCTGCGGCGCACTCTTTTTTAACATGTGTTTTTGGACGGAACACTAGCCTCATATTTGGAATCGCTGTGCGCTTGTTTGGTCATAGAGTTCTTGAAGAGATTGGTGACGTTTTTCTCACTCACGCCATACCTTGTGTTTTACTAACACACCATCCTTCCCTGGTGGATTATTTTGTTGGTACTACTCTCTTTTGATCCTTAAAATTGCGACTCTTCACGTCATTCCGCTCTAAAGTCTCTGCGCCATGGCCGTGATGGACAGAGTAGAGAGCCTGCAGGAAAACAACTTCCAGCAGAACTGCAGGCAGCCACGTACGAGCTCTTCTGTAGTACAGGCCTTCGGAAACGTATGTTTTTTTTTTACTTTGGTGAGTTTTTCAACATTACATTGTCGCCGTAGGGCAGTGCTGGAACAGAAATGCCTGACAGCAGGGGTGATTTCATTTTGCAGTGTGCCGATTGTTGTTGACCTGGTAATAATAGATAATGCATTCTGTGGTTTTAAAACGCTTTAATTAACCGACCACCGGAAAGTTCAGGCTCCACTTGCATGTCTCCTCCCCTCTCCCTGTGCTCACCCTCCCTTTCTTTTAGCCCATACATTCGTGCTCTGAGGCCTCTACACCACCCTCCCCATTTTTAGGTCTCGCCTCGGCAGCGCTTGCGCTGTCTCGTTGAGACATGCAGTATAAACTATAGTGGGGAAGCTTCGTTTAAGCTCCGCCCACGCTCCACCCATCTTTTGGATTGGCTTACATCCTAAATGCTGTATTCTGATTGGTTTTCGGCTTGTTAGTCCCTCCCCATGACGGCCATATTTGTGTCCTTCCATGGCTATCAGCCCCTTTACTGCACAGACTATTTTCTTCCCGTCTTTTCCCCTCCCTCCCGCAGTCCGTGACTTCTTGTCCACCCCTCCCCTGGACCGCGAGGGCTCCGATCCGGAAGTCACTGCTGCTGTCCTGGCAGAGACAGCACCTGTTCTGCTTTGCGGGCCATCCCGAGGCCCCGACGATCCAGGAAGCTGCAGAGGAACGAGTGCCTCTCTGGTGGGTGGGGCTCAGTGAGTGGAGCCATGCCGCCTGTCCCCCGTCTACCTCGGCTAAGGCCATACGGCCCAGTTCAGGGGCTCTGTTTAAACAGGAGACTTTGCTCCGTGCTGCATCCAAATCCGCCTCAGACCAGAACAGGTCTCCAATGCAGGGACTGCTTGTTCCTTTCCTGTGTGGAGCGATCGTGCTGCTGCGGGAGTCGCGTGGAGCCTGACCACGGCCCCAACACATTACCCCCGCAACCACAGAGAGAAAGCCGCCAGGAGAAGGGAAAGCCGCGGCCGATGCGGCCCCGCCCAGCAGGACGCCACGGAAAGCCATGGTGTTACGTTGGGCTGTGGAAAATGGCTGCTACGTGGTGAGGAGTAGTGGGCAGTGTAGCAGAGGGCACTGCCAGGTAGGACCTGACTCGCCACTTTTGAAACCTCGCACAAGTGTCTGGCGTTGGCCGCCGCAGCTAGGCTTCCATGTTTTTTCTCCTTCAGACAGGAAGCGTTCCCCTTGCCGGGAATAAAACAATTCAAGCCGCCACACCGGTAGCGCTATTCCGTGTGTTTGATTGGCTGATGGGGCGGGAGGGGGCAGACTCAGGTGAAATCATTGGCACGCCACCGGCTGCACAGCAGCATCGGATGGCCGGGCCGCGCTGTGGGTAACTTTCTCGCTCTCAGTCTTGGGGGCGGGGGCGCCTGAAGTCTGGTGGGCTGCCAGAGGCAGGGATTTCCTAATCCCTCCCTCTCCTTCTGGGTCTCTACCCTCTGGGCAGGAGGGGCGAGGATGCTGTGAATGGGCATGCATGAGCAGTAACGGGCTGCCCGGGGAGAGGCTCACATCTAACTGAGGCGGCACCACGCCGCCGGGGAACGGACATTTCAAACGGACAAGAACTTGTGCCCTGGCTGTGGGCTAGAGAATGCTAAAAAAATCTGGCAACACTGGTCGCAGCTTTCCCTGCATGCGGCTGTCCAGGGAGCGGTGTCAGCCTCCGCCAGGATCTCTGCTGCAGTCGGGGACCCTGTGTCCTTTGTCCGCTCTGGATTCACCGCGGGAGGAGAGGCGAACTCGAGCTGCGTTCTTTTCTGAGTACCCGGGGCATGAAGAGTGTTGGACCTGGCCCTTTTTGAAGGGTCAACCCAGAACTTTTTGCCTTCCTCCCCTATTTTTTCTGACCTGTTGTTGGCTGTTTTATGACTCTGGGCCCTTTACCACTGCTGATCAGTGCTAAAGTGCATATGCTCTCCCTATTGTAAATTGATGTGTTGATTAGTGACTCCATGATTGGGTTATTTGATTTACTTCTCAGACCCTAGTACAGTGCACCATGGGTGCCCAGGGCTTGTAAATCAAATGCTGCTGGTGGGCCTGCAGCACTGGTTGTGCCACCCACAGAAGCAGCTTGTAAAGTGTGTCTCAGGCCTGCCATTGCAGAGCCTGTGTGCAGTCTGTGACTGCCATGTCGATTTGGCAAGTGCACCAACTTGCCAGTCCCTAAACCTTCCCGTATATTCATATCAGACACCCCTAAGGTAGGCCCAAGGGCAGGGTGCATTGTAAGTATAAGGTAGGACATGCCCTGGTGTGGGTGGCATGTCCTAATAGTGAATTACAGCCATTTTCGTTTTTCACTATTGCAAGGCTACCTGTTCTCCATAGGCCAGAATGGGCAGTTTGATTATTACCTCTTATAATCCTAACTGACCCAGGGAACATGGTAGAAAAACGAATTTAGTATGCCTGAACTCAGAATGATAAAATACATCTTTTAGTGAAGTTGATTTTAACATTCTGTGTTTGAAACTACCACTTTTAGAAAGTGTGTATTTTCTTGCCTAAACCTTCCAAACCTGCCTCTGCTAGGTTGTGTATTGTGTGTCTGGCTTTGTGAGTGACAGGGGCTGGGGGTGGCTCCAGGAGACAGGGTGAGTCAGCACAGGGCTGAATAGAAAGATCTGCATCCAAGTGGTGGGAGGAGTAAGCACCTGGGTCTGAATAGAGCTGTGCCTGCCTTCCACAATGCTGGCTCCGCCTCCTGCTGGGCGACTGAGCACCCTGCCTCACATTCTGAAAGGAAAGAAGGAGTCCTGTAAACAAAGTGCTCCAGGACTGACCAGAACTGGTTTTTGACTAGGCAAAGGCCTCTCTGCCTTCAGAGAACAAAGGATTTCTGTGTATAAATACTGGGGCCCAGGCCCCATGAAATTAGATCACTTCTGGAACAACAAGACGACCCCTTTTGCCAAGGAGAAGAACCAGGGAAGCTGCAGGAGTTGGACTGCCCCTCTGCCAAGTGTGCTGTTTGCTGGGTTGGCCTGCAGTGTAATGTAATGTAATGTAAGGGCTATTTGTAGAGCGCACTGTGACCCGCCGGGTATCCTGGCGCTGAGAGACGGAAAAAAGCCTGTGACATAGGGCAGAAGGCATCTTACTCTGGGAAAGAGCCAGGTTTTTAATTTCTTTCTGAACGGCATGAAGTCCGTCATCTGTCGCAACTCCGTGGGTAGGCTATTCCAGAGCCTTGCAGCAGCAACACTAAAAGCTTGTCCCCCCAGTTTAGCTCTTCTGACCCTAGGCACTTTCACCCAATTGGCAGAAGAGGACCAGTGGTTTCTTCATTGCCAAGGAAAGGAGAAGGAACTTTTAAAGAACTTTCATCATCTTGCAGAATATTACTCCAAGGGCTTGATTTGAACTTGCCTCCTGACCGAAGTCTCAGGGATACCAGACTTCACCCCCTTCTGTTTGCCTGCATCTGGAACTTGCTGTTCTGGTGCTACAGAAGGAAATTGCAACACCGACGCCATCTCCTGCATCGAAGCCGTGAGCGCTGCTCCGACTTGCAACGAAGACTCGACGCCGACCGCCGTGCCCCATCGACGCCAGCGAGCAACATCGTAAGCCTGCTATAGCCGTGAGCGCTGCTCCGACTTACGACGCCGGCCCAACGCCTGCTGATGTGCCGCATCGACTCCGAAGCCGACATCATCGCGGAGCCGATCGTCGATGTGGGTGGTCAAGAATCTATCGACATCGTGACATCGTACGGAACCGTGGCCTCGGCGCCATCGTGACGTTACCTCCTCTCCGGTCCGGAACCGACGCCTCCCCTGCCTGCGCAAGCATCCAGGTCCCGCATCATCTCCTCCGAAGCAAGGAACCGACGCCGCAACGCGCCAACGACGCCGCACCTCCCCGACGCCGTGAGCTGTCTTTGTTTTCGCTTTTCCAAGGTACTGTTCTTTGTGGGTCAGTTTTGACTCCAGGCCCGACGCCGCGCACCTCGCGGTCGGCGCCGTACTTTGGGATTTCTTTGACCTCGACGTCGTGATAACTCCAGTTGGGGTTATTTGTTGCTAAAGACTGTTTTTAAGTGAAGAACCTATTTTTAAACCATTTCTACCATCTTGAAGTATTATTGATTACAGTATTGTGGATTTTTGAAGTTTGTGGTCTTGTGATAAATCTATATAAAGAAGAGTGTTTTCACTGTATTACTGTATGTGTTCACAAATGCTTAACACACTGCCTCTTAGATAAGCCTGCCTGCTCGTGCCAAGCTACCAAGGGGGTGAGCAGGGGTTATCCAGGTGTGTAATCCCCTTTCCCTGACTTAGAAGCAAGGGCCCCTATTTGGACAAAGGTGTATACCATTGCCAACTAGAGACCCCCAGTTCTAAAAAAGAGGGACAGAGCTGCCCAGCCAGGGCAGGAGGAGCAGGTTCCCAGCCAAGACCCGTGCCCAGGTAAGCAGCACTTAGAGGGGCGTGAGGATTCCTTCTCACTGCAGTGGCCTGGAAAGAGTGAAGGTAGCAGGGACCAAGCACTGCTGCGCACGTGTGCAAGTGTCCAGCGCCCAGAGGCTATGTATGTACTGGGTGCCTCCCTTGTGATACTGCCGACAGCAGCGGGAGGAGTGTTTCACACATCGCTTTGTGATTGTATTTACATTTGTATTGTGCTTCCTACCTCTAACGAGGCGCCGAAGAGCATTCCACTTCCTATTGCCACTCTTCCCTACGGATCCTGCTTAGCAAGTTTCCCGATTTCAACAGCTAGAATCGCTCAACTCAAGTACTGTTTATTTTCTGCAGCTGCCCAAACGTCGCTTGTCCTGGTTCTCACATATCTCCTTTCCCTCTCTAGCAACAGACGTGCCTGGTGCGTGTTTGTGTTCTGCGTTCGGGAGCAGTGCGCGGGACACCACGTGCAGGCGGGCCGGTGCGGCGCCAGCGGAGCTGTGGTCGGGACATGCCCGAGTGCCTTATTATTGCAGACTGTGCCCGGGGTCCGGTTCTGCTGTGAGGAGAGAGATGCTCTGCTCCCCTTCCCTTGCCCTCCCTCACACACCCTTGGGCGCGGGCTCTGCATTCCGTGTGTTTCCATCACAGCCAGGTGTTCCTAGCGCTGGTCCTTGCACCCACCCCCACCCCGTGCCAAAACTGCTATGGGGTTAACTAGGCGGGTTGCGTTACTGGCAACCCCTTGTCCCATTCAGTAGCAAAGATGTCATCATGGGCCCTAGTGCAAGCAAGGAAAATTGATCTTTGACAGCTCTTGGGGGCAGTAAGACACAGCAATTATCAGGGTTCAATGGGCTCCCCATGGCTGTTTGCCCCGGTGCCGCTGCACCCGCTGCACCAACTGTGGCTACTGCCCTTGCCTCTTATATCCCAATCCCCCCACAATGACTTTTTTCCAACTGTCCTCTCGCCAGAATTCGAGCATGGTACATCCTTTATGAACGGGGGTGCAGAGACAAAAAAAATCCTCTTATTAGGTTGGAATTAAGTAAGAAATCAGTTGTTTCACTAATCTGCAACTTCCCACAGTTACTTTACGGGGGTTCTAAAAAGTTCTTCTGAAAAATGAAAACAATATATTTCTCAGACGTGACCCTACTTCAAAGTGCCTTAAATGCGTCATCAGTGCCCACCGGGGCCTCTGAACCGTCACACTGCAGCAGGAACGAGAGGCTGTGTGACTACCAGTGGCCGTGTGCCTTTTAAATTCCCTGGCATGCGCCCCCCTCCGCCGCCGCCGCTGCTGCCTCCTTTCCGGCTTCCTCCCCTGCCCGCTGCTGCCGGAGCTGAGTTCCCTGGAAACCTCGCTCCGTATAGTGCCACTCCGGCGTGGGCTAAGCGGCACCGTTAGGATCGCGACTGTCAAACGGCGGCCCATCCTCCCCAGGCCCAGCAGCCGCAGCAGCACTGGTAAAAGGTGAATGCGTCTCCCGCCGCTATTGTCCTGAGGGTGTCTGTTCAGGCTCTTGTCGCCCCACTCAAGGCACGGACACTAAAGGAGAGCCCTTTTCGCAAACAAAGGGGAGTTTGACGAGTTTCATTTTCTGATGTCATTGTTTTTGTTTAACGGGCAGTTTTGTTATTTTGATTTTTTCTCCTTTAATATTATTTCCCCCCTCTGCAAATTTTTGATTGCATTTTTATTATTGTTGGTAGGGTTTTTTTTTACAGCAGACAGTTGTGTTATACGGTGCCTTTGGGAGGGAGGGGGGCAAGCCACACTGAGACCAATTTGTGTGTGAAAAAGGCCGCTTTATTGAAACAGGTGCATATCACAATTTATTAACACTGGCAACTGCCTTACAAAACTAAACCTCACTATACATAAATTACCTGACCCCTTGTTCCTCCCCCCACCCCTACGATCCCCACATCAAACCCCCCACCCTGCCAAATACAAAATAACATTACATAACAATAATATTACACAATATAGCATTTACAACTCCTAACCTCCCATGACCCAAACCCCTACCTGCCTTTGTGCAACTGTAACTAACAAACCTCTAATCTAAACTTATCCTACCTGTATACCCTTTCCCTGCTCCTGCTCACAAACTCCCAAAACTTAACTAAAAACTACAGCCAATCTTGGCCAACTTTCAACAACCCCGCCACCCAGGAAAAGGTGGGAGGGTAGGCGGAAAACACTGCCTCCCCATTTTCCTGCCTCCTAGGTTTACCGCCCTTTAACGCCTGTGCACCCCCAACAGTCTGGCTAGGACTTCCCTAAGTTCCAGTAAGTACAAGTCCATACCCAGCCGGGATAAATGGACCCCATCCCCCCTAAAAAATTCCGGCGTATCATACTTGATATCCCTGTGAGTGAGCCTTAAAAAACCCCAACTGGCGACAAAAACGCACCATCTCTGTGTTGAGCTTCCTCCTGGCTTTATCTACCGCCCCTGGATTTACCGCTCCTCTCCAGACCCTGCGAGGAACAAATTCTGTCCAAAGGACAACACAACCCGACCACTGTCGCCTAATCAAAGTCAAATCCCGTTTCATACCTCTCATCAACGTCAAAACAGTCTTGTTCACCATATCATTTTCACCGAGGTGAATGACCAACATGTCGGGGCACCTACCCGCCACCAGAATCCCATTTAAAACTGGAATCAACTCCTTCCATCGCATACCCCCTTTTCCCCTCCAACAAACTTGAAACATTTCTTTATTAAACCCAAGATTGTCCCCAAAGTAACTGGCGCAGGCCTGAACCTGTGCCCACTTCACAAAGGAATGTCCAACAATCCATATGGTCATCTCCCTGGCGAGGGGACCCATCACCGAACCTGAAACGAGAAACATGGAAAAGGAAAACAACATAACCGCGCTACAACAACCCAGATGCGCTGTGCACGTAACGCTGGTAGCAGTCCGAGGACCACCTGCCTAACTTCATTATGTCCCCTCGCCCCCAACCCCAATTCTTCGCTTCTGACGCTACCCCAATCCGAAAAGAATGCATCCCAAAACCTTTTCCCTCAATCCCCAGCTTGGCCAGCGCCTTCATCAGCACCGCCAAAAGCTGGGAAGCTTTCACACCCCGCCCGTTGGCATGCCTGAAAACTGACCCCACCATGTCGGGGGCCACGGACCTCCACCTCGCTCCCCACCTGCACGGGCAAGTCAGTTGCGGATCAGAAGCTTGTAACGAGACCCATTTACCCCCTCCCCTATGATCCGTCTTAGATTTCCAAAGCCAAATGCATATCCTGTCCCTGCAAAAGGACACCTCGCTCCATAATAGCCCCTGGTCGGATTTTGATCCTAGCAATTCTGAGACCCGAAAGGCTCCAAAGAACATCCATGACATCAGTGTGGAGAAAAGACAAACTTCAATACCGTCTGTACATATCCCTGGCAAATTTTAGGCACCCTCTCCAAAAGGTCCCAAGACAGGGGGTTCCGAACCCTGGTCGTAAGGCCACATTCGCGGGCCCAACCTTCCAGAATGCGCGTCCCGATTTCTCCTGCGGATGGCGCGTAACCCCACAACAATTTCCCCACGAAAGCAATCCCTGCCAGTTTACCCGCTATCGTAATCTTAGTGAGTCCCTTCTCAATCAGAGCCAGAATAAACTGGATCGCGTCTTCCCGTCGGAGCGCTGGCGAGTCCCTCCGCTTAGCACCTGAGCGCAAAAATTCTTCCCATGCTGTCCTGTATGCAGTTTTCGTGGATTGCGCCAGAGAACCTAGAACCAGCTGCAACATCCTGTGATGCCTACGTACCATAACTTCTGCGGCATACTGGTCGGGGTCCTGTCCGCGTCCCTGGCTAGCCCACGGAATCTCCCCCACTGTGAACGAGACAAAGCATCCGCTATGTCATTGTCCACACCTGGCACATGCACCGCGCGGAAGGCAATATCATGCCGTAAGCAGCCCAGCACAAACACCCTCAGCAATTTCAAGACTTGCTCGTCCCTGGCAGACTGGCGGTTCACAACTTCAACCACCGCCATGTTGTCAACTCTGAAAGTTATCTGTCTGTGTGCCAGCTGCTCACCCCACAGCGTGACTGCCACCACCAAAGTAAAGAATTCCAAGAAGGCTATGCTCCTGCCTCCCCCCACCCACTCTGGAGGCCACTGCTCCGCACACCACTTCCCTTGCCAGTACAGCCCAAATCCTTTGCTCCCTGCCGCATCAGAAAATATTTGCACATCCCAAACCATGTCACCCTCCCTCATCAAGGGGATGCCATTGAAGTTCAGCAAGAAAAACTGCCACATTCTCAAGTCTTCCCTCACCCCCGCCGACAGACGCACATGATCATGCGGAAGTCTCTGTCCTGTTAATGCCCTACCCAGTCGCCTACAGAACGTCCTCCCTACTCTCACCACTCTACAAGCAAAGTTAAGGTGGCCCAGTAACACCTGAATCTCCTTCACCGTGACCTTATGCTTCGACAACATGGTCGCCAGCAGCCCCAACATTTTCTGCTTCTTGTCCGCCGGCAAGCGTGCCTCCATTAATTGAGAGTTCAATTCAATGCCCAAAAGGACAGAGCCGTGCTGGGCCCCATAGTCTTCTCCGGTGCCAACGGCACCCCCAATTCCCTCATGATCTCATTGAAACTGTCCAGCGCCTTCTGGCAGTCCGTGGAGTCTGAGGTGCCTAAAAAGAAGTAGTCATCCAGATAGTGTGTTACCCCTTGGTGACCCGTCCGTTCCATAAACAACCATTGCAGGAACGTGCTGAAACTTTCAAAAAGTGCGCAAGACATAGAACAGCCCATCAGTAATGCCTTGTCCACGTACCAGTGACCGTTAAACTGGATATCCAAAAGGTCCCAATCATCTGGATGGACTGGAAGCAGCCGGAAAGCCGACTTTATGTCGCACTTTGCCATCATCGCCGTTGCGCCCGCGGTCACTACCAGTGACATGGCCACGTCAACTGATGAATATGACACTGTGGCCTCATGCTCATCAATGAAATCGTTCACCGACCCCCCTTCGGGCCACGACAAATGTTGTATCAGGCGGAACTGAACTCGCTCCCTCTTCGGCACCACTCCTATGGGTGACACAATCAAATTTTTTAGAGGCCAGTCCTCAAAAGGTCCCGCCATGCGGCCCTCACGCACCTCCTTATCCAGTTTTTCCTGTACCACTTTCGGGTGATCCTTTGCTGACTTCAGATTGTCCGCCCACCTTCGTGTCCCAGGTCCGTCGTACCCCAGTCTGAAACCCTCCAAAAACCCCACCTTCAGTCGTTCAGCAGCCCCTACGTCCATATACCCCTGCAGGGCTGCCATCAAGTTGTCGACTCTAATTGGCGTACAAGCCCTTAGGCCCAGGCCCCTTAGCCCCTCGCCCTCCCGCGAGCGGTTGCTGCTGTTGACTCCCCGTCCTAAACCCCCCTGCCTGCCACTGCTGGTTCCCCTGTTGCTGCCCCTGCCCTCCCCCCCAGCAATTGACCAACGCATGCCTGCCTCCACACCCCGAGCAGTCATGCCTGAACCTGCAGTACTCCCGAGTGCACAAGCCCTTGTTGTAATCCCAGCAAGCCCCTTTTGAACCCGCCTGTCCTCTTCCTGCTCCCCCCACCCCTCCTCGAGTGGGGCGCCCTTGAAAGGGCGATAAACGAGCGAGAGCCCGCTGGCCCTGAAAATGGTCTTCCCCGACCCCGCTAGCCCCATCGTGTGCTGCCATAAGTCTGTGTCCAGCTCACCCCATTTGGCCTCGGAGTCCCACGTCATGCGTGCCCTAAACTCCTCGTCCTATTGCGCCCATGCATAACCGCCCCCCGTAATCTGGGCCTTCCTGATAACATCCATGTACTTGAACATGGCCACGGACCTTTCAGGGAATTTCTCACAATACACGCTGGCAAAAATAAGGAACGCTGCCGTCCAATTTTCTATCGTCAACGGCACCTTCGGCCGTTTTGCCAACTCGTATTCCTCCTCTTTAGACCCCTCTTTTGCTCTGACTTCCCTATGAAGGAGTTTAAGTATCTCCACATACT
The DNA here is from genome assembly GCA_963921515.1 of Calotriton arnoldi. Taxonomy (NCBI): domain Eukaryota; kingdom Metazoa; phylum Chordata; class Amphibia; order Caudata; family Salamandridae; genus Calotriton; species Calotriton arnoldi. Next base: position 297,741 of record CAWUFW010003937.1, read on the forward strand.
CCCCTTTCCATAAACGTTCCTTAGTGGTCATCATCAAATGTGCGCCCAATGGCTTTGTGACGCCCATGTACGGCAGCCGTTTTATCTTTAACTCTTTACTTTCTAATTTGGTCTCCGTGTCCCCCGTCGTGACCTCTACCGTCCCCTTCGTGTCAGTCTTACTGCCTCCTGTGTTCCCGGACGCCTTACCTGCGCCCGCCGGTGACCCCTTACCTGGGTCAACCATCCCTACTCCCACATCGCACACATACGCACCTTTACTCAACCTACCCCCTGCCCCCCCTGCCTCCTCAACTCCCCACCCCTACTGACACCATTAACGGACCCAATTTTGCTGCCTTTTTACCTGGCGCTAAGGATGCCGCCCGTCGCTCCACTGGCCGTCCTGCCGAGGGGGCCGACCTCTCCTCCCAGCGCGATGTCCAACCCGTGGGTTCTGCCGGGCGTCGTGACACCTGGAAAACACTATGCACAGTGTAGGAGAGTAGGATCTGCTTCATATGGGTACCCCCACTTTTTGCTGATGCTTCACTGTTTTTCGACCTTAGTCTGGCTGGGGCCCTGCTAATCAGAACCCCAGCCTAGCTGCTTCCTCTTTAAAATGGTTTCCATGTGCCTTAGGCACATCTCTGATTGGAATCTGGAGTGCCCTTATAAGTCCCCCGTCGTGACCTCTACCGTCCCCTTCGTGTCAGTCTTACTGCCTCCTGTGTTCCCGGACGCCTTACCTGCGCCCGCCGGTGACCCCTTACCTGGGTCAACCATCCCTACTCCCACATCGCACACATACGCACCTTTACTCAACCTACCCCCTGCCCCCCCTGCCTCCTCAACTCCCCACCCCGACTGACACCATTAACGGACCCAATTTTGCTGCCTTTTTACCTGGCGCTAAGGATGCCGCCCGTCGCTCCACTGGCCGTCCTGCCGAGGGGGCCGACCTCTCCTCCCAGCGCGATGTCCAACCCGTGGGTTCTGCCGGGCGTCGTGACACCTGGAAAACACTATGCACAGTGTAGGAGAGTAGGATCTGCTTCATATGGGTACCCCCACTTTTTGCTGATGCTTCACTGTTTTTCGACCTTAGTCTGGCTGGGGCCCTGCTAATCAGAACCCCAGCCTAGCTGCTTCCTCTTTAAAATGGTTTCCATGTGCCTTAGGCACATCTCTGATTGGAATCTGGAGTGCCCTTATAAGTCCCTAGTATATGGTATACTATGTACCCAGGGCATAGGTACCTCAGAGGCCTACCAGGGGCTGCAGCATGTATTGTGCCACCCCTGGAAGGCCATCCAAACTGACACCACAGGTCTGCTACTGCAGCCTGGGTAAGGTGGTGCATGCACCCCTTACTGTGATATAGGCTACCTATATCACTACATACATACACACATATAAACCTATAAGTCACTCCTATGGCAGGCCTTATCAATCCTGAAGGCAGAGTGCGTGGTTCCTATGTGAGAGGGTGCCCCTGCATGAGCAGGGCCCCTCTGCAGCATTCGGAGACCCTTCTCTGATGCTGTTTGTAGTGCAGCCTGACCATATACTCTTAAGCGCATTATAACCTCGCGTTAAAATGCTAACTTTGGGATGGCTGCACGGAAACATGTCGTGTTTGGTGTCAAACATCTTGGAATACTACCCCCTCGCCAGTTATGGCGGCGGGGGTAGCATTCCACCCTTCTAGAGGGAGAAACATGTACACACCGGCCTGCCCGGTAACTTCTTTCCAAGCCCTGGCATCACAAAATGGATGCCGCTGCCACAGACACAAGTCTGGCCTCCTGCTGCTGACCGAAACTCCGGCAGGGGAGGCCTGGACAATAGGTTTCCTGTCCCAGGGAGGAGTAACCACCTCCCCAGACAGGATAGTGTGTATTGGGGCTGGGCGGGAGCACTCTCTGGTGCTTTGAAGTCCTGCACTGGGGGCACATTTGGTGTCCCTGTGCATACCCCAGTTCAAACCGGATCAGGGGCTTCCAGCCCCTGCTCTGGCGCGAAACTGGACAAAGGGAAAGGGGTGTAACCACCCCTCTGCCCTGACCCTCCCATAGGTGGGGCCACAGAGTATGTCCAACACCCTACCTTAGTATAAGTATGGGACCCCAGTCCTTAGGACTTTAGATTAACCTGGACGAAACTCTGACACAGAATCCTGGACCTTCAACGCTCTACTTCAAGATTAGAGGACTGAAGAATCTCCCTTGGGGTCAAGGAGTGACTCCCCTGCTTGGCAGGCACCAAAGAAGCAATTGTCCGGTCTGCATCGCTGAAGCTCCTGTCGGACGCCAAAGTCTTTGCATCACCAGAGGTGGATTTCCAGACTTCCCCGAGGCTGCCCTGAGTCCCCAGCAAAGCTGAGGCCCGTATCTGTCGTGGGTAACGTGGAACCGTGACCCCTGGACACCGAATGCATTTGCAAGTGCATCCTCTTCTGGGTCTTCCACGAAGTCGTGCTTTGGGCTCCGAGTAGCCCCAGCCTCCAGCACCAACTGCACCGAAGATCACTAGCCTCCACTCCACGAGTGTCCTGTGAGCCAGCTCCACGTGCATCGACTCGAGGCTCCTTCGCGGTCACTAGTCCGTCAGCTAGTAGGCCCTCCCGAAGGCCAATCTTTTTCTGCTTGGGCTCCCTGGTTGCTCCAGGCGTGCCCTGACTTACCCTCGCTGGGTGAGTCCCACAGACCTTGCTGGTCTGCAACATTGTCCTTCTTCCATTTCCACGAGACTTGCCGTTGCCAAGGCTTGTTGGGTCCAATCCGGTCGCCGACACCTCAGCAAGCGACAGACGTCGTGGGACAGCTCGATTCCAGCTCCTGGTCGTCGTCGACGCCTCCTGGACCTCGTGGCTGAAGAGTCAAGACGACCGTCAACCTACCTGAAGCACCCGACATCGGTGGGCATTCGCTCATCGCCTTCCTGGTCACTGGCTAGTGACCCAGACTCTGTCCCCTCTGCTTTCAGGTTCTTCAGATCTTCGATCCACCTTTGGATCCACCCGAACACTTTCGACTTGGTCGCCAGCAGCACTTTGCAGCAGTTCGCCATTGTAAACGACGACGAAACCCGACCCCGAAAGACACCTATGCACCCGGCTTCCCTGGGTGAGGTAACTCGAGTACTCCGGTGCTCCCGTGGGTATAGACTCTAGAACGACCTAGTTCTAAAGGGGTTTTCTCCAAGTCCTCCTCTAAGTGTCCCTTTTCTTTTAAATTCTAATCGCGACTTTCCCCATAGAAGTTAACGGTGGTTCGCGGCTGTGTTCATACACTGCACGCGTCCCCCGTGGGTCCCCTGTGTCACTGCCTTGGGTGGTTCCTTGTGGTCCAAGCACTTCTACAGGCTCTAGGCCTTGTGTCTAGCTCAGTCGTGGTTCTTATACCACTTTCTTGGTATATGGTTTGGGACGCCCCTGGGGCTCAAACGTGTATTTGTGCTATTACTGTAGATAACTAACTTATAAATTATGTACTTCGAACTCTAGCCTCATAAAGAGACTAGAGGGGTGTGTTTAGTAATAAATACATATATTTTGAATATATACCTGGTGTGGTCCTCTTTCATTTGGTCACTCAAGAGATTATAGACTGGTAAAACAAGCTGCTTTACATTCCTTCAAGACTTAGCCTGAAGGCTGCTCTCCATAGCTACCACTAGGATAGCTTTCAATAAAGGTTGTATTTAACCTATCTCCAATAAGGGGTTGTTTGGACTGGTGCAAGGTGCCCACTATAATTAGTGGGCAGCATATACCAGGCCAACTTCTCACACACAGCATTACTCAGCCCCCCCTCTCCCACGCTTTCCGTGTCCCTCAACTCTCCCTCCTCCATACTATCTTCCTCATAGTCTAAAACCTCCTCCTTTGCACCCCCTGCCCTCGCAGCCGGGGGTGCCGACTGCACCCTCCTATAATAACTTGAAAAGACGTCCTCCTCGCTCCTCCTCTTGCGGTGTCCCCTGGACCGTTGAGGCCCAGTGGGTGGTGGGGCCGGCGAGCCCGCTTTGGGCCTACGTCTGCCAGCCGCGACGGGATCCCCCGCCGGTACTGGGTACGCCGCGCGAGGCTCCACCCTCCCTTCTCCTTGGTGCCCACGGGCCGCTCCCAGCCCTACCAAGTCTGGTGCCCCGCGTCGCTCTGCCGCCTGTAAAACAAAAGCATGGTATGGTGTGCTGGGCCTACCTCTCTTCTCCCTCCCGTCCCAGCTCCGCTTCCTGCCTGCCCCTATCGTGCTAGCCACCCACGCTCTCCCTACTCTGCTCAGATCCACCACCTCCTCGCTCTCTACATGCTCCCCTTCCTCTTCGCTCCACTCCCCACCTACCGCTCCCCGTGCCCCAGCCCAACTCGGCCCCGCCACCTCCCCCAGGGGGCCCACCTCCACCCTTCTTTCCACCCTCCCAATATCCCCACCTGCTGGAAGCCCTTCGTCCCCCCCCCCAAAGCCAAGGACCCAGCCCTCCTGAGACACACCTCTCCCCTATGCGCCCCCCCAATCTCCTCAGCCCATGACTCAAAAATGTCCAGGCCGTCCCAGTCCCTCTCGCTGCCCTCTGACTCAATCAACAGGGGAGACACCTCCCCCCTTCTGCCCCCCAGTCACCCCTCCCCCCACTGCTTCACCCCTCTCTCCTGTCACCGGCAATCCACCCACACCGCCCTCGCTAAGCCCAGGCGCCTCCCCCTCTTCCTCCATAAATATTAGGCCACTAGCTCCCTGTTCCCTGTGCGAGAGGGCCTGCCTTTCCCCAACCCCCACCTCCACTACCGGGCCTTTCTTCGCGCGCGCCGAAGCCGCCAAAACCGGCCGCTCAGCCCCCTCTCCTTACGCGCGGCCGCTCTCCTGGCCTGCGAGCGGCCCCTGTCCTCTTGGGACCTCGGCGGGGAGACGCATAAAGCGCTCCCCCGCTGGGCCTTCCCGCCGTGCCCCACCTGAGTCTCTGCCATAGCCGTAAGGGCAGCAACCTCTCTCCCCGCCCGCCCCGCCACACTCACCTTCCCTTTTTTGGCCTTCCGGGGGGGCGAGCAAGCCGCGACGGCGGCCGCCACCCCCGCTGACGCGCGCCTCACCGGGCACGTTCCACTCGAGGCCGCCGGCATCAAGAGGTCCAGCCGGCCGCCTCGCTAAGTAAGCGAACCGCTTCCAACACGCGGTAATCCTCGCCCGACATCCTCGTCCCCACGCTACTAATCCGCTCCTACCTACCACACAAGCCACCAACTACTACTAGGCCCTAACTGCCAAAAAACCTAATTGCGCAGCGCTCCCAGCCACCAGGTCACCAAACCTAAAATGGTGGCTGGGACAGCGCTGGCAACCCCTGTATACCTGTTGGGCTGTACATATAATTTTGGGCTACTATTGGGCTAGTCCCAAAGCAGCCCAAATATTGCAAAATGGCCGCTCTCCGGCCAACCCCTCCCCCTCCCAATCTGCGCGGGGGCAGACCTCGCGGTGCTCGGCTGCCCCCCAAACCCCCCTTGGGCAAATGGAAGTTGTATTTTTAATGCTTTTTGTACGTAAGATGATGCCTCCCTCTCCCATTCTGTAAATACATGAATAATTTATATGTTGAATGGCTACCGGTCTGCATGTGAAAATGGTGTCGTAGTCATACAAAGCACTTACTCTCGAGCACCGAAACGCACATTATGTATTCTGTTGTTGCTCCTTTTCTATGGAGTGGACAGGGGCGCATTTATTCGAGAAGCTCCCGTTTGACGGGGTAGATGACGATAACTGCACCTTGCCTTAAAGCGCTGAGACGGGAACCGGGGATGGTAAGGGGGACGGATGGAAAGTTGGAATAGGTCGTTATTTACTACTGCGTTGGTGTAATGAAAAACTCGTCTTATTCTGTTTGCATTTGAAGACCAATTGTGTCTTGGAGAGGTCTTGAAAACTAGACAGAAAGTGGTTGCTTTGATTAAACCGGTCGGCGTTAATGAGTGCCATCGATAATTATTGTCAAATAGGTATAATTGACAGCAGGCTACAGTCTTTTTCTTTCACACTGAAGTTTCATATAGAGCTGTCATGTTGAAAGTAGGATATACTTACGTTTCTGTAAGCCACCTAACACCTTTTAAAAAGAAGAAAGCAGTTCCATTCTGCAGTACAGTGATCTGCATAAAACTCATCGGTAGGGTACTGAGCCCAGCCCTTTAGAGGCAACTTCTGCCCACTTTAAAGTGCATAATTTGCAACTAGTTCTGTTTAGTGCTGTCATAAACTGGCCCTCCTCAAATTAAGGTCAGATCACTAGCAGAATATAATTTAATGTCTTTTTTTTGTTCTTTTACTTTCTTTAGAATAAAACTGCAGTCTCCACAGAATGGAATGTTCAACATCGTTTCACACTGAATGCACTGATACATTTGTTGATTGCTCAATAATTACTAAAAAAACTCATTTATACTGAAGCTAAGAATTTCATAAAAAGGAAAAAGAGCAAGAAGTCCAAGGTGTTTTTTTTTGGAATGTTTCCTCAAACAGTCAGGAAAGGTAACTCCCATATGTACTCAGTTCATCGCCTTTTTTCTATTATCCACTTTTGTTTCCTTTGTCCCACTTATTGGCAGGACCAGAAACGACGCATTGTCAGTTAAAAAAAAACCTAAGAGGTCAGGATGAAGAGGAGCTTTACCACATATACCCTAAGGGCTAAACATAATCTCTGCTTTGGGAAGTTTTTCTATAGTTAATGCCTGCTCTCGATCAAATATCCTTATTAAACACAATGTACAGCTAGCGATCTTTGTATTTTATGTAAATCATATTTAGCCCAAAGTTCTGCTCAATCACCCTTATTTATTTTTCTGAAACGTGCTTGTAGGTGAAATTGATTTTCTTTCATTTTTGTCTCGTTTTTTACGGCAGTACTTTACTTATCCTCAACTCAAATTAGGATTATCTACAGATTCTTTTCTATGGCCATAAAAGGACGTTAAAGCAACACACAAATTGCGACAGTGTTCAGGGCCTACGTGTCTCGTTCTCATTACAAGTTCTTACTCCAATTTCAGGAGGCTAACATAAGGGTGTAATAGTATATTTAGCTTATTAATCCAACTTCCATTTCTTCCCAGTGATTTTTTTTGGGGGTATCTTTATGCTATAGAATCAATTATCGAAACCGAGCAATAACTTGTAGGTAGCTCTATTAAACCATTTTTATGGATAATAACAATTTCAGTCCGGCCAGTTGATTGGTATTACTTTGATTTTCAAAACTGCATTAAAGTTCAGTACGGTATACGGTCGCCAAATCAATGGGTTAGATTTTTAAATGTCACTTGAAGCACTCTCCATCCTAAGCAGTTTCACTTACTTTTGTGAGCCGGGGACAGCAAGGACCGGTTTCTTAGTGAAGAGAGTTTGGATGGCAGCGCTTTCTCCAGGACACCTTGAGTAGTACCAGCCTGGATCATCAAGTGCATTATAATACAAAGATGACAAATATTTATAGCAATTTTGAACAATCCCGATTAATAACCACATGGAATTTAATTTGTGTGGAGCAAAAATCATTTAGATTTGTTGTTACGTCCATTTTGGTCAACTAGGTGAAATTTATTGCCCAGGTAAACATGCCAATATGAATTAAAAACTGTGCAGGTAACAGCACCCAAACTAAATCAGTTTAGCTTTCTGTGGGAAACTCTCCATTGAACCATGTGGTTCCACCTTATACACAACACTTCATACTTTCCGGATCATCATGTTCAGTGTCATTTATGAACAACAAAAGGAGTATTTGATGCCTTTCTGAATCACCATTAGCTCACAGTCATAGGCAAAATACCATTATACAAACCCAGCAAAGATTGACTTTGGAATCCTTGCTTCTTCTTCTATGTGGTGTAGGGTAGATAACAGTATTTTCAGTGATATGACCACCGAAGGCCCTGATTTTATATTAAAAACTGAGCTTTAGGCTATACCATTTCCCGCTCAAAGGCAATATTTCTCTCCATGTGTTACCATACCTGGCGTGTCACGCAGTTTGGTGCTTACTTTCCACCATGTTAAAGAACAGTAGATGTTTCAGCACCGAGGCTAATGTGCTGAATAGCTAAATACATATAAGGTCCCAAAGGCGAGACTGATGCATTGCAAATGCTTGTTTTAAGATAGTTTGAATTTTAAAGGTAGAGTAATTATAACTAAAATTTATGTTGCGAAAGAAGGATGTAACATAGTTGGATGGAAAGATTTAGCGAAACTTGGTGTTATATTAAAACCGGGATCTATAGAACCAATTATACTTAATGAAAACTTTACAGGTAATATACAAGTTTCAATTGTTAATATGGACCTGCAAACTGTTCTTAGAAAAAACAGTGAAGTGTTCAGAGAATACATTGGCTGTGTAAAAGGATTTGAACACTTGATAAACCTCAAAGAGGGTGCTAAAACCAGTAACACACAAGGTCAGACCCGTTCCTCTTTCTGTAAGGAAAGATTTAAAAATGTATTAGTAAAACTTTGTGAAGAAGGTGTAATCGAGCTGACAGATTCTTCAGAATGGGTGTCGGCTATTGTAGTTTAAAAAAAAAAAATGGCGAAATCAGACTATATGCAGACTTGAGGTAATTGAACAAGAACATTGTCGTGGACTGTCATCCACTCCCAAAAATTCAAGAAATTTTAGCATCCACTTCAGGTTCAAAATGTTTTTTGTTGATTGACCTCATGTCAGCATCCATCAGATAAAATTAGCTGAGGAGTCAAAGGATCTTACAACTTTTGTTACATCTTTTGGTGTCTATAGATATGTAAGATTGCCATTTGGATTGGCGTCCTCCGCTAGTGTGTTCCAAAAACTAATGGAAACGCTATTTAAAGATGTTCCTGGCGTAGAAAAATTCCAGGATGACATATTAATTCATGCGAAAAACGAAGAAGAGCATAACGAAAAATTAGATACAGTTCTGTCTATTTTAAAAGTAAAAGGCATGACTGTTTCAAGAAATAAGTGCAAGTTTTTGCAAAAAGCATAGACTACCTTGGACATTTGCTAACTGGTGAAGGTATCAAGCCTAAAAACGATTTAATTAAAGCTATTAGAGATTCATCAAGACCATTCGATACAGACACCTTGAAGTCATTCATGGGTCTGAGCGAGTATAATTCTTGTTTTATAAACGGATATGCAGACTTAGTTGAACCTTTGAGAAAACTTTTGAGAAAGGGGTTCAAATTTGAATGGACACAAGAACAAGATTTAGCATTTGAGGCAATTAAAAAAGCAATTGTAGAAGCACCAGCATTACATCCTTATGACACTAATAGGAGAAACATTCTGACTGTTGATGCAAGTTGCGTTGGTATTGGTGCCGTTTTTAGCCAAAAGAAGGGAAATGAAGAATTCACTATAGCATACATTTCTAGAAGATTAAAGGGTGCTGAGCGGTTTTACAGTACCATTGAACGAGAAACTTTGGCATGTGTCTGGGCGGTTGAGAAATTGAAAATGTACCTTAGGGGAAAAGAATCTGAAATAGTAACTGACCACAAACCACTTATATACATGATGAAAGGTTGTGGTAGAGGGAATGGTAAGGCATCATCTAGATTAGTCAGGCTTTTATCCAAACTACAAGAGTTTAATTTTAACATCAGACAAATACCTGGAGGGAAAAATTGCAGGACAGATTTTTTTATCCAGATTGCCTGTGCAGGACAATGAAGAAGATTGTAGAGATGAAACTGAATGTGTTGTGGCATATATTGATAGAGTAGAGATGTGTGAAGGAGTAATAACAGAATTGGAATGGAGGGACAATTTACTAAAAGGCATGACTTTACAGAAAGTGATTGAACATGTAACTGGAAAGTGGCCACCACAAAGAAACTTGTCACATGAAATGAAATGTTATCTACAAGTAGCGGATGAGTTGAGTGTGGTGAATGAGTTTTTGATGAGGCATGCTCTTTTTATTCCACCTTTCAATTTAAGAAAAAAACTTATTAGTATTGCTCACAAAGGTCATCCTGGTTGAAACAATATTATTGGTGGCCAGGCATGAATGCGGAAGTTAATAAGTATGTTGATTTTTGCAAAGAATGTTTGTGTGCGGACAAACACTGGAAGTTAAGGAAGAATGAATTACAGTTTGTAGAAATACCTGATGGACCTTGGGTCAAAGTAGCCATCGATGTTTCAGGACCATTTACTACTCTGGAAAATTGTAACACATTTTTGGTTCTATTGACAGACTACTATTCTAAATGGATCCACTATGCTTTCATTCCAAACATCACAACTGACATTGTCATTGAGTTTTTGAAGAACATTTGTGCTATTGAGGGTCAACCAAAAGTTATTGTTTCAGACAATGGCACACAAATTGTTTCAGACAAAATGAAAAAGTTTTTGAAAAATTTAGGAATAAGACAGGAGAAGCCACTACTATATAGTCCCTCGTCAAATGGTCAGGTAGAGCGAACTAACAGATTTTTAAAAGAAGGTGTTCAACTAGCTATTGCTTCACAGATGCCTGTTGGAGAGTTTATAAGAGAGAAAGTAAATTGTTACAATAATACAAGAAATGAAATTACAAAACAAACTCCATTTTATTTAATTAGAGGGAGAGAATCTATTACCATGCTCACACCTAAATTTGATTTCTTATACAAAAACAGTGTTAAAAGTAAAAGAATTGATGATAAACAACTGAAAATAAAAGAAAAAATAGTACAACAACAGATTTTAAGTAAGTGACGGAGTGATGTCTCCAACAAAACTGTAATTAAGTCAATAGATAAAGATGATTGGGTTATTGTCAAAAAACCTACAAGAGTTCAAAAAGGTGAATCTAAATACACTGAACCTTACAAAGTCATTGAGGTTTCAAAAGGATCTGTTTTCCTAGGTGAAAAGGGTGGTGGAGCAAAAGCGATGTTATCAAACTCAAACCCGGTCAGGAAGAAATGTTATTGTCATTTAAGAAAGACTTTAATTCTAGTAAAGAACATGATTCATGGAAGGTTTCTGATTTAGACAGATTTGAGAGTTCATTTGAATCAGATTTTGACAAAATCGAAGAAAGTTTGAACATAGAAGAACCTAAAGAGTGCTCTTCTTTGAATACTAGTGACAATGGTGGAATTTGTAATGACTTTGATGGTTCTGAATCTTCAACAACCAATCAGACTAGTCATTCATTTGGACATGAGGCTAATAATTCAATATCTAATTATCGTAATACCGATGTTGTACATAATTCAGAGATAAGTTGTGGAGGGAGAACATCTGGTAGGAATGTAGGAATGCCGAATCGTTTTAAAGATTTTGTTTTGTATTAATTCTTTTATATTTTTGGAAAGATGGGAGATGTTGTAATGTTATTGACATTTTCTATGCTTGTTTTCTCTAGTATACCTTTTCTAATGTGTTTTACATATTAGGTTCTTATTGGTTTAGCTGCATTGTGATGCCATTATTTGGAATGTTGTTATTATATAAATATGACGTATTGGAACGTCCAGCTGAGAACTGATCTGGGGTGTGCTGTGAGCTACATGTTCCTGTATTCACCTGCATGTGGGCCCTTTAAGATGTTACTTATTAAATAAACATCTCTTATCACTTTCGGCCTCATTTCCTGACTTAACACAGGCCCAAACGCGATGGCACGATTAAGGAGCTCCTACAGGGCCCCACCAGTAAATGTGAAGAGGATGGCGCAAAGGTTCCAAAACTGGACCCGCGAGAATGTCAGGGCCTGGCTGAGGACACAGCCAAGGATGACCACAAACTCACTAAGAGCTTCATGACCCAGATGTTTGTGGACCTCATGAAAGATATTGGGTTGCTGAAGGTGACCAGGAGGGGTGGCCCAATAAGATACAATGGAGATTCTATCCAGATCTTTCAGGATGTGTCTGTAATTGTGCTGGCTGAGCGATGAGCTTTCTGCCCAGTTACTACCTTTCTCAGGGAACAACAAACAAGATACAGGTGGGGGCACCCCGTCTGCCTGCAGTTTGAGTAGAGGAGGAAGAAGTGGGCAACTAAATCGCTCAGGGAAATATGCAAAATCCTTGAAATCCAACAGTCAGAGGGCAACCAAGACTCCATGGGGATCCCCTGAAACCTGCTAGCCTGAAATGGACAACGATTTATAGCAATTCAAAATGGGGGTCTCTGAACATAGAAGATTTCTTGGCTGAGCATAGGACGGACCTTGAACAGGTACAGAGAGTGAGCAGGGGCTCCCTGGCATTGAATGCACTGGCAGCCTGCTACGCAGAACACCAACCATGAGACAGAGGGACACCTTTGGCACTGTGGGCCCAGCAATCGCCAATAAGACCTTCACACAGGTAACAGATTCCAGGGCAGGGGACCACCTGCAATAAGCAGGACACAGCCAGCTTGGAACCGTGCCGTGGGTGGCATAGACAGAGGAATTCAGTTGGGTTAGTTCACTCCTCCCTGGACCGGGAGAGTGCCAGGAGGGGGACACCCTTAGCAGGGGCACGTTCTTGATCATCAGTTTGATTTCATGGTTTGGTTATGGGTTGGGGTGAAAGGGAACACAGAGGGGTGGGGGTTTGGGGGAAACCACGACCCTGTTCCACAGCACACTGGTTCTGGGGTGACAGGAAACCACACAGTCGAGATTTACCAATGCCGGCACTTAATTTACATGTAACCACATACAACGTACGGTGCCTCAACACCCCTCAAAAAGGGAAAGCTATACTGCAAGAACTTGATAGACATAGCCTTAGTCCAGGAGACACAACTTCTGCGCTGTGACTGGGTGTGGATGCGGACTAAGCTTTTCCCATTGCAATACTATGCATCCTGGGAGAAAAAGGCAGGAGGAGTGGGGATATTTGTCCACTCACGCTGTCCGCTGGTGGTGGGGTTTGCCCACAATGACACGACAGGATGATGGGTACTGTCCTAACATGGGACAGGAACGATTCCTCACTGATACCATACAGTCACTGAAAGCATGGGCCCTAGCACCAATCATCATAGGGGGGGGGGGGGTTTAACCTGGTCTGGGATCCATGGATTGGATATGGATGGCACAAGCCATGGGGGGACAATGGTGTTGTCCCCAGCTAGGAGGTCCCTGATAGAGGAGTTCGGTCTGATAGATGTGCTGCTGTATAGGCACCCCCTGGGCAGAAATTACTCTCACTTTTCCAAGACGCACAACACATATGCCCGACTGGACTATCTGCTGTTGGACAAATGACTCCTTCCTAACCTGACCGAAGAAGAACAGGAGCCAACGACCTTGTCTGATCATGGCCCTGTGACGTGCTCCCTTGTGGTTTCTTAGCCAGGACCGCTGAGGTTGGCAGGCTCCTAGACACTGCAAGACTCCCTTCTTGCTCACCCAGTCATGGTGAATCACGTCAATAACCACATTAACGAATATATAAAGCTGACTGATACGGGGGACACAAGAGTGGCAACACAAAGGAGTGCACTGAAAGCAGTGGTGGGGGGACATCTTAGAGCGGAGGCATCCAGAATAAAGAAATTATGGGAGGAGTTTTGTCAATGGCTCCTGACTGAATTGAAATCTCTGGAGGGTGAGCACGAGTGCACGCATTCCCAGAAGGTCTGGAGGAAAGTCCTAATGACCCGGGCCAGCTCCTATCGCTGGAGATGGACGGGGCAGCCTGCTGTCTGGCGAGGCTTGACAACAGGTGCAACCAAGGTGGGGACAGGTTGGGCAAACTCCTGGCCAATCTATTGCGAGTCAAACAAATGCACCATACCTGAAATTCGGAGCCCGGATGGGTGACTCCACACACTAGATCAGGACATGGTGGAATGCTTTAGGGCCTATTACGAGCTCCTCTCCACACAACATCAGACTGACCTCTAAGCACGGGCTGCATGCCTGGATGGGGTGGAGCGCCACACGCTTCCCCAGGGAGATAGAGATGTGCTAGAGAAACCTCTAGCGAAAGAGGAGATTCTTGAGGCGATAGTGAAACTTAAGTGTGAGAAGGAACCGGGCCAGATGGCTTCACAGCCTCTTTCAATAAGTGCTTTGTGCCTTCGTTCCTGCTGCTCCTACATAAAAAGCACCTGGAAATGATACAGATGGGATGGGTCACTCCTTCCCTGATGGAATCGACAATATTTCCTATCTTGAAGCTGGGCAAGGACAACAGTCACTGTATCTGTTACCGTCCGACATCACTCCTGAAATCGACGTGAAAATCTTCACTAAAATTGCCTATGCCTACAGTCAGTGATGGAGGACCTTATTCACCTGAATCAAGCGGGTTTATCCTCAGGCACCAAACTAGTGATAACAATAAAACAGTGCTACACTTGATAGAATAAGGTTAGACAGCAAGCAAGCAGTCTATCCTAGTCTGCCTGAATGCGAAGAAAGCCTTAGAATTGGGATTTTTTTGGTAGATGTTATCCACTGCTTGGCCCTCAGGGACTCCTGTAGCAGATGGCTACCAGTGGGATATGGATGCCCTAGGATGTGCATTCGAATGAAAGGGTTGCTGTCAAGGTGGTCTCCATCACTCATGGCACGCGACAGGGCTACCCACTATCACCGCTTCTTTTTGAGGCACTGCTGGAGCCTCTGGCCCAGAAGATTAGGCAGCACCCCCAGATCCAGGGGATTCAGTTTGGGGTACAGAACATTAAGTTGGTTATATTCGCTGATGACATTTTGTTCTCCCTTATGGACCCCAGCCGCTCGCTTATTCAGCTGCTGGTGGCACTCACCGATTATCAGGCAGTATCTGGGTTTAAAATCAATCTCACAAAATCAGAGCTCCTCAACATATCGATACCTGCGCACCTGATGGGAGATCTGCAGCGCTCAGCCCCAATAAGATGGGCTACCTCACATATAGCATACCTGGGTATCGCTCTGGAGCCCACACCGAGCCAGATGAATGACATCAGTTTCCAGAGAATTTAAAAGATCTGTGAAAGCGTATCTCAATAGTTGGAAAAACAAATCACTATCTCTCCTAGGCTGGATAGTGGCACTCAAAATGTCATTCCTCCCCCGCATTCTATACCTCTTTCAAACCTTGTTCCTCTTGATCCCCAGAGACTACATCGTGGTGCTGCAGGAGGCCGGCCAGACTTATTTAGCAGGGCAAGAAAGTGAGAGTGGAAGGACATCAGAGTTTACTCCAACCATGAGAAGGGGTTCTGGGGACCCTGAACCATGCTTGCTATTACAACTGGACCTGCAGAGAGACTGACAAAGGGTGGTATATGGTGGACAATACAATAAGAGTGGGAGGTGCCATGGAGCAGGAGGACCCAGAGAAGTCCCACACTTTATAAATTGCTGGTAACACAGGAGACACTGGAGACTTGGGATAGATGGGGCTTACCAAAGCGGGTCACGTCCTTTCCCTCACCTTTCACGCCCTTATGGGGGAACGCAGACTTTACCCCAGGGAGGAGTAAGGAGCCTTATCAGGTGTGGCAAGAGAGTGGTTGCAAAGTCCTATGGGATATGCTTGAGGGGGGCCAAATCAAACCATTTCAGACCCTTTGGGAGGAATACAGGATCTCTGTGGGAAAGAGATACTGATATTGGCAGCTACGCCATTGGCTCCTTGATCAAGATGGGCATGACTAGACCAGTCACGCCTTTCGATAAATACCTCATCATGGCTCCCAATGATGCTCATGCGATTTCCCGAATCTATTGTATGCTAAACACAAGACACAACACCAACAAACTCACCGGTCAAAAAGCATGGCAAACAGAATTAAATATCACCGTAGACACAGACCAGTGGCAGGAGTTACTTCAACGCGCCACCCGAGGGGCAACACACACGGCAGGGAGGGAGGCGACACTCAAACTTCTCTATCCGTGGCATTACACCCCAGAACAACAAGCTCGGATGAAGGGGGCAAGAAGCGTGGGGTGCTGGAGAGACTGCGGCGAGGAGGGCACACTTACATCATGTGGTCCTGCCCGAAGCTTAGGCCATTCCGGGGTGCAGTCCTGCCGGCGATCTGCCAGATCACATGCTCAGAGCTGACACAATGCCCGGAGGTTATACTATTGGGCTGACCTTATGATGATGGTAGCTACCCGGTCGGAGGCAGAAAGGGATACCTCATAACCCTGCTGTTACTGGCTGCCAAGCAGACGATACTGGCAACGTGGGGACAAGGCATTATACCCTCAGAGAATAAATTGATAGAATGTTTGTGGTGGCTAGTGGGGATGGAGAAACTAGCTAAAGGGTCGAGGGGGGAATGGAAGAACTTTAGCAAACAATGGGGGCGCCTGCTGAACTGATTTCAGTTGGGCTTTAGAGAACTTGCGTGGCCTAAATGAATGCGGGCCTTACATATTCTCGATCACTCGAAACTCAATGACTACTATGGATCATTGCAAATCCCAAAAGACCACCGTGGCCCACCTGATCAATGAAACACTGGGGCTTAGTGTCACCCCGAGGGCTGTCGACATATCTTGTACAATGTGGAGCAGGGAGGGGAGTAGTAGGGTGGGGGCAGGGTGCTGAGAGACTGTATGGGAGGGAGTGAGGTTGGTTGGGAGGAGTTCTGGGGATGCAATCAGGGCTATCAGTTTGAAAACCAATAAACTTGTTTAACCTGAAATATGTGGCAATATGGCATTCCTGCGCAGTGTTACTCTGTCTAAAAGTTACAAACTAAGGAAGTAACACTAGCACAAAATGTGCCGCATTACACCGCATAAGTTGGCAATTATTGCTGCATAATTTAGACACCCCTGCTGCATAATTTGGTCGTCCCCTGCCACATAACTCCAGTGGCTCTGCACATGAGGGAAGGTCCTTGTGTGTTTCCAGATTGTATTGTGGGTTTTCGCCCTCTGCATCAAGCCCCGATGCTTTACGGTCCTCAATTGATGGGGAGGCGGCTCCCTTTATCTGCCCAGCTGCGCCCGCAGCAGCATTCAGCAGGGTTACTTTTTACAAAGACTGAGTCAACATGGGACCAGACTGGGGTTAATGCAGTGCTGAGAGGTTGTATGATGGAACGCTGCAAGCATTTACCCCACACGCCTTTACAACGCAGTCAGTTGCCCGTGTACGACGCTAGCATGTGTTACTTTAGCCCACATGTCGTTACAACAACTTGCTTTAGGGGGCGTTGGACTTAGGCATAGGTTAAATTACTATTCCAACTCCCGTCTATGCAACAATAGGGAATGTGTTGGATTTATAAATCCAACACCAGTCCAACAACGTGGCTTTCTACAGCAAGTCGTTGTAACGACTTGCCTTCTAAAGTAACATGTGATAACATCATATGCGGGGCACCATCCTCATTGTAAAGGCTGGTCATTGTAAAGACTGCGAGGTAAATGATGTTCCCAGTGCTGAGACAGTGGGACATATTTACAACAGAATGGCAGAGCTCAGTGTTACACCATAATTGGTAACGCTGTGCTCCGACATTCTGAAAACACAGGGATGCGCTGTATTTTCAATAATACGGCGCACCCCTGCATTTCGCATAGCCCTGGCGCCAAATTTAGCTGCCCAGCACCAACACAGGCACTCTTGCACCATAGTGCAAGGGTGCCTGCGTTGCAGGGAATGATTGTTCATGTGCAGGAAGGGATGCCTTCCTGCACATGAACAATCACTAATTGCGATTTGTAACTTCTATGTGTGCTTTCTGCAGCACACATAGAAGTTGCAACTTGTCATTTTCTAATGAATGTTTATGTGCAGGAAGGGACACCATCCTGCACATGAACAATCACTAATGGCGATTTGCTCTTTCTATGTACAGCACACATAGAAACAGCAAAAACAAGGAGAAAGGTTTGCCCTTGCCTTATTTTTGGTGCTGCCCCATATTTACGCCAGCCTTGTAAATAGCGGGGGAAGCATCAAAAAGCAATGGGTGTGGTGGCAGAACGCCCCCCACAAAACCCATTGTCCGCCCCTTTCACGTTAAGTGATGTGTGAATAGGGGCTTTAAGTGGCTTAATGCCGCCTTGTAAATAAGTCGAAGGGGTTATCGCCACCAGACTGTCAAACAAAGTGACGTTCTTGTGGTGATAACCCCTTGTAAATATGCCCCAGAGTGCAAGTGGTTCTTGCTACCCTCGACCGTGCAAGCAAGCTAGTAAAGTCCTAGTGGTCTGTACTATAATCACAGTTAATATGGATCCTCAATTAAGAACAGAATGTATTAATTAGTAAGAGCCCATCTCATAGATCTCACTTAAAAATACATACAACCTGAGTACAGAAGTGGTGAATGAAATAAATTTCCATTCCCTAATGATAGCTATGTAAAACAACGTAAAACGATGTAAAGCCCAATAGTGCTTGCTGTGACCAGCTGTGCAAATGAGCTATACAAAGTGATGTTTACTTTGTACTTTTCACTTTAGCACTGCTCTCCCCTGCTTTGTTTAAAAACACAATTAAAGAAAAACTACAAGGACAGGCCTCTTGTGCTGTTTGCGACAGCACTACTGAGGGAGCACACCAGCCAATCCCTGAGCCTGACTTAACAAGAACAAGGCCCTTAGTACTACAGGTGCTCTGAATGGAGGGGGCGGGGTCTGGTACCTGCCAAGCTGCACAGATGTACGGCACAACTGGAGAAAAGATGGATTTGGAATCAGTACAGAGAGACATAGACATCGCAGCCTTGAAATGTCTAATATTCTTATTAAAAAGGGGACGTAGATGGCGCCTTCGTCCCTGCAATGATGCGGTGCAAAGTAACATGAAATGCACCCTCGTTTCATCTTTCCCTTTTTACAAGTACAAGCCGCTGACAATCTAGTTTTATTGACCAGTCGTTACTATAGGACATTACAGGCAGTGCGCCTAATCTCAACCTTATATATATAACGATCTTTTTATTTCTGGGTGTATCTGGTCCATGCACCGTACAAGCAGAAAGGTTTGCATTCCTTTGCTCCTCTGCTGTACTGAATTATAGGACCAGTATTTTTCTTTGATTAGTTGCACACTCGAAGGGGCCATCAGCTCGGGGTTGGACACAAACCTCTGAGCAGGCTGTCGCTGCTAAAGTGCTTGCAATATATCTATACCAAGGTAATTTGCATGACATCACTTTGCCAAGGTTCAGGTGTAAGTTTCAAACAGCTCGCTGAGTCAGGTTTTGCCATATTTGAATCCAATAAAAGATTGCCTTCAGTGCTACAAATGCTTCTACAGTGCCCATGGACAATTCCTTCTCCTAAAGGCAGCCATGGGAGTCTCCAGGTCTAGATGTAGCAGGTGTTGTAGAAAATGATTCTCTACTTTCTCCAGCCCCGCAGACTTATTGTGCCCCAGAGCTCCGCCCAATAGGAACCTGCGGCCACTGCCTCCAGGCGGTGCACTTCAAAGGCAGGCGCAAATGGTCTACGTCCACATGCACTTGAGAGCCTTGAGCCGGTGTCCGCCCATTGGCCAAGCTTTCTACTAGCTGTTTGGACCAGGACATTTTCTCATCAAATCTAATGCCCAAATAATCATAATGGCCCCCGCGATCTAAGGGTCTGGGAAAAATTTTGAATATGTTACTTGACATTTTGCCAATTACTTAAAACCATAAACTTTGTTTTCTGGGTGTACTCCCAGTGATAACTAGAAAGGAGTGATCCATTTTCATTTTCACTAAACAGTTCCCTCCCAATTACAAATGTTTAATACATTGCGCTACAAAGTCGTCTCTGTTGCTCTAGGCTAGACGGGTCCATCCTTGCCAGACACCGGTGACTGCAACCTGCTTCTGTAACATAACATAATATTGCATGGCATAGCATAACATAACGTAACATAGCACATGTATCTGTAAAGCGCACATTCACCCAAAAGGGTATCATGTCGCTGAATAACAGACGTTTATTCTTACCCGACTCAATGGTACTCATTTTATCGACCTCAGAAGGATGGAAGGCTGAGTGGACCCACTGGGATTTGAACCTTTGACCATGAGGTCAAGCACAGGCTCCTACAGTGGATGCATTAGTCCCCTAAATCACGAGACACTGCTTGCTTCTCTAAATAATAGAAAAAAGAATGCCCCTAACTCTGCCCATCGCCACTGCCCAGTGGCAGCAGCCCACCCTATCCTTTTTAGGTGGGTACACCAAGGGCGTCATTTATGGCATTTTGGCGTATGGCAGTGCAGCAAGGCACCTTGATGTGCTGCCTTATGCCTAGTTGCTTGTTGGGGAATCTCATACTCACACCCACCTAACCTTATGGACTAATGAACTGATAATTGACAACTATTTTTTCAATTATCTGCAAAATGCAAACATCTGCAAAATGCCTTGGACTGAACCAAAACCTAGTAAATACTCAAAGAAAGCAAAGGAGGAACGAGACTGACTGAAACAAACCAGTTCCTGAAGACGGTTTGCCCAAAGACCCCTCTCTGTTTTCGTACACAGCAAGAGGTGTTGGCTTTTCCAACACTTAAAGATGTGCCTGACGAGCACGAAGAAAACTTCCTGTATGTCAGGGACTTTGCTTTTTACTGGCGCAGCAACAAACCCCTGCTTTGGTGTTTTGTTTCTGAGTTATAAAAAGCAACAACAACCTGGTAGCATAAACATGACAGCCTCCTTTTAATTCAGCAAAATGCAGGTTGTTTTTGTTGTGTTGGGTATTCATGGTGTGTGTTATACCTGGCATCTTTTGGTGTGGTTCCCCTGTCCTTTTGCCTCCAAACTCCTGTTTTTGACTGTGCTGAATTTCGTTTTCACTGGTTTTAGGACTCTGGGCACTTTACCACTGATGAACAGTGCTAAAGTGCAAGTGCACCTTGTCTAAAATGATTGGCCTATTTGATTTACTAGTTGGTCCGTAGTACCATGCACCTGGTGTGCCCAGGGCCTGTATGTCAAATGCTACTAGTGGGCCTGCAGCAGTGATTGTTCCACCCACATGAGTAGCCCTCCAAGCATGTTTCCGGCCTGCCACTGCGGAGCCTGTGTGTGCAGTTTTAAACTGCCACATCGACCTGGCAACAGCAGCGGCTCCTCCGTTATGGCGGAGGAGCATCACTCCCCCTGCCAGCAGAGACAAACTTGAAAAATAAAATGATAATAAAACAGTCTGCAGAATACACGTCTGGGAGGACTGACAGTTGGGCTCTTGTGCATTCACTCTAGATAGTCACACAAAGGGAGCTGAGGTGTGCCTTGCATATCCTGATTGATTTATTTAATGCGATTTTATATAGCACGAACTTTAACCAAAGGTGTCAGAGCGCTTTACAAAAGGACCAGTTACATTACATAAGGACTTCGGAGTACATGATTACATAAAAGATACAGACAGAACAACTCTAAAATCGCAAAAGAACAGTAGTCAGTACATACGCCTACTACAGATACTAGAGGTTAGAGTTGCATATATACAAGATGAAGATTCACTCAAGGAGAAGAAACAAACAGAAAAAACTCTAAAATTACATAAGAACGGTAATAAGTAAATACGTCTACTACAGATACTAGTGGTTAGAATTACATATATACAAGTTGCAAAACACTCAAGATTACATTTAAAAAGTGATTAGGGTTGGACAATTATATATTACAAATTTACAGAGCATGGTATTTACAAGAGTATCAGCGAGAAACAAGTAAGGAAAGCAGATAGGGACAGGAAAGAGAGAGAGAGACAAAACGGAGATGGGACCAGAAGAATAAACAATAGTCACAAACAGGGAGCAGATCCGTGGAGAAGAAGGACGATCGATAGGTCGCCCAGCTGGAGACCAGCGGGACGGAGGAACAGACCACGTTCGCAAGATGGCGGACCAAGGACAAGAGCGACAACAGGAGACGGTCCCAAAATGGCGGGGCGCACACGAGTCCCAGTCCAAAAGTTAGGAGGGCCAAGTCCGAAGAAAACCAGGGAGCCGACCCAACGGAGGAGAAACAAGAAGGGGAAAGGAGCCAGACAGTCAAAAGGGAGGGAGGGGGGGCAGGCGGTCTCCGAAGCACATCCGTGCCGTCCATGTGCACAGGACCCGGGCAGCGGGGGCAGCAGTGTCCGATCCATTCTCCCAGGTCGAAGGGAGACCGACACAGGCTCCAGGGCAACAGTCCAGAGAATGGGACGCCGCAGAGTCCAAACCAGAGGGGGCGCCTCACTGGCAGGGACGGAAACCAACAGGCTCAGATAGTCCCGGAGAGCCGTGCCGCAGTTCCCACCCCCGCCAAAACCTCCGCCGAGGCAGGTGGGCCAGCGGTAGCGAAAAGCAGCGGCCGTCGAATCAGGAGGGTCAGGTCGAGAGAGCCCCAGCCCGGCTCATCCGCGGCCATCCAGAGAAATTACGGAGGCATCAGCAAAGCCGCGACAGGACCAGCCGAACACCCGTCACCAGGGGAACCCAGAGAAAAGGCGGGGTGGAGGAAGACAGGCAGCGGAGACGAGAGGGGTGCTGAGCCCGATGCCCGGCCGGGTAGGCGTCGGCCGCGGCGAGACACCGGAGGTCAGACTCCCCCACAGCTGACCGGGCGGCTCCACCGGGCAACGGCCATGCCTGCTCGGACTCCACTGGAGAAAGCCTCAAGCGCACAACTCTCTAGCATCTCGGGTCAACAGGCAGAAGACTGGAGCATCGAGGACCGCAGGAAAAACCGGACCTCAGGTGAGTAGGTTGAACACCCAAGGATGGTGTAAATCCGTGGATTTAAGCCAGAAAGGCGAAGCCTGGCCGGGAGCTCCCGGCCGGAGCTCCTCACTGGTCGGCCATCTTGCTTTCTATGGGTCATCACCAGGCTTATGGGCCTTCCTGAGCTAAAGTGGTGGGAGGACATGTCACTGACACCTGAATAGGGCTGTGCCAGTCCCCACACAAAGAAGTCTCCACCCCTTGTAGTATGTCTGGAGCCAGTGCAGGGTCTTGTACACTACAAAGATCTTTCTTTGAAGATTGCCTACTTCAAAGATTGAAATGGGTATAAGTACTGGACCTCTGACACCATATACTCAGATCACTTCTGGATTGAGGACATTCTGCTAGGAGGAAGAGCTGTGTTGCTGTCAGGAGGTACTACCACTTTTCTGTTTGCTTTGCTGTGTTGGCCTGCTGCTTGCTGCCTCTTTCCTGGGGGTTCACTGAAAAATATCAGAACCACAAATATTGTGGGACATGAATATCGTGTCAAAAATATTGAGCACAAAAATATAGTTATCCTATACTTATAATGTAAATAACAAAAATATCGAAAAGAAACATCGTTATACACTTATATCGAACACAAATATATTGTTTATTAATATAAACATGGTTAAACATAATAAGCATTACATTTATTAACATTAAACAGTAATATAATGTAAATTAAATATATTTGAATAATATAAAATTATATATAGATTTTATTTTAAAGAACAAAAGTAATGTAAAGTCCCCTCCCCTCTAGATATCCCGGATGTGTCAGGTCATCGATGCAATGAACATGCAGATCATTTTTATTATAAAATTCAATCCATATATTCCTCCTTTCCCTCGGTTGATAATCACCTCAACTACAATCAAGAGGACATTGGTCTGCCAGTTCGGGGACACTCTCTAGAGGTTTTCTCCCCTATTAATCAGGAATCCCTCCAGGCTATTTTAACACTGGTCAAGAGTGGATCGCCATGCGATCCGGCTCCCCCACATATTTTGAAGCAGGCAATCAATATAGTTGCGCCAACTATTATTGACCTGATTAATGCCTCGCTCTCCAGGGGTATAGTCCCCCACCAGTGGAAAAAGGCTATGGTAAAATCCCTCCTGAAGAAATCTAATCTGGACCCGGACTGTTTGAGCAACTACCGCCCTATCTCGCTTCTCCCAGGGATTAGCAAGATTGCAGAGAAGTATGTAAACTCCATCCTCTCTAACTACCTCGAATCTTATAAACTCCTCCACCCCTCTCAAACAGGCTTCCGACCGCGCCAAGGTACTGAAGCTGCACTATTATCAGTAGCCGAGGAATCCAGAAAGATCCTTGACGCAGGAGGATCCTCTGCTGTGATCCTCCTAGATTTGAGTGCAGCTTTCGATACGGTTAACCATCAAATCCTGGTTCACTGCCTCAGAGGTCTGGGGGTAACCGGTACAGCCCTGCTGTGGCTGCAGTCCTGTTTGGAGGAAAGATCTTTCCAGGTTTTTCAGGGTGGGGCCGTCTCAAAAAGTCTGCCTCTCCGTTGCGGAGTTCCTCAGGGATCATCCTTGAGCCCCACTCTTTTTAATGCCTATATGGCCCCGTTGGCGGATATTGTACTTCCTTTTGGGGTTCGCATAGTTACTTATGCTGATGACACTCAGCTGGTTGTGGCTCTGATCAGTTCCGACCAGGGGTCCAAGGGCCTTCGCCCTTGCCTCGAGGAAATCGCCAAGTGGATGAACCTGTCCCATTTGAAATTGAATGGTGACAAGACTGAGCTCATGGTTCTTGGAGATCATATAAATTTTAAAGCTAGTACTATGTGGCCAGCCTGCATGGGCCCACCCCCTGCCCCTAAGACTGAAATAAAGAGTCTGGGAGTCTAGTTGGATCAGGACTTCAGTTTCAAAGTTCAGGCTAGGAAGGTTGCAGCCTCGTGTTACGGCATCCTTAGGATGCTCCGTAAAGTGCTTCCTCTTCTTCCCTTCCGGGCCAGAAAACTGATGGTTCAGGCACTTGTCTTGTCACGGATGGACTATGGTAACGCCCTATATTTAAGTGCGCCAAGTTCTGTAACTGTAAAGCTTCAGATTGTGCAGAATTGTGCTGCAAGAATGCTCATGGGGATCCCGTCCCGTCAGTCGGCAAGGCCCGCTTTGCGGTCCCTTCATTGGCTTCCTGTTTAGGAGAGAATCCGCTTCAAGGCCCTGTGTATTGCTCACAGGTCGCTTGGAGGGAATGGTCCTCCAATCAATCTTTCCTTGATTCAGCCCTATCGAGCCAATAGGCATCTGCGTTCAGATGATCTTTCCTTAGCAGTTGTTCCCAGGATCAAAAAGGCCAGAAGTGGCGGACGGTTATTTTCCTATAATGCCGCCAAGCTCTGGAGCACACTCCCTCTGCCCCTGCGGAAGGAAACTAATCATTTGGCCTTCCGCAAACTCCTAAAGACGTGGCTTTTCCCCTAGGTGTCCCTTCCACCTCTATGAATCCTTCAGCGCTGGGATGCCTTCGGGTAGCTACGCGCTTTAGAAGTGTTATTTCATTCATTCATTCATTCATATATCATTTAAAACTATTAATAAAATAATAAAGATAATTTTTGTTGAAATTTACTAATGTTTTTTAAACTTTAATAAGATAAATAAATAAATGACAAACTGTAACAAATAAACTGGAAACAATTCTAAAAAACTTACCAATTTAAATACACATAAAAAGTAAACAAAACTAAAAATTAAATTTTACTAAAATACATTAAATATTACAAACAATAAATACAAACAATATAATGTTAAATACACAGAAACATCATAATATTATAAATCTAAACAATATAAACAAAACAATAAAATTGTATAAATAATACATATACTATTCACACTGCTATCTCTGCAACAGTAGGGAAATCGTTGGACTCAGGAGGGGTAAAATTTACTATTCCCACTCTAGTCGGTGCAACAGTAGGGAAAGCGTTGGACTCAGGTTGGGTACAAATTACTATTGCCACTCCATTATGTGCAACAGTCGGGAAAGTGTTGGATTGCGGAGGGGTAAAAGGTACTATTTCCACTCCAATCGATGCAACAGTAGGAAAGCGTTGGACTCAGGAGGTGTAAAATTTACTATTCACACTCTAATCTGTGCAACAGTAGAGAAAGCGTTGAATTCAACTCTGTGCAACAGTAGAGAAAGTGTTGGATGTGGAGCAATAAAATTTACTATTCCCACTCCAGTCTGTGCAACAGTAGAGAAAGCGTTGCATAGAGGAGGGGTAACATTTACTATTCCCACTCCAGTCTTTGCAACAATAGAGAGAGAGTAGTTCACTTCAAACAAATAAAACATTTTAACAACTACATTAAAAACAAACAAATATAAATATTTAAATCTAATATAAATATAATTTTTTTAAATAAAACAAAATTACATATTTATTACGATGTTTAATACATATTTTAAATTAAAACAAATAAGAATAATATAATCAGAAAATCACACTATATTTTCACAAATATAACAACCAACAAATATAATGTTACTTACAATTAAAAAGCATAACACAATTAACACATAACATCATAAATAACACATTTTTTAAATAATAAATAAATAAAATTACATTTATTATTACTTTTATTTAAATACCTTACTACCCTACAGCTCTACAAAGTAAACAACCCACACCTAAAATATATCTTAAAATTATAATAATTACACATTTTACATAATTCATTATCAATTAATCAATTAATAGTAATTAAGTAATAATAAAATAATTATATTTAAATAACTTCCCACCCTTTATCCCTACGAACCCAACAACGTGCACCTAATATTCTTAAAAAGAAAAATCTTAATTGGATAATTTACATAATTATCAACTAAACAATTAATAACAATTAACTAATAATAAATTAATTATGTTTAATAAACTTTCCAAACGTTACCCCTACAAACACAACAACCTGCACCTCATATATAGCTTCAATATTTCCTTAATTACACAATTTACATAATTAATTATCAACATGTATTATTAATATTATAATTCATTTCCTTCACACCCTTTCCCCTTACAAAAACCACAACCCACACCAAAAATATTAATAAAAATGTAAATTAATTACACAATTTAACTAATTGATTATCAATTAAATAATTATTAATAATTAAAAATGGATTACTAAATAATTATAATTAAATTACTTCCCACCCTATACCCCTACCAACTCCACAACCCGCGCCTAAAACTGAATGAAATTAAAAACATTTATAGCACAATTACCATAATTAATTAGCAAATAAAGGATTAATTTTAGTTAATTATTATTTATAATTAATTTACTTTCCACCCTGTACCCCTATAAACCCCACAAACTGCTATGGCACAAAAAATACAAATGAACTATTGAATTAAATTTAAAAACAACTAAACATTTACAAACTTTATTAAAAAACATTAACAATAATTATACAAACAATTAAAATATTTACAAAAATGCATAAAAATAATTATAAAAACAATTTATCAGCAAAAATATTTTCGTAAACGATATTAACAACATAATATTTTTAAAGTTGATATTAACAGCATAGATATATTGATATTACTTACCTTAAAATCGATATTCTTGTCAACAATATTTTTGCACACAATATTTGTGCATTATGATATTTCAAACTCGATATTTCTGCTCCTCAATATTTTTTTTTCAATATTGTGCCTGAATAGCATCCTGAGAGTGAAAGGACTGGACTTTGCTTTCTACATCTTGCTTTCTAAGGCTCTCCAAGGGCTTAGGTTGAGCTTGCCTGCTGTTGGAAGTCTCAGAGCCATCAAAGACTTCATCTACCAAGCACCTGGGCTCCTCTGCTGAGAGTCCTACTCTGCTAAGTGGTGCCAAATCCAGTTCCTGGGCCCTTGGAAGTGAGTTCTGGTGCTGAAAGAAAGAAAATGCATGCATCAACTCCAAGCATAATTTCAGAACTGCCGCATCATCGCAAAACTCGACCCATCACCGCTGCCTGCATCAAAGTGTGGTCCCGGCACAACACAACAACTGCAGCTTTCAACGCAGGCTCCGACTTTTGGCCGCAGCACCTCTGAAGAACCACCCCTGCATGAGTCTCAGGCACTAAGCATCACCGAAGTCCATGACGCATGCTCCGACTCCAACGCAGTACCTGCTTTGACGCTGTGGAATTGACGCAGCATGGCTTGACTTTCAACGCATCATCAACGAAATCCCTGAGCGTCACTTTCATCATTGACACCGCACCGCAGTAAAGAATCGAGGTATTGTGGCCATAAATTACGCATCACCTCCCCTGCACTAAGCGTCACGACTCTGTACTGCCTTCAGGAACCAACACATCACTGTCTACAGCGACTCATCACCTCCTTTGTGAAATGCAGTCCTGTGCACCAATGTGCCAAAGTCCTGCATACCACCTGCTTTTTTTTCGACTCCTCACCTCCCCTGCGCCATGCATCGTCTTTGAATTTTAATGCATTTAAGGTACTTTGTCCTGGTCAAGTGCAGTCATTGATTTCTAGGAACTATTTCACTTTATTTAACTTTGAAAATTCATACTTTGAGTTCTGTATATTCGATTATTGTCATTTTGGTCTTGTTTTAATCAGATAAATAGTGGCTATTTTTCTAATCTTGTGTGGAGTGCTTTTGTGGTATTTTCACTGCGTTACTATGTTTGTGTACAAATAATTTACACATTGTCTCTGAGATAAGCCTGACTGCTCTTGCCAAGCTACCAAAGGGGTGAGCACGGGTTATTCTGAGGGTGGTACTTACTCACCCTGACTAGAGTGAGGGTCTGTACTTGGACAGGGTGCAAACCACTGCCAACTTGAAAGCCCATTTCTAACAGTTTGAATCTGCATTTTTTGTTTTTATTCCTTGTAGCTTCTTTTTTAGGGCATACACAAGGGGCTGATTTACAAGCCCCTTGCGCCACTTTTGTGTCATTTTTAACATGGGAAAAGTGACGTACGGGTGGCGCAAGGGGCTTGTAAATAAGCCCCAAGGTGTTTAGCCCCTGAGCGGAGGGAGAACTACAAAATGCATTGGGACATGGTTATGTATTGGGGCTATTTATAAAAAATAACTTTCATTTTGATGAAGTTATTGTGGAGAAAAAATAATTATGACACAATTTGAGCAAGCTCTTTTCTAAAGTAAAAACCAGTTTGAACATTGAGAAGTGTTAATGCAATGAATGCTGTGCAATGAACAGTGCTTAATTTGAGTTTGTGGTTGCCGCTGGGGCCCATCAACTCTCATTTTTGGGGACCGGCACTTATTGTTCCGCATCAGATGTTGACTGAGAGCAAGAGAGGGAAAAACACACAAGGGAAACCTGCACATCCTGTCCTTTTCCCTGCGCTGGCCACAAATGGCTGCCATGCGCCAACGTAGGCACCCTTGCGCCATGGTGCAAGGGTGTCTGTGTTTTGTCGGTGATCGTTTTTGTGCAGGAAGGGACACCTTTCTGCACAAAAACAAACAATGGATGCGATTTCTTCTTTCTATGTGTAGTGCAGAATGTTATTTCTCCTCGTTGACCTCCCCTACGGCACCCCTAGGGAGGCATAGGCTTTTGACGCATGCCCAAGTTTAAGAAATCTCATAAATCTGGCAATGTGTCAAATGCCATAGGTGTTACGTGGGAACACCCACGTTGCCCGTCTCCTTATAGCAGAGTCAGGCAACGCAGCAACTTGCCCTGCGTTGCCTCACTCCATATCTACAAGGCCATGAAAAGCCACGCAGAGTGGCTTTACGTGGCTTTGTAGATATGGCCCTGCAGTGTGCGCCACCGGACCGTTACTAAAAGTGGCGTTATGGTGGCACAGGGCCTTGTAAATGAGGTCCTTAGCGTATTGTTCTGAGCTCACCAAATGTTGGCAAATACGTCAACAAAATAATGTTAGGGTTTTTAGGTGGACATGTTTTGCTTCGAAGCGGTACAGTCCTAGAAACAGTCCTGAGTGGCGCAGTGGCTCAAAAAGCCACACATTTAAGGGTTAAATAAGAACAAGTAAATAAATTGGTGTATTGTGGGTGTGATAATATAATGTGATCAAAGAATGGAGTTCGCCAAGCATTGGGGGCTGAAAGTTTATTGTGAATATTCCACTTGGAATATTCCATCTTCCTTCTATTTATGGAAACATCATAATTTTAGAAAAGATGCCCCCTACCCTCCTTATCTGCACAGTACACAACCCGTTCAGCAGCCCTTAACTGGTACATTGAACCCTAAAAACAAGGCCCTTGCAACAGCCATGAGGGTGGACATTTTCACGAGCACTCGCTTTTCTTCTTGCTCACGATGATGCCACAATCTGTAGGTAGGCGTGGTTGCTACACCGACCATGGAGAACCAGGACAGGTCATTGATTGGGGCCCCGCCCACACACCGAGTTATAAGGAGGGCAAAAGCAAACCAACAGCTGAGAAGAACTGACAACCCTTCCAAAGGAACGCTGTGGAATGCAGGGAGGCAGCACAGGCGGTGGATTCTTGGGAACTAACAGAATGCAGCTCAAAATGAAGAGGCGTGTTTACAGATAAGGCAGTGCTGTCCAAATACTACACACCTCCTTCCCTGAAGAAGAAAAAATATATTAAGCATAGGAGGCCATGGAGACAGTGTTAACTGCACGCTATAAAGTCTTTGAACTTGGCGGGAATGCCAGCATTCCTGGGCCGACGCCTTACATCACAACAAGTGCTCCACCAGGTGCCATTTTTTAACAAGACCGAGGTTTTCCTTACATACTCGACTTTAAAGGGTTTCAAAAATGTGCATTCCCTTTTTTTACCATAGAGGCTTTTTTAAATTTATCAAGATCGCCTACTTATACCTTGTGACAAATCACACCAGATTATACTATATGATACTATATCTTTGAATCGTTTTCTTTCAATATATTCTTCCAAATGTTTGTATGTACTCTCTAAAGACGAACAGGGCTATTCACACCTGCAAGTTTTGAGTAACTTTACAGCTTTTGGCTAAAGTTACTCCAAAGTGTAGCTTACACATCTCCACCCCCTGTAAAGGTAGTATAAATAACAAATAATAACAAAAATATTAAATATGTTTCCTTTTTATATATTTATTCTAACATCTAATTATTTTTATTTAAATGTTTAACTATTTCAAATAATTTAATTCAATGTAACAATATATTCACATTTAAGAATAAGGTTTTATTTTCAGTGCCTGCCTCCATTATTTCTTATGGGAGGGTCTCGCGGTATCAGTGGTTGGCCATGTGTGGTGTTGGACTTACTCCCGCTTTGAGCTGGAGTAGTTTACTGCTGATTTTGGTCCGTTTTTGGCTATGGTAATTCTAGAAGTGGGCTTTGTGAATAGCAATGGGCTTTGTGGGTGGGTTTATGTCTCTTCCCAAACCCCTCCTTGGTCCTCCCTAAACCCCTCCTTGGTCCCCCCCTCCCCAACCACCTCCCATTTAGTAGTAAGTATGCCCCCTTTTCCCACCCAAATCCCTGGTCTTAACCACATTTACTACTTTGGAGTAAACTTACATCTGTGATCTCCCTATAGGAGAGGTCAAGGTGGAGATTTACACTCATAGGTTTGTGAAAATCATTTTGTAGTACTTTAGTTGCACTTTTGGAGTAATACCAAACATACTAGAAAATGCAGTTCGTGAAAAGGTCCCAAAGTCTTCAAAGAACCCTGTGAGCCATTCTGGATTAAATATTGTGAGATCTCCCTTAACTTCAGCAATTCAAAAGGTATGAATCCTGTGACATTTAGACAGTCCTGCCAAGTAGTACTGGCTCGTAGCTATGAGTGGTGTTGCCACTGGTGCAGAAGCACTTGGGGTCCAAAGAACCGGGGGTTCAGGGGAGGCCAAGCTGCCCTGCACCAGTTGCAGTCACCTACAATGTTGCTTGCTATGGTGTTTTAGTGTAAACACCTGCATGGGGCCTGGCTCGGCCTGTCCTTGTGAGTTGGTCAGTTGGTCAGCATGAGCTAGTACAGGCCCGAGCTGGCCGCAGGCTGCTGCTTGCTTGCATACTTCGAAGGACAACTTCTGCTATTCCATAGTGGCCGCACTATGCAGGAGCCTCGGTTCAGGCTGGTAGAAGCCCAAAGGCACCAAAGCCTGTGCTGCACGTGTGCTAAAGTTGCTGGTGGCGGCTGGCAGGATGGCCACTTCAGACACACTTCCAGAGCCTCCTGATCCAACTGTTTATAGGATCCCAGATCCCAGCCAGCTAAGCTCTCCTTCAGTGCTCCTGTGCCTGGTGGGTGAGGCCACCAAATAATTATGTGGCAATAAATGCATTTCATGCCTGTCGGATCCCATTTATCCAGAGGCATGTCAGGTGCCAGAGGCAGCATCACTGGAGGCTTTGCCACTCTGCCCTGATCTTTGCCACCCTGCTCCACTTCTTTCAAGCATTTTACAGTTCTGAAACAAGTGAAGGAGGATGACAAAGTCCTGGGAGTGTGGCAGACCTGGGCCAAAGCTCATCGTCATCTGATTGCCATGAAACAATCCATTGCATGCCAGTACTCAGTGTTTCATGAAGAACAGCAAAGGCCCCCCCTGAATGATGGAGCACCTCCTTGTTTGTGCTGAGGCCACTCATCTCCTTTCTTGCATCAGTCACAGGCACTCGGCGTTACTGGGTTCATGATTGGTATCTCACTATCTCTTCCTACAGTGTGTGATACCATCAGCTTATGACTGGTGCCAGGACCTGCTAATGATATGAAACATCTACTGAGCAGTAGAAACATGAATGAATGCCGTTAAAAATATAGCTTTTTAAAAGCCACTTGATCTTATGCCAATGAACACCCAGAAAAAATGTAACCTAAAAAATGTAAACTACCTATGACAAAACAGGAGCTCCAATTGTGTTTCAACATAAATATAAAAAGAGAACACTGGCCAATCTCTTTTCAGTGACTCACTTTCGCATAACGGCATAAGGGCCTGTGCTGAGAAACCACGTTCGATTCTCGGCATCGGCTCAACATCCTGTGATCCTGGGCAAATCACTAGGGTCTTATTTATAAGGCCTTGCGCGCCGTTGCATCACTTTATGTGACACTCCGATGGCGCAGGAGCCTACTCCATATTTACCAGGCAGCACTAAGCCACTTTTTTGGCTAATGCTGGCTTGTAAATATCGTTCTGTGTTAAAGGGGCGTGCAATGGGTGTTGCTGGGGGTATTCCCAGCAACATCCATGGCTTTTTAACTCTGAGGCATTGCCAAAAACGTACGACTCCCCAGGGAAGGCGTAAGGGAGGCACAATGAGGAGATATATCTTTATTTCTCCTTGCTTTTCCTTAGACGAAAAAGCCTCTTGTGATTATTTTTGTGCAGGAAGGACTCCCAGGAAGGCCTGCAGTGCTGCCAATCTGCAAAAACTCATTAATGAGGCCTTTAATCTCCCCGTGCCTACCAAGAAATGAATGTGTCCTTGTGCAATGTAACTGGTGCTCATGTAAAGTGCTTGAACACCTTCGGGTTGAGTTTGCGCTACATAAAACTGTCAAAAAAAAGTAATTAGTCATGCACACGCTAAAATTGTCAAACTCTTCATGTAGCACAGCAATTACTAAAGATTTCTGTGGCATCCCCCTTGAACCTGCTCTGCTTTGCCCCTCGTGATTCGCTAACAGTCAGTTTAGTTTTCACGAATTTCCATACAGAGCACAGACTGCAAAGTTAATTGCTCATGAGTACATTCAATGAAGGTGACAAAGTGATGCGCTAAGGATCAAACAATGTGGTCAAGTGGGGATGCAGGGTTTCAGGTGCAAGGCTCAAGTTGCTAAAGTTTTCAACTAACTTGTCTCTGTGCTAAAAAGCAATATCTCCGGCCCACAATCACAGCGCAAGAAGAGCGCAGCCGAGGGTAGGGGTCACGCGGCTGTGTGCATGTGTGCATTACTGAGTGGACAAGGGGCAGAGGCCCTGACACCAGATGGTATTGAAGTTTATCCTCTTCTGCTTACGAGCTCCCCAGCTAGAAAAGCTCTCTGGCACTTATTTATGAAGGCTTGCGCCGCCGTTGCATCACTTTTTGTGACGCTGCGGCATTGTAAACAATGCGCCACACTGCGCCCTATTTACAAAGTGATACATTTAGGCAGATGCGTCACTTCGCAAAATCCTGCGCTACATTATACCTGCATCAGGTATAATGTAGGCAGGGTGTGCGTTCTCATTTAAAAAAGCCTTGTAGCAGTGGCGTAGTGAAATCTATGAGATTTCACTACGCCACTTCTAAGACTTGACAGCGTCACAATCCTTACGCCTGCTTCAAGTGGGCATAAGGAGTGATGCAGGGCCTTTTACATGGGACTCGCCCCATGAGTAATGACACATTGCTGGAGTTGCGTCAGTTTACCGACACACTCTAGTAATGCGTCATTACTGCGCGACAGGATTCCTGATGTATCTGTGCAATCCTTGTGACATGGAGCACTGTAGTGTAAATACAGCGCATCCATGGTGTCGCAAGCATGGCGCAATGAAAAGTGTTGCATCGCTGGTTTTCCCTAGCGATGCAACACTTTTCATAAATGAGGCCCTCAGTCTCTTGAAAAGTACTGCTGCTTGCCCGGGCCAAGCAATCCTATAGGAAAAAAACTACCCAGTTTTGTACCAGGGGACGATTGTTTTGGGGTCTTTAGAGTTGGGTGAGGAGGGCAGATATGGTTGTTGTTTCCAATACAGTGCGCACCCTTGAACAATAGACACTTCCATTAATATAAGGGGATACTGACATATAGGGAAACATGTACAAGAACCTCCTAGCAGGTATATGTTTCATCAGGACCATTATAGCTGAGGCAGAATCAGACCCATGCCAGACATAACCTGTCGTTATAGGCATCGAATAGAAACCAGGTGGTTCATTACAGAATTGGGAGATTTTGGTCACGTCAGGATATGGATAAAATAATGCAATATGTGCCTAAGTCCTATCTTGTAAGCATAGACACCACTCATCTCCATTCTTGCATCAGTCTCAGGGACTCGACGTTACTGGGTTCATGATTAGTATCTCACTATCTGCTCCTACAGTTTGTGATACTGATGGAGCAAGGTTTCATAAATGAAACTTGCTTGTATTCAATCCTCCTCACAGTATTAATTTATTAAACTTGTATTGTTAATACTAACCTTTGCATTCACAACACAAAAGAAAAAGATGCTTGCCTATGTGTTTTACTAATGAATAATGCCTGTCTGTAATCCAAAATGGCCGCTATGCGCGGGAAAGCTCAATGCGCATGTCGCAACCATATCACATGGTGTGACGTCTTTCTTTGCTTGGTGGGAAACTTCTGCTTCTGCGCAGTGTGCATTAAAATGGCTGCTCGATGTTTTCACATGCTTCTGCTTGCTCTCATGTCATTAAATTGTCGTTTCCTAACGCTACTAACGCGGGATAGTATATATATTTAATTGGGAATAGAATAGAAATAGTGGGTATACAGTGAAACATTTTATTTGTGATTCTAATATTTTCTTCTTGCACTTTTATTAGTTCGTAAATTTGGGCCTGGGTTGGTGTTCTGAAACTCGAGAGGCAAATGGTTCTGCGCATGTGCCTTGTGTGCCTGCCAAATGAAGTCAACCTGGATGAAGTCCAAGGCCGTAACCTGATGGCCGAAGATGTTGTACTAGCACTTTCCTGTCACACATCGATACAATGTTTATGAAAATTGGTTTACATTTGTCATGAGACGGGTGGGAAATAAAGCGAATGTATTAATTTGAAGGGGTGGGAACGTAAAGACAATAGGCTTTACAATTTAGGCCAAATCAACATGGTGCGAGAATCCACCCCCTGTCCCTGTCCAATCAGAAGTAGTGGCCCCATATTTTAGCAACATTAAGGGGAGGTACATGGGCGTAGAAGGGTATAACAGATATATAATTAGTTAATTAGCTAGAGCTGACTCTCAGAACACACAGAAGAGCCCCAGACTGCCAAGCTGATCGGTTGCTGACTGAATCCCTGTCCAGAAGAGGTCCTGAGGAGGGGGCGGCGGAGTCCATTAGAAGGAAGGCACGGGAGAATCGAGAGAAGTCGAGTATCAGAGAGGGGAACGACGCAGGCGTCGTTGTAGAGAGGTCACCGGTCCGGTCCTGATCCTGGAAGAAGTCTTTGCTCTTCATCCTTCCTGGGTCCTATTCTTTCAACTCCTTGGCTAAGGGGTTTGGTTCTCGCACTTAGGTAAATATAATGCAACCTTTAGTTGCGCTGCTGTCTCTATCTTCTCCTCTTCTTTAAATACCGTCATTGATTAGCAATAATCATTTCTATGCTTAATCTTGGGTATTGCGATTAAGTACCATGTGGCTCTGTATTTTACTCTGCTAAATCTTTAGATAAACATTTTAAAACTTCCTGACTCAGTGGTTATTTCAGGATTTTGTATTATAATGAATGTCACTCATTTTAAATTTCCCAATTAGCAAAGGATTCATTGGTAAGTCATTACTCTTCAATCAGAAGGTAATTGGTAGCAGGGATTTTGATAAAGAGTAACAACTGATAAAACCCAGCGTAAGTATTAGCGTAGTATGAATGTATGGGCCCAAGTGAGTATCTGGTGTATGAATGCTGTTTGCTAATATCGCGCTGGATCAGTTTTCTGGTTATCAGAGGATGGTTACTCTTTGTTAATTGGGTAATGAGAATTTTATTTGTATTTTTATGAACTAACATCCGCTTAAATTTTGAGTTTTGTTTTATGTTGTCCAGAATACCCCGGGGATAAAAGGAATAGCGGATGGTAAGTGGAAGCCATACTCAGTGAGGTTATCTGTCAGGCAGAAATAGTACTGGAAAGTTAAGCAGGACTTTCAGTACTCGTTAGGGACTCTATACGTGTGAGTAATAGCAAAAAGGGTACGCTGGTAAAAATTTGATGTTATATCACCTAGAAAGGGTAACATTGGAGAAGTAACAGGTACTTCTGGAGCTTGTGTGAAGAAGTAAACGGAAGGGTTTTACTCATAGTATATGTTTAGTAAACGGAAAAGTTTTACTAAGTGTGAGAGAAAACTATCTTTTCTATTTTAGAGAAACTGGCACGATAGCGAATGTTTTATGTTGTTACTGAAATTTAATTAAGATTTATAGAGAAAATAAGTTTGCGTAAATTTTTTTGTAAAGGGAGGGTCAGTTGCCGGAGAGGGAGCTGACGTCACAAAACGCCGCGCTGGGATTGGTTGAATCCGGGGGTGTCGGAAAACCCTTGTAAAAGAGGGGTCAGTAGTCAGGAGTAGTACTGACGTCACAGGTGCCGCGCTGGGATTGGTTGAAACAGCGAGGGACAGAGAAACGCAGATTGTAAAGGAGGGGTTGACAGACAAACGTCACCGAAAAGCCGCGTTAGGATTGGTTCAGAGATAAAAGTTAGCAGAGACTTGATTGGTTGATATTTTAGAAGCTAAAATCTTAGTGGATAAAGATTGCATGTTAAAACGCGATCCGACTTTAACAGGAACTCGTCCGGATAGGAGATTCCTAGGTTTTGCAGAATATAATTTTGTACACAGAAGATTAGATAGAATGTACGGAGAGAAGAGAAAAATGTCCTTTCTGCAAAAGATTAAGAACTATTTTAAAAAGGATAAACCACTCAAAACTAGAGAAAGAATTATTATTCCACCAGCTAAAACGCCCGCTTCATTCATGATGATGGAGAGAGGTTATCATACTTGTGTATGGATGGAGAATTGGATAGAATATACCAAAAATGATGGAATATTAGCATTTCCCGAGAATGGCACGTTCAATGGGCGAATTCTACAAAACTTGAGATTGAGGATGAATGACTTAGAACCCAGACCTAGATTAACTCAGTACAAAGCTCTAGAAGAATGGGAAACCGAGGCATTTGAGCGGGATAGATCTAGAAGTAATAGGAGTTATCCAGGATTTTTTCCCAGATATCTACGTGAGTCTAGGGACGGTGAGATGAAACAATGGAGAAGGGCAATGATTACAGAAGGATTATATCCATTGTTTTCAGCGGAGGAGAAATTAGGAAGTAAATGCACAGAAAAGACAAAACATTTAATGAGAAATGAGGCGTCTGAAGACGAATTTATGGAGGAAATGTTAAGAAATCCATCACCATATCAGGAAGGGACAAGTGGATGCACCCCAAGTGCACCACCAAAAACTCCATTAGTGCCACAGGTAATGCATGAATTCACCACGAGTAGAATACTTCATGACAAAGAAAAAGAAGCCCTAGAACAGACCAGAGCAGAATTAATACAGAAAATAACTCAGATAAAAGTACATCCTGATTCGTTGACCATACCTGTAACAATTGGTCCAGTAGTTCCATTATATGGTACTCAGGGAAGCTGTCCTCCACCGATACTTACACCTACTGCTGTGAATAATCCAAAACCTGAAGCTCCAGTTATAATTGAGGATCAATTTAGTGACTGTGAATCCACAATATCACTCATGGACTTGCCTATTCGAGGTTCTGTAAATAGTACTCCCAGGAAAGATGTACCTGGATGTTCAAAAGATGTAAGTTTAATAACTTCATCGGGAGCAAAAAGTGCCACCATAGTAACACCTGAAGATTTAGAAAGATAGGTGCAAGGGTCAGTTAAACAGTGCACACCTCCGAAAATAATGGACATTCATAAATTGAAAGTCGAATTAGAAGAAATAATAGCAGGAAATGTAGGACTAGAACGCTTAAATACCTATGATGAAGAAGAATTATTGTTCCTGTGCAGGAGTATCACCAGAAATGTAAGGATATTACATGAAAAATTATCCAATTTAGCACTACAGATGGGAATAGAAATAGGGAGATCAAAGGTACTACAGAAACCCTATAGAGCAGAATTTTCAGACAAAGATTTAGAAAATATGAATGCCTCTGGAAGAAGATTACAAATAAGAGAATTAATGTTAGTTTTGCAAAAATGGGGAGACCTAGATAAATGGAAAACTAGGTGGGCTAAGAAAAAGGAAGAAGCACGAACAAGTAGAACAGCATCAGAATATGTGATGAAGGAAACAGGGAAAGCAGATCAAATGTATCCCATGCGAGAAGTTGCGGGAGGAGGATATGTACATGTCCCATGGAGCAGACAGGATATTTTATCTTTTACGAATGATTTTCCAAAATTGAGAGAAAAACCAATTGAATGGTACAAGCAGGTTGATAGGTTTGTGAAGGTGTCAAAGGTATTGTTGAAGGATTTAGATGGTTTGTTTGACATAGTGGTACCTGCCGATTTGTGGACAGATTGTAAAATTACAGTTGATTGGCCTAGTGATGAATATCCTAGAGATCCGAAGACAGGTGCCCCGTCAAATGATGTGATGAAAAAGTATCAGCAAGTGATAACTTACCTGAAAGGGAAAATACCACCGAAAGAAACAGATTGGGTAAAAATAGATCGAACTACCCAAGAAGCTAATGAATCAGTACATTCTTACTATGAGCGTCTATTGCAGGTATTTAAACAGTATAGTGGATTTGAGGACATTGGAGACAAGAACATGAGTCAGTTTGTGTATCGATTTGTTTATGGTCTAAAGCCAGAAATTTGTCAGATGATTAAGCAGCATATGCTGTGTTGGCAGGGAAAGCCCATAGATGAGATTCTGAAGTATGCAAAATATTGTGGAGACGATATTGAGGATAGACACAAGAAATTGCAGGAAAAAGTGATGTGGGCTCAGGTGAAAATGGCAGAAAAGCAGGGAATTAATTTGGAAAATCCGAGTGAAAATCAAGGAAAAGATTCTGGAACGAATGGTGATACTGGGAATGGTGGAAAATATAGAGGACGAATGAGTAGAGAAGAAGCTAAAAAGAAATTTCCTTGTCATGGATGCGGAAAATTGGGGCATTGGAAGGATGAATGTAAAAAGATCCGGAATAATAATAGCCCAAATCAAAATTTAAATCCACAGACGCAGAATGACTCACAGCAGGGTGCAAATCCTCAGAGTCAGTTGCCACCTGCACCTATTCAGGGTAATGTAAGCAGAGCAAAGCATGGTACAGACATCGGATATCAGGGAGGAAGTGGTAAGAATGATTATATGACATCACAATTTCTTTTGCAGGACGATTTCTGTCAATACAGTCCATGACGGTGCCTAGGAGAGGGGAAGAAGGAGTGCATACTTGGCGCATCCTTACAGGTAGATCAGTCAGGTCCATATGTTGAAGGGAATGTGAAAGGTAATAATATTACTTTCCTTTTGGACACTGGTGCTACCCGGTCTACTGTGAGAACAGCAGACATTCCAGACCTTCCTCTCTCTGGTGAAAATATCCAAGTAGTGGGGGTAGCTAATCAGCGGATTAGAACACCTCTTACCGAACCAATGGAAGTTAAAATTGGAAACTTCAGAGAAATGCATCAATTTGTAGTGTGTGATTCTAGTCCAGTAAACTTATTAGGTAGGGATTTATTGTGCAAGATGAATTGTACCATTTTCTGCACACCGGATGGTGTGGCAGTTCAGACACCAGATGAAGACCATGTATATAAAATTATGATTGCAAAACAAGTGGATGAAATGTTTTCGTTAATAACAA
Organism: Calotriton arnoldi; assembly: GCA_963921515.1. Classification (NCBI taxonomy): domain Eukaryota; kingdom Metazoa; phylum Chordata; class Amphibia; order Caudata; family Salamandridae; genus Calotriton; species Calotriton arnoldi. Next base: position 338,011 of record CAWUFW010003937.1, read on the forward strand.
AAGATGAGTTGCCAGAAGAATTAAAAGGTACAGTAAACCCCATAGTATGGGATTTCACCGGAAAAGAAGTAGGACTTAAGGCTAAAATAGAACCAGTTAAAATTACTGTAAAGGAAGGTGCAATTTTCCCAAATACCAGACAGTACAAAATGAGTGCAGAAGTAAAAGCAGGAGTCATTGAAGAAATAAATCGAATGGTAGAACAAAACATACTAAAAGAAGTAATGAGTAGCCCATGTAATTCACCAATAATGGGATTAAAGAAACCTGGTGGAAAATATAGGATTGTTCAGGACCTCAGGAAAATAAATAAGATTGTAGAACCATGTTGTCCCATAGTACCAAATCCTGCAGTAATTCTATACCAGATTCCGTGGAGTGCAGGGTGGTTCACAGTAATTGATTTGTGTCAAGCGTTCTTTTCAATACCATTACATCCAGACAGCCAGTATCTTTTCTCATTTAAATTTGAGAACAAAGTTTATGTGTGGAATCGTGTTCCTCAGGGGTACACAGAAAGTCCTTCTATTTTCAACCAGATACTGAAAAAGTGCCTTGAAAAACTAGTGATGCCAGGAAGCTCAGTTTTAGTCCAATATATCGACGACTTATTGGTGGCATCGAACACCAGAGAGGACTGTGTTGTTGATTCCATAGCATTGTTAAATTTTTTGGCAGAAGAGGGACATAAAGTCTCACCTGAAAAATTGCAATTTTGTACAACAGCTGTTAAGTATCTGGGACACCAAATTGAGAGAGGAAAAAGAAGAGTAACAGCTGAAAGAGTAGCTTTAATAAAGAAAATGCAAATGCCTGTAACACAAAGACAAGTGAGAATGTTCCTAGGAATAGTAGGTTACTGTCGACAATGGATACCAGGATTTTCCATGTTAGCTAAGCCCTTAATTAACATGACAAAGAAGAAAGCAAAGGACCCTGTGGAGTGGGAGGATGAAAGTGTAGAAGCTTTTGTAAAATTGAGAAATGCACTATGTTCAGCACCTGCCTTAGGCATGCCTGATTATAAAAGAGAATTTGCATTATTCTGTCATGAGAGAGAAAATTGTGCACTTTCTGTCCTAACTCAAAGACATGGACTAGAAAGACGTCCTATAGCATATTTTTCTGCTACATTGGACCCAGTAGCAGCCGCGTTGCCAGGATGCTTAAAAGCAGTAGCGGCTACTTGTTTGAGCATTGAACAAAGTGAGTCAATTGTGATGGGACACCCTGTAAAAGTGTATGTTCCACATGCAGTTGTCATTCTGTTGACAAGAACCCGAACTCAGCATCTTACTCCTAGTAGGCTGACTAAATACGAAAGAATCATAATGGGTGCTGAAAATGTGAATATGGTAAGGTGTACTATAATAAATCCAGCAACCTTACTACCAGACCCATATCATGAGAGAATTAAAGATGATGAAGACGATGAACATGATTGTATACAAATTACAAAATTATGCACAAAACCACGCCCAGATATAGAGGAACAGCCTCTTAAAAAGCCAGACAGGGAGCTATTTGTTGATGGTTCATGTCAAAGACATGAAGATGGTAAACTAACTGCTGCCTATGCGGTATGTGAATTAACTGGAATAGTTGAAGCATCCTATTTACCAGGAGTCAAATCTGCACAAGTAGCTGAATTGATTGCTTTGATAAAAGCATGCAAAATTGGGAAGAATCAGAGAGTGACCATATTTACAGATAGCCAATATGGTTACGGGGTTGTGCACGATTTTGGCCAACTATGGATGCAGAGGGATTTCATGACTTCTTCAGGATCCCCCATTAAAAATATACAATTTGTAAGGGAATTGCTAGAAGCAATACAATCACCAAAAGAATTGGCTGTGGTGAAATGTGCCGCACACCAGTCAGGAGATGACTGGGTGGTAGTCGGCAACAGATATGCAGATCTGGTGGCTCAACACTGTGCCAAAACCAGAATGTCAGTCAATAAGAGGGTGGAAAGAATGGGAATCAGCTGCCAACTTATGCTGTATATGCCACCTGAAACTTGGAATGAGGTGAAGAAATTGCAAGATGGGGTTGAGGAAAGTGAGAAGAATTTGTGGATCAAAGTGGGTTGTTCGCAAAGAGGAGATGATGAAGTATGGATCAGTGCTGATGGCAGACCAGTCATGCCAGACTATTTACTCTCACAAATGGCTAGAATGCATCATGGAGACACACACATAGGGAGAGATGCAATGATTAGGCTGTTCAGACAAAATTGGTACAATCCCAAATTCAGGGCTGTTGCAGAGAGTCTTTGCCAGAGATGTCTAACTTGCCAGATGCATAATCCGGGGAGGAAGACAGTAATTGGATTTGGGAAAATTGGAAAGGCAGAGGGTCCATTTATGAGACTTCAGTTTGATTTCATACAGTTACCACCATGTAGAGGGCTGAAATATGTATTAGTCATAGTGTGTCTGTTTTCAAAGTGGGTGGAGGCTTACCCTACTAGGAGAAATGACAGCATTACAGTTGCAAAACTGTTGCTACGAGAGCTCATGCCTAGGTTTGGTTTTCCAGTAACTTTGGAATCAGATAGAGGAAAACATTTTAACGGCGAAGTGATTCAAATAATCTGTGAAGCATTTCAAATAAAACAGAAACTGCACTGTGCATATCGTCCAGAAGCTTCTGGAGTGGTTGAACAATTGAATGGCACTATAAAGTCAAGACTGGGAAAAATGTGTGCATCAACATCATTAGAGTGGCCAGATGCATTGCCACTCGTTTTAATGGGACTCAGAAGTATACCTGACAGATACACAGGATTGAGCCCCCACAAAATAATGATGGGAAGAGCAATGAGACAAACACATGTTCCCACAAACAAACTGGTGAATATATCTGATGATATGGTTCTGGACTATTGCAAAGGATTGGCTGACCTAGTGCATTCTGTCTCTCATCAGGTTGGAGAAGACGCAGTTTCCAGGCAGCCCGAGCAAGAACATGATCTGAATCCTGGTGTCTGGGTGGTAGTGAAGAATCACACCAGAGAAACGTGTCTATCACCTAGATGGGGCAGACTGTGTCAAGTCATACTGACAACGAATACAGCAGTGAAGTGTGCCGGATTTCCTAATTGGATCCATGTAAGTCACACCAAGAGAGTACCAGATCCTGAGGAAGAGAATCCTCAGACAACGCCGATCACTGAAGAGGCTGAAGGTTGCCCAGCTGTAGGATCTCAAGTTCGAGATTCCAGAGAAGCTGAAGAAGAACAACCGAGCACAAGTCAGGATTGGATACCAGTGGTAGAAGTTCCTGAAGTATACCACAGAACAAGAAGTCAAGTGAAATTGAAAGAAATTGAAGAAGATCAGATAGGTGAAGAAGAAGCAGTTCAGGAACAAGAAGAAAAGACATTAAGAAATCCTGAACAAGGTCAGATAGGGAAAGGAAACTGGACTCAAAACAGTGAAGACCTAATAGACTTTGAACAGGGACAGACAGGTCTAGAAGAATCCGGTCAGGCTGCAGAAGTTCACAGTGCAATTAGCCCTGATCAGAACAATTTAGATCAAGAAGAGTACACAGAAGAAGAAAACCTTGAAAAACATGAACTTGAAGAAATAAACAAAGAACAAGGTCAGTTATTGGAAACTCACAGCGGAGCTGTTACAGAGAAACCAATCAGACCTGAAAAAGACAGAACAGAAGAAAAAGTAATCAAAGAAAACAAAGCAGTACTAAGCAGTGAAAATAACGAGATCGCTGAAGACGAAAACAAAGAAACAGTGCCAACAAAGAAAACAAGAAAAGGAGATCATTGGCCGAGTGTCATCAAAAGAGTGAAGTACCACATAACAACCAGAAGTGAAGATCCAGATCAAGTGAATGAAGTGACAAGTCAAACCGAACAAGAACATAAAACTGCGAAAAGAAGAAGTAAAAGACTGAAACTTGTGAATAACAAATTTAAGGGTCCTGACTGGACTTATATCATCCTTGAAGATTTTGAAAGCTCAGAATCAAGTGACAGTGGTGGCGAAGGAACAAGTGCAGAATTGACGTACGAAGAAGAAACAAGACCACCCTGACTAAGCAAAAGAATAAGCTAAAGAAAAGAAGAAAAGATAAGAAGAGCAATCTTCCTTGTCGAAAAATGCATGACGATAGAGTTACTGGGAGACCAAAACAGAAATGTTGTAGAAGATGCTGTGCAATATGCATATGTAGTCTAGTAATGGTGCTTATAGTATGGTTAGTCTTGATTGTAGCAGTTCCTTACCTTATGATAGTAGATAAAAAGATTAATAATGAAACTAAAGGAAGGACAGCAAACATAAAGGGCAATAGAGTAGAACTAATGGCAGAAAGTGAACCAGAAATTCATCATGAAGTAGCTGACAACAACACTAGTTTAAACGTTTTCACAAAGTTATTGTTTCAATATGTAGACACCATGGAAGTTAGTAATTGTTACATCTGTATGAAGTTGCCCGAATCAGTAGCAGGAGGATTAACATACCATCACTTACCACTGACATATGGCATATCATGTAGTGTTTTGTCTAGTTTATTTTATAGAACAGGGAGACTTCAGTATTATTATTCAAACTTATATGTGATATTTTCTGAGGTTCCGATTCGCAAGAGTATGAACCCAGTGCTTAGTAGTCAAAACGCACAGTTTATGGGAGAATTTTTCTTAACCATGAAATCAATAGACCTAACACATGCACATAGACACAATCTAACATGTTCTTTACTTGAAGAAGAAAAGATATTTTTGAATTTAGTAGAAGATAGAAGACAAGATTTTCAAAAGAAAGCGTCTGAGCATAAGGCTCATTTGCCACCTTGGGCTGAGAAAGAAGGTAGTTACACACCTGGCAAGGCTCAAGCTGCTATGGCTCTGGATTTCGTAAAGACAGGGAAAATTTGTCTTCATAGGTTAAAGACTGATTATAACAATGTTTTCATCGGTACCAGTGAATGTGAACACAATTTTTTAATTCTTGCAGGTTGGGGACTCAAAGGAGGAACAGATTCAGTTTTTCCTGGAATCTATTATGTGTGTGGGAATAAGGCTTACTTTAGGCTTCCTGCACGGTGGTATGGAAGTTGTTATTTTGGAATAGTATTTCCAAAGATATACCACGTAAAAAGAAACACTGAGAGCAATGAAAACAATAGCGAATTAATACGTAGTAAAAGAGCTAGTTTTTCTGAAATTGTAGGTGATATATTTGGTGCATTGATACCTTCAGTGGGAATAATTCTGAACTCAAGGAAAATATGTAAATTGTCTACAGTAGTTGATCGTTTATCAACAGATACTGCTGGAGGATTTCTAATGATTAATACAGAAATGGTTGCGATTAGATCTATGGTTATGCAAAATCGACTTGCTCTTGATATTATATTGGCAAAAGAGGGCGGAGTCTGTAAATTATTGAAGACGAAACATTGTTGCACTTATATTCCTGATAAGAGTGCAGAAATTGGAACTTACATACAGAATATAACTAAACTTGAGAAAGAACTTAAACCACTGGAAGTTGATAGTGTATGGGAAAGATTGACAAATAGTATCTCGTCAATTGGAACCTGGTTTGCTAATATAGGGAAAGGACTTATAGGTCAAATATTAGTACCCCTAGCAGGGATAGCAATAATAATTTTGGCAATAACAATATGGTGCAAATGCTGTAAAAAGAATGGAACATATAAGGTGACAGGAAAGAAACGAAAGGTAGATGAAATCGAACTTGAAGAGTGGAGAAGTGAATTATACAAGAAATTAAAAGGAGATTGTAAAAATAGAAAGAATAAAGACGAGAATTAAGTAATTTGCTAGAAGTTGGCATCTGATTGAGGGTAATGTTTTTGATGGCTCAGAAACGCCATCAGAAAGGGGATTGATGGAGCAAGGTTTCATAAATGAAACTTGCTTGTATTCAATCCTCCTCACAGTATTAATTTATTAAATTGTATTGTTAATACTAACCTTTGCATTCACGACACAAAAGAAAAAGATGCTTGCCTATGTGTTTTACTAATGAATAACGCTTGTCTGTAATCCAAAATGGCCGCTATGCGCGGGAAAGCTCAATGCGCATGTCGCAACCATATCACAAGGTGTGACGTCTTTCTTTGCTTGGTGGGAAACTTCTGCTTCTGCGCAGTGTGCATTAAAATGGCTGCTTGATGTTTTCACATGCTTCTGCTTGCTCTCATGTCATTATTAAATTGTCGTTTCCTAACGCTACTAATGCGGGATAGTATATATATTTAATTGGGAATAGAATAGAAATAGTGGGTATACAGTGAAACATTTTATTTGTGATTCTAATATTTTCTTCTTGCACTTTTATTAGTTCGTAAACTTGGGCCTGGGTTGGTGTTCTGAAACTCGAGAGGCAAATGGTTCTGCGCATGTGCCTTGTGTGCCTGCCAAATGAAGTCAACCTGGATGAAGTCCAAGGCCGTAACCTGATGGCCGAAGATGTTGTACTAGCACTTTCCTGTCACACATCGATACAATGTTTATGAAAATTGGTTTACATTTGTCATGAGACGGGTGGGAAATAAAGCGAATGTATTAATTTGAAGGGGTGGGAACGTAAAGACAATAGGCCTTACAATTTAGGCCAAATCAACATGGTGCGAGAATCCACCCCCTGTCCCTGTCCAATCAGAAGTAGTGGCCCCATGTTTTAGCAACATTAAGGGGAGGTACATGGGCGTAGAAGGGTATAACAGATATAGAATTAGCTAATTAGCTAGAGCTGACTCTCAGAACACACAGAAGAGCCCCAGACTGCCAAGCTGATCGGTTGCTGACTGAATCCCTGTCCAGAAGAGGTCCTGAGGAGGGGGCTGCGGAGTCCATTAGAAGGAAGGCACGGGAGAATCGAGAGAAGTCGAGTATCAGGCGTCGTTGTAGAGAGGTCAACGTTCCGGTCCTGATCCTGGAAGAAGTCTTTGCTCTTCATCCTTCCTGGGTCCTATTCTTTCAACTCCTTGGCTAAGGGGTTTGGTTCTCGCACTTAGGTAAATATAATGCAACCTTTAGTTGCGCTGCTGTCTCTATCTTCTCCTCTTCTTTAAATACCATCATTGATTAGCAATAATCATTTCTATGCTTAATCTTGTGGCTCTGTATTTTACTCTGCTAAATCTTTAGATAAACATTTTAAAACTTCCTGACTCAGTGGTTATTTCAGGATTTTGTATTATAATGAATGTCACTCATTTTAAATTTCCCAATTAGCAAAGGATTCATTGGTAAGTCATTACTCTTCAATCAGAAGGTAATTGGTAGCAGGGATTTTGATAAAGAGTAACAACTGATAAAACCCAGCGTAAGTATTAGCGTAGTATGAATGTATGGGCCCAAGTGAGTATATAGTGTATGAATGCTGTTTGCTAATATCGCGCTGGATCACTTTCATCAGCTTATGACTGGTACCAGGACCTGCTAATGAAACATTTACTGAGCAGTAGAATCATGAATGAATGCCCTTTAAAAATATAGCTTTTCAAAAGCCACTTGCTCTCATGCCAATGACTCCCAGAAAGAATTTAACCTCAAAAATGTAAACTACCTGTAACAAAACAGGAGCTCCAATTGTATTTCATAATCAATGTAAAAAGAGAAAACTGGCCAATCTCTTTTCAGTGACTCACTTTCACATAACGGTGTAACGGCCAGAGCTACTGACTTTGGAGCTGAGTAACCCATTCGAGTCTCGTCCTCGGCTCAACACCCTGTGATTCTGGGCAAATCACTTAGGCGCTTTATATATAAGCCCCTTGCGCGGCCGGTGCGTCACTTTCAAATATGGACCCTGCTCCATATTTACCAGGCAGCACTAAGTCACTTTTTTTGGCTCAATGCTGCCTTGTAAATATCGTTCTGCAGTACAGGGGTGTGCAATGGGTGTTGCTGGAGGCGTTCCCAGCAACATCCATGGCTTTTTGACACTGCCCCAGGCTTACGAGAAATTGTAACTCTGAGGCAGCGCCAAAAACTTAGGCCTTCCCAGGGGAGGCGCAAGTTAGGCACAACGAGGAGAAATATCTTTATTTCTCCTCGTTTTTCCTTTTTGTTTGTGTGCTGCAGCACACATAGAAAGAGGAAAAAGCCTCTTGTGATTGTTTTTGTGCAGGAAGGTTTCTCTTCCTGCACAAGTATAATCATCCTGCAACACAGGCACCCTTGCACCATGGTGTAAAAGTGCCTGTGTTGGCGCATGGCAGCCCATTGTGCGCTAGCGCAGGGGGAAAGGACAGGAATGCGCCCTATCTGATAGATACGGCGCATTCCTGCCCTTTTCTTTTGCCGTAGGGTAGCACAGCAGGAAGGCGCTGCTATATGGCAAAAACTCATTAATGAGGCCCTTAATCTCCCCGCGCCTACCAAGAAATGAATGTGTCCTTGTGCAATGTAACTGGTGCTCTTGTAAAGCGCTCCAATACCTTCGGGCCGAGTTTGCGCTATATAAAACTGTAAAAAAACAACAATAAAAATTATTAGTCATGCACACGCTAAAATTGTCAAACTCTTCATGTAGCACAGCAATTACAGAAGATTTCTGTGGCATCCCCCTTGAAGCTGCTCTGCCTCTCGTGCATCGCTAACAGTCAGTTTAGTTTTTACGAATTTCCATACAGAGCACAGACTGCAAAGTCAATTGCTTATGAGTACTTTCAATGAAGGTGACAAAGTGATGTGCTAAGGATCAAACAATGTGGTCAAGTGGGGATGCAGGGTTTCAGGTGCAAGGCTACAGTTGCTAAAGTTTTCAACTAACTTGTCTCTGTGCTAAAAAGCAAAATCTCCGGCCCAGTATCACAGCGCAAGAAGAGCGCAGCCGAGGGTACGAGTCACTTGGCTGTGTGCATGTGTGCATTACTGAGTGGACAAGAGGCAGAGGCCCTGACACCAGATGCTATTGAAGTTTCTCCTCTTCTGCTCACGAGCTCCCCAGCTAGAAAAGCTCTCTGGCACTTATTTATGGGGCTTGCGCCGCCATTGCATCACTTTTTTGTGACACTGCGGCGGTGTAAACAATGCGCCACACTGCGCCCTATTTACAAAGTGACGCATCTAGGAAGATGCGTCACTTTGTAAAGCCCTGCCCTACATTATACCTGCTTCAGGTTTAATGTAGGCAGGGTGAGCATTCCCACGTAAAAAAGCATTGTAGGAGTTGCGCAGTGGAATCTATGAGATTTCATTATGCCACTTCTACGACTTGACTGCAACACAATCCTTACACCTGCAGTTCACTGACACACTCTAGCAATGCGTCATTACTGCGCCACAGGATTCCTGATGTATCTGTGCACTCGTGGTGACATGGAGCACTGTAGTGTAAATACAGCGCATCCATGGTGTCGCAAGCATGGGTCAATGAAAAGTGTTACATCGCTGGTTTTCCCTAGCGATGCAACACTTTTCATAAATGAGGCCCTCAGTCTCTTGAAAAGTTCTGCTGCTTGCCCGGGCCAAGCAATCCTATAGGAAAACAAGCATTGGCATAGCCAATAGGTCTCGCCTTTGGGACCTTATAAGTGTTTAGCCATGCAACAGTTAATGTTATTGCACCAAGGATATTGTGTTGGATAACTAAACACTTATAAGGTCCCAAAGGCGAGACCTATTGGCTATGCCAATGCTTGTTAACTGATTATTCCCTGAACAGCGCTTTGCTGCAGCCTGCATATGGTGTGACTCGGTTCAGTGATAAGTAAGCGCCTGCTGCAGAGACATGCTTGCGGTCGCGGACCTGAAGGCAGGAAAAGTTCACAAGAAGTTTATGTTGTCTGGTATTGCAGGGGCGTGTCAGTCACGTCTGATTTGTGTTTGTCATAGTTAGATGCCTCGAAGGCATCGACCTGTGGAAATTAGAAGCTTTCTTTACACACTGATGTCACTTACGGTGACCTGCAGGCCCAGGTTACAGTCTCACTCAGCATTTCATCCTTCACAGGTTCTCTGACTGAGTACATTGGGTCTGCTAGAAATAACGCTTCATTCAACCTCAAAGGTACTTCAGCTATAGCGTGTGGCGGGGTGGGAGTGGTACATATAATGCACAAGATTCCCTGTCTGTGTAACAAGCTGCTAAGAGAGATTTGTGGTAGTTGTTTTGACCCTGTCGGCAAATTAGGGTGATATAATGGCACAACAGGTTTATATGTTTTAAAAAGATGGAGATAAAAATAAGCACAGCTTCTGCTTCATACAATAAGACAGTAGAATTGAAGGTAATGTTAAAAAGAACCATTGGCAAAGTCAATAGTTCTATCTTTGACAAGCTTGTAAGGTTTTTTCATACATTTTTGCACGCATACCCAATAGAAATTAGAATAAAAAATAGTAAACAAAAATAAGAGACATGAAAGGCGACTTGTTCCACCAATCCTGGGCTGCTCCATTTTCCCATGCTGTGTGCAGTGGTGAGCAAAAGCAAAATGTGAATTCCAATTCAATAGACCATTGGATGATAAAGACCCCTTATATGTAACATGAGGCTGGCAAGAAAGCTAAAGCTGCTTGTAGGTTAGACGTAAACAAAACGCCGCCAAGGCTGTGGCAACTGCTTGGAAGCACCAGCAGTTACTCTTAGCCTAAATCACTCCTATGTGAGGGCTGTCCTGCCATGCAACTCTAGGAGAGTTTTGCATGTAAGAGTCTATATAGACACCAGACACGATTTTAATTGACAATAACCCCATACAGGTTGCCCCATTCACTTGTCCTAAAATCTAAATGAAGACCCATGTAAAAGGTTCCAAGTGACCACATACTTTCTGGGTTGAGACGTCGACAACCTACCCCTTGGCATCCTGGACTGTTTCTTTATCCTTTCAGAGAACCAAGATTGAGTGGAACATTACCACTATCAAAAGGATAGAACTATGATATTTAACCCCAGCTCAGACAGGCCCTCTGCACTGCTGCTCGCCTTCTATTTTACATTTGTAAATATGGATCACTTGTCATTTTGCACGAGCGCTTCTTTTGTTCTGTTTTCACCCAATGGAGCAACCGCTAGCATGTTTTGAATTATGTGTATAACTATACACATTTCCAATATGTACAATATTTTGCAAAGTTTGGCTTCAGCGTTGTATTTCTTTTTCTTTCTATTTTTCTCCACAGAGATAATTATGCATTAATTAATGTCTTGCTTGTATTTTTCAAGTGAATTTTGTTTCCTAATTCAAATTGTTGTCCCGTCAGGACCATTCTGTTGTTTTTACTAAACTGTACCCAGGACCTGCGGTCATTTGGGTTTCCCCAATGTTTGGTAATGGTACTTTTAGCCTATGCACATGTAGGGGTACCTGGGTGGAATGACTGTAACTCGAGTGCAAAAATAAGCATAACTGCCTGCCTGTTAATACAGCTCTATAACTTTACTCAAATTTGCAACGAGGCATGTATGTTAAATTGTAAACATTAATGGGTACTATAAACTTAAATGCCTGGTTTTGTGCAGATGCTTACCACTGTACAATAAATCTCCTTTTTTACTTTTTATCATAAAGAGCAACTATTTCCTATGCAACACTTGAATACCTTGTCAATAGTGAAGACTTATTTGATACACCACAAATAACTGGTGCCCCCTGTTTTAGAGAAAGGGAGAGCCTTCTTTGATGTAGAATTCTGTAGTTGACCTTATAAAGATTGGTCTAGATTGTAAAACAACAGTCTAGTAATCTCATATTTGGCGCATTTTATGTATTATCTCAGTTTGGTACAGAATAGATCTTTAGTACACCCTTTATGTGGTACTTTCATTTTTAAAAATGGCGGATTTCGTATAGAGCATACATAGGTCTAGTGCGTAGCAGATTTTGTACATTATTTATTCATTTCCATGTCCAACACATTTCAAGTCTAACTCTGCTTTATAGGGGACAGAGCTGCGTGACTCAATGCCATTCTGGCATTGTGAACAGAAGGCAGTGCTTACTAACCAAAAACAAGTGCAGGACTTTCTTCAGCAGGTAAAACCCCGTCCTTCTTGCCACTTTCCAGCTTCGTAAATGTTGGAATATTCAGTACACGTAGGAGGAGTGCATTTCTGCATGTTTGTATTTACATGTGAAAGCTTACATGTGGGAAGAGAATGCGGCGTAATAGCCACAGCTGCCAACTTTGGAACTGGGGAACTAGGTTCGATTCTTGGCGACTTAACATTCTATGATTCTGGGAAAATCATAAAAAACTCCAAGGGCCAAAAATATGAAAATTAAAAAATAGTTCCAGGAGAGCAGGACTATGCCAGATTTACAAGACAGTAACATAAGATAAATCAACACACAATGAACCCAAATGAAACCCTTCACATGGCAGTGGTTATCCTGAAAATCTGAGGTGGGCCCAACACTGCTGGATCTGTGCTGTACACATTGCAAATGGACGAACCTCAAGAAATAATGTTGATATATTTGTACCGCTAGAACCGGGCCTGCAACCTACATTGAGTTGTTAAATGAATGAAAGCACAGAACCAAAAGGGCCGGCCAAAGCGTGCTGTGCACTTACAGAGTGCACTCATCACTCCTCCCCCTGCAGTGCTCTGGCTTCACTGAGCCCAGCTCTGCCCCAACTGAGCCACTGCAGTAGGAAAAATAAAATGATAATAACGCTCGCTGTGTTATTATCATTCTAATTTTCCTCTTTCAACTGCTCTAAGAGCAGTTGGGCGATGCTCCTCCGCCTTAGCGGAGGAGCTGCTGCTGCACGTGTGACTTGAAAGACCAGATTAATGACCCAGTCACACAACGCAGCACAGCATCCAAAGTTGCTGCACTGCATTGCGTGACAGGGAGAGAGGATAAAAGTGTCATGTCTATAGAAACATGTCCCCCTCCTCCCCCCCCTCACTGCAGCACACAATCAGGCTGCTGAGCTCCACGCACACACCTTTGCACCATAGTGCAGAGTTGTCTGCATGAGACTAGCATAGGTTTTGTACTGGAAGGCACACATGCAAAGTCGGGAAGGAAAGAAGAAATACAAGCATTTCTCCTTTTAATGCCTGCTTCAAAGTGGCATTATGGGTTTTATGCAAAACCCTGCTACTATTGTTAGTAGATAGGGGTTTGCATCAAAAAGCATGGGTGATTGCATACCACCCATGTAACTCCTCTCTAATGCAGAGTATCTCAAGAAGTGCTTTGCACTTTCCAGCGCTAAACAAGTTTGCGCTGGAAAGTAAATTCAACAAAAAATTAAGTGCAGGTTTGCATCACTTTTGTGATGCAAACCCAGCGCAAAAGGTTTGCAAATCTCGCTCAAAGTGTTCAACACTCAACTCCATGCCAGACCTTTCATCTCAGTGGTGGAGTATCAAGGCTTTGCTAGTGTCAAAGCCCAGAGACAAATGCAACAGTGACCGCTTAGCCTTGCTTAATCAGAATAAAAATTCCTCCTAGTCCCGCTGCATTGGCATCCACAACGGAGATGCTCCTTGCCAAATGAGAATAAGGATTTTATAGAGTGGCATTAAGAATATCGCATTTACATTTTGCCTATTTTTTAAAAGAGCTCTTAGCAGAGCTGCCACCACAGAAAAAGGTATTGACAAACTGAGGAATAAAATTCATGCACACCCATGTAAGACCTAAGCTGTTCCTTGTTATTTGGCATGTACACCTCTTTATTAGTTTTAGGCAAATCATCTTTTCAAAAAATTCCCATATGTGAGCTCTTATACTCCAATAATTCCACCTTGCTGGATAAAACTTCACATGATTATGTTTTTCCATGCAATCAGCATTTTGTCCTGAAATGCCTCAACCCTGCGATACTCCAGAAGAGAATGTGCATCACTTTTTGGAATACCGAGGTGGCTGAGGCTAACCCAAATGGCATAGTTATATGTCTGAAAGCCCCTTCAGGTGTGATAAAAGTGGTGATGTGATTCCTCCGCAAGCTCAATCTGATGGTACGCTGACTTAAGATCCAGACTTGTAAAAAATGAGGCTTTCTCCAACACATGAATCAATCAATCATGGGTTTGTAAAGTGCTGCTACTCACCCTATAAGTGGTGTAGCAAGGGGGGGCAAGAGGCAGACTGCCCCGGGCGGCATGAGTTTTTGGGGCAGCGGCCTGTCCCCCCCCTCGCTCTTACATGAGTTTGCCGCGGGTAAACGTAAAAAAAATAATCGCCAGCATGCCACCCCCAACTCTTTAGCGCGGCACCGCAAGGCGTCAAAGGCATGGACCACCACTGGTGGCAAAGTGCCTAGCTACGCCACTGCACCCAATAGGGCCTCAGGGCACTGGGGGTGGGGGGTCAGGTCCCAGATGTTCACGGCGATCCGTCGAAGAGCCAGGTCTTGAGGACCCTCGGGAACTTGGAGAGTGTCGGAGTCTGTCTGAGGTGTAGTGGGAGGGTGTTCCATGCCTTGGCCGCTAGGTTTGAGAAGGAGCGACCTCCTGTTCTGGTCGTCTTAATGCGAGACACTGTTGCCAGGGAGAGCTGGGCTGAGCAGAGGGGTCTTTGGGGTGTGTGGAAGAGAGGCGGTAGTTCAAGTATGCAGGTCCGGTGTTGTGGAGGGCTTTGTGGGCATGGGTGAGAAATTTGAAAGTGATTCTCTTCTCGATAGGTAGCCAGTGTAGTGTTCGCAGGTGTTGTGTGATGTGGCAGTGGCGTGGTAGGTTGAGGACTAGTCTGGCGGAGGCGTTCTAGACATTCTGGATTCTGCGGGTGAGGTTCTTGTTGATTCTGGTGTCGAGTCTGCTGCTGATGAGGGCGCGGGTGACGGTTTTTCTGTGTTCGAGAGGGATCCATCTGAAGGTCTTTCGTAGGAGTCGGAGGGTGTGGAAGCAGGAGGATGAGGCAGATTTGATTTGGCTGTCCATTTTGAGTTCGGAGTCCAGGATGATTCTGAGGTTTCGTGCATGGTCTGTGGGGGCGGGCGGGTTTCCGAGGGCGGAGGGCCACCAGGTGTCGTTCCAGGCGTCGGGGTGTGGGCCCATGACTTCGGTTTTGTCCATGTTGAGTTGTAGGCAGCTGTTCTTCATCCACTTGGCGACTGCTTCCATTCCCTCTTGAAAGGTGTGTTTGGAGGGGTTGGGTTGGTTGGATAGGGAGAGGATGAATTGGGTCTTGTCAGCGTAGGATACAATGTTGAGTCCGTAGGATTTGGCGATGGGGGCGAGCGGGCCATGTAGACGTTGAACAGGGTGGGGCTGATGGAGGAATCTTGGTGTACTCCGCAGGTGGTCGGTGTGGGATCCGTGAGGAAGGGGGGGAGTCTGACCTGCTGCCTTCTTCCGGAGAGGAATGAGCGGATCCAATCGAGGGCCTTGTTCCGAATCCTTGCGTTGTGGAGTCTGCGGGCTAGGTTGCGGTGAGAGACTGTGTCGAAAGCTGCGGAGAGGTCCAGAAGGATGAGGGCCACAGTCTCCCCTCTGTCGAGGAGGGAGCGGATGTCATCTGTTGCGGTGAGGATGGCGGTTAAGGTGCTGTAGTTTATCCTGAAGACGGATTGGAAGGTGTTGAGGATGTTGTTTTCTTCAATGAAGGTGTTGAAAGGGGTGACAACCTACCACAATTAATTGACAGATGTTAAGTTGACACAATCACAGCACTCAAAGTTATTTGTACCAAAACAATCAGAGAAATCGACTGTAAAACAACAATAGGTCCAATCACACCAGAAGAACACAACTCTTGGAACATTTTTGACAACTCACATTTTGTACTCAGCTTGTGGTTACCTGGCTTAGCATCTTTCTTGAGAACTATGTTATTAGTGAGTCTCACAACTGTTCCCAGATCATTGCAAAAAACTGATTAATGTTTGTCTAGTAGTAATTCTAGCTTTTCATCCTGTACTATTACACAAGAGTGCTGAAAATCTTCTAAATAAACACAGAAAACAGGAACATTGCCATTTTGGGTAAGTGATATGCCCATCCTGCCATGATGGCGCAAATCCAAAATGTGTTGCCGTCAATTGCAATGTAAACCTTACCTAAAATGTGGCTGCTCTGAAACCCAATGGTGGTAATAAAATAGCCCAACATATCAATTTCCTTTTTTCCTGTACCCATAAACTTTGATAATGATTGGGGGAAGATTTTTGCCTTTTCAACGCTGACCAAAAAAT
Source organism: Calotriton arnoldi (assembly GCA_963921515.1). NCBI lineage: Eukaryota > Metazoa > Chordata > Amphibia > Caudata > Salamandridae > Calotriton > Calotriton arnoldi. Next base: position 354,128 of record CAWUFW010003937.1, read on the forward strand.
GGATCTGATATAAAAATAAGAATAGAGACCCTGAGTCAGCCATCACATGAACTTCCTAATTGTCTATCACAATGTTGTAGTTAGGTGGCTTGTAGTATTTTTTGTCAGTACCTTAAATGACATAACTGGGTATATCCACACAATTTGAACTACTGGGATTAGTAATTCCTTGGAGAAATGTTTTCATTTCCCGACCGTATGCAACTATGCATGTGTGCTGTGTTTGCATGTGTGCTGCAATGCACAGCACACATCAAAAGTGGGAAACGTTTTAATGTTTGTCTGGGCATCGTTTTTTTAACTGGAAGAGTACTCCAGGATAAAAAGAATACTAGAAATGATTCAGTTTTCTTTAATATGTGGCCTTATGCCTTATGCATTGAAGAAAGGTTTTGTTCCCCGACTTACAATTAATAGATTCTGACACCTTGATTCTAGACTACAGACCTCTTACACTGCTCAGCCTGTTGGCACAGATCATATAGTCGGCAATTCTGAAGAACTCCTTGACGAACCATTTGCAATAATGATTTTGAGTAGGTCTTGGGCCACACTGTTTGCCGCACTTGATGACCTCAGGATTCCCCATCACATAATAAGATCCATGTTTATGGTCACCCTGGGTCTGTCAACAGCCTGTCTCCCACTACATTTTCCTGGATCTTCCATAAAAGGTTGGCGTGAGTGGGTTTGCTCTAAATTGGCTCACCACATTTTTGGCTGTCACTCTTTCTCTGTTTTGTTCAACTGTTTGACTAGCAGCTTGTGGAGCCTCACAGGGATCCTCTTTTAGTCCAACCATTTTAAATTAGTAGGTATCTGTTAAACTCAAAGCATGAAAGCAATCATCTGGAAACTCGAAGAGGATTTATTTCTCAAAAGCCACCAACGGGTTGGTCTGCAGAACTTACTGATCGGTAGAGCCAGGAAAATGGTCTCCATTCCAAAGAAAATAAAGTAAGGAACAGGAGCTTCAGGCCCATCCTCACTTCCTATAGGAATGTCTGGTCCATTTTGATAAACTTTCCTCCCTTCTATGTCCAGATTGTGTCAAAGGATGTGCTGTTTCCTCAAGGGGGAGAATGTCTCTCCGCTGAGCGATACTTGACAGGACAGGTCATGGAGCGGTTAGGTGGTTGGGACATGCTTGCAGCAGTCATAGTAATAAAAAAGTAGAATGACAAAGTGATGAAATAGCAATATGAGTAATATTATGGGGCTTGAGTAGAATAACATTAGAATTGTATTAATCTATTCAAGGTTTATGTAAAGCGAGTAAGGGAAGGGGAAACCTATGTCGTGAAAATTATATTGAAAAAGGACTGAGAAGAAAATTGCCTTGTGTACGTATATGTACGTGGTATTTCAATAGCGCAAACATAGCCAAAAGGCAGCAGAGCATTGTACTGGGCCATAGGCTATCATACAGTCAGTGACTGACAGGAGACGTTGCTTGTTATTGGATTGCTACTGTATAGTGAGGTAGCTGACTTCAAAGAAGTGCATCATCAACTCTTTCCTACATTGGAGCAGTGTTGGATCGTTCTTGATAAATTCAGGAATTGTGTTCCAGATCACCACTGCATAGATGGAAATGGCCCGCTGCCTTGTTTTTTCTTTTTTCACACTCCTCAGTCTCCAGTCTGATGGGGTACTGGCTCTGGCAGTGCTTGTCAGCTTTGTGTGTGGTAAGCTTGTCAGCAAGATAAACAGGTGCTGGTAAAAATGGCTTGGAAATGATGCTTCTGGTTTTAAAGATGGTGCAGGCTGGCAAGGGAGCCAATAGAGTTCTATCAGGATGTGGGTGATGTGAGCATATTTCTTGAGACCCTGGATGACACGGACTGCTGAAAGTGTAGGATGCCTTGAGGGGAGTATCAGTGTGGAGTCTCGGAGGCCATGGTGCAAGGCATTGCCACCACTTCGATGATGGAGCACAAGGACTTGAACAATAATTCTGGAGTTGCTTTCTAGAAGAAACAATTTCACTTTCTTCGGGAGTGAGATCTGGTATTAGGATGTTGTAAGATATTGGGCTGCTGGTTGAGGAGAGTGTAACCCTACCCAAGCAGCAACCACAATCCTTGTCAGGGTGAAGTCACAAGCAAACCCCAAATTAACCTGTGCTCAACCATCTGGTAGCTTGGCACAGAGCAGTCAGGCTTAACTTAGAGGCAATGTGTAAAGTATTTATGCAGCCCTTCAAACAGTAGTAAAGTAAAAATACAACACAAACAAAAATCCCACACCAATGTAGAAAAATAGAGTAAAATGTAATAAATTATTTGACACCTACACAACAATAATCCCTTTAGTAGAACCGGAGATATGCAATTTGAAAGATTTCAGTGAAAATACTGACAAAAAGCACAAAGAGCCACTCACGACTATCTTTTTTCTGCGAGACCGGGTGAAAGTTACAAATTCAGGCCGATCGTGATAGAGTGTGAGCCGGATACAGGGACCAGGTTAGTCCTGCTGAGAGATTTACTTTCAAGTTGAGTGCAACAAGTTCCGTTCGCGGTGGAAGGGGCCGTGAGGCACAGGGAGAGCGTCACGGATGGCCATTGAAGCAGCACAATTAGCAGGCTGGGTGTTGCAAACGGTTGTCACTGTAGTGCGAAGTTCCTGTAGGTGTTGCGGACAGTTCTTACTGGTGCTTTGCTTTGGCGGTGCTCACAAGTGGCCAATTCTGTAGTGCGAAGAGTTGGTTTGCCAGCACTTCTTGTTGGTGATGGGGGAAAACTGCAAGGTTTTGGCGACAACAGACCCAAAAACTTCAGGGGAGCCCAACTGAGGCCACACCAAGGGTCCAGGACCTGAAGGGCACTACTTGGGGGTTTAAAACTGCACAACCAGGCTACAATAGCAGGCCCGGTACATGTTTAAAGGGCTTACATGGTTGCCACAATAAGTGCTGCAGGCCCACTAGTAGCTTTTATTTACAGGCCCTCAGCACATATAGTACCACTTTATTAGGCACTTACAAGTGAATTAAATATGTCAATGGAGTGTAAGCCAATTCTACCATGTTTAGAGGAGAGAGCACAAGCACTTTAGCATTGATTAGTAGTGGTAAAGAGACGTAAAAGCCAACAAAAACGGGCTCAGAAAATAGGAAGTTGAAGGCAAAAAGTTTGGGTATGCACCTGCTGAAAGGGCCAAGTCCAACAGTCGTCTTTATGTTTTTTGACAATGTGTTCTTTAAGGGAATGGGAAGAGGAGCGCAATATACTGACAGACATCCAATATGGTTTTATATCAGGGTGAGCAACAATTGAACAAAATTTTTACCCTCACTTATTAATCAATAAGTACATCACAGCTAAGAAGGTCTCCATACATTTGGCCTTCATGGACCTCAGCACGGCCTTTGACTCTGTTAATAGGTCAAAGCTCTGGGCCATGCTGGAACTATGGGGTCGATACTGCACTATTCACATTTTTGCATGATTTGCACTCAGGGCTTGAGGCATCTCTAAGATTCGGCACCAACGGAGAATGCACCCCACAATTTAAGCTAGCCAGGGGAGTACGCCAGGGTTGCATTTTAGCTCCTATCCTTTTTTTTTTATATATTATTCAGTTTGACTCCTTCCTTGGGGATTTATGTAAGGACGTCCTGAGGGTGGCGGACAGATATATACCTGCCTTGCTGTATGCTGACAATACTGCCCAATTTGCACGTATGGCCAATGGTTGGAGCAGTTTATTTTATTTATAGACAGGTTGGGCCTGAAAAATAATTTTTGGAAGTCTTTTACCATGGTTTTTGTCCCGGCCAAAACTAAATCTAAAACTTTTACCATTTCAGGTAGACAGATTAGCAGGGTAGATAAATTCTGCTACCTGGGCTTGCAATTGGACACCAAACTGAATTGGCAATGTCTGCTCAATGCCCAGGCACAGTGCCTCAACAGAGTATCACAAAGCCTTGAGAAGTTTTCAAGGCGGCTCGGCTGACCCCATAGCAAAACAATTGTTGATCTCTACAATGCTAAATATATTTCGACAGCGAGCCTTGGTTGTGAGGCCTGGGGATACAAGGGCTGATACACAATTCAGGTGGCAGAAAACAAATTGTTAAGAAAGGTCTTGAGGTTACCGCAAAGTGTACCGAAGGAGATCGTGCATGAGGAACTGGGGTTTAGCTATATTTTGGATGATATTCAAGTTCGTCCGTTAATTCTATGGTTGTCAATTTGGACCAAGAAGGAATTAGAATTTAAAAGAAGGATTTTAAGTGATTGTCTTGCCCTCAACAGCCAACTCGCCACATTCATTGAAGAACACAACATCCTCGACTCCTCCCAATCCGGCTTCAGAAAAAACCACAGTACGGAAACCGCCCTCCTCGCCGCAACAGACGACATCCGCACCCTACTGGACAAAGGAGAAACAGTAGCCCTCATCCTCCTCGACCTATCAGCGGCGTTCGACACAGTCTCCCACCGCACCCTAATACGCAGACTCTACGACGCAGGAATCCAGGACAAGGCCCTCGACTGGATCCGCTCCTTCCTCTCCGGCAGGACGCAGCGGGTCAGACTCCCCCTTTCCTCTCGGACCCCACACCTACCACCTGCGGAGTCCCCCAGGGCTCCTCCCTCAGCCCGACGCTCTTCAACATCTACATGGCTCCACTTGCCCCCATCGTCAGAACCTACGGACTCAACATCGTGTCATACGCAGACGACACCCAGCTCATCCTCTCCCTATCCAATGAGCCCAACACCGCCAGACGCAACTTTCGAGAAGGCATGGAAGCTGTCGCCAAATGGATGAAAAACAGCTGCCTACAACTAAACACCAACAAAACAGAAGTACTCATCGTGGGCCCAAATCCCGACGCCTGGAGGGACACCTGGTGGCCCCCCGCCCTCGGAAACCCGCCAACCCCCACAGACCACGTATGCAACCTGGGAATCATCCTGGACTCCGAGCTCAAAATGGACCGCCAGATCAACTCTGTCTCGTCTTCCTGCTTCCACACCCTCCGCCTCCTTCGTAAGACCTTCAAATGGATCCCCCTCGAACACCGAAAGACCGTCACTCACGCCCGGGTGACCAGCAGACTCGACTACGGCAACGCACTCTACGCCGGAATAAACAAAAACCTCACCCGCAAGCTACAGAACATCCAGAACGCCGCCGCAAGACTGGTCCTCAACCTGCCAAAACACTGCCACATCTCCCAGCACCTGCGCACACTCCTCTGGCTCCCCGTCGAGGCGAGAATCACCTTTAAGATGCTCACCCACGCACACAAGGCCCTCCACGGCACCGGACCAGCATACCTGAACAGCCGACTCAAATTCCACGCACCCCAAAGGACCCTACGATCAGCCCAGCTCTCCTACGCCGTGGTCCCCCGCACCAGAAAGACCAGATCGGGAGGTCGCTCCTTCTCCTTCCTCGCGGCCAAAGCATGGAACGCCCTTCCGCTCCACCTCAGACAGACAACATCGCTCCCCATCTTTGCAAGAAACCTCAAAACCTGGCTCTTCGACAGACCCCCTCCTTGATGGAATGGAACCTGCACCCCCCACCCCTAGCGCCTTGAGACCCTTACGGGTGAGTAGTCGCGTTTAACAAACCCCTGATAACAAACCCCCTGACTGGATAGTGGGATTGACACTCCTTGGTTAAATTAAGTTAAATGTTCTTTGAGTACTCTAGATGAACCCGAGCTATTCTCTGATCCAAACCCAATTTCTAAGGCTGATATTAACTGGGTTAAGAAAGCATTTCTACAACATGTGCAGGGAAAAAGGACCACGTTGGGTTTGCTTAAAAAATCTCTCATGCATTATACTATGGTCAAATCCTTGAATCCTACTGAATTATATTTGCTGCTTGATATGCCAGTTCACCATAGGTGACTTTTGACCTATTTTCGCTTGAACCTTTTTCCCCAGTTGCTATTGGGCTGGCACAAGCCTTCTGAGTCTCCACCTTGTACGTGTGATTCTGCTGCTATGCTTGATACATTGCACATTGTTTTTATATATCCTAAATTCGGTAACTTGCATTTTAAGTACATTCGACTGTTGTTTTTCGCACAGAATTTTAGGCAAGTTCGACCAGCCTCACTATACCTTCAATTTTTAAGTATTGTATTGTATTGTATTGTATTGTAGTTGCATTTGTATAGCGCTTACTACCCCTGACGAGGCGTCGAAGCGCTTTTTCGGCAAGTAGCACACTACTCCGGGACCCATAGAGGATTAGTGTTGAATTAGTATAGTGAAACATGCAAGTAAATTTTAAGTGGTGGATATGTTAGTCAGTTATTTGGATTCGGAAGGATAGAAGAGGAAATAAGGTTTGTATTTATATAGCGCTTCTAACCCCTGATGGGGTGTTGAATCGCTTTTTTTTTTGGCGAGTAGCACGCTACTCCGGAAACCCATAAAGGATTAGTGGTGAATTAGTATGGTGAAATATGAAAGTAATTTGAGTGGTGGATATTAATCAGTTATTTGGAGTGAGAAGGATAGCGGAGGGATAGAAGGGAAAGAAAGGTTTGCATTCATATAGCGCCTGTTACCCCTGATGGGGTGTTGAAGGGCTTTTCTGGCGAGTAGCAGGCTACTCCGGAACCCATAAAGGATTAGTGTTGAAAATTAGTATAGTGAAATATGAAGTAATTTGAGTGTTGGATATGTTAGTCAGTTATTTGGATTGAGAAGGGTTAGGGAGGGGTAAAAAAGAAAAAAGGTTTGCATTTATATAGCGCTTGTAACCCTGATGAGGTGTTGAAACGCTTTGTTGGAGAGTAGCACGCTACTCTGGAACCCATAAAGGATTAGTGGTGAATTAGTATAGTGGAATTAGAGAAGTGAACATGCTAGTCTATTATTTTGATTGAAAAGGATAGTGGAGGGATAGAAGAGTGAAGGATTTCTTTTTTTAGGTCATAGCAGTAGGAGGAGGCTTTTGGATGAGTAAAAGGGTTTTTGGAGGGGAAGACTCAGAGGGAAGAGTTTAGAAAGGTTTGTTTTGGGGGATCGGTACAGTAAAGGAGGTGTCAGAAGATGCAAGGAGGGGTAGAGTAGGAGAGAGTCAAGAAAGGGTTATTTTGGGGAACATAATAGTGGTATGGCGTTTGGGAGTAATGAGAGAGAGTGGGTGTAGAGGATATAATGATAGATGTATAGGGTGAGATAGGGTAGTGAATTGGAAAGAGTAGTAGAAAGAAGTTTGAGATGTCAGAAAGTTGGGCTAGAAGATATATTGAGGTAAGTATAGGCTGAGAAATAGGGTAGTGCATTGGAAATGCTAAATTAGAAGAAAGTGATAAATATATAGATCCATAAGTACATTGAGAGTATATAGATGCATAAAGGAGGTAAGTATATGCAGATTAAAGATATTGATCGAGGTAGCGGATGAGAAATAGAGTAGTGCATTGGATAGGCTTTTTCAGGAGAAAAGTAACAGACACACAGATCCAAGTACATGGAGGTACATAGATGCCCAATGGAAGCAAGTACATGTAGACCAAAGAAGATTTTTTTTTTCTTTTGTTTTTATAACAATTATTGTACATGTTTATACAAACCAATACACGAAGATAGGCACATATCTATAGTGAAAATCAATGCTTATGTACTTAGGGACAAATACATAGGGTGGGTATTAATGAATGGGACAATGGGCAGCATTCCTGGCCCAGGTCCCGACCAGTTTCGACCAGGCTCAAACAGGCACTCACCCTTGTCCTCTCCGCCCGGGCTGAGACGCCCTAGGCCTCAGAGTTTTATAGCCCTAGTAATGAGGTGACCTCTTCAGCCAATGGGAAGCCTAGCCCTAACCCTATCCAATCACAACACTAGCCCTAAAATCTAGAGACAATAGAAGACAAGGACCTTACAGCCAATCTCTGCCCTAGTCCAAGCACCCAATAACTTTCAAAAACCCTGATCTCTACGTCCAATAGAGGCCCTAGCCCTACCAGTAGTCCCAACTCAAGTCCAAGCAACCAATGGCACAGGAAGCCCTAGTCCCTACTTCCAGTAGAAAGCCTAACCCTACTCTTAGTACCACACCTAGTCCAGCAACCAATGACACCAAAAGCCCTAATCGCTACTTCCAATTAAAGGCCTAGCCCTAGTCCCAACAACCAATAACACAGGAAGCCCTAGTCCCTACTTCCATTAGAAATCCTAGCCCTAGTCCCAACCCTACATTGATTGAATCACAGACCCAGAAACCAATCAGAACCCTCAAAAACCCAACAAATGAGGACACTAACCCTAATCCAATAGAAACATCAGATACAACCTCCAATCAGTGTATACATGTACCTACCACTAGCAGACTATATAAGGTCTCAGCAACCTCAGACAAGGTTTGCTGGCCAGGGAGTTGGGAGCTGCTTCTCTTGTTCAGAATCTCCTAGGAGACAGACAGGCTCAATCCACACTTTGGACTTCTGCAGGTAAAGGCCTCACTTGTCCTCTGAAAATAGTGTTTGTATAAAACTTTACTCCCTCTCCTGGACAAAAAACGAAGTGCACAGTCCCTATTAAACACAGTTTAAACAGCACACAGAAGATCACTGCTGCCTCAGGGCACACTGATGTAGAATATCCCTCTTGCGGGGGGAAGGGGGGCTGGTTTCACTGACTTGTTAACACAAAATGGTGGCTGGGGGTGCACGGTTTAACATACAGGTCTTTGCACAGAGACAAGGGGAAATTTGGAGGGAAAACTGATAGTCACCGGGAATGAGAGGGAAAAACTACAGAGATTTAGGACTGCAAATCCCACATTTCAACACGTTAAATGGAAGCAATCATGGGCAGGAAAAACCACAAGTTTGAACACAAAACAGGTTATTAAATATGCAATCACGGGTAGGTTAAAACTACAATTTTAAACTGTAACAACCACAAGTACATCTACTGTCTGATTTTATGTTTTGTGGTTTTTATTGTGTACGAGATGCTATATGGTTTTCTCATCTTATCGAGGGGGAACAATGCTCAGATACTATTGTAATTGTGTTTTGATGAACTTTTATGATTTGTTTTATTCAAATCGAATTAAGATTAATGAGGGTGAAGTAGATGTTCAACGTGTATCCAAGTGAATTCACGTTCATTGAAAGTTGGAGTTTGAAGCTATCTAGGTTCATGCCATTTAGCCAGGTCTGTACAATTTCTTGCTTGTTGTTCCTGTCAAATGGTGGATACATTTTATTGAATCTAGAGTCCTCTTTTCGTGTTTACCATAACTGTGGTAAAGTGTTTAGAATTATGATGCACTAGATAATGGATGGGACTGGACTAGTCCTTCCCTCTTCCTTTAGGAATGAATTGGCGTTTACCTCAACATGGACTACCATGTTCTAGGTTGCCCTTCAACTGCTGGCCGGATGTCTCTGTGCAGGCTGTAAGGAAATGTCCATTGAGCAGTAGTAGGGCACTGTCTTCCCCAGTGGTGACTGATGGAGTGTGTAGCCACTTTGTTCAGTATTAGGTTCTGCTGTTTAGGCGATGGTGCTGCAGCGGACAGGAACTTCACAGTCAGCACAAGAATGCAAGTGAGGGCCACACCACACTCTTCTTACTGTAGGCTGAGCATAGGCACTCTATTGTTGACAGTTATCAGCACTGCAGCTCAGAGGAATACTGTGGTCAGGGAGGGAACACAGCTGAGGCCATATGGAACACTTCTAACTTGAGTCTTTCCAAAACTGTCAAGCATGGGTTTTATGATGAAAAATAATGACTTGAAGTTAAGCATAGATGTGTCAGAGATCTTGATAATTGGAGCCACAATCTCTATTTGGTCCAGTGCTTGGTTACCTTCTTCTATTTACAGAGCACCAGAGAAGTTTCTACCGGATGGAAATCTAGATATCATTTTTTATCACCTTCTTTACAGTGCAAATTGCCAAACTTACATCATCTCATTTCTTGGCTTTTAGAACATTGAGTCTGGTGTCTTGCTGTAAATCAGTAACATTGGCAGTAATTGCTTCTTGGATGGATTGTGTCAACAGCGTTGTTGGAAAGTGGATTATTATTTGGGGTGGGCAAGTCTCCACCTCAAAGGAGAAGGCCACCACCTGCAAGATGTCGCACATATTAAATAAAATAAAGGTGTGCTTAACCCTTGGCAATGTGACACAAAGCAGTGAGGCTTTAAGTAAAACAATCAGTAAACCAGAGTCCTCAAACCGTGGGGCACTTCCCCCTCGGGGTCTTTGGATGTATTGCGGAGGAGGGAAGGGATAGCAAATGCCTCAACAAGTACTTGTTAATGAAGATGTCCTGGAAGTCCAACTTTGTTCATTTGGCACGTTTTCGGCCTATCTTAATTCACATGTAGCATTGAGTTAAAGTATGGAAACTGTGACCCTGAGTGCCATGGCAGTGGGGTCAAAAACATGGCTAAAAATCACTAAGCATTCTTTAAGTATCTGGGGGCAGATTTACAAGCCTCTTGCACCACTTTTGCGTCACTTTTCCCATGTTAAAAATGACGCAAAAGTGGCGCAAGGGGCTTGTAAATCTGCCCCCTTGTTGCTTTTTTTACTTTCAGATAACTTCATAAAAATGAATGCACAAACCTTGGAAAAAAATTATTGCAAGTTGAACTAATAGGTTGGAAATGCACTCTTTATGTTATGAAATCTCCATTGGTTAATTGTATCATTGCAGATGTCTGTTTGATCAGAGTGTCACAGAATTAAATTCTGGTTGGCTTAGCAGGGGATACTGACTTGTGTGTTTATAGTGCTGAAGGTCGTAGGCTGTAGCAGAAAGCAAAGTGACTATTCAAGTATTTATTTTAAAACTGTATTACACACAGGATAAGATAGGCTGCTGTAAAATGATTTGGGGGCATATTTACAAGCCACTATCGTCATAGGAACATCACTTTTTTGACGTTCCTGTGGTGATACAGGCTTCGCCTTATTTTCAAGGCAGTGTTAAGCCACATAACGTGGCCTAACGCTGCCTTGTAAATAAGGCCCCCTTTCACGAGATACCTAACGTGAAAGGGGCGGGCAATGGGTGTTGCGGTGGCCGTTCCGCCGCAACACCCATTGATTTTGACATTTTCCCCTATTTACACGGGTGGCGTAAATAGGAGGCAGCGCCAAAATTAAGACCAAGGAAAACGTGGTCATAACGAGGAGAAATGCTTTATTTCTCCACGTTTTTGCTGTTTTTATGTATGCTGTATTGTGCAGCACACATAAAAACAGCAAAAAGCCATGTATGATTGTTTATGTGCAGGAAGGTTTTGCTTCCTGCACATAAACAATCATTTTAAAAATGACGATTTGCAACTTCTATGTGTGTTGCACAAAGCAGCACACATAGAAGTTACAAATCGCCATTTAAGATTGTTTTGTGCAGGAAGGGACACCTTACTGCACATAATTAATCAATCCCCACAAAGCAGTATAGTGCAAGGGGGCTTGCGTTGGCGCTAGGCAGCTAAATTTAGCGCCAACGCAGGGCTGCACCGTATTGTTGTAAATATGGGGCAGCCCTGCATTTCAGAAGTGGTGAAGCGCTGCTTTAAGCCAAGGAGGCCAACGTCACGCTCCGTCACTTTCTTGTAAATATGCCTCTTACTATTTAAGATAAAACAAGTGCTTTCAAATTATATATTTTAGTAATAGGTAATCAGACTGCACCCAGTGCAAACATTTGTATAAGTGCCCATTAAAAGTACACTTTCCAGAACTCAGCTAATAACACTCATTCAATATCTCTCAAAAAGAATATATCTTTGTCGCCAAGAGATTCCATCAGTTAAAGCCTGTGCTAGTTCTGAAGCAGCCTTTGCATTTGGTGATTAACCAATTGCACACATTTACATTTCTTTTAAGTAGCATGCACTCTTGTGAGATGGCCTATTTCTTCTTTAGCTCTTTGTCCTTCCCTAGGCTTCACAGCATAGGGGAACTGCTGGCCCTAACCCCACCTTACCTTCACATTCACCCAGAGGTACCTCAATGTCCACATTAATCAATCAAGGATGGTTGGTTTTTAACAAAAAGTATGTGAACTGTTTTTGCAAAATTAGAGAACCATGGGTGTCGGTCCTCATAAATCCTGCCCACTTCAACTTCTGTTCACATGTACATGACCTTTCAGATGAGTCGAGGTGGTGACCGGGAGACTAGCAAGGTCTTGTTCAGACAAAGAGCCCTGATTGTCTGGACCACTGTGGCCTCAGAGTAATAGCCTACGAGAGAGGAAAAGAGCGAGCTGTGTGGATAACATCAAAGAGATGGCCCAGAAGCAAGGGGGCTAATATTTTTTGTTTACAAATGGAAATTGACATCTTCCTCAGAGAGATGCACTGAGGAGGTTTTGGCAATATTGAGGCTTCTTTTTTGTTTAAAAAAGGCCATTCAGTGCAGCAGGTGCTGTGGCACTGGGACCAGGGTTTTGAGTGCACAGCACCCGTTTTTGGCTGCCTTATTAGCAAAAGGGGGGGGGGGTTGGGGTGAACCTCAATTTCCCTGCTAGCATTATGGTTGCGGTGAACCTTGTTCACAGGGACCACGGCCCAAGCAACAGAGGGGGGAGATGTGAGGCTTATTCCCCATACTAGTTTTTGTGTACTCAAATGGGCTTGAAGCTTGCTTATGGTCTCAGACCTAGGAGTGATGGCCTAGTGGAGTGGGCAGTGAAGACAGCCTGCTTCTCAGGGCTGGAGCAATCAATAATGCTACAGATGGAGTGACACTGGGGCCCAGAGGTGAGAAGGACCAGCTAAGCCCCTCATTTTTCTTGCTAGTGTTAGGGGTGAGGGCACCCATGCTGCAAAGAGGGGGCAATAAGTGGGAACTAATTTTTTTCTGAAAGATACAGGGAGCGTGTTTAAAGGAGGGGGTGATGGTCAGACATGGTGGGGAAGGGATGAAAGAGGCGCAGGACAGATCCTGCTACTCAGGGCTTCAGCTATCATCAGTGCAGTTACATTGGGATCCAGGAGTCTGATGGGCTCACAACACCCCAATTATGGGGCATAGCGTTTTTTGCTCAGTTTCTGTTTTTGTTTGATATATTTGCTCTCTCATTTACTGTGGATTATGAGCTACATGATTAATACCCCTAAAATGATCTCGTAAACTCTGCCCCCTGCACTCAGCTCCGTGCCTCTTGCCATAAAATTATTGAGGGTGCCCGACTTCAAAACATTTTGCTTGGGAGTGGGCCTCATAGCAACACAGTTTAAAGACCTCTGGTGTAAAGTATTAAGCCGAAAAAAAACAGATGAAAAAGTGACACAGAACAGTGAAATAAGACAAAAACAACAAAAAAACAGTAAGAGGAAGTGGAGATAAGACTTTTGAAGAATTAAAAACAAAAACTCCGAGAAAAATGTCACGCCCAATGTAAGTCTATGGTTGCGGTAGACCAGGACCAAGGTGCAATTTCAGGCCAGTTCCAGTAAAAGTCTGAAAGTCAAAAAGTTTGGAAAGGGACTTTCTCGAAGGAAAACATTGCAATGACTTCTCATTCCCTACTCAGAATGGGACCTAGTCAATTTTTGAGGATAACAATCTTGTCCGTGTGGGACGCTGCTGAAACTGTAGCTGCCACTGTTATGTTATGTTACATAGATTTATTGAGCACGCAGCTACCCAAACATGGGCTGCACAGCACTAGCAGACATTATGACAAGAAGTAATATGATGACTAATTAAACAGGTGTGTCTTTAATTACTTTATAAAGCTCAAGAGATTGTGGTTTGCTCGGAAATGTATGGGGATGGAGTTCCATAGTGTGTGTGCCAAGTATGTGGCACCGAAGGCCAGATTCCTGATGCAGGTTTTTTTTTGTGTACTTCAGGTTGGTGTTGCTGACGCTCTGAATCTTTTGTGGTTTCTCACTGAACATTTCCAACACACAACTCATTATGGGACCTACTCATTTTTTGGGAGGTACAGAGATCTCCACATAGGATGAAGCGGAAATTCAATCTGACGCTGTGGAACTGGCAGTCGGCAAATCTAGAGCTCTGGAAGAAAAGTTTTCAAATGTTTCCAAACTTTCTTCTGGTGCCCAAACAACCACAGTCTAGGCCTGTTTAAGCCTTTTCAACGGTTCAAAGGTTTTACATGTCCTTAGATAGGCTAGTCTTGCAGGATTTGACAGAAAGGGCAGCTGTTCCTACTCTGAATATTCTGCTAAGCTCAGATGCATCATTCCTGTCCATTCTGATTGACTAGTCAATCAAAGCAGTCTATTGAATTGCTCTTAGAATTCTTTTCACACCTCATTACAGGCAGGGCAACAGCTGCAGACTATAGCTAATTAGGCTAAAGTGGTCTAGGCAACTAAATATAGCTTTTTTGAGAGTTCAATTTCTTAACTAGCTAGTAAAAAAAGCGACTCTACCAATGTATTCGATTTGTTTTGAAAACTGTTAGTAAAAGTTACTTTTCTGTAGCGGTTTCCTACTGGATAATGCAGAAATAGTAATTTAATCTACTGTACCAGTATTTCCTATATGAATAGCTAAACCTAATACAGTAATGTTGGACATGGCCCTTCTTAGGGGATTTCCCTAAAATGTTTTTTTCCTCTTGGTTTTGGCAAATTCTCTTTTCGTGGCCTTAAGACTCTTGGGACTTTCCCACTGCAATGCAGTGTAAAAGCGTGTGCACCCTTCCTATGCACGGTAGGAAGTTGTGCGTGCTTACCTGATGTTTTTAGACATGCCTCAAGCCTGCCATTGCAGTCCTAAGTGCGCAAACTTGCACCTATGATGTTTTTAAACATGTCTTAAGCCTGCCATTGCAGGCCTGTGTGTGCGCAAGTGCACATATGATGTTTTTAAACATGCCTCCAGCCTGCCATTGCCGGTCTGTGTGCGTGCACTTGCACCTATGATGTTTTTAAACATGCCTCAAGCCTGCCATTGCAGGCCTGTGTGTGCGCACTTGCGCTTAAGCTCAGGTTGTCCTTTCTAAACCACTGGCCAATCCTGAAGGGACCTTTCCCTACCACTAGAGCACTCCTAGGTTAAGTCTTGAGGGGTGAATCAAGTGGTAGGTGAAAGGCAGGGCAGGTATAGATGTGTGTTCCCTGCCCAGATAGTGATGAATACTCGTGTGTTTTCATTACCTATGAGATTTGCTCTTCTCACAGGTTAACATAGGGGAATAGTTGAAATTACTTCAAGCTGCAATAGTGGTTTGCAGTGGAGAAGCCTCATAATGTTTCCTATCATTAGATTCACAATGACAAACCCTCTCCTGTGGTAAAGGTGGATTTGTCATTAATTGCTTGGAAATGCTAGAAAGTGGGAATTTCTCTGCTCTAAAACTCTTTGTGTGCCATTTAGGTTGACATCAGTCCACACTGGAGGCTGGGGGAGCACATCTGTGCATTTCTCCAGCGACAGCTATAAACATTGGGCATACAACTGGAATGACAGACCTCTGCCATTTGAGGACCTGGCTGGATAGACTGGAGGGAGAGGTGTTGACACTTGGGCTCTGGGGAGCCAGATCATGACCCCACTAAAGAGTAAGATCTGCATTCCACGGCCTCATGACAGGACTGAAATTTAGGGGAGACATCTGTGGTTCAAAGGGAAACCCTCTGAACCGCTCCCAACACCAAAGGCACACTACAGTATAACTACTGGTGCTATACTTTAGCAGGGGAGAGATACACTTGTGGGGACATTGGAATGGACATCCTGGAACTGCCTCGTGTACCCTGCCAGAGGAAACTGTGCACAAGGAGGATTACTGCCAATGAAAGGGACTGTGCACCCTTCCTGAATAGTGGCTGTTCTGGGCTCACAAGCTGCTGCTGTGTGGCACCCTGAAGTGTGCTCTCAAATTGCTTGTTGGCTTGCCCCCTGTTCTCTAGTGGGGGTCTCAGGGACCTCCTGCAAAGAACCCACACCGTCTACGTGTGACACCTGGAGAGTGGTGCCCTCTTAAGTGCCCACATCATCTGCTGGTTCCAACTGGCCGTGCGGCGTGAGCGTGAACTAAGTATTGTGCCTGAAGACCGGATTGCCTTGTGTGGAGCCCCAAAAGTACTGCCCGCATCTAAGGAGTGTGGCCCCAGCATCATGGAGGCTGTGACCGGTTGCGGGACCCCGCGTGGCCCCCTTCATCAATCTGGCCACATCTCGCTTGTGCGACACGCCGACTGCATGCTCATTACGTGCGGTGTCCAATTCACAGGTTGTGACCCTCGGAGGGAAAGCGTACCCGTAGTAGAGCCTCATTCTACCTCGTGCAGCACTGCTAAACTTGCGCCTGTGTGTGGGACCGGAATTGTCTGGTGTGACCTATGTGAACGTGCACCAGCTATTAATCTCCAACCCGTGACGTAGAGAAGTCGGGGTTAGCTGATAGGTGGAGGAGGGCTTGGGCCACAGTGTCTGCATTTGTATTATCAACGGACCTGCCGGATATCAGTTGCACCGCATTATGGTGCTGTGTGCGTGCCCTCCATATGGACCTCCCTGATTTCCGTTACACTGCTGAGTGTGTGGGAGTGACTGCATGAGGACTGCCTGTTAATAATTACACCGCACGGCGGTGTTGCGTTACACGTTGATTTCTTGCCAAATGACTACTACATTTGACATTGGTTTTTACCAGTGCGGTCTTGCCCCACGGTGTTGTTTAAAAGTGTTGTAATTAACTGTGTGTACACATTTCTGATATTGTTGTGATCTGGGGTGCACCCTATAACTGTGTGGTATTGAATTGTGATAATTGCCAGGGTGGGCCTAGTTCTGACAACGTTTCACACCGCATAAGTCTGCTGGGGGTAAAGTAGAATCTTTCCCAAGTGTCCATACTACTGATGTCATTTTAACACGGTTGGGCCTAGTACTGCTAGTAATAGTTCCAAAGGTAATTAATGCCCAGAAATACATGATGTTCATGCTGTGTTAATTAATGTGTGTGTTGAAAACAAACGTTATTTACATACACCACATGTAAAGTCTCTTTTGTGATAATCAGTCTATTTATTGTGTGAGAGTGCTGTGCCAATGTTTTTAAACATTGCCTCTGTGATAAGCCTGACTGCTCAGTGCCAAACTACCCAAGGCTGAGCGCAGGTTATACAGTGAGTGTAATCACCCACCCCTGACGGAAGTGGTACGTTCTGCCTGGCTAGCGCACAGCGTCAGCCAATCAGAAAGTGCCAGTTCCAACAAGCGAAAATAGCTTTTTGTGATTTATTCACTGTAGATACATGTTAACATTAATTTAGGCAGGTACCACTTCCAGAACTGGTCACCTTACGAGCAATACGGTCAGGGGTGACTTATTTAGCACTTAGAAGTAGGATTTTAGGCCTGTAAATGTTTTTTTATTTATCAGGCTTTTCTGCAGACATGAAACATTGCAGGCTGCAGGGGACCAGCCCTGAGTGGAGGTGTGTGTCATGTTTTCAGGGTCACAAAGTGGATGACAGAATATAGTCCTTCATGTTACACTTAATTTTACATGCCATGGTTGTAGTTGTTGCAACATAAACAATGGCTTTAAAGGAAAATTAAATATGACATTTGGGGTTTTAAGCCAATTTCGACTTTGCTGCAGTGGTCAGAGTGCATACACTGGGCACTGAATAGCAGCGTCCTAGTGTTGGGGTTCAAACTTAACAGCAGATGAGTCCCCCCCAAAAAAATGTAAAACTGTAGGTGACCGCCTAAAAAAGGGCCACTTAGCAATAAGCGTATATTTAGGTCTTCCTAAAAATGACAGTAGCATTTGCAGATTATTCAAAGTATGACGTTTTGTCTTGTATTAGTGCTTCATCATAAGGATCATATTCTCACCACCAGTTCCTTGCATTACAGTACCAGGTTAAATGGCCATTCTTTTCTTTTTCTTTTCTGATAGCAACATCTTTGAATTCAGAACCTTGTAGAGGTCACCGTTCACTCTTTATAAATATAATTTCACTCATGTATTTATTCATTCACACCTGAAACTCACTGAGGGCTGCCTTGTTCAATGAGCATTGTTACCAAGACTCCAGCTGCAGTGGTGGGAGTAGATGGAATGAGTTTGGTACATATTCTCATCTCTATTGGCTTCTTTTCTGGATGGTGCAAGTGGTCATCAATGGAATAAAATAATCAGTCTGTCATAAAGCGCAGCTCTCGGTGACTCCCTTTGAATATCTGGATAAGGCAATTTGTAATGCTAAGGAAGATTGAATTTATATAAACCTTTTTAATAAAGCCTGTTGTGTTTTTGAATACTGAAATGTATGTAATAAAATGAAAACAAAATTAAAAAATATAGCAGTTAATGCTACACTCATTTGTAGATGCTGTAAAGAAGAATTGTCATTGCTACAGAATCCAATAGTACTCATCTTACTGATCCAGGAAGGTGAAATGCTTACTTTTCAGATCACCAAATTAAGCCATAGTTCAGCATTACGAACCAAACATCACTGTTCCATCCTCCCACCATAGTTTTTATTAAAAAAAACTCACATAAAGGATTCTGTGTCTGAATTAGAAAACAGCATCTTTCATCAAAATGCCAGAATGGCAGAAGTGACATCACTCACCGTTTGGCTGTGCCCTAATGCCAACGTCATCTGATGGGTGACTGTCATTGATCTAGGGGTTCCCTTTGCCAATGGTTATAGTTTCTACAATATGCTCGGGCGTTACAAATGTGGTAAAGGGTGTCCCTTAAAATTCTGAATCCCATCAGGGGAAGTTAGACTTCAGTTCCTGTGTTTACACTGGGCAGTTGTATGTGCCAATACTGATAACAATCCTGTCTTTTCTTCAGCTTTGGCTGTTTTTTCTACCTTGATTTATTGGGATGTATCAGTATTTTGGAATGAGACATGCACACGTATATCTAGAACTCATGTAAAACCCTAATGCATATTCTATGACCATTAGTGCCTTTATTTAGATGCGGATTCCTCCTTTCCATTTGAAGTATTTACGTACTCCAACTTAGGTCTTGGGCTCTAGACTCTGGTCTTGGGCCCAGACTCTAACCCTAAACCTGAATTTGTCTTTGATATCTTGACAGCAGTACGTTTACAAGTGGTATTTGTGATAGCAGCCCTTTGAACACCATAAGCCATGGTGAAAATGTTAATGATTCATTGCAAACACTGAGAAGATAAGTGTGTCATTACACATTCAGGTAGAACAGAATAATTAATTGAATTGCTTTCTGTATCCATGTTTCTATACTCCTGTGTGAATGAACGTCTTAAGGACTGGGCATAATCTCTTAGAGCCTCACTTCCTGGCAGCTGGGGTTGTAAGTGGCTTTAATGGTCTTGTGTGGATACCTGTAAGTAGAAAATATCTTCTGATTATCATCTCAGTAAGATTCACTAGTTGGATAATTAACCGCTTACATTTGAGGAAGCAAATGACAATTCATGACAAAAGGACGCACTTAATACCCTGTATTTTTTTAGTCTGGCATTAGCCAAGAACTTTCGATTTTACTAAAATGATATGTATAATATACTTACTTAAAGAGGCTTTCAGCTGGCTCTCTTCATCCATTGGTCTTTTGTATCATTCACAATTGGCTTCCACTCACTCCAGCATACAGCATGGGGCAATGGATCAGCCTACTTCAGCCCCTGGTTAACATAACTTTGAGTAACTGCAGTTTGTTTTACGTTATAATTGCAATAGTATTGCCTTGTGTTTCTACCAGATGTTACCACAGGCCGCTTTGCTTACTTTATCAGTTCCTGTCTCCTGCCAATGCTGTTGTGAATTAATTTTGAAGTGTCCTTTGTTTATCTGATTGCTGGTATTACAGAGCATGACAGATTGCAGTCATTATAAACTGTTCTGTTTTCAGTTATACACGTTTTACAATGCAGGCAGTGCACAAACTGAAATCTTCAATATTATATTCAGTATTATACATGTGAATTCACAAGCAGGCAATTCTCCAGAACACGTTTATTTTTTACTGAAGTTCACCAATGGTTCTTTAATAAACTTTGTCCAGGAAGAACATCAGCATTTACTGTGTTTAATTCACAGCACATGTAACACTTTTTTTTTAAAGAAATTATTTCCTTCCTTCTTTCTTTCCTTCTCCTGTCTTTTCTTCCTTCTTTCCACCTTTCTTTCTTGGGCAATTGTCTCTCCTGAAGCCCAAACATCTGCATTATTAAAGTGAAGCTGACAGAAGCGGCCTCAACAGTTGGAGGTGAGAGGAATCTTTCAGAAGGAAGGTGTGTAGTAAACAGTCCACTTGCTAAATATGTCCTACAAATGAGAAAATCAGCAGAACCATAGCTGTTGCTTTTTCTGAATTATTTAAAAAAAAATTAATACAAATTCACTGTATTACACAGAATAAAAACGAATTAATTTAATCTATGACAGGGTAAAAGGTAAGTTGTATAACAAAAGAGAAAAAATAATGGAAAAAAAAACAATATCACAATGGATTGTTCATAAATTCATCCAATGGAGAAAACCAAGGCAAGTTATTAAATCAAGGTTAGATAGTGAGGAAATGTCTAGATTCATTCCTCTCTTTGTATAATTAACCCACTCCCACAAGTGTGATAGGATAATGCAGTTGATGACTTCCACTTACATTACTTTTCATTTAAAAACCTTTAGGTTTATAAATAAGATGTGAATCTGATAAATCTTCTGTTATCGGAAGTATTTTGGAATTGTCCTACATACTAGTCTCCAAAAGGTAGTAACATTGAAATATCAGGTGTGCTAATGAGCTGACATCTTGGTTACATTTGCAACATGCAGAGGATTTCAGTAGTTTGGGGTAAAGCATTTTACAAGGAGTTTTTAGCACACCATGCATTAAAAAGTAATTAGTTTGTTAAACAAATTATGGTATAAAGCCTCTAAGATTATATTTACTAAAATTAAATAACGCTAACTAATACCAAAAAATAACTGTCAAACACTTTTGCAGCATTTAAAGGATTTAAAGGTAAAAGGCCAAATGGATATCAAAATTGGAAAGTTTACTAAAATATGGCTGACAATCTGGCACTATCAATTGAGCCTGGTATCAGATCTATCTTTTAGAAAAACAGACTGATCAGCATGATTACTTACAGAATTACCTCTGCCCTGTACTTAATTTGTAAACAAATAAGTGCCATGTCCAAAGGTGTTCACAGAGGCAACTGCAATCTGAAGGTCCAACTGCCCCTGCCAGTGCTGCAAAATGCCAGTATAACTGTTAGTTACTAAACATCACTCTCTAACAAATATGTCAAGTTGGTCTATTCGGTATTACAAAAAGGTCTAAATTATTACTTTGATTTTAATGCATGTTAATATTTTAAACACTTTGCTGCTTTGCTGTGCTTAAACATAGAAAGATAGCGCTACTATGTGGTGGACTGTCAGCAGTAGGTGCCGGTATCAAGCACCTGCAAACACCGGTACAAATTAAGCACTGCCTCTGCCAAACACCAAGCCAATATTCAATACAGTCCAAATTGTTTGGTGCTGATTGCTTCTTTGATTTCAAATGTATACACTTCTCAATCTAAATAAGTATTATTTTCATCTGAAAGTTTCACTAAGTCCAAAATGGTGGTGAGTAAAAGAAATGAAATTCACTGACAATAACCTCGACAGAGACAGACAAAAAACTGGTCTTTTTTCCAATAAAAGGAATTTTGTTTTCTGTCATTTTTAATCTGTAAATAGTTAACAAGTAAAGGCCTAGTTGGTTGGAACCTAATTTTGATTTTACTTACAATAGAATTATACACATACCTTAATTTTTGAAAGGGAAATAAACAGCAGTTATCTTTAACTTGTTCAGTAAATTTGCTTTCTTTTTCTAATTGTTCAATTCTAATATTAAGCTTTTTATCATGGTTGGCCATTATGAAATGACAACCCTATGCACAGTGGCTTTGAAAGCAGTCCTGTTTACACCAAATGAGGAGATACTGGGATAATGTTCCACAAAATAATTTAGGATTGCTTAAAAGCAATATCCGACTCTATACGGCATCTAGAATGTTGAGATTAAAACTCTGATATTTTTTTATTAAAATAATTCATAGCATGACAAGAAATACACATTGGATTACTGACAGTCTTAGAGACCGAATGTAAAAACTAACTACAAATCAGAAGGTAAATAATACAAAAACATGTTTGGTGCTCATTTGAGAAAGGGTATGCTCTTTAGATGTAGGATAACTTTTTTTGGGGGGAGGGGGAGTTTTATATAGTGGGAACTCAACCCAAAGGTATCGGAGCACTTTACATGAGCACCAGTTGCGTTGTAGAAGGACACATTAATTTTTGTTAGGCACAGGGAGAATAAGTGATTTGCCCAAGAATCACAGGATGTTAAGCGTCCCTGCCGAGACTCGAACCTTGTTCCCTAACTTCGAGGTCGACAGCTCTAGCCGTTAGGCCACATCCTCTTAAACGCCAAGGATTACATTTTATTGTGTGTCATAGGTCGTATTGGTGAAATTTACCATATTGCTCTTGGGCTGTCTAAAGGGAACTTTTGACATCCTATCCAATAGTGGGTCTATAAATAAGGCAAGTCTCCACCTGCACCAATTGGGAAATTTCCCAGTTCAAGTAACATCGAAGTACTACCTTAGCAAAAGATGGGTCATCCACAGTAGGATAATAAATGTTTCATCCAATAAACTGTAAATTAGCAACCTGCACTTTTCCCCAAACTCATCTCACTTCTATGTCTAATTTGTGATCTGCTGCAGTTAAATTTGAGATCTTATGAAATTCAACGGCTGCACCATTTTTCCCATAAGCTGGTGAAGCAAAAGAATTAGAATAAGAATACTTACTGATAGAAAATAAAGTGATATTAGGTGTTTGTATTTTCTGTAATAAAACTATATCACACTTTAACTTCTAAAAGTAATCAGACATTTTACATTTCTTAGCAGAATTCCTGAAGTCTTTAACATTAATGGATGAAATCTTTAAAACCTTACATTTTATCCTGGATTACGAATAAATAAAAAGAATGTATATCTTAAATGTAGTATAAACAAAATATCTAAAAATATTAAAAAGAATAAAACAATAGATTGTGAGCAAACACAAAAACAAAGAGGAAACAGACAAAACTGTGTGGCATACAGACAAACACATAATTGGCCAAATAAATAGCCAAAACACTCATATGTAGCCTAACAATTGACAGCAATATAGAAGGGTCACAGCAAAGTCTCCTAAAATAAGATAACTGTCATTAATTCTGGAAAAATACTATAAACATATTAATATTAATTATATATCCTTTTTTCTTAAATTAGTTATGGTAAGTGCCTAGAAATGTCAGCATAAAGTTTTAGTGCAGCCAGAGATGTTGCACATACAGACAAAATGCACAAAATGTTTTCAAGTAACCAGTGAAATAATGGAATGGAAATCAGATTTATAAAGTACAAACATATGCCCTGAGGCATCATGGCGCTAACCAGAAACAAAAATAGGGAAGGAAGAAGACAGACTAACCAAGATTAAAAGGCCAAGTCTTAAAACTCATCCTGAAAGAAGACAAAGATGTACAGGACTTCAAATGTAATTTGAAGGGGTGACCAAACTGTGTGCTGAAACAGAGTGCAGGGCTCTTGGGGGAGTGTACCAGATTAATTTCTTTTGTAGATCTACTGGACTCATGCCATGCAAGGCCTTAAAAGCTGTGCATAGAGCCTTGAAATCAATGCGCTTGTGCACTGGCAGCCAGTGAAACTGAACTAGGGCCTGATAGATAAATTGGTATTTGGGAATACCTGCTAGCAAGCGAGCTGCAGCATTCTGCAAAATCTGTAGCTTATTGAGTAACCGCTTCTGCAAGTTAATATACAGAGCGTTACAATAATCAAGTTTTGAAAGGGTGAGGGCAGTAATTGCGTGCGTGCGTGTGTGTGTGTGTGTATGTTGGTGTATGAAGTAAATCTCAGCAGATTAAATATATTGTCTTCTTTAAGCTGGTGATTATTTGTCTTTTAATTTTTTTGTTTGTGCATGATGAGTTAATGTGAATGCCTCATATTCAATAAATATTGTGCTATTTCTAGCGGGCATAAGTGTGATAGAAGACTGAGGTAATGCTGTTCTTACATGCCACAGTATAAACTAACAGCTTCTTCAAAATCCTCAACAACAGTACAAGCTAGATCACAGTGCTATATTTCTCACTGTGGCAAACAGAACATACAAGTAAGCAGTCAATACTGGAGAGACAAAGCTCAGAAATTAAAACTTGCACTGTAATGTTGAGGAAAAGTTATCACAGTGCTAAATTATTAAAAACCTTGCCTTGAAAATCCTGGTGAAAAAAAAAGTAAATAACACGTCCCTCAGTGCTAAACGTAGTGCATGTCCATTAACATGGTTATTTTAAGGGTTTAGATATATCAGCGAAAGCCATTAGTAGAGTTAGCAAAATGAGTTACCAATAATGCCTGCTTCCAAGAAATGTTCAAAAGATTGAAAGCAATGTCAGTTAATAATTAAATTGTCTTTGGTGTTCTTTTAATTCATGTATTTCAAGTCACAGTAAACACACCCTTAGTGAAAAAAAAATTATGCTTGCTGAATGTCAGACACTTCATGTCTCTTTCTTCCACCATCCTGTATTTCCTATGTCTTTATCTTACTCTTGCAGGTTATCTTGTTTGCCGCCTTTCTCCCTTTATCACTGTTTTGCTATCTTTCTCTTCCTCATTCTTTCTCCCTTTATATGTCTTTCGTTCTCTTGCTTTATTTTGAAGTCTGGTGATGGAAACTGGTGCTAGGAATTCAATTAATTATCCTATAAGTCTGAATATTCTATTTCGTTTTCTTCTTTGGATGGCAGACCTTTCAGAAGCATGAGATAAGTTAAACCTGAAGGAAGAAAAACAAAACAATTTTAGTCTAGAGTATAGCTGTATTTTCACTGTGGATAAATGAAGTACAGTTAATTATGCTCTGGTTATGGCAATGTTTGATACTTTATGTACTGTCTCTCTTTCACTTTGCATAATAAATTACACCACTATAAGAAAATGGTTTATTAATTGGGGAATCCACCACAATTATTTCTTGCGGACAAGCTTGTTGAGGTAAAATACAGTTTCAATATTTTAAACATTGGAACAACCCCCTTGTAGCTATGTTACAGAGCAGACAGGCTTAACTTCAAAAAATGTATAAAGTATTTAAACATTAACCAAACATTTACATGTCAAACCACAACACAATACAAATCCCACAACTAATGTAGAAAACAGAGGACTGTAATGAGCAAAATGACATCAAAATGGCAAAAATCCAATAAGGGAAATGGAAATATGAATTTTGAAAGACTCAAGGCAAAAAATGTCAAGGAAAAGTAAACCCCCAATCGGTAGACACAAACACTGCAGCTGACCGGGACGGAGGCACTATTTTAGGCTGACTGCGATGAAGTGCAGGTTGGATATGCCAAGTGTGTCAGTCCTGGTCTATGAAATGGAAGTCGAAGCTAGCAAGCTATAGCCGAGAAAGTCCTCTCGAAGCCGGATAACCGCTGAACAAGATACAGCTGGAAGCTGTTGGTTTTGGCGGGAAAAGCCCTGAGCAGGAGAAATTCAAATTTCGTGGTAGATGACATCCTCACGTCCAGCAAAATTGTTTAGCTCTTTTGCCCAAAAGATTTATACCTTTGAACAAAGGGGCATATTTGCAAGAACTGGCGCATAGGCACCGTTGCTTCAGATTTCTTGCGCCTGCCACAAATGCCCTAACGACGCCATGGATGCGCTGTATTTACAATACAGTGCTCCGAGGGACAAGGATTCACGGATTTGTGAGAAATTCTGACGCATCTGTTGACGCTAAAGTGACGCACTGCTGGAGTTGTTCGTAAGACTGACGCAACTCCAACTATGCAAAAGAACACAGGGACAAGTCCCATGTTAAAAGCCCTACGTCAATCCCTACGGCTGATTTGAGAAGGTGTAGGGATTTTGACGCAGTCAAGTCATGGAGTGACACAGTGAAAAGTTGTAAATTTCACTGCGTCAGTTCTACGTGGCTTTTAACATGAGAACGCCTACCCTGCATACATTATACCTGGCACAGGTATGTGACGCAGGCCGACACAAATTGACACATTGTGCCCAATGCATCAGTTTGTAAATATGGAGCAGTGTGGAGCTGCATAAAAACAAATGACACTGCAGCAGCACTAGCACCTTGTAAATATGCCCCTCAGTCTTTTTCTGGCGCTCAAAATCCTCTAGTGAGGCAAACCTAAAGCTGAATCGAACTGTGTGAGATCCAGATTATGTTTAGGAGGTCTTGGTAGTGCAAATATTTTCCAAATCCCAACTTTTCAGTTTCTGGAGTAGCTTTTCTTGGTCACTTCTGGGTTCGCTAGAGAGCCAGCAGCCAACATTGCCGCTTTTTAGTGTTGCTTCGGCAGTCAGGATTACCATCTGACAGTTTGATCAGAAATATGGGGAGAAAATCTACCAGCGATCCGGTTTACTAAACTGAAGAGCCAACGCAGCCCTGAAAATGAGCTCGCTGAGAGTGACCCACGGGTGGGTGCAGTGGAGACAGAGCAGGACCTGCAAGATAGAGTGGCCGTCCTGGATCTGGCTCAATGCAGGCTTTGCTCCAGGCACAGCGAGAGACTACAACGAGGAATGCCGTGGCCTCCAGCTGCTACCTAATGGCATTCCTAGACAGGAAGCGTCTGGCCAAGGTAAGTACATGTTGGCGGCTCAGTCGCACATGGGGACACAAGGAGCTGCCGGTGGTGATGGTAAGGAGAGAAGTGGTGTTTGCTTGGGCCTGACCAGCCGTTTTCATAATCCTACTGTGGTGCCTGGCTCGCGGCTACAACCTCTTAGGCACTTTTCCAATGCACTGAGGCAGACATGTGGGCAAGTATGTGCTGTTTCAACATCTGTGCTTGAACAAATGAGCCCTGCATTTTTTGATCAATGGCTGTGCCCAGAGGCTGTGTCTCACTAATCAGCCTGGGTCTGCCAGTGCCCCTCCACCCGGGTTGCTAGGGAGGGAGGCAGGACCTTCACCAACTTAACAGTCAGGGTTGCACTACAACTGAGATTGAGCTCCAGTGGCTGGGTTGGACACTTATTTACCGGCCCCTGCACCATTCGCTGTTGAGCCGTCGACATTGCTCCTGGTGCAATTAGCAATCACTGTGCATTGGAATATATTCCATATAGCATATTACATTGCTATTTATAAATCTCGGGCTACTCCTACACCAGGGGGAAATCTGATCATAAACAGCTGAGATTTACTTTTGAGACTAAGTGTACACATAAACGACTGAGCAAAGATCACAGAGGCACGACAAGAAGGAGATACCGTAAGGTCCTCAATGGTCCATTCAGACTTAAAAGCATTGCTGCAGCCAATGCAACACAGCCTGCTTTTTTTTTTAGATACCAAAATCGATGCCCTGAGCATCAGAATGGATCATATGTCTGCCAGACTGGATAAAGAGAATCAACTTCTCATGGCCACAGAACAATGCATCTTAGATAGTAAAGAGGACATGCAGGAAAGGGCATGCTAAATGGAAGACATTGAGAAGGCACTGGTGATTATCAAGGCAAAGTCTGAGGACCAGGAAATGGGATCCCGGAGAAATAACCTGCGCAAAGTGGGTATACCCAAAATGACTAACAAGGGTAAATTGGAGAACTACATGGAGACTCTCCTACAGTCTATATTTGGCGTTGAACAGTTCACTCAGCTGTTTGCAATAGAGATGGCTCATCATTCACTGGCCCACGACTCCCAACCGAAGCACTTGCCCAGGCCAAAAATCCTCACCTTATGAACTTTCCACACAGGGACACACTCTATTACAAGAAAAGGGGACCATTCTCCATGAGGGAGACGCTGTAATATTCTTCCCTGACTTCACACTTGCAGTGCAAGAAACACGGCGTAAATATATGCCGGTGATAAAACTACTGCAACAAGCTGCAATAGAGTATGCTATGCTATATCCGGTGTGACTCTAATTCTCAATAGAAGGCAAACAATGCATATTTCAGAAGCCGAAGATGGCTACCAGCTTTTTGCGAAGGGACACAATCATGGAACATGATTTACATATCTGCTACTCCAACAAGAGCCATGCAGTGTAGTGACTCTGATTGAAACAGTTCCATCCTTAATGAGAAATCTACTATACAACATAACAACTTCACCCCATCTCTCAAATGTCTACATTCCCATGAAAAAAAACAGATGCCTGCAATTCACCCCTACCTGTCCAATGATTGAGTGGCATTAACTGGCTGTGCCACCCCATAATGCTGCATGTCTACAAACTCTGCCATACCAGAGAGTATCCATCGGCAAGCTTGCTGTCCCACTGGGTATTTACCACAGTCTTTATTGACAATGGGAGACCCTAGGCAAGTACCAGCTGGGGGACCTCACCGCTCTGTACAGTATGGTTATACCATTCTCTAGCATCCCATACTTGTTTAGACTGAATTTATTGGTTGTTGCTTACCTTATTATAGTAATAGGTTACTTTGTGGGCAAGGGAATGTTGTTGGTATGGTTGGGATGCTGATCTGGGACGAGCATGGGAAGGGAAAGAGTTGTTTGTTAAGATGCTGCATTAGCCAGATGCAATATGACTAGAGCATAAACGGTGCAATACAACTCACACTTTTCAAATCTAGCAAATGGTTTACAAAGGCAAACTTCATGTTAAGTTATCGATTTACACACAAGTGTAATGACAGGTTCACATAAAGATGGTATATTACTGCTACACTGTAACGTCAGAAGCCTACATAATCCACAACAAATGAAGCAAGTGTTACTTAGATCTACACAACATAGATGTCTCCATGCAGGAAACTCACATAAAGCAGGATACTGAAGGCAATATAGTTAGTAGATGGGCAATACATAGATGTGCTTCCTCCTACTTGTACTACTAGCGGGGAATAGTGATTCTAATTAAGAAGGGGGTCCCACTTCAGATTATACGCTCATGCTCCCATGAAAAAGGCCACTTTGTAATAGTACTAACACTGACGATCCGGCTTTCTACACATCGCTCTGGAACAAACTCCTCACAATGACAGCCCAAACCATATTATAGGGGAGCAACCTCATTACCTATCTAAACCCTTGCAATAGACAGATCCA
This sequence comes from Calotriton arnoldi, assembly GCA_963921515.1. Lineage (NCBI taxonomy): Eukaryota > Metazoa > Chordata > Amphibia > Caudata > Salamandridae > Calotriton > Calotriton arnoldi. The sequence continues at coordinate 383,286 of CAWUFW010003937.1, forward strand.
CAGATTGGCAAGACAAGCGGACCACCAAGACCATTTTAGATGGCATGATAGACCTGTGGAGAATACATGAAGGCATAGTTATATCTTCCGTACATAGCTCCTTTCCCCATCCTGGCAACTGGCTAGCGGCTCAGGATGTAAACGACTTGATGCATGATATCACACACCTCCCCAAGACATTACTGGACAACGTACCTGTCTTACTTAAGACGGAGATCCCCATACACATACCAACCCAGTTCATTTGAAGGTTCCGGGATGCAGCTCTAACGGACCTAATGTTTCGAGTCGAGTTGAGATCTAGCATAACAGCATATTTTGAGGACAGTGCAGGCTCCTTGGATAGCACAGACACTCTGTGGGAAGCATTCAAGGCTACCGTTATGCATTAGCAGCCTAGCGGATATTCTCAGAGCACTGTGTACATAAATACAAAACACTGAGCATCAGATACAAGAACTACAGCGCCAATATGAAACTTTCCCAGTGCTAGCTGCCATTAGAGAACAGGTGACAGAATACAATGAAATAGCTGACCAGGAGATAAAGCACATGTCCAAGCATTCAGTGGCGAGGGCTTATGGAGAAGGTGGGAGACCAGGGAGGAACCTTGCCAATAAGCTAAAGACACCATGGGCACACATCAATGTTATTAAAACAATATCCCCCATTGGAGTAGAACTCTATGACACTATGACCATATTGGCAACCTTTACTGATTTCTATCCTGATCACTACAACACACGAGTTACTAACTTCAATGGCGAACTAATAAATGACATGGACAATGCTGTGTTAGACTGGCTGTCCGATGGCCAATGAGAATTCCTACCACAGCCTATATCAACAGAAGAGATCAAAGAGGCCATAGCCAGCCTCCAGACAGGCAAAGCTCATGACTTAGATGGCATGACAAGCTGATTTTATAAAGAAATCGCTTCCATACTGACACCATACCTGCGTGCGCTATATGAGGAAGCATACAATAGATGAATATTGCCCCCATCATTTAGAGAGGCACTCATATTCAACCTCCTAAAGCCCCTCAAAGCACCAGATTATTGCCAGTCATACAATCCGCTATCTCTTATAAACACAGATGTAAAGATCTTAGCTAAAATAATAGCTAACAGGCGGATCTCTCTTCTCCCTAATCTGGTTTTACCAGACAAGTCTGGATTTGTACCGACACATTCCATATCACATTATCTGCATATAGTGATATCAGCGCTCCTCCACCAACTTAGGACCCACCTAAACATGGCCGCAGAATTACTAGACATCACCAAGGCATTTAACTTCAAAGAATTGGAATATATGTTTACAATTTTGCACAGAATGGGCATGCCCGCTGGTCTTGTACAATAGATCAGGTTATTGTATACCTGTCCATCAGCCAGAATACAAGTAAACTGACATACAACTGAGCCCATTCCCATACGCCATGGAACACAGCAGGGTTGCCCTCTCTCTCCAGTGCTCTTCACCACTGGCTTGCACCAAACGTCAACATTATGCCTCCTCTGCTTTGAAATTCATCCAGAAACAGTTGCCAATCTCTATGTATGTAGACAATATGGTCTTATATGTGAAAAACCCCATCAACCACGTTACAGTAATTCTACAGGAACATATCAAATTTGGGAGGCACTCGGGCCTTAGCATTAATTGGGACAAGTCTCTACTCTTCTCGCTGACACTGGCTACTACACCCTAAGATTTGGAGCTAAGATTGCAATGGAGTGAGGGTCCTGTAAAGTATCTAGGGATTTGGATACATAAATACCCAGGCAGGGTCATATCAAGAACAACTATGGTACACTACCATTGCACTTGGGCCTTAAGCTGAGATACACATACACTACCATTGTCTATGGTGGATAGAACAGCCATTATAAAAATGTTCGTACTGCCTTGATTCCTTTTTCTATTTTTGAACATCCCTATTGCCCTACAGCAATACTTCTTTAAGGCACTAAAAGCACAACTTATCATACTAGCGTGGCGGGTAAACAACCCAGGGTGAAGCTGGAAGTGCTCACTGTACTCTATACAAAAGGAGGCTTTGGAGCTCCAGATGAAGTTATACTATCTATGCGCTCAAGCACAGTTTGCACAGTACTGGTACCATGCACATAGGTATATACCACATATAGCTGTGGAAAGGGATAGCGTGAGCCCTTTTTCCATTAAACACCATTTTACCTAACATGGGGGAGAAAATCAATAGGAAAGAATTTAACACTGTGCACTGTACAATGGCTGCGTGGCAGCGAATGTGTGCATGTGCTCGCATAGAGATACTATACTCACCAGAAGTCCCACTTTTGTATCACCAACTAATATCACCAACACATGAAGAAAAGGCACTGGAGATCCTGGATAAAGTGCGCCCTGCAGCATGTGAAAGACATTTATCCTGGAGGGGCGTTTATTAGGCTAGAAGGCTAGAAGATATATCTCAAAATCAACATCAGACCCCATTGCTAACTTTCACATATTACCAACTCCATGCTGCCGTACAACATTCCCTTAGTTCCCCAATGAACATCAAACTCTGCGTGCACTGCACACACTGCTGACTACTACTACATGCAAAGGGCTGATAACTAAGCTCTATACCTCTATGCAAAACTAATGGTCCAATAACAACAGATCCAGAATTTGAAAGATGGAAAGAGATACTAAACCCGCCATTGACAGGCAGACTGGGTATTTTGATGTTCCCAAACCGGTATGTTGATTTCTAACTGTAATCTGTGGATTGCACACTTTAAGTACCTACATCAATCTTACCATACTCACCATAACTACAGCGACATAGGCTAAAAGAGGATACATGATGTGTTAAATGCATGGCGATAGATGCTAAATTTAGCATGGGAATGTCCCCAAAAATACTGGAGAAGGATAACTGAGGCCCTATCTGGCATGCTTCTAGAAAAAATAGATCAGAAACCACATATATGCCTTTTAGGCTTTGTTGAGGATGTGCAACCTGCAATGCTCCAGCTAGTGGCACTGGCATTGCTGCTGGCCAAAGGAAGAGTGGCAATATGCTGGGATAAAAAGAAAAAACCCACAAAACAGCAATGGTTTCAGATCTTCTCTACTACAGAGAACATCTCGAGGTATATTCTGAGGAACTGCAAGAAACATCACAACCTAAACATTTATGAGGTACCTTGACAACTTACCTATTAACTATGACAGAGACATCTTGAAAGTGATTGGGTTTATGCGGACATGATATTGCTATACCTGTAAGCCAGGAATTATCTGTGATGTTGAAATCTTTTTTTTTTTTCTTTATTCCTTTCTGTTTCTCTGCATTTATGTAATGAAAAAAACAATGAATAAAAACAATTGTCACTTCCAAGGCTCCTAGGACCTCAGGAACAGCACTCAGGGGCCAGGACTCAATGTATCAGAGGTCACCAGAAGGGTCCAGTTCAGTTTCACTTGCTGTGGGTCAGCCGGGAACAACAGGAAAAAAGGCCTCTTACAGCTTGTTGTGTTCCTGTAGCCACATAGGAGGTCATCCATCTGACCATTGGAGTTACCTCTTATTGCCTGGGTGGAAGTGGGAGCAGGTTTAGGCATTCATGTCTTCACAGAGGTCTCAAACATCAAACAGCAGGTCTATCCTCTTCTGTCCTTCAGCAGATCAGAGAGTGATTTGATGAGCCGAGGGTGGGGCGCCAGCTTTCTAGGCTTCACTAGCCAGTGGGTGAGGTGAACCCTCTGCACTTCCTAACAAATGATAAAAACGTTCCCAGGAGCAACCCTTTCTACTTGCAGCAAACTTTCTTTTCTTTACTGTAAACTCTCCCACTGTGCACTATTCAGAGACAAACTTGACATAGTAGACTCCTTCTGCACCGGCAAGGAGCTTGTGTGCCAAGCAGGGGTGTATTTATGGGAATGTGCGTTCCCCTCCTTCTCAGCTACACCAAACTGGTACTAGCACCAGCTCCCACGGGGCCGGTGCCAAGCTGGTTACAGAGTGCCTACTGAACAAAAGGCTTCTCTTCCCCAGGTCTCCCTTTAAACTTAGCTATGAATGGGCAAGTCTCATCCCGCTCCCTTTAAGTTAATGAAGTTACTGAGCCCTTCATGTGAGAAATGGGGTTGTTGGTTGACTGACGTGTGAACCTGGGTGAAGCAATAGGCACAGTTCCTTGCAGAGTGAACCACAAAAAGTCACTAAATTAGCCTGTGCTTAACCCTGGGTAGCTTGGCCCAAAAAGCAGTGAGGCTTAATTTAGAGGCAGTGTGTAAAATATTTATGCAGCACAAAAACAGTAATAAAGTGACAACACAAGAAAAATCCCAAACCAATTTAGAAAAATAGAGTACGTTTTAATAAATTATTTGACAACATAGAGACAAAATTTTAATCAGTAGAACCGGAGTTATGAATTTTAAAGTTATTAGTATAAACTAGCGCCTAAAAGATTAAAGTGCCAGCAAGTAGCACAAGACCATGACAAAGTCGAAAAATAAGGCCGATCTTGAAGGAGCCTGGTCAGCGCTTACCTTTAGACTTACAAACCTTTCTGAGAAAAATGTTCTGGGAAGATAAAGTTCAGTGGGGCAAGGTTGCAGGAGGTGTCCGAGGAGGGAGAGTCGAGATCGGATAGCCTTTGGTCAAATCCACAGTGACGATTTCTACTTCCAGACTTAGCCTCTGAAATGGAAGTCAAAGATCTCCAGCGGGACGTGGCAGGGGGCTGTAGAAGGAGTCATTTCCCACAGGGCCGGATACCCCTTAGGCAAAGGACTACTGAAACAGATTTTCTGCTGAGGAGAAGAACGAAACGGGAGAAGCCACAAAGTCAATCCGACTGGTGATGCACCTCCGGCAGCAGGCGAGAGGATTGGTCCCAGTCTCCTCCTGGTTCTCACTGCAGTTTTTAGTGAAACATTTTCTAAGTCCCCACGTTTGGATTTTGGCTATCTGGTCACCTTTATCACCAGTTCCAAGGGTCCAGGACTGGGGGGTCGGGGGGGCACCGATTGGAGGGCTAGGGTAAAAGGCAAACAGTGTGGGGGTGACCCCACAGAGAGGGCCAGGTCCAACACTCCCCAGCTGTCCTTCCTGAGCTGATATCTGTGACGTATCTCACACCCCGGTCTTCCATTGAAAAGGCCTAAGCCATTGTCCCACATTTCTTTAGGGGATGCACTAGCAGGGCCATCTGCCAGCAGGTTAATGCTAATTAGCCTACTAGGAGCTTAGGCAGATAAAGAGTAGGTTTTTAAAAGTCACTATTCCTAAATATGTATTAAACAATCTGACTTCACCATTGTGAGAAGTTGGCCTGGTATATGCTGTTCACTAATTAAAGTGGACACCTTGCACCAGTACAATTCGACTCTTATGGTAGATAGGTTTAAGACAACCTTTATAGAAAGCTATCCTAGTGGTAGCTGTGGAGAGCAGCCTTCAGGCTAAGTCTTGAAGGAATGTAAAGCAGCTTGTTTTACCACACAATCTCTTGAATCACCAAATGAAAAGACACCACAGAGGTATATATATCAAATATATACGTATTTATTACTAAACAACTCTCTACTAATCTCTTTATGAGATTAGAAGTCAGGAACATATGCACAAATCAACGTTTCACAATAAATTAAGCACAAATATGGCTGGGGCCCTAGGGGCGTACCAGACCATATACTAAAAAAGAGACTTAGAAACAACGACTTGCAAAGGGACAAGGCCTAGGGCCTTCAGAAGAGCTGGGGCCTCACGAAACCACCCAAGGCAGGTAAGTAAAGGGGGACGCGTGCAGTGTGGATACACAGGCGCGGATCGCCGTTGACTTCAATGGGGCAAGTCGCGGTTGGAAATTAAGAGTTTTAGAGCACTTCGGGAGAACCTACAAGCAAGTCACTTACAGGGTAAGTAGTTCTAGGGCCAACACCCACAGGAGCACCGTAGTGCTGGAGTTACCTCACCCAGGGAAGCCGGGTGCATAGGTGTCCTTTGGTGTCGGGTCGCGGCGTCGTTTTCAATGGGAGCCAATGAAGACTTGCGGCTTGTGAAGTCCGAAGAAGTGTCCGATGGAATCCAAGCCTGGATTCAGAAGATAGAAGACCTGAAAGCAGAGGGGACAGTGTTCAAAGTCACTTGGCAGTGACTCGGGGCCAGGATGATTTAGGCCCACCGTCGTCGCAAGGTTCAGGTCGGTCACGGGTGTCTTGACTCTTCAGCCACGAGGTCCAGGAGGCGTCGACGACGACGACCAGGAGCTGGATTCAGCGTGTCCCACGATGTCTGCAGCTTACTGCGGTGTCGGCGACTCGATTGGAGCCAACAAGCCTTGGTAACAGCATGTATTGGGGAAAGAGTGAAAAGGCAATGGTGCAGACCAGCAAGGTCTGACGGACTCACCCAGCGAGGGTAAGTCAGGGCAGGCCTGGAGCAACCAGCGGAGCCCTTTGGTTCTTTAGAAAAGTCTTCTGGGGACCCACAAGCCGGCTGGCAAGGGATCGCGAAGACGCCTCGGGAGGATTCCTTCAACAGGGGCCCACGGTCACTCGGGACGGGGTAGGCCTCTGATCTTCGGAGGGATTCCTGGTGGAGGCTGGGACCACACGTGGTCCAAAGCACAAGTTCGTAGAACGTCGTGAAGGGGTTGCACTCGACAATAGTGCACGGTACCCAGGGGTCGCGGTTCCTCGTCACTCGTGGGGTCCACTGGCCTCAGCTTCGCTGGGGACTCACGATGGCCTTAGAGAAGTCAGGAAATCCTCTTCCTGGGCTGCAGGGACTTCGGACTCCGGCAGGAGCTGCGTAGTTTGCGACCGTCGTTTGTAGTTTTTGGTGCCTGCCAAGCAGGGGAGTCACTCCTTGACTCCAAGGGAGATTCTTCAGTCTTCCAGAGGTAATGGAACGTCGAAGGTCCAGGATTCTTCTTCAGAGCGTCGTCCAGGGATATCTAACTTTCAAGTTCAAGGGTTCCCTATCTTATACTGTAAAGAAGGGAGGGACTAGCTCTATGACCCCACCTATGGGAGGGTCAGGGGAGTGGGTGGCTACACCCACTTCCCTTTGTCCAGTTTCGCGCCAGAGCAGGGGCAGGTAGCCCCTGAGCCGGTTTGAACTGGCATATGCACAGAGGAGCCTACTGCTCCCCCAGTGCAGGACTTCAAAGCACTCTAAGAGTGCACCCACCCAGCCCCAATACACTAAACCCTGTCTGGGAGGTGGTTACACCTCCCTGTGACAGGATGCCTATTGTTGGGCTTCCTCCACTGCGAGTTTCGGTCATCAGCAGGAGGGCAGCCCAGTGTCTGTGACTGGTGGCATCCATTTTGTGATGCCAGGGCTCTTCAGGATTCTACCGCGTTTCCACAGTAGGTACATGTCTACCCCTCTAGAAGGGTGGAATGCTACCCCCGCCGCCAGGACTGGCGGGGGGGGGGGTGGTATTCCAAGATGTTTGACACCAAACACGACATGTTTTGATGCAGCCATTCCAAAGTTAGCATTTTACCGCGAGGATATAATGCACTTAAGAGTATATGGTTTAACCGCATCCACAAACAGCACCAGAGAATGGACTCTGAGAGCTGCAGAGGGGCCCTGCTCAGGCAGAGGCACCCTCTCACATAGGAACCAAGCACCCTGCTCTCAGGTTTGATAGGGCCTGCCTTAGGGGTGACTGATAGGTTTAAATGTGTGTGCAGGAGAGATATAGGGAACCCATATCTCAGTGAGGAGTGCTAGCACCACCTCACACAGGCTGCAGTAGCAGGCCTGTGGTGTCAGATTTAGTCAGCTTCCCAGGGGTGGCATAATACCTGCTGCAGCCCCTGGTAGGGCTGTGAAGTACCTATGCCCTTGGTACCTAAGGTACCATATACTAGGGACTCATAAGGTACCACAGTATCCAATCACTAGTGCACCTAGAGTGCACTCCAAGTCATTTAGAGAGAACAGAGAGGCTGGGGCCCTGATTGGCAGGGACCCAGCCAGACTATAGCCAGAAACCAGTGTAAACATCAGAAAAAAAGTGGGGGCAACATAAGAGGCAGATCCTACTCTCCTACACAACCCCCCCCCCAAACGCAGGGACACTAAACTAACCTTGACCAGTTGAGTCTTCGTGTTCTAAGTGGAAATACCTTGAGAGTCCATCTGCATTGGCATGTTGGGTCCCAGGTCTATGTTCCACTGTATAGTCCATCCCCTGTAGGGAATTGGACCACCTCAAAAGTTTTGGGTTTTCACCTTTCATCTGTTTAAGCCATAGGAGGGGCTTGTGGTCAGTCTGAACTATGAAGTGAGTGCCAAACAAGTATGGCCTCAGCTTCTTCAGGGCCCACACCACAGCAAAGGCCTCCCTCTCTATAGCTGACCAACGTTTCTCTCTAGGGGTCAGCCTTCTGCTAATGAAAGCTACTGGCTGGTCTTGACCTTCATCATTCAGTTGAGACAGTACAGCTCCCACACCCAGCTCAGAAGCATCTGTTTGGACAATGAACTTTTTGGTGTAGTCTGGACTCTGTAAGATGGGGGCAGTGCACATGGCCTGCTTTAGGTCTTCAAATGCCTTCTGACAGCTAGCTGTCCACTGAACCTTTTTTGGCATTTTCTTTGAGGTCAGATCATTCAAGGGGGTCACTATAGATCCATATCCCTTGACAAACCTCCTATTGTACCCAGTCAGGCCTAAGAAGGCTCTCACCTGTGTCTGGGAGGTTGGAGCAACCCATTCCATTATGGTTTGGATTTTGCTCTGTAAAGGTTGAACCTGGCCTCCACCCACAAGGTGGCCCAGGTACTCAACCTGACTCTGCCCTATCTGGCACTTGGTGGCCTTGATAGTGAGGCCTGCTTTCTGCAGAGCCTCCAAAACATTTCTGAGGTGGACCAGGTGATCCTGCCAGGAGGAACTAAAGACAGCAATATCATCTAGATAAGCTGAGCAATAAGTTTCCATTCCTGCCAGAACTTTGTTCACCAACCTCTGAAAAGTGGCAGGTGCATTTTTCAATCCAAAGGGCATCACCACAAAGTGGTAGTGCCCACTAGGGGTCGAAAATGCTGTTTTGGCTTTTGCATCATCAGCTAATCTGATCTGCCAGTAGCCAGCTGTTAGGTCAAATGTACTTAGATACTTGGCTGAGGCCAAAGTATCAATCAGCTCATCTGCCCTTGGTATGGGATAGGCATCAGTCCTAGTGACTGCATTGAGGCCTCTGTAGTCTACACAAAACCTAATTTCTTTCTTACCACCCTGGGTATGAGGCTTGGGTACCAGGACTACTGGGCTAGCCCAAGGGCTATCTGAAGGCTCAATCACACCTAACTCCAACATTTTCTGGACTTCAGTCCTGATACAGTCCCTGACATGGTCAGGTTGCCTGTAGATTTTACTCTTGACAGGCAGACTGTCTCCAGTGTCCACCTCATGGGTGCACCAGGTAGTCTGACTAGGGGTCAGGCTAAACATATGTCTATACTGTTGCAGAACTTGTCTGCACTCAGTTTGCTGATGGTCAGTGAGGCTGCTTGCCAAAGCAACACCATCTACTGACCCATCATCAGGGTTCTGTGAGAGCAGGTCAGGGAGAGGGTCACTCTCCTCCTCCTGTTCCTCATCAGTTGCCATGAGCAAGCCCATGTCAGCCCTGTCAACATATGGCTTTAATCTGTTGACATGGAGCACCCTCAGGGGGCTCCTGGGAGTTCCAAGATTCACCAGGTAGGTGACTTCTCCCTTCTGTTCAACTATTGTATGGGGGCCACTCCACTTGTCCTGGAGGGCTGCTGGGGCCACAGGCTCCAACACCCACACTTTCTGTCCTGGCTGGTACACAGTCAGCACAGCCTTTTGGTCATGCCAAGCTTTTTGTAATTCTTGGCTGGCCTCCAGGTTTTTGGTTGCCTTTTTCATGTATTCGGCCATCCTGGAGCGGAGACCAAGTACATAGTCCATCACATCCTGTTTGGGGGGTTTGAGAGGTAACTCCCAGCCCTCTTTCACCAAACATAATGGACCTCTTACAGGATGTCCAAACAGAAGCTCAAATGGGCTGTAACCAACCCCCTTCTGTGGAACCTCTCTGTATGCAAACAACAGGCAGGGAAGAAGAAGGTCCCATTTCCGCCTAAGCTTCTCTGGGAGTCCTTTAATCATTCCCTTCAGGGTTTTGTTGAAACGTTCAACCAACCCATTGCATTGTGGGTGATAGGGGGTGGTGAACTTATAAGTTACACCACACTCCTTCCACATTGCTTTCAAATATCCTGACATGAAGTTTGTACCTCTGTCAGAGATGACCTCCTTTGGGAAACCCACTCTGGAGAAAACTCCAATGATGGCTCTTGCCACCACAGGGGCTGTGGTGGTCCTTAGAGGAATTGCCTCTGGGTACCTGGTGGCATGATCCACTACCACCAGGATAAACCTGTGCCCAGATGCAGTTTGAGGGTCAAGGGGACCAACAATGTCAATCCCTACCCTTTCAAAGGGTACCCGCACCACAGGTAGTGGTATCAGGGGGCCTTTGTTGTGCCACCTGCCTTACCACTGGCTTGGCATGTGACACAGGAGCGACAAAACTCCTTTGTGTCCTCTGACATATGTGGCCAATGAAAATGTGGAACAAGCCTGTCCCAGGTCTTGTTTTGGCCCAAGTAACCTGCTAAAGGGATGTCATGTGCTAAGGTCAAGAGGAACCCCCTAAACTTCTGAGGTATTACCAACCTCCTGGTGGCTCCAGGGGCTGGGTCTCTACCCTCAGAATATAGGAGTCCCTCATCCCAATAAACTTTATGGGACCCACTAGCACTCCCCGCAGCCTCAGCAGCAGCCTGCTGTCTGAGGGGTTCAAGAGAGGGGCAGCACTGTTGCTCCTTACTCAGATCTTCCCTAGAAGGGCCCCCTGCCCCCAAGAACTCAACCTGATCAGGCTCAAGTCCCTCTGGGGCAGTTCCTTCTTCAGGATCTGCTTCACCTCCCTTAAGAGGTGAATCTGTGATCTGAGACAGAGGGGAAGGCACTGCCTTAACCCTACTGCTCCTCTTCTTGGGAAGCATCTGGTCCATTGTTCCAGGATCCAGAGCTGGTTCAGTGTTATGCATTCTGGCCTGTGACCTGGTCACAGCAAATACCTCTGCAGGGATGCCCAACATCTCAGCATGAGTCCATAACTCTACTTCAGACCAGGCTGAAGTTTCTAGATCATTGCCCAATAGACATTCTACAGGGAGGTCTGCACTGACTACAACCTTCTTGAGGCCAGTTACCCCTCCCCAGGAGAAATTCACAACTGCCAGACTATGGTTGGTCCTGACATTGCTTGCATTGGTCACCTGGTACATTTCGCCCAGGATGATCTGTCCAGGGTCCACAAGATCCTCTGCCACCATGGTGACACTAGCACCTGTGTCCCTAAATGCCAAAGCCTGTTTGCCATTTATTACAGGCTGCTGTTTGTATTTGCCCAGATTACTGGGGCTTACTAGGAAGGACATATCAGTGTCTCCATCACAAATCAGCAATGCCTGAGTGGGTACTCTGACTAGGCCAGAGCCAACTTCAGAACCCAGGGTCAACCCTACTACACCCTTATTCTGAGTACTACCTCCACCAGTAGCTGAGCTAGGGGGAACAGTTGCCTTAGGGGCAGGAGTGGTGGAGGTTTGGTCTTTGGACTTGTTACAATCAGAAGTCCAGTGCCCTTTCTGTTTACAGAATTTGCACCAGGGCTTCTTTTGGCCTTTTCCCTTGTTGGATTGTGACTCCCCACCAGATGCAGATTTTTGGGGCCCTTGTGAAGACTTCTGGTCTTTTGACTTATCCCCACCTTTCTCAGAGCCCTTAGAATCCTGCTTCTTTGTGTCACCCCCTTGGTTCTGGGTTTTCTGCCTCACCCTGGTTCTGACCCACTTGTCTGCCTTCTTTCCCAATTCTTGGGGAGAGGTCAGATCTGAGTCCACCAGGTATTGATGCAACAACTGGTTCTGGCAATTATTAAGGATCTGTTCTCTCATCATTAGATTATACAATCCCTTGAAATCAGTAACCCTACTGCCAACCAGACAACCCTCCAGAGCCTTGGTTGCACAATCTACAAAGTCAGTCCAGTCCTGAGTCTGTGCCTTCTGGGTATCTCTGAACTTCAACCTGTACTGCTCAGTGGTTAAGCCAAACCCATCTATCAGTGCACTCTTCAGGACTTCATAATCATCAGCATCCTCTTCTCTAACAGTGAGGAGCTTGTCTCTACCTTTATCTGAAAAGGAGAGCCACAAGATTGCTGCCCACTGCTTTTGGGGGGCCTGCTGTACTCTACAGGCCCTCTCCATAGCAGGTATCCACTTATGGATATCATCCCCACTCTGGTAGGGAGGAACAACCTTGCTCAGGTTCCTATGGTCTGGAATATATTCCCTGCCTCTAGGGACACTGTTCCTGCCACCAAGGGGTTCTAACCCCTCTCTTCTAGAAGCTCTCTGGAGCTCCAGGGCTTCTCTATCTAATGCCAACTGCTTGGTTTTGAGGGCAACTCTTGCTTCCTCATACTGCAGTAGTTTGTACATTCTGTCAGAGGAGGTCTCTCTTATGGGAAAGTATGAGTTCCTCTGCTGGACAAATTCTCTGCCAGAGTGATAAGAGTGGTCAGATTCCCTGGAAGGGGACCTAGGCCTCTCATCCACTCTGTCAGTTCTCTTAGGGAGAATTCCTCTGTCCTTTTTAGGCTCCTTGGAACCTTGCCCTTCAACCACAGAGTCCTGGTCATCCTGATTTTCATCATCTGACCCAGACACTGTAATTGACCCACTCACTGATTCAGACCCATTAGCTCCTACAGCTAATCTAAGAACATCTGCTGTCAGCAGATCTATCAGGTGTAGTGTGGAGGGACTCTGTCCTAGCTTCAGGTGTCTTTCAACACACATGGCTCTCAAGTCAGAGAAAGTCATGTCCTTATACTGAGGCTGGGTGGATCCACTGGGTCCACCTTTTAAGGACATTCTAGTGTTGTGCAGTGTTGTACTACCTACACTAGTTTGTGGCCTACTGATACTAGATTGAGCTGTAGAAAGGGTGTGCTATCCCTTGGCACACAGCTCTAAGTTCAGTAGAACTTATTGATACTAAGCTTGACTTTATATGTACCTTAAGTACCTATAGTGGTTTTCAGTTAGTAATTCAAATAGAGATTTTCTGGTAAAACAATAGCTAGCTGGAATCCCACACGCTGCCCACCAATGTGAGAAGTTGGCCTGGTATATGCTGTTCACTAATTAAAGTGGACACCTTGCACCAGTACAATTCGACTCTTATGGTAGATAGGTTTAAGACAACCTTTATAGAAAGCTATCCTAGTGGTAGCTGTGGAGAGCAGCCTTCAGGCTAAGTCTTGAAGGAATGTAAAGCAGCTTGTTTTACCACACAATCTCTTGAATCACCAAATGAAAAGACACCACACAGGTATATATATCAAATATATATGTATTTATTACTAAACAACTCTCTACTAATCTCTTTATGAGATTAGAAGTCAGGAACATATGCACAAATCAACGTTTCACAATAAATTAAGCACAAATATGGCTGGGGCCCTAGGAGCGTACCAGAACATATACAAAAAAAGAGACTTAGAAACAACGACTTGCAAAGGGACAAGGCCTAGGGCCTTCAGAAGAGCTGGGGCCTCACGAAACCACCCAAGGCAGGTAAGTAAAGGACCCACGGGGGACAATTGCAGTGTGGATACACAGGCGCGGATCGCCGTTGACTTCAATGGGGCAAGTCGCGGTTGGAAATTAAGAGTTTTAGAGCACTTCGGGAGAACCTACAAGCAAGTCGCTTACAGGGTAAGTAGTTCTAGGGCCAACACCCACAGGAGCACCGTAGTGCTGGAGTTACCTCACCCAGGGAAGCCGGGTGCATAGGTGTCCTTTGGTGTCGGGTCGCGGCGTCGTTTTCAATGGGAGCCAATGAAGACTTGCGGCTTGTGAAGTCCGAAGAAGTGTCCGGTGGAATCCAAGCCTGGATTCAGAAGATAGAAGACCTGAAAGCAGAGGGGACAGTGTTCAAAGTCACTTGGCAGTGACTCGGGCCAGGAAGATGTAGGCCCACCGTCATCGCAAGGTTCAGGTCGGTCACGGGTGTCTTGACTCTTCAGCCACGAGGTCCAGGAGGCGTCGACGACGACCAGGAGCTGGATTCAGCGTGTCCCGCGATGTCTGCAGCTTACTGCGGTGTCGGCGACTCGATTGGAGCCAACAAGCCTTGGTAACAGCATGTCTCGGGGAAAGAGTGAAAAGGCAATGGTGCAGACCAGCAAGGTCTGACGGACTCACCCAGCGAGGGTAAGTCAGGGCAGGCCTGGAGCAACCAGGGGAGCCCTTTGGTTCTTTAGAAAAGTCTTCTGGGGACCCACAAGCCGGCTGGCAAGGGATCGCGAAGGCGCCTCTGGAGGATTCCTTCAACAGGGGCCCACGGTCACTCGGGACGGGGTAGGCCTCTGATCTTCGGAGGGATTCCTGCTGGAGGCTGGGACCACACGTGGTCCAAAGCACAAGTTCGTAGAACGTCGTGAAGGGGTTGCACTCGACAATAGTGCACGGTACCCAGGGGTCGCGGTTCCTCGTCACTCGTGGGGTCCACTGGCCTCAGCTTCGCTGGGGACTCACGATGGCCTTAGAGAAGTCAGGAAATCCTCTTCCTGGGCTGCAGGGACTTCGGACTCTGGCGGGAGCGGCGTAGTTTGCGACCGTCGTTTGTAGTTTTTGGTGCCTGCCAAGCAGGGGAGTCACTCCTTGACTCCAAGGGAGATTCTTCAGTCTTCCAGAGGTAATGGAACGTCGAAGGTCCAGGATTCTTCTTCAGAGCGTCGTCCAGGGATATCTAACTTTCAAGTTCAAGGGTTCCCTATCTTATACTGTAAAGAAGGGAGGGACTAGCTCTATGACCCCACCTATGGGAGGGTCAGGGGAGTGGGTGGCTACACCCACTTCCCTTTGTCCAGTTTCGCGCCAGAGCAGGGGCAGGTAGCCCCTGAGCCGGTTTGAACTGGCATATGCACAGAGGAGCCTACTGCTCCCCCAGTGCAGGACTTCAAAGCACTCTAAGAGTGCACCCACCCAGCCCCAATACACTAAACCCTGTCTGGGAGGTGGTTACACCTCCCTGTGACAGGATGCCTATTGTTGGGCTTCCTCCAATGCGAGTTTCGGTCATCAGCAGGAGGGCAGCCCAGTGTCTGTGACTGGTGGCATCCATTTTGTGATGCCAGGGCTCTTCAGGATTCTACCGCGTTTCCACAGTAGGTACATGTCTATCCCTCTAGAAGGGTGGAATGCTACCCCCGCCGCCAGGACTGGCGGGGGGGGGGTGGTATTCCAAGATGTTTGACACCAAACACGACATGTTTTGATGCAGCCATTCCAAAGTTAGCATTTTACCGCGAGGATATAATGCACTTAAGAGTATATGGTTTAACCGCATCCACAAACAGCACCAGAGAATGGACTCTGAGAGCTGCAGAGGGGCCCTGCTCAGGCAGAGGCACCCTCTCACATAGGAACCAAGCACCCTGCCTTCAGGATTGATAGGGCCTGCCTTAGGGGTGACTGATAGGTTTAAATGTGTGTGCAGGAGAGATATAGGGAACCCATATCTCAGTGAGGAGTGCTAGCACCACCTCACCCAGGCTGCAGTAGCAGGCCTGTGGTGTCAGATTTAGTCTGCTTCCCAGGGGTGGCATAATACATGCTGCAGCCCCTGGTAGGCCTGTGAAGTACCTATGCCCTTGGTACCTAAGGTACCATATACTAGGGACTCATAAGGTACCACAGTATCCAATCACTAGTGCACCTAGAGTGCACTCCAAGTCATTTAGAGAGAACAGAGAGGCTTGGGCCCTGATTGGCAGGGACCCAGCCAGACTATAGCCAGAAACCAGTGTAAACATCAGAAAAAAAGTGGGGGCAACATAAGAGGCAGATCCTACTCTCCTACAACCATTGAATTGGATTTTAATAAATAGTGTTTGAATTATTCCTAAACCAGTGATAGCAGGGTTGTGATTTTATTATGAACTTGTAGTACAGCTACATCGCTTTCCTATAAAAAAAGCTTTTGGAGATTAGCCACTGTAGATACATGCTAACATTAAATGAATCTTGCATGTACCGCTTACAAATATTAGACACTCTATCTCGTGGGCTACAAGTTCTTCTTGAGAGTCACTTATTTCATACTTTAAAAAAGGCATGTTTTCTGACAGAAAGGTTTCTTTTGACAGGCTCACCTCTGGGTTTAAAAGCTGCAGGAGTCAGGCTACACAGGTAGGCCTGAAGTCATGTTTTCTTTGTCAGCCTAGTAGATGGCACAACATGTGCTGCAGTCCACTTGCGGGCTTTAGCTCTTCCATGACATTGGTGTATTACTGGCACTGAATACTGTGGCCTTAACGGGAAGTTAAAAATGCCAATTATGAGTGAGCCAATTTTACCATGTTTTAAGGGTCAGAGCACACACAAACACACTTGAAACTGGACAACAGTGACCCAGTATGTAAAGTTGAAGTACCAGCAGCATCAGTCCACATGTTGGAAGGTGACCACGCAAAAAAAGGGCACTTTCTCACCCCCCCGCCCCGCAACCCAAACAGAATGCAAGGAGCAACTCAGTTACTCCCTTGACAGAAAACCTGGAAAGGCTATCTACATGGGCATGGCCAGTTCGATGTCTCTGTTGTACTGTAAAGTTCCAGAAATAAGGCCCTACAGGGAAATCCTGAAGTTTGGAACTTTGTACACCGAATTTTGAGAAAGTAACTTTTTCAGCGGGACTAACTTCGTCCCTGTATTCAGCCCACTCTCCATCGCAGTTGGCTTGAACTTGTGACTTTGCCCCGGTCTAGCGTGACCAGATACCCACAGTTGGTGCTTTCTGCTTCTTGGTGCTATTTTTACTTAAACCTGTAAAATTGCATATCTCCAGCTCTACTGATTGGATTTTTATTGTTTTGGTCTCGAATTGTTTATTGCATTATAATCTAGTTTTCTAACTTGGCTTTAGGGTTTTTCTTGTGCTGTGTATTCACTTTATTACTGTTGGTGTGCTGCATGAATACTTTACACATTGCCTCTAAGGTAATCCTAATTGCTTTTGTGCCAAGCTACCACAGGGTTAAGCGCATATTAATTTAGTGACTTTTGTGGTTCACTCTGAGAAGGATTGTGGTTGTTGCTTGAGAAGGGTTTTACCCACCTCAACCAAAAACCCAATTTTCCACAGCACCCATGAGATACAGTCTATTGGAGAGGTAGAACAGAACTTAGGTGCCATTTGAGGCCAACTGCAATGGAACCCTTGTCAGATATAACAAGTGGATTGGTCCCTTTTGTTACTGTCCTCTAGTAATTTTCTTTTTCTGGGTGACTTTAATTTTCATGGGGATGATTTTACTACTCTAGAGGTCTCCCACTTTGAGGACTCCTTGGCAGACTTCTCCGAGGACAAGATGTAAGCTATATACAAGACGTTTCCATCTAGCCAGACTCAGACCAATTTATCCTTTCTAAGTTTGTCTCTCAAGGTTGGTACTCAGAACCCTGATACGTTCCAACATTGCAGCTTGGACCAAATTCGAGAGTTACTGATAAATGCCAAATCAGGCTCCCCTTCAGACCTCTGTCCCATTAGAGTCTCTCGAATCTGTCTACTTTGATAGCCCCTTCTATCATCTCACTCTTTAATCACTCTCTGGAATCAGCCAATATCCCACTACCTTGGAAGGCTGCTCTGGTCCCCCCTATATTGAAAAAAACGAATGCCGATCCCAACAGCCTGTCCAACTATCATCCCATATCTTTACTACCTTTATTGGCGAAAATGTGAGAAAGCTGGGTCAATAAACAGCTTATGGCATTCTTGGATTCCTGTAAGATTCTGCATCCCTTCCAAAAGGGGTTCAGAGCTGCTCACAGTTGAGAGACGGTATTGGTGGCTGCTACGCGCTCCATACGCTGTACTTTGGATGCTGGGTCCCATGCCATGCTTGTGCTGCTAGATCTTTCTGCGGCCTTCAACACCGTCTCCCATGCAGTACTGATCAGCAGGCTGCGGGAGATCAAGGTCGGGGAAAATGCTCTTTTATTGCTCACAGACCTTTTAGATAGCCACACTCAAACGATCAGGCTGGGCTCCTTCAAATCAGGTACTATTTCCATCAATAAAAGGATGCCTCAGGGCTCATCTTTGAGCCCAAATTTGTTTAACATCTGTGTGGCTCCCCTGGCCCAGACTGTGAAATCCTGGGGCTTTGATGTTATTTCCTATGCTGATGACATGCAGTTGATCATTTCACTGGGACATTACATTGACAATGCAAAACATCATTTTTAAGATTGTCAGAGGAAAATTGTGGCCTGGATGACCATCAACTGTCTCCAGCTGAACGGTGAAAAAACTGAGATCTTATTATTCGGAAAAGCTCAGTTCCTCTGGACTCCAGACTGGTGGCCTGTGGAACTGGGGGCAGCTCCTTCACCATGTAACACCGTAAAAAATCTGGGGGTGAATCTGGACCAGGAAATTTCCATGAAGAACCACCTGTTTTGCGGGTATGAGACTTCTGGGGAAGGTCTTTCCTTGACTGCCATCCTGTGCCAGTAAAACACTGGTCCAGACCTTGGTTATAAGCCGCCTGGACTACAGTAATGCGCTTCTCATGGCAGTCAATGACACCTTACTGTCTGAGCTCCAGGTCGTGCAAAACATGGCTGCCCGTCTGGTCTGTAATCTCCAATCAGGCTCCTCCTTGGCTCCTATTCTGAAAGATTTTCATTGGCTCCCTGTCCGAAAGCACATCCTGTTTAAGATCTGTTGTCTCACCCATAGGTCCTTGATGGGCAATGCCCCTCTCTACCTAAGGTAAAATTGCATCGCTATCTACCTTCCGGCACCTTAAGATCTAGCGATAAGGGGTTCCTGACAATATATGTTCATCTACATATTTATATAAATATTATACATATTATTATTTTTATGCATTCCCAGCACCATATAAGTTAAATGTTTGCAAGGAAATCTCCGCTCTTGCATGAACCACAAACAGACCAGTAGAAAACACATACCTGTAATGGCAAAGAGCAGCAAGGCCACCCAGCCCAGACAGAAGCACCAATCATAGCTGAGGGTTGGAGTGATGCGCATCATTTCTGCTGTCCCAAAAGTGAAAACAGCCATAGCAGTGAGGTCACAGACAGCTGCAGCCAAAAAGAAAGTGTTACTTCCCAGGTTATACAGCGTAACTCTAAGGAGTGAGGGGAGGTATGTCATCACTGAGGTAATTGTGCAAATGTGTGCCTTGTGTGACACTTTAGCCAGTGTCATCTTAAGGATTTTTGTGCCCCATGCAAGAAATGTTTTGCGGGACCCTGTTTGGAACAATTTTGCATTGTGTTACTCATTTGCTTCTAATTCAAATCCCATGATGCTTAATGCTATGAAAGAGAAAGACAGATGTGAGATAGAGAAAAAGTGCACTTTCCCAGGGGGCTTTTGGAAAGTGGTTGCCCACAGCAATTGCCCATTGTGCATATTCTTTAAAACATCTCTCACTTTATTGTGAATAATTAAAAAAGAAACCTGGGGCCAGATGTACCAACATTAGGATTATCTCCAAATCACAATTAGGGAATCGGTATTCCTAGCGTATGTACCTTTTTTATTTCTAAGTAGCAATTCCCAGTAGGTCACAAATCGACCTACCTCATAAATATTAATGAAGTAGGTCGCAATTTGCGACCCATTAGGAAATGCAGCCATCATAGGAATGGTGGCCTGCTGACGTCAGCAGACCACCATGCCTGTGATAGCTTTTAAATAAAGCTGTTTTTTTTCTTCATTTTCATTTTCCTTACAGGAAAACGGGCATTTCAAAAAAGAAAATGAAACATTTGTACCACTGCCTGCTCTTAAAAAATGTTTTCTTTTACATTCTCAAAGGGGAACATGTCCCATGAGGACCCCTTCCCATTTGCGAATGGGTTACCATCAATCTGGAATGTTACTGCTTTTGCAACCAAAATTGGGTGGCAAAACATCAATGCATACCATTCCAATTCGGTATTTGGAAGGGACGCACTAAACACGCCCCTTCCAAATACCGGATCGGTATGCCTCCGCAATCTCAAATAGCGATTCGGTAACATGTTACTGAATCGCAATTTGGGATTAATACGTACCAAAATGCCTTTCTGCTTTCTCAAACAGCCTGATTCTACGAATCTGGCCATTTGCAAATGCAAATAGTCCTGATACATCTGGCCTCTGGTTACAAGCACAAATTCACAGTCTTATAATTCTTTGATTTTTGGATGTGTGAATTTCTGAGTTAGTAAAACTAAAAGTACCAAAATTCACTGGATACACAGGATTAGGTTAATTACTCACACCTAAAATGTGATATCCTTAGATACCTGACATTGTCCCATGCAAGGGATTAGGGCCCAGATGTATAAATATTAGAAATACTGATATCCTAATTTGAATTAGCTCCGGATCGCAATTAGGGAATCGGTATTCCTAATGAATGAGTTATTTCCCCAAATAGCGATTCCTAGTAGGCCGCAAATCAGCCTACCTCATGAATATTAATGAGGTAGTTCGCAATTTGCGACCCATTAGGAATCGCAGCCATAACGGGGATGGTGCCCTGCTGAGGTTAGCAGACCACAATGTTGGGATTGCTTTTCAATAAAGCAATCTTCTTTTTTTTAAATTCGGCCTGTTTTCCTCAAAGTAAAATGGGATGCGTTTAAAAAGAAAAAAAAGAAACTTTGAAGCTTAATTTTTTTAAGAGCATTATATTAACATTCTCAAATGGGAAGGGGTCCTAATTTGTGAATGGGTTACCACTGCTTTTAGAATGGTGGTAAAGTATGACTGTTTTGCGACTGGAATTCGGTTGCAAAACAATAATACATATCAAACCAATTCGGTATTTGGAAGGGATGCCCAAAACACGCCCTTCCAAATACAAAATCGCAAATGCAAACTGTAATTCGGTAACAAGTTATCGAATATCATTTTGTATATCAGAAAATACATTTTTCGGTCGCAACTTGCCCAGTTCTGCAAATGGAGCCGTTTGCGACTGGAAAAATGCTTTGCACATCTGGCCCCTAGCTACTTTTTGCTTTGTGGTTTAGGTTGGAGCTTGCATACTCCATAATCGGTGATATCACAGAAATGGGTATCACATGACTGTGGACCTCAATAGCATCAAAGGAGAGGACATCAGCAAAGATGATAAAATTATTTCAAAACAGTAAAATCTCACTTAGTTACAAACAACGTCACTAAACGGATCATACATCAAGCCATCTTTATTGAATATACAAAACTTATACAAAACATATCATTTCCCAACAAGCAAAAATCACCCCTGGGGCAGTAAAAGCAATAATGGTCTCACAGAATTCATGCATCATTAGCCCCTGATAGTATTTGAGTACGTTCACAGACAATACATGGATCAGTGGCCCCAGGCAGCACATGAATTACTGTCTGCACTTACACACCAGTGACTGTAAAGTCAGCTGTGACAGCACTAGCATCTGTGATATCCAGAATGGCTTTACATAACAAAAGGTACAAAAAAGACTTCCCCAGCCTTTCTAACAAGGAGAATAACCCTCAAAGGGAAGTTAGGGAACCCTTAGTCGGCGGCAGAAGCTCTGTTAGAGCCTCTCCCATTGGCTGGAGGTAAATGGCATCTTACTTCTGGCAGCCCCAGCAAAACAGATACCCTCCTCCCCAACACTCGAGTTGTTCCTGCTTGTCCCTTCCACCATTTTAAATCTTGCACCCTTCACCCCTTCAAACCCAGGTACTGCCTTTTGCGTTATTTGCCTCCTTACCTCAACGTACATTTAGCTGCTTTAAGGTGCTACCACACTAGGCACTTGCTCTTGTCCCCCCTTTACCACTGCAAGTATTGCAGAATATTTCTAAATTAGGAACGCACAAATGAAGCATGTTATTTGTTAATTCTGAAGGAACCCACACCCACCGCTTCCTGCATCACATCGACACTGGACAGCTGGACCGCCCTCAGCATCGAAGACACCCTAAAGACTATGAAGACCACCCACACTGGGGCCCCATGGACCCCTGCCCCCACCACATCTACCACAGAGCCGCAGACATCATCGCCTCTGAGCTACAAAGAATCATCAACCGATCCTTCGAGATGCCTCCTTCCCCGATGACTGAAAACCCGCTGAGATGAACCCTGTCCTAAAGAAACCCTCGGCAGACCCCACTGACCTCAAGAACTTCAGACCAATCTCCTTACTTCTCTATCCGGTGAAAGTCATTGAAAAAGCTGTCAGCAGCCAACTCGCCTCCTTCATCAACGAGAACAACATCCTCGACTCCTCCCAATCAGGCTTCAAGAAGAACCACAGCACAGAGACCGCCCTCATCACCGTGACAGACGATATCCGCACCCTCCTCGATAGAGGAGAGAGTGTGGCCCTCATCCTCCTGGACCTCTACGCAGCCTTCGACACAGTCTCACACTGCACCCTAGCCTGCAGACTTCACAATGCAGGAATCCGTAACAAAGCCCTCGACTGGATCCGCTCAGTTCTCTCCGGCAGAACGCAGCGGGTCAGACTCCCTCCTTTCATCTCCAAGCCCACACCAACCACCTGTGGAGTCCCCCAAGGATCCTCCATCAGCCCCACTCAGTTCAACGTCTGCATGGCCCCTCTCGCTTCCATCGTCAGATCACACAGACTCAAAATCGTATCATACGCAGATGACACACAACTCATCCTCTCACTATCCAACGAACCCAACATCTCGAAACACAACTTTCAAGAAGTATTGGAAGCAGTCCCCAGGTGGATGAAGAACAGCTGCCTACAACTGAACACAGACAAAACCGAAGTACTCATCATAGGCCCTCATCCCGATGCCTGGAATGACACCTGGTGGCACCCTGCCCTCAGGGACCCACCCCCACCCACGGACCACGCACGCAACCTCAGAATCATCCAGGACTCCGAACTCAAAATGGATTGCAGATCAATGCCGTCACCTCTTCCTGTTTTCACACCCTCCTTCTCCTACATAAAACTTTCAACTGGTTCCCCCTCGAACACAGGAAAACCGTCACCCACGCTCTCATCAGCAGCAGACTGGACTACGGCAACGCACTCTATGCTGGGATCAACAAGCACCTCACCCGCAAACTCCAGAACATCCAGAACGCCTCCGCCAGACTAGTCCTTAACATACCGCGCCACTGCCACATTAGCCAACACCTACGGACACTACACTGGCTCCCCGTCGAGAAGAGAATCACTTTCAAGCTTCTCACCCATGCCCACAAAGCCCGCCACAACACCGGCCCGCCTACATAAACCACTGCCTCTCGTTCCACGCATCCCAAAGATCCCTCCGCTCAGCCCAGCTTTCCTTTGCCACGGTACCGCGCATCAAGAAGACCAGAACAGGAGGTCGTTCCTTCTCCTACCTCGCGGCCAAGGCATGGAACACCCTCCCTCTCCACCTCCGCCAGACACAAACTCTCTCCAAGGTCCCTGAAGGACCCCAAGACCTGGCTCTTCGGCGAATCACCATGAGCATCCCACCGCACTTACCCTAGTGGGCCATGGAAGACCTCTGGACCCACTTGGCCTTTGACAATACTCCGTGAGTGCCTAGGAGCTGCGCGCCCCCCCACCCCCAGCGCCTTGAGACCCTTCCGGGTGAGGAGCTGCGCTTAACAAACCCTTGATTGATTGATTGATGGAAACACATACTTTAAAATGATCTGAACAAAGGTGATGCAAATTCCACACATTATCGTTTGTGCGCTGTATAGTTTTTTTTAGTAAAACTGTATGTCTGTGCAAATGTAATGGAAATGTAAATGGAAAATGTGTGGTCTGATATGGAACTGTGCTACCACACCATGCATACTCCACTCTACTCTGCACTGCTCCACACCACCGCACTCTTTGCCACTTCACTCTACGCCTCTCTACTCTGCACCTCTCTACTCTATGACAATGCACTCTACGCCATGCTACTCTACACCACTGCACTCTTTGCCACTGCACTCTACACTTCTCCAGTGTAGGCCACTCCAATCTACTCTGCACAACTCCACTCTATGCCACACTGCAACACTGCACTCTACGCCGCTGCACTCTATGCAAATACACTCTATGCCAATGCACTTTACTCTCCATCACTCAACTCTACAACAATCCACTGTACGCCACTCTACTCTGCACCACTAAACTCTATGTCACTGCACTCTACACCAATTTACTCTATGCCATTACACTCTACACCACTCTACATCAGTGCACTCTACCCTGCACCACTCCACTCTACGCCACTTCACTCTACTCTGAAACAATCTACTTTACAACACTGCACTCTACGCCAATGCATTCTACACAACTGCACTTTACTTCACTTAATTGTATGCTACTGCACTCTACTCTGCACCACTGTCCTCTACACCACTCTACTCTACGCCACTGCACTGTACGCCAATGCACTCTATGCCACTCTACATCACTGCACTCTGCAACACTCTACTCTGCAACATTGCACTCTCCACCACTGAACTTCTATACCAATGCACTCTACAACCCTCTACTCTCCATCACTACACTTTACGTCAATGCACTGCATCACTCCACTCTACACAACTGCACTATATGCCACTCCACCCTGCACTCTACTCCAAGCCACTCTACTCTATTCTAGACTATTGCACTCAAGACCACTACACTCTTTGACACTCTACTCTGCAGCACTCCACTCTGCACCACTGCAGTGTACTACATACCACTCGAATCTACTTCACAGCATTCTAAAATGCTGCATTGTACGATGCTTAATTTTAGGCCACTGCACTCTACCCTGCAACACTCCAATCTACGCCACTTCACTCTCCTCTGAAACAATCTACTCTACACCACTGCACTCTACGCCACACCACTCTACTCTGAGCCACTCCACTGTATGCCACTGCACTCTGTGCCACTGTACTCTAACCTACTGCAATCTATGCCAATGCACTCTACACAACTACACTCTACGCCACTCTACTCTACTCTGCACCACTGCACTCTACACCACTGCACTCTACAGCAAGGCACTTTACACCACTTTTCACTACTGCACTCTATGACACTCTACTCTACAACACTGCACTCTCCGCCACTCTACTGTGCACTAATGCACTCTATATCACTCTTCTCTTCATCACTGCACTCTATGTCACTGCACTCTGCATGACTCCACTCTATGCCACTGCACTCTACGCCACTCCATACCATTGCACTCTCTGCCACTCTACTCTACACCACTGCACTCTATGGCACTGCACTCTATGGAGCTCTACTCTGCACCACTCCACTCAGCACCACTGCACTCTACTATGCACCCCTCTAATTTACGCCAATGCATTCTACAACACTGATTTGCATGCTGCTGGATTTTATGCCGCTAAACTCTCTGCACTGTATGTCACTATACTCTACAACAATCTACGCCAACGAACTCTTCACCAGTCCACTCTACTCTATGCCACTCAACGCCACTGCAGTCTATGCCACTGTACTCGACGCCACTCTAGTCAATTCCAGTCTAGTCTACAACACTCTAGTCTACGCCACTGCACTCTATGCCACACTACTCCACTCTGCGCTACTCCACTGTATGCCACTGCACTCTATGACACTGTACTCTAAACCACTGCACTCTATGCCAATGCACTCTACACAACTGCACTCTACGCCAATGCACTCTACTCTGCACCACTGCACTCTACGCCACTGCACTTTACAGCAAGGCACTTTACACCACTTTTCACTACTGCACTCTATGACACTCTACTCTGCAACACTGCACTCTCCACCACTCTACTGTGCACTAATGCACTCTATATCACTTTACTCTCCATCACTGCACTCTATCTCACTGCATTCTGCATGACTCAACTCTATGCCACTACACTCTATGCCACTCCATACCATTGCACTCTGCCACTCTACCCTACACCACTGCACTCTATGGCACTGCACTCTATGGAGCTCTGCTCTGCACCACTGCACTCTACTATGCACCACTCTAATTTAAGCCAACGTATTCTACGACACTGCATTGCATGCTGCTGCATTTTATGCTGCTAAAATCTCTGCACTCTGTCACTATACTCTGCAACACTCTACGCCAACACACTCTTCACTAGTCCACTCTACGCCACTGCAAGTTATGCCACTGCACTCTAAGCCAGTGTACTCCACGTCACTCCACTCAACGCCTCTCTAGTCAATGCCAGTCTAGTCTACAACACTCTAGTCTACGCCACTGCACTCTATGCCAATGCACTCTACTCCACTCTACACCACAGCAGTCTATGACACTCTACTCTGCAATACTGCACTCTATGCCACTGAACTCTGCACCACCATACTCTGCACTACTGCATTATAAGCCAATGCACTCTATGCTAATCGACTCTATGCCACTCTACTATGCATCAGTCCACTCTATGCTACTGCACTCCCTCAATGCCCCTGCAATCTATGGCACTATATTCTATTCTGAACTACTATGCAACTGCACTATGAGCCACTCTACTCTACTCTGTATCACTGCACTCTGCACCACTGTACTGTGTGCCACTCTAATCTACACCACTTCACTCTGCATCACTGCACTCTACTTTGCACCACTCTATTCTATGCCACTGCATTCTACAATGCTGCATTGTATGCCGCTAAATTCTATGCCGTTGCACTCTACGCCACTGCACTCTTCGTCATTATATTCTGCAACACTCTACACCAGTCTACTCTAAGCCGCTTTATGCCATTCAAGGCCACTGCACTCTACACCACTGCACTCTATGCCACTGCACTCAACTCTGCACCACTGTACTCAAAGCCACTGCACTTTATGCCACTCTACTCAAGACCACTCTACTCAATGCCAATGCACTCTGGGCCACTTTACACCATTGCACTCTACAACACTGCTCTGCAACACTGCACTCTATGCCTCTGAACTCTATGCCACTCTACTCTGCACTACTGTATTCTTTGCAAATGCACTCTACGTCACTTCACTCTACACCACTCTACTCTGCATCACTCCACCCTATGCCATTTCACTCTGCAGCACTCCACGCCACTGCACTCTATGCCACTGCACTCTAAGGCACTATATTCTACTCTGTACCACTCTATGCCACTCTACTCTGCACTGCTCTACGCCACTGCACTCTGTGCAACTCTATTCTACTCTGCACCACTGCAGAGTGCAGTGGCGTAGAGTAGTACAGAGTAGAGTAGCATAGAGTGGTACAGAGTAGAATATAGTGCCTTGGAGTACAGTGGCATAGAGTGCAGTGGAGTGGAGTGCTGCAGAGTGCAATGGCATAGGGTGGAGTGATGCAGAATAGAGTGGTGTAGAGTGAAGTGACATAGAGTGCATTGGCATAGAGTGCAGCGGTGCAGAGTAGACGACAGTTGCACACTCTATGCAACTGTTCTCTATGCCACTACTCTACTCTGCACCTCTCCACCCTGTACCACTGTACTCTACTATGCAACACTCTAATCTATGCTACTGCATTCTACGACAGTGCATTGTACACCGCTGAATTCTATGCTGCTGCACTATACACCACTATACTCTGCAACACCCTTCTCCAATCCACTCTTCACCAGTCCACTCTACTCACTTTATGTCATTCAACGCGACTCCACTCTACACCACTCCAATACACAATACTCTATGCAACAACACTCTAGTCTACTCTTCGCCATTCCACTCTACAACACTCCACACCACTCTCCTCTACTCCTCCTACTTTTAGCCATGCTGAAAAGCAGCCACACTGGTGTACAACATGGCTAAAACACATTGGCAAAGCCAATAGCTCTTGCACAGGCAAGACCAACTGGCTTTGCCAATGCTTGTTTATGAGAGCTCGCATCTTGCATGATCCCATCAGTAGTCTGGTTTGAGCAGAAAATGTCCCTCGGTGAGACAGACAAAACAAAACTGACAGTTTCCCATTTCGTAGAATAGAACTACTCGGAGAATAATCTCAGAGGGCAATCCTCCAAAAGGCGGGAACATTTCTAAACTGCCAACAAAAGAGATGGCTAATTCAATTTGATGCTGAACACGTTGTAAGACTGGCCTGGACTTCTTTAACTCAGAGGAGATGGTTCTGCATTACATATTGTTAATTGGGTGCTTGTATGTTCTGGCATCTATTTTCCCCCCTCTACCTTAGTAATAAATGTTCTAGTATCAGATTACGCTGCACAGTGTATGTGTAATTTGATTTAACTTATTTTTCGATTAATGATAACTCTTGCATTTTGTACAGTTTTTGGAAATGTTTTTCTTATATGGGACTACAAATGTGTCATCATTTACCCTGCCTTCAAATGTATCACCTCGCTTGCAATTGTTATTATCCATGATTAAACCATTCAGTGACCAGATTTATTCACCCATATCTCCCTTTGTGTTCCCTCTCTTTCAGAAGGCATGTTTTGCAATGATGCCCTTTGGATCTCTAAGGCTCCCTACAGCCAATGTCTGCCAATGTCCCTCTGGGCATCTTTTAGTGCTATGCTCTACAAGCGCAGGCCTGGAATTATCACCGATGGACAGGTGCTGTTGCAATGTTGTCTTGCACCTGTTCTGATCTCTTTTTGATTTCCTATTAATCATGTGTGTGAATAAATTTAAGCATCAGACACCTTTTTTCTCACAAGTCTCAAGACTCGCTGTTTTTTTAATTATTACTTGACTTGAATAAATCTATTGAATTTATTAGTACTATTCACCACATGGTTATGAGAAATATTGCGCTCACTTTTACATGCTTCATATCTGCTCGATATCTAAAAATGAGGTTTTTATTAAGTGTTTAAAGACTTTTATAATCCAAGCTGTAGTGTCTTGCGAGTTAGAAATGTTAGAAAAACCCTTTCGGCTCTTGATAGACTCCGTTAACTGCGACGTACATGTTGGAAAGGAATGCATTGAAGGCTGGTTTAGAATGCTGAGTTCGCAGTTACAGGCACATAAATAAAGACGTGTGATACTAAGCTCCATGTGTGGCACTGTCATTGGCAGGTACCCAGGCTGGGGAGGAAGCTACAACTAGCGACAAGATAGGGGATAAGTAACCCAAAGATCTATAGTGTTCTCCCTGAGAGTTTGCCGAGGTCCAAGCAAACTGCTTGTGCATGCCACGTGTGTTGCAGTCAAAGTATGGCGCCGACGCTTAACGCATGTGGAGTCAAAGTGCAACGTCAGCTGCCATAACGAAGTTGGGAACAATGAAAGCATTGCAAAGAAATCTACATATCGGTAACTGAAAACCTGTTGGTCTGACGGTACGTAAAGGTACCGCGCTGCTACTCACTATACAGTCATATGAAATACTGACTAAAGGAGGATGCAGGAAACAAAAGAAGTCCCTGGTGAAATTATCCGGATCATGTGTTGAGCCAAAAATCTGTAACAGTGTAACAATTTACATACATACACATTAAATGAATTAAAATAAACCAAAGATAAAATCAATAAAATTCAAAGTTTCACTTTTATTCAGAATCGTTATTTAAAAAGTTTTTTCCTATAAAAAACTAGACATGAGTTAAACATGCAGAAATAAAAACAGTACATAAGATACAACATTCAATGTTGAGGACCAAAATCATGAAGAAAACTACACAAAAAAGGTCAAAGCGCAAAGTCAGCTGCCATAACGAAGTTGGGAACAATGAAAGCATTGCAAAGAAATCTACATATCGGTAACTGAAAACCTGTTGGTCTGACGGTACGTAAAAGTACCGCGCTGCTACTCACTATACAGTCATATGAAATACTGACTAAAGGAGGATGCAACCAGGTTTTTAAAGACAAGCAAATAGCGACAGCAAATTGAACGATAATGCTGTGATCAGAAGCACTTCGAGCCAGGGATCAACCAGGTGTCAGACAGTACACAGAAATGCCTAAAAAAAAAGAAAAACAAAGCAAGTCAAATACCAGAAACGGTCATCTGCTTACCAAAACAGGTAAAGAAGTCAGCAGAAAAGTGAAGGGCTCCCATGGAGACCAAGAGGGAGGTCACAGTTCTATTGACTAGCCAAGATGACTCAAAAGCCAGAAAAGCACAGGGCCTTGGAGATGGTATGTATGAAGCAAGGCCAAGTGGAGAGCAGACAGTGTGGGAGAGAGCTCCACCCTCAATGTCAGCCACTCCCAGAAATGGCTATGATGCTGCCGCTTTCTTGAAACCAGCACTACTGTTCAATAAAGCCAAAAAGGAAAATATTGGTGATAGATGGACTGCTTGGATAGAGAAATTTGATGATTTCATTGATGCACTTGAAGAGACTGATAACAAAAAGATTATCAAGTATCTCAAAAATCTTGCAGGTGATGGAGTAAAAGAAGACATAAAGAAAATGCTGCGAACAGACGAAGAAGCCAAATATCGTCAGATTAAAGAAGTGTTGGATCTCAAATTTAATCCAAGGCCACATGTTGATAACGAATGATGCATCTACAACCAAGAAAGCTAGATAAGTAAGCATCTGGATTAGTATGAACCTATCTTAGCGCCAAGACGCCGCAGCAATCGAGCGCTCTATAAATGAATCAGTCAGTCAGAAAGTTGCTGAGACAATTGATGAGTTTGTGGAGAGACTCGACTCACTCATCAGACACTGCAAGTTCAATGAATTTAATGATGAAGAAGCTATGCATCTGAGTCATTCAGAAGGCGAATGCTGAGAGAAACTCTTAGACAGGAGCGAGTATTATTGGCTGCCAGAGCTGAAGAGTGTGCTGATAGACAAGCTGCTGACATAGAGGCCGGGAATGCCCAGATTTAATCCATCATGAATGTGAAAAGTAAGCCAAAACAAAAGACTAAAGGGCACAAAGTGATGTCTACGCGTTAAAAGATGTTGTGTTTTAGATGTGTATTTTCGTTACCACACAAAGGCAAAATATCCCACTCTTGGACAGATATGTAAAGGCTGTGGGAAGGAGAACCATTTTGTGACAGTTTGCAAAGGGAAGGAAAAAGTAAGTGCGTCAAGGCACGAAGACAAAATGGCTGCCAGAACATTTCAGAAGCAGTTTGGTGTACACCCACCGGGCCAAGCGGCGACATCAGTTAAGACAAATCAGCACAAAACGAAGTTGATTGTCATCTAAGTCATCGCTGAACAGCTCTTCTGCATCATTATCAAGTGAAAGTGAAGACCATTATTGTATCAAGTCGATGTTTACCTCAGAAATGCGTGCCCTTGTTGGTTTGGCCGCTTGTGAAAAAAAGCGTCAAAGAAAGATCGACATGCCAAAGCACCAAAGTAATCCAAACATTGTCCAAAGATTACACTGAAAGTAAATGGTTGTTCGATACCTTTCAGTATCAACAGTGGTGCATCCATAAACATTATGCATGAGGAGAAATACATAGAATTTTCTCTATTGCCACAAATTGCGCCATCGAAAACCTAAGTGTATACATGGGCTGCTTCAACACCCTTAAAAAGTCAAGGTTCATTTGTGCTGACAATAAAACATAAGAGAACAAGGTGCAAGCACCTATCCATGTGCTTCAAGGCACAGTGTCATGTGTCTGTCTACTCAGTTTCTGCACAGCCACTGATATGGGACTGATTTCCGTGAATTACAATATGAACGCTCACCACGAAAGAGTAAGTCTGTTCCCTTCGCTATCTCAAGGTTTGGGAAACCTTAAGACTATGAAAGTAAAGCTACATATTAATGAGGATGTTCCTCCTGTTGCTCAGAGACAAAAATAACCTGCTTTTCATCTGCAAGCAGCTGTTGAAAAGTTGCTCAGAAACATAGACAAACTTCTTTTCATCTGCAAGCAGTTGTTGAAAAAGAATTTGAATCAATACTTAAGCATGATATTATTGAGCGTTCCACTGGCCAACGCCATGGGTTATTCCCATAGTAGTAATGCCTGAAAAGGACGGTGAAGGAGCTGTACGCAGATGTGTTGACATGTGTTAGGCAAACAAGGCAATTGAATGAGAACTACATCCAGGTCCACACATTGCTGACATGATAACGCAATTAAACGGTGCAAAGGTCTTCTCTCGCCTTGATTTACATAAAGGTTATCATGAGTTGGAACTCGAAAAAGATTGCAGGTACTTTATAACCTTTTCTACACATGTTGGTCTGTTTCAATACAAAAGACTAGGTTTTGGTGTATCATCTGCTGCTGAACTGTTTCAAGACCTAATTCGATGTATCATACATCCTGTCATGAATGCGTTCAATTATAGTGATGACACATTTGTTACGGAGCTACACAAAATGAGCATGATAAAGCTCTTACACAAGTATGTTGTTTACTTGCCGAAGCAGGTTTGACTTTGAATACAGACAAGTGTGAGTTTAATAAGACAAAGCTAAAGTTCTTTGGCCGTATCTTTTCTGAATGCTGGTACGTATGACATCAGATCCTGCTAAAGTACAAGCGCTGTCAAATGCTGATCCACCACAAGAAGCATCTTTAGTGCGTTCATTTATTGGCATTAACAGTTACTGTTCCAGATATATACAAGAATTTGACACTGTAAGTGCTCCGTTGAGAGACTTGACAAAAAAGAATGTTTCATTTCAGTGGTCATGTGAATGTGAGAAAAGCTTTAAGAAAATCAAATAAACCATTGAGAATGCTACTGAAATGGCATACTTCAATCCAAAGCTTAATACAGAGATTAGTTGTCAACGTTAGCCCTATCGGGTTAGGAGCTATCTCTGCACAGCACAGCGGACACCTGAATGCTAAAAGGCATATTGTGGCATATGCACGTAGGAGTTTGTCTCAAACAGAACGTGCTCACTCACAACCAGAAAAAGAAAGTTTAGTCCTGGTATGAGCTTGTGAACATTTCCAGGTATTCCTATATGGAAAGCCATTTATAATGGTAACTAATCATCAAGTGTTACTGACTATATTTGGCAATCCATAGGCCAAAAGGCCTCCTCGCATTGAGCGGTGGGGACAACAGTTACAAAAGTACCATTGTGTATCATCCAGGGAAGGATCAGAGCCCTACTGACTAATTTTATAAAGTGACTACACAAGGTCATGGTACTTCATCCAAGATGGCTGAGGCCTATATCAACTTCATTGTAAAATCAAATACACCAGTCGACATTTCATAAGCCCTAATTGTCACTGCCACGAGCCATGATAGTGATATGTTAAAGTTGAAGAATATAATCACACATCAGTCATGAAACCAATACCCTCGACCGCTCACCAGAGCCGGTGAATATCAAAATGCAAAAATGCCAAGGATGAGCTGTCCATAACTCAAGATGGAGTTATACTACAAGGGTCGAGAATTCTGACTCCGGAGAGTCTGCGACAGAAAATAATTGAAGTGGTCCATGAAGGACATTATGGAATTGTTGCCACAAAACAAACTCTTCGAGACTGAGTTTGGTTTCCTTATCTTGATGACAGGGTTGAAAAGGAAATAAAGGCCTGTCATCTATGCAACTACCTGTCTACAAAAACTACTCACCACACCTTGAACATGTCAGAACTCCCAAAGCATACATGGGAGAGAATAGCCATTGACTTTTTCAGTCCACTCGACCATGGACATCACCTGCTAGTGATTATGAACAAATACTCATGAATTCCATTAATTAAAGATCTTTCACCTACTACTCCTGAACGAGGCATTGTAAAACTAGATGCCATCTTTGTGACATTGGGTGTTCCAGCCAAAGTGAAGTCTGACAATGGCCCACCTTCCAACAGTCAGGAGTTTAAAGATTTCTTGGAGCATCTGAATGGTGCACAGACATAATATCGAGTTTTTTTTTCGACCTACAGAAATATCAAGTTTTAAATATCGGAGGGACAGAATATCGACATCAAGAATATCGGTGACCAGAATATCGACCTGAAGGTAAGAAATATCGTTTTTGTTAATATCGAAGTTAGTAATATCGTTTGCAAAAATATCGTTGTTAATAATATCGATGTTTATATTAGTGTTATGTATTTTAGTATGTATTTTATATGTATGTGTTCCACATTTTTTGTTATGTTTTGTATTTTTTTTTTAAATATATGTATTAAATATTTAGAAGTTAGTAATTTTTTTAAAGTAAATTTTGCGTTTTAGTACCGTAGCGGGTTGTGGGTTTATAGGGGAATAGGGTGGGAAGTAATTTAATTATAGTAAATTAAATAATAATTTTTAGAAATTATTAATTATTTTTAATTAAATTTTGCGTTTTAGTTCTGTAGCGGGTTGTGGGTTCATAGGGGTATAGGGTGGGAAGTAATTTAATTGTAATTAATTAATTATTAATTTTTATTTATTTGTATTGATAATTAATTTATTGTTTATTAATTAATTGGTAATTAATTTTTATTAATTGATAAATATATTAATAGTGTTAATTTAGTTTAGGAGCGGGTTGTGTGTTTATAGGGGAATATGGTGGGAAGTGATTTATTATAATTAAGGGGCTCATTATCATGGCGTAACGATCGCCACCGCCGAGCCGGCGGTGGCGACCGTTACGCCATCGTAACGTGAAATACCCCCGCCTTATTATGATGGCGGGGGTATCGCGGACGGACGGAAAGTCCGTACGCCGCTTTTCCGCCAGTCGGCAATCGTTCCGATTGCTGGCCGGGCGGTGCTGGGCCAGAAATATGGTGGCGGTGCCTGGCAGGCACCGCCAGCCATATTATGATGTGGGTTTGAAACAGGCCCTTCCATGGCGGCGATGCCGCCATGGAAGGGCTGGCGAGCATTGGCTTTGGGGGCCCGTTGCAGGCCCCCGGGGGGTGAGGGGTGCACTGGGGGGGTATCCATGGTACCCCCTGCAGTTCCCTGCACCAAGTGGCAGGCACCGCGTGGTGCCTGCCACGTGGTGCAGGGAAATGCCAGGCATGCGATTTTTACATCGCTGCGGGTGCTGCTGTAAGCAGCACCTGCCGCAATGTCAAACTGCGGAATGCGACCGCCAGGGTGGCGGTCGCATCCTAATTCGCGGTGCGGGACGGCCGCATGTCTGGCGGCCGGTCCCAACATTTTTATTTATTGGTATTGATAATTAATTTATTGTTAATTAATTATTAATTGGTAATTAATTTTTATTAATTGATTAATTGATAATTATATTAATTGTGTTAATATTTATGCGGAGCGGGTTGTGGGTTTATAGGGGAATAGGGTGGGAAGTAAATTAATTATAATAAAGTAATTATTAATTTTTATTTATTGGTATTGATAATTAATTTATTGTTAATTAATAATTGGTAATTAATTTTTTTAATTGATTAATTGTTTTTTATATTAATTGTGTTAAAAAAATTTAAGAGCGGGTTGTGGGTTTATACGGGAATAGGGTGGGAAGTAATTTAATGTTATTAAAGTAATTATTAATTTTATTTTATTGGTATTTATGATTAATTTATTGTTAATTTATTATTAATTCGTTATTTAATTTTAAAAATTATTTAATTGATAAGCATGTTAATTTTAACCCTCTGCTATCCAACACTTTCCCTACTGTTGCACTCTCTGGAGTTGGAATAGTAATTTTAACCCCTACGCTATCCAACACTTTCCCTACTGTGGCACTCTCTGGAGTGGGAATAGTAATTTTTACCCCTACGCTAACCAACACTTTCCCTAATGTTGCACTCTCTGGAGTGGGAATAGGAATTTTAACCCCTACGCTATCCAACACTTTCCCTACTGTTGCACTCACTGGAGTGGGAATAGTACTTTTTACCCCTACGCTAACCAACACTTTCCCTAATGTTGCACTCTCTGGAGTGGGAATAGGAATTTTAACCCCTACGCTATCCAACACTTTCCCTACTGTTGCAATGATTGGAGTGGGAATAGTAATTTTTACATCTTTGCTATCCAACACTTTCCCTACTGTTGCACTCACTGGAGTGGGAATAGTCATTTTAACCCCTACGCTATCCACCACTTTCCCTACTGTTGCACACTCTGGAGTGGGAATAGTAATTTGTACCCCTACGCTATCCAACACTTTCCCTACTGTTGCACTCACTGGAGTGGGAATAGTAATTTTTACCTCTACGCTATCCAACACTTTCCCTACTGTTGCACTCTCTGGAGTGGGAATAGTCATTTTAACCCCTACGCTATCCAACACTTTCCCTACTGTTGCACTGATTGGAGTGGGAATAGTCATTTTTACCTTTTCGCTATCCAACACTTTCCCTACTGTTGCACTCACTGGAGTGGGAATAGTAATTTTTACCCCTACGCTATCCAACACTTTTCCTACTGTTGCACTCACTGGAATGGGAATAGTAATTTTTACCCCTACGCTATCCAACACTTTCCCTACTGTTGCACTCTCTGGAGTGGGAATAGTAATTTTTACCCCTACGCTATCCAACACTTTCCCTACTGTTGCACTCTCTGGAGTGGGAATAGTAATTTTAACCCCTACGATATCCAACACTTTCCCTACTATTCCATTCACTGGAGTGGGAATAGTAATTTTTACCCCTTCGCTATCCAACACTTTCCCTACTGTTGCACTTCCTGGAGTTTGAATAGTAATTTTAACCCTTACGCTATCCAACACTTTCCCTACTGTTGCACTCTCTGGAGTGGGAATAGTAATTTTTACCCCTACGCTATTCAACACTTTCCCTACTGTTGCACTCTCTGGAGTTGGAATAGTAATTTTAACCCCTACGCTATCCAACACTTTCCCTACTGTTGCATTCTCTGGAGTGGGAATAGTAATTTTTACCTCTACGCTATCCAACACTTACCCTACTGTTGCACTCACTGGAGTGGGAATAGTAATTTTTACCCCTATGCTATCCAACACTTTCCCTACTGTTGCACTCTCTGAAGTTGGAATAGTTATTTTATTCACTCCGCTATCCAATATTTTCTGTACTGTTTTAGTTAATGTAGTGTATAATTTATTTTAAAAAGATTAAAAATGTTGTAATTTTTTAATTTGTTATATATATTTTTTATATTTTTATTCATATTATTTTTGTATGTGTATATATGTATTTATAATTTATAAAATATGTTTGTAACAATTTATAAGTTATTAAAATAATTATTTATGAATATTATTAAGTAGGTATATATATTATATTTCATATGTATATGCTTAATTTATTTTAACATTATATGTATTAGTTATGATTTTTAAACATTTTAAAATATTTTTAACTAGGTTTCATTTAATTATATGTATTATTTACTTTATTTTACATTATTTTTTTAACATAAAAAAAACGAT
Organism: Calotriton arnoldi; assembly: GCA_963921515.1. Taxonomy (NCBI): domain Eukaryota; kingdom Metazoa; phylum Chordata; class Amphibia; order Caudata; family Salamandridae; genus Calotriton; species Calotriton arnoldi. Next base: position 420,692 of record CAWUFW010003937.1, read on the forward strand.
ATTTTTAACGATATTTTTGACAACGATATTTTTTTCTCGATATTTTTGTACTTACCATGATGTAGATAGGATGTCGATATTGTTGACTTCGATATTTTTGTACCTCGATATTGTGGTAGTCGATATTTTGTCAGTGATTCCATCTGAATATAAAGCATCAGAAGAGCACACCTTTGTGGGCGCAAGCCAACGGACTTGTTGAGCGTTTTATGAGTACGCTAAAAAAAGCAGTGCAGCGTGCTACTCCTGAGAAGCTCGATTTGAAAACTGTGTTGAATTCTACCTTGACAACTCATCCACAGGTAAAAGTCCTGCGACATTGATGTTCGGGAGAGCAATGAACACCTAGCGGTAACGGGACTGCCCGCATGCCATGCAGCGGTCCCGCCACCCCAATCATGATGTGACCGCCACCGCGGCGGTCGCATCTGGGATTCTAACATTGCGGCGGGTGCTGCTGGCTGCAGCACCCGCCGCAATGTTAAAATGCCATGTTGTGCATTGCCATGCACAACGTGGCAGGCACCGCGCGGTGCCTGCCACCTTGTGCATGGCAATGTAGGTGGGTACCATAGGTACCCCCCAAGTGCAGCCCCCCACACCCACACCCCCCGGGGGCCCACAATGGGCCCCCAAAGCAACTCCCCGATGCCGCCATGGATATGCCTTTTTCCGCACACATCCTAATACCATATTAGTGGCCCAAGTCCGCCCGGCCGGCAATCGGAACGATTGCCGACCGGCGGAAAAGCGGCGAACGGACTTTCCGTCCGCCGCGTTACCCACCGCCATTGTAATCTGGCGGTGGGTAAATCAGGTTACGATGGCGGGCGGTGGCGATCCGCCCGCCATCGTAATCAGCCCCTTAGTTACCTCAAAGGACCAATCAGAGAAAGAAAGATGAGACAAGAACTCATGAGAAGGACTTGGTTAACAAACACAAGATGAAAATGTATGCTGATAAAAGACGACATGCAAAAAACAATCTTTGAGAAAGGAGATCCAGTGCTCGCACAACAAATGTGGAGAAAGAAATCTGATGCTCCATTTGGTGCTGAACCTTTTCATGTGATGTCTACTAAAGGACACATGGTGACTGCCCAGCACCCTGGGAAGTCTATTACCAGAGACTCTTCTCATTTCAGGAATATACGTAATCATTCATCAGATCTAACTGTTGAAGGAGAGACTGGGTCTGAAACATCAGTGACTGTTGTTGCATCTACAAGGTTGACGCAGATCCTAGAAATTGGTGAGGACACTTCTCATTTTCCTAGAACAAGATCAGGGTCAACAATCAAAGTGCCAAAAAGATTGATTGACGAGATTTGATACTATGGGGCCTATTATGATGGCGGGCGGACTTTGTCCGCCCGCCACCGTATCGGGAAACGGGACCGCCCGCCATTGTTGCGGCGGTCCCACAAGTGGCATTAGGATGCGCCCGCCAGACTGGCGGGCGCTTCCCGCATATTTAACATTGCGGCGGTCTGTGCTGCAAGCAGCACCCACCGCAATGTGAAAAGTGCATGTTGTGCATTTGAATGCACAACGTGACAGGCACCGCGCGGTGCCTGCCACCTTGTGCATTCAAATGTCGGGGGGTACCATAGGTACCCCCCATGTGCACCCCCCACCCCCCCAATACCCTGGGTGCCCGCAACGGGCCCCCGAAAGTAAACTCCGCCTGGTTTCCATGGCGGGGTCTCCAATATGGAAAGCCCTGCACCGCTGCCCATTCTAATATGGATGGCGGTGTCTAGCAGACACTGCCACCATATCCAGCCCCTTTTCCGCCCGGTCGACTGGTCGACCGGCGGGAAACCGGCGGACGGTATTTCCGTCCGCCGGGGTCCCCCCCGCCATACTAATATGGCGGGGGGAAATGGGTGGCGGGCGGAGGTAAATGTTGGGCGGATCGCCACCGCCATGCGGGCAGTGGCGATCCGCCCGACATACTAATAGGCCCCAATATGTCTATCTGTATATATTCTGCAAAAATGTGTAATTTTTATTTAACAGAGGGGGAGATGTTGTGTCTTTCGAGTTAGAAATGATGGAACCCTTTTGGCTCTTGATGGGCTCCGTAGAACTGTGGCGTAAGTGTTAGTATGGAATGCATTGAAGGCTGGTTTAGAAAGTTGAGTTTGCAGTTAAACACACACAAATAAAAACATGTAATACTAAACTCCGTGTGTGGCATAGTCAGTAGTGGGTACCCAGGCAGGGGAGGACGCTACACAAGTAGTGATATTTAAATATATTACAGGAAACTCTGTTCAGAATCAATTTAATACCCCAGGTTTCTGTTTGGACTGTGCCTTTATTTTTAAATATAGGACGCTGTAGCCAGACCGGGTTCCACAAGGCCAAATATCTGCATTGTGAGGTCCTGCTGAGTCCATTTTCAGCGTAGCAAAGAGCTAAGAGCAGAACAAACCTGCCCGACCAAATAGCTTTGATTCATGCTTCTATCATGCTTCTATCATTTTCCAAGCTGGGATACAAAATAGGTTTAATTATATCCAAGCCTGCTCCTAGAGAATGCAGTCTAATCCTACACAGTAAACACAGCTTTTAGACCTCCAATCACTGTGATCGCACATATTTAAAATATGTAATGCAGAACATTTTTTTGTTTTGTTTACATATTAGGCATTTTGCCATGAGGACTTACTAGGCACACTTAAGGGGTGACTTATTCATATATATAAAATAAGATTTATCAGATGGCAAAGGCACTTTTCATTTCAAAGTTTCAAAGAGTTTTTTTAATTGAAGTCCACCCACAGGACAGTGGCAGGTAGTCCTGGCAGCCATGGATGTCGGTGGTATGAATTCACACTGCAGCCCACATATGACATTTAGCTACTAGCCACTGGTGCATTTTCTGCACCAATTACTATGTCCTTACAGGAATGAGAAATATGTTAATGTTAATAAAATTTATAAGAGCGCTCGATTGCCCAGAGGCGCTTTGGTGCCAGCTTTGATGCTATCAAGATGAAACCGAGAAACAAGGAGGACTGAAGCTCATTCTGCATTAAACAACCAGGTTTTCAAAGCCTTCTTAAACATAAGTAGATTGGGCATGGCTCTAATTTGCAGGGGGAGAGGTTTCCAAGCCTTTGCTGCTCCAATTACAAAACTTCTTCTACCCCAGGAAGATCTTTTAAACCTGGAGACTACAGTATATATGGCTGTTGTGGACTGTAGTGTTTTACCTTGGATGTACCAGCAGAAACAGTTTTTAATTTAAAAAAACTAAGCCTTGGTCTTGTAATGCTTTATACACGGTATATCGAGCTTTGAAAGTAATTCTCTGTCTTACTCGCAGCCAGTGTAACTTCCTGATAGATTCAGACCCTGACTGATATTTTGAAATCTTTAATAATAGTCGTCCTGCGGCATTTTAAAGAATTTGCAGTCTGTTCAGTAAGTGCTGATGCAGGTTTAGATGCAGTCCATTGCAGTAGTCTATTTTATTAGGTACTAGTGAGCTGTATTTTGCAGATCTGAGGGGATAAAAGGTAGGATCTTTTTTATGGTCCTTAATGTATGAAATGAAGAGGATGCTCACAGCCACCATGCATTCATGGAATCTGGATCCTGTCTCATTTTCGTCCCAGGCCAAAGAGATGACGATTTGAGTGTCGTCAGCATAAGATGTGAGTGAGAAACCATGTGATCTAATTACTAGTGCTAAGGGGGTGACACAGACATTAAACAAGGTGGGGCTAAGTGAGGACCCCTAGGGGACCCCTCAAGGAAGTGAGAAAGGCTGGGAAATGAACTCACCTAATGCCAATGACTGTTCTCTACCCTGGAAAAACATTCTTAGCATGTCCGGGGGCTGCCTCAGTAACACCAATCGCGGACAAACGATCTATCAGCAGCCCATGGTTAATGTTATCAAAGGCTGCTGATTGATCTCAGGGGATGAGGGCTGCTCTGCCTCCCTGATCAAGGGACCATCTAATCTACTCTGTGGCTTTTATCAATGCCGACTCTGTATTATGGCACTGGGGAATCCAAATTAGGTAGGATCTTATGAATTATTATGAAGAATGTGTTTCTGACAATTGTTTGTTCATGATTTTTTCTACCATTTAGGCTGGTAGAGATAGCCGAATATGGGACGTTAACTATTCGGGTCCAAAGGGTTATGGGAGGGCTTTTGAATTAATGGAAGTAGCAATGCTCTCTTCCAGGTGGTAGGAAAGATCCCTGTCCTAAACATCAGTTGAAAGATTTCAATTAATTTGGAGGTGATAATATCTGGGGCCAGTTCGGTCACCTTTGGATGACAAGGGTTGTAGCGTTGATCAGGGTCACTACTTCCTCCAAGGTGGGAGGGATGAACACTTTCAAGGGTGGCTCACTGTGTGTGTCTAGGGGAGTAGACAGAATCGTTTGAAGAAGGGGTAAGATAAGTAGAGGAAAAGGGAACATACTTTGAGAATCTGTTATACACCTCTTCGACTTTATGTTGAAAGAAGTCAACTAAAGTGTTACAAAACACGACTTCTGTTCTGTTTATTAGAATTTTTTTGTCGTCACTTTTTTTAACATTCTGGAATAATTCTTTAGCAGAATTTTTGCAGCTTCTATCTTTTGTGTAGAGTAGGAAGTTTTTTCCTTCTTAATCATGATCTTGTAGTCCGTCAAACACTGTTTATATTTAATTTTTCTGACTCATTGTAATCTTTCCACCATCTTTTTTCTTGTCTCCTTCATCTTTGTTTTTCATGTTTTAGATCATCTGAGAACCAGGGGGCTGAGGGATTGCTCCTGCTAGATTTAGACACTCTGACTGTGGCTAATAGATTAACAGCTCCTTCTAACCAGCCTGTATAATTGGCTACTGCTATATCTATATCTTATGTGTAAAAGCATCCAATTCACTTTTTAAAATGCGGGTATGAGGAAATGGAGATTAAAACTGTGTGCAAATAAGCAAAAGCGGCAAATGAGCGAACGAGCATAGCAGCAGAAAAGGAACCCATCTCAGTGTTGAACTGTTATCGGATGAGAGGGTCTGTTTATAATCAGGCTCTATAAGCTCTGGGTCCTACGACCACTTGCTTCCTTGGCTCAGGAAGCTTCAGCCATTTGATTGAGACACTGTCAATCTCATCTTGGATCAGCCTATTTTAGTGTCACCTTCTTTCTATTGGCTGTTTGGGTGCAGCCTTCCTTCTCTATTTGAATGCAAGAGGGACTGTTTTACTTCTGACAAGTATCCTCCATCATCACATTTATTTATTTCAACCATCCATGTACTCTATACACAGAGAGATCCTTTTTTAAATTGCTTTTCAATATTGGGGAAATTTGTATTGCTATTGTCAGCGCTCAAATACAAAACTATTTGTTTTGCCAATGCTTGGTTTTCTTGGCACCTTGGGGTTGCCAATAGGGAAAATCAATGTCATTGCTTCAGATGCTTTGCTCATAGGTGGTCTAAAACACATTGGCAAAACAGCATGACACTGGTTTGCCTAGATACCTTATGATAATTTAAACTACATTTTTATTTTGTTTCAACCATTCTTTATTGAAGTCAATACCTCCACATTTATAGCAACAACTACTTCAAAATGGGATATGACGCAGAACCTATGCTTTAACCTTCAGTAGATAAATAATGGGTGTTTACTATTAAAATATTTCCATATATACATTTTATGCCTGTCCCTTTGTTTCTGGGATGGAAACTCTTCACCATGTGAATTGGGTGTCAGTAAATCTAGGTCATAGAAAATGCTACCCTGCTGGTAAATATTGGGAGGGTTGGAGGTGGATTTCCAGATGTTGAAAAGGCCGGAAATCTTTACACATCTAACAACCACTTCTATTCCAGGTCAGAGAAGTAGGTGGCACTACTCTCAAACTTGTCGATAACACTTCCTGGGTACAGACACTGCTGTTGTCATTGGATCTTCCATTCAGGGCAGTGTTTAAACATTGCTATTCCTAGGGTATTTTACCTCTTACTCTTCACCCAAAACTCCCTTTCTTCTCTATTAAAAACATTGATGTTCTTTTTGAAGACTTTATTTGAAATACTTTCTGGATTCTCCATGACACCCTTGCTGAGTAGCAGTCATGCTTTATAAAACATTCATTCATTCATTCATTCTGCACTGTACCCTTCACATGCTCCAGGTGCACAATACTCATTGAAGCAAGTCTGCAATATCACTTACCTCCAGTACAACTTGAGATGAAAGCCACCAAGACCCCAGTCACTCGGCCACAGGAGCAATTGTTCAGTACTGAAAACGAGGCAAACCCTGCCACCAAGCCGGCCATTGTGGAAAGGATCAGGAAGGCTCTTGTGGCATCAGGGTACCCTGGGAAAGGGAAGTATGAAAGTTGAGGCCTGCAGTATTGGAACCAGGACATGGTTACATTTAGTCTGTACCCCAGCCTTACAAAAAGCAGCAGTAGCCCGTTCTTAAGGGCGTAGGGGCTATGTCCCCCCACCTTTTGGCCGACATAAAGAGTGTCTCTCAGGTTGAGCAAAGGTCAGCCTGACAGACACTATTGCTTTTCAGGTCAGGCAGCCAGGAGATAGACATGCGCTAAATGTGCAAGCACTTGGCTGCTTGAGCTGAACTTTGCTGAGCTGAAGATGTTACAGCCCTGTGGACATGACATCTAAATGGCAAAGTAGCACAAGGCCCTCCTCCTCGTGATGAGGGGGCAACCTCAGACCTGGGTGCTATAGTTTTAAGTCCTGAAGTGCCCAGACTGAGTGTCTATCAATGACGCCTCATCACAGAGTGGTGTGGAGTCAGAAATCTCACTAACTCTACGCCACTCTATGAAGAGATAGGGACAGCCGCATCCCTTCATTGGACGGCCATCCCAAACCTTTTGGAGCCATCAAGGTTCCCTCCATGAGACGCTACAGAAGGTAATTGTTATGTTATTTAATGTTTGGTGCATGCATGCATGTATGAATATACATGTATTTTTTAGTGCGTGCCATGAAAGGGTTTGTGTGCTTGTGAATGGTAGGTGTATGTGTGCATGATTTTGAATGCATGGGGGTGTGAGTAAGTGTGCATGTAGATGGGTGATTGTACATGTGTTTGTGTATGTGGCCTCCCCCTCCCCACCGCTTGAATTAATGGCCTCCATTGACAAAAATGCTTATCAGGTTGTTTCCAAGTTGTGCATAATTTTCTGTCAGGGCTCATTATTGCCTTTTTAACGATTTGTAGATGCTATATTTCTTACATGTTTTCACATGACACCATTCACACCAAACATTTAGATCCGAAGAGCTACTTTCTCGCACAACCCACTGTGAACTAATGCTTAAGGAAATTGTGAGAAATTTGTTCCACCAATTTAATATACCTGGATTTTTCGCTTTTTCGATTACCTAGTTATAGACTTCTGCTGTTAGCGAGTCTCACTAACTGAGTCTCACTCACCATAAGCCCTGTTGAAATGGATCGAGAGTGCTAACTGCCAGCATCCGCCTTTTAAGATAAGGCCAACTTATGCACAGCTAGTATAAGAACTTCTGGGCTTGTTGCACCTGAAAATGTGTACACAAGCTTGTGCACACGTGATTGATTGATTGATTGAGCGTGTGAGACTACTGTCTAACAAAGCTGGAATATGCGCACAAGTACCCTGTTGCAGAGGGGACCCCTCATGGATTGATGGTGACCTGGGCAGGCCTTATAATATACACTGTGTGTTAATAGTACGAGTGTGACGAAGTGCCTCTTTTTGCTTGGTCACCCTAATTTTGCTTGGTCTAATACTTATGGCTTTTTCACTTTCTGTGCTGAGTCCATTTGCATGTGCACTGACCCCTAAACCATGTCGGAAATGGCTTACTCCTAATTGACCAATTAAACTTTCATATAAGGCCATGGTATATGTTGTCTCAAAACTACATTCATAGCACGAAACATTAATTGTCAACTATGGACTACATCACTACTGTGCCATTGACTAGTATAACAAGAGAATGAATATGTTACTTACCCTGTAAGCATCTATTCGTAGCATGTAGAGCCATAGATTCATATGCTTAGCTTATCCTGCCATCTAGTGTTGGGCTAGGACATTTGCAACTTGTTTTTCTTTGAAGAAGTTCTTCCAATCATGAGCTATAGTGACTCCTCCAATAGTCTGTTTTAGATTGTATTTAGCTCATCGGGTGAGCTTAAGGATAGGAGCAATATGGTGACAGAAAAGATGTGCATGCAAGTGAATATTAGTATAATGTGAAAATGTCAATAGACAAGAACATACGTCAATCAATAGCTGCCAGGGCGGAAGGTGGGTGCATATAAATCCACAGCACTACACGCTACGAATAGATGCTTACAGGGTAAGTAACATATTCCATTCATAGCATGTGTTGGGCGCAGATACATATATATGTGGCTTAACGGCTAGAACGCTTGACTTTGAAGCTGGAGAACCAGATTCAAGTCTGGCAGGAGGCTCAAACATCCTGTGATTCTGGGCAAATCACTTAATCTCCCTGTGCCTAAAAATGAATGTGTCCCGCTGTAATGCAACTGGTGTTCATCTACACCACTCCAATTCCCCAAAGGCTGTGGTTTGCTAGGGTTCACATAGAGCTTTGTTCATAAGAGAGCTTGACCCACTCTAGCTTCTTGATTAGCTAAGACATCAACACAATAATGTTTTGTGAATGTATGTGGATTATTTCATGTACCTGCTTTACAAATATCCGCTACTAGGATGTTTTCTAAAAAAGCTATTGAGGCTCCTTTTTTGCGTGTGGCATGAGCTCTTGAAGATATAGGTAGCGCTCTCTTTGCTTTGTGTTAGCAAGTCTGAATATATCTAACTATCCATCTGGCTACTCCCATTTTGGATATTGGGGAACCTTGCTGTGCTTTGCAAATGCAAAAAAGAGTTGTTGCGTTTTGCGAAAAGATTTAGTTCTCTTTATGTAAAACATTAATGCCCTTTTAACATCTGATGCGTGTAGAGCTCTTTCTGTTACTGAATCTGGTGTAGGGAAGAACACAGATAGCTCTATTGTTTGGTTTGTATGAGAAGCTTACACTTCGTTTTGAAGGAATTTAGGGTTAGTATGAAGTACCAATTTTGTCGGAAATATTTGAAGAATGGCTCTTCCAATGTAAGTGCTAGGATTTCACTTATGTTTCTAAGAGACGTGGTAGCTACTAAGAAGGCTACCTTCTATGTGAGGAATTGAAGGTCAAAGTAATGAAGTGGCTCAAAGGGTGGTACCTTGAGTCTAGTGAAAACAATATTATGGTTCCAGACTGCTGCTGGTGGGGTGTAAGGTGGAATGACTCTTTTAAGTCCTTCCATAAGTGCTTTAATCACTGGAACTTTAAAAAGTGGCATACATTGTCTGCTTTGCCTGTAATCAAAGAAGGCCTCTAAATGTAATCCGATTGATGTATAAACAAGTCCCGCTTGCTGTAGATGGAAGAGATTGTTAGAATTTGGCAATTTATGTACTTACATGGACTTTTTTTTACGTTATGTTATGTTAGCATTTAGAAGGCTATGATTAGCAGTAGCCGCTACGCACCTGTTGGACCGAACCAATGCGCGTATTGTAAAAAGGAGGGGCATTGGCGAAGTGAGTGCCCGGAGCTGTTACACAAAGTTGCAGCCCCACGAGGTCGGGGTTATAGAGGACGTGGCTGTGATGGGGGTGGCCGTGATGAAATGCAGAAGGAGGATTCATCGTTTGGTCGTCAGAAGAAAAACTACTTTGATGATGCTCGAGGAGGACAATATTATCATAATGATTATGATATGGATGAGGTGACAGGAATGTCCTACAGCTAGGATTGCCAGGGACAGGGTGAAGGACTAGTTTCAGTGCCTGTAGATCAGCGTGGACCTTATGTCACCGCTGACATACATGGCACGGCCAAGACATTCCTAATTGATACGGGTGCTATGAATAGCTCTGTTTCTCGTTTGCTGGTCCCAGGGGCACCTCTGTCTGGCCAACATAATGTTTCGGTAGGTTTCTCAGCCGTGCCGCTTGAGAGCCCCATTTCCGAACCCCTTGCTTTGACTATTGGCCCTTTTACGGTCTACTCCCCATTTTTACTAACAACAAATTGTGGGGAAAATTTGATGGGACTAGATTTTTTGAAGGAGCTACATGCGACCATTTTCTGTTCCCCAGATGGTGTTTATATGACTATTGGTCCGAAGGTGGTTAGTACGAAACAGTGTTTTACTAAAGATACCCCCTCCCGGCGGAATTCAAGGATGTGCCACGTACTTTATGGACTACAGGAGATACGGATGTGGGGTTGTTACGGATCCCACCGGTTTCTATCAAGATCAAGGATAATGCTGTATTACAGCGTATTCCCCAGTATAAGATACCACAGGCAGGGGAGAAAGCCCTTCTGCAGATAATTAAGGATTTAATAAGAACAGGGGTGGTTGAGGAAACAGTAGCAAATGTCTGCAATAGCCCTATTCTTCCTATCCTTAAGAAGGCACTTTCTGATGCCTCTGACGCTCACCCTGATGTTTACCGTTTCGTTATTGATCTGCGCGCGGTAAACAAGATTGTGATTCTTCAATATCCTGTGGTTCCTGACATCACTACATTGTTAACGATGATTCCTCCCTCAGCAAAATTCTTCTCCGTGATTGATTTTAAAAATGCTTTCTTTAGCATTCCAATCCATCCAGATAGTAGATATCTGTTTGGGTTTTCCATAGCTGGCAGGAGCGTCCAATTCTGTCGTGCTCCTCAGGGCTATACTGAAAGTCCTAGTATCTATAGTCATGCTCTGAAAGGACAATTGGATTCTTTGACGCTTCCCCCTGGTAATGTCTTATTGCAGTACGTCGACGACCTCTTAGTGGCCTCTGACACTGAGGACGGCTGCAAAGATGCAACTGTTAAATTATTGTTACATTTGGCACACCACGGACATAAAGTGTCCCTTTCCAAATTTCAATATTGTCGACAGGAGGTCACCTATTTTGGTCACCTACTGTCGAAGGAGGGTCGGAGGCTAACGCCTGAGCGCATTGCTGCTATAACTAACATGCCTGTCCCTAAAACCCAGTGTGATGTGCGTGCGTTTATTGGCATTACTCCGTACTGCCGTCACTGGATCCCTAATTACTCCCTACTAACAAAACCCCTACTCCAACTAACCATTAAAGATGTGCACAAACCCTAACCTTGGACACCTGCATGCCAGCAAGCTTTTGAGCAATTAAAGGTTGCGTTTTGCTCTGCTCCTGTGCTTGGGACACCTGATTATCAGAAGCTGTTTGTGCTCTATGTACATGAGACGGCTGGTTGCACCCTCTCGGTCTTAACACAAGCCTTTGGAGGTAAGCAAAGGCTTGCGCTTACTTTTCTACTATCCTGGATAACGTCGCCAGAGCCCTCCCGAGCTGTCTAAGAGCTGCTGTGGCCGTAGCCGTCTCTATCAGGCAATCAGCAGGGCTCGTTTATGATACTGACCTCACAGTGATGGTACCATATGCTGTGGATACACTTCTAAACAAAACAAAGACACCGCACCTTACTAGTGCACGTTTGACTGGCTATGAACTAACGTTATTTGCACCGCACATTACCATCAAAAGATGTGCCACCCTGAATCCAGCCACGTTATTACCCCTCCCTTCGGTGAACGGAGATGCAGATGTACACGACTGTGTATATCATACGGAGGAAGAGACGAAGGGATGGGTAGACTTGACTGATGCTCCTCTATCTGACCCACAAGGGGAATTATATGTTGATGGCTCTTGTTTTAAGTTACCGGATGGCACCACTACTATGGCGTATGCGATAACAAGGCTGCATACAGTTGTTGAAACATCACGTGTCCCGTATCAGTCGGCCCAAGCTGCAGAGCTTATTGCCCTTCTCCGGGCTTGTGAGTTAAGTGAAGGACTGGTTGTCAATATTTATACTGACAGCCAGTACGCTTTCGGGGTAGTTCATAACTTTGGGCGCCTCTGGGCGGAGAGAGGGTTCCTGACCTCCCATGGTTTGCGAATACAGAATGGCCCACTGATACATAGACGTTTGTCAGCTCTGACACTTCCAAGAAGAGTAGCAATAGTGAAGTGCAGTGCACACAAGGAGATTACTGATGATGTTGGGAGAGGAAATGTGTTTGCAGACCAGACAGCGAAAGAGACAGCTAGATCAAAGATGAAAAAGATGTTTGTAGCAGGCCCGGCTAGATGGGTGCCAGAAAATGGGATGTTTGAGGACACACTAGACAATGTTAAGGAAATACAGAGTGAGGCGACAATGTATAAATTGGCAATATGGCAGGAGAGTACGGGGCGTCTAGATGAGGATGGGTGCTGGACTGACCTTTCAAAAAAACAAAGATGGATGCTGCCCACTGCATATGTGCTTCCTGTTGTCACTATGGCACATGGCCCATCCCACATTAGCGCAAAGGGAATATGCAAGGTGCTAGATCCCGTATGGCAGAAAGACAATATCCCCAAGTTAGCCGCCCACCTGGTAAAACATTGTATGATTTGCATGATACACAATCCTGGAAAGGGCACCCCAACACCCACTGGTAATTTTGCAAGGCCTTCCTTCCCTTTAGAGGTTCTCCAAATGGATTTCTTTGAAATGGAACGAGTGAACAATTTGAAATATGTATTGGTGGTGGTTTGCGCATTCAGTAAATGGATCGAAGCCTACCCCACTAAGGAGAATACAGCATTGGCGACAGCGAAGGCACTCTTGAAGGAGTTCTTCCCGCGGTTTGGTTTGCCACGTTTGATCTGGGGTGACAACGGAAGTCACTTCAATTTAAAAGTCATCCAACTGGTGTGTGATGGTCTACACATTAAACAAACGTTCCATGCAGCAAATCACCCTTAGTCAGCAGGTTTGGTTGAGAAGTACAATGGTACTCTCAAACTGAAGATAGCGAAAATAAAGGAAAGCACAGGATTGCAGTGGCCAGATGCTCTACCCTTAGCTTTGTTATCCTCCAGGGCGACAGCGCATTCTAGAACAGGGTTGTCCCCATACGAGGTGGTTTTTGGCCGCGCTGCGAATGTATGGGGCGTTCCACACCCCGACGTTTTTCCGTGATAGAATACCCCTTGCTTGTGGATTATCTTTATGAGTTGACTAAAGACTTACGTTGTATCCATCAATAGGTTCGGGAGACACTACAACCAGTACCGGAGGGGCCTGGGCATCAGCTACAGCCCGGTGATTTTGTGCTAATCCGCAACTTCCAGAGGAAGAGTTGTCTGGAGCCTCGCTGGAAGGGGCCTTTCCAGGTCCTCCTCGCAACCCAGACGGCCATCAAAGTAGACGGACGGAAGCACTGGGTCCATGCTTCGCATACCCGCAGGATCCCCCTCCCGCTTCCCTATGACCACTGGATGCGTGAAGGCATCGGAGACCACGAAACAGACCGAGTGCCTCATTTCGCTCCCTTTTCTGATGCCCGAATAAGTTGGGCGCAGACGGAGGAGGAGAGCGACGCCGTTTTGCAGGAAGCTATACTTCCAGAGATCAAGGCTTCCCAAGAGCAAACATCGCTTAGCTCTCCAGCAATTAAGTCTTAGTCTTGCCCTGCTCCTGAGTTTCAGGTCTTTTTCCGTGATAATACTGTGCCTGGAGTAGCTCGATACAATTTGCGTTCACAACGGATGGACAGTGCACCAAGAGGGAAAGCTAGAAGAATAGGGATGGACTTCAATCATGAAGAATAGGGTGCTGGTATCCTGTCTAAGGTACCGGTGATAGCACTAGGGTCAGAAGAAGAGTGGTGCACTGCCCTGGACAGTGGACAGGAACACTTGAGGGAATTTTCCAAGGAGGGAAGGTGCCCTTTCCTGAAAGAAGAGGACTCATCTTTCCGTAAGGGCTGCAACAGCGCAGCTCCACCGACGAGTGCACACCGTAGATGAACAATAGGAGTCTACCAGCGAAGCTCTGACAGACGCTGGGTGACTTGTGCCCTTTTTGTTTATTATACCATTGTTGGCTCCAGTATACGGATGTCTTCTGGCGGTTGCGAATTACTTATCATCTTGGAAAATGTACCCCTTTGGTCATCCCATTATGGAAGAAGAATAGCCCTTAGCAGCCCCTCTAGTAGAGCAGAGTAGTCCTGGTTGGTCTAGTTGGTCTACTAAAAGTAGGATAGTAGCAGTAGTGTTTGTTTTTGTAGTATTGATAACGGTATTTGGGGTGGTGTGGTACTTGGAAGAGCAGCATCCTGTGCATTCCCTGCTGGGAGCAACTCCTGTCCCTCCTGAACATATCTTCGTTTCCTTGGCCCCAAACAAAGAGAGACACAGACAGACATATGTTGATAATGTTTTTCTTCAGATGCTCCATCAAGCACATCAGACGTCCAATGTTACTGATTGCTGGGTGTGTGGGTTGCTCCCTTCTGTTATGCATAAAAATGATTTATTGGTGTCGTTACCCATGTCATATTTGAGTAGCTGTGAGTCATGGTTCCAGTTGCATTCAATGGTGTATATCCTTTACCATGCTGATGCTATGAATATCACCCAATCTGACTATGAGACAGTGCTGCAATATATAGTAGAACACCAAGGATTTACTCTGGGAGAAGGAGGGGAACAGGGTACTTTGCACCCAGATGCTTGAATGAATGTATATGAATGCAAGAAAAATGCCACTTGGCTCCAGAACGAGATGATGGATTTTCAGGGATTTAATGTCACTGAGTAATTTAAATCTTTCCATTCACGTAACATTACCAAAGACAGAGCAATACCTGTACTGGTAGTAAATATTACAGCCAGTTTCTGTGTCCAGGGTTTCGGAAATGTCCCAGTAGGGAGAAGTAATTGCAACTACACATACCCCTTGAATACAACTAGTAGTCCACCCTTACTCCTACCCCATAACGTGTATTTTGTTTGTGGGTCTTAAGCTTATATATGGCTCCCAAAGGGCTGGTCTGGCATATGCTATGTCTCCTTCCTGCTGCCACCCGTATATATTGCACCATCTAATTATCACAAAGATCGTAGGGGTGAAAAGAGTTATTGATGCTGAAGATATAGATCAAACAGACACTACCCTGCAGCAATTTACTGATGCAATGAAGGGTATCTTGCCCTTCTGGGGTCCTATGTACAACAGTCGTAGTATTCATCACCTCACCAGAGTAGTGGAAGCGGTTATTAATACCACCGCAGGAATTCTGACCAATATTACAGCTGAGCTTCAGGCTACCAGACTTGTTGCTCTTCAAAACCCAATGGCGTTAGACGTCATACTTGCTGATAGGGGTGGGGCCTGCCGCTGAGTGTTTCCCGTCTTTGCCAGTTTCCCCCTATGAAGAAGGAGCAGCCGCTCCAAAACGCGTCAGGGATTCAAATGGATTTGGAAATGTTAGCGCTGGTTTTACAATAAAGATTACGGTTAATCGTCTTCTGTAGAGTTGCGTCCTTAAAGCTCAGGGCACCTTTGGAACATGTGTAACATGGCGGTCCGGCCGTGGAGGATTGCACCACCTGTCTAAGAGTGACACAGGACTGCTTGGTTTGGAAATCGTTCCGAGCCTGGTTGCAGCACAGAAGACTGCAAATTAAAACCGGTACTGCAATTCTGAGGCCCACCGGAGGGCTAAAAACATTCATAATAAATTGGAAAGTAAAATAACCTGTCAACAACACGGGCCCCACTGATGGGGTTGAATTGACACTACAACTACTGGCATGCTGCTCACTAGGGAGCGTATGTAAAAGCGGAAATGAAGGTTGAGTGTTTCCCGTCTTTGCCAGTTTCCCCCTATGAAGAAGGAGCAGCCGCTCCGAAACGCGTCAGGGATTCAAATGTATTTGGAAATGTCAGCGCTGGTTTTACAATAAAAATTACGGTTAAACGTCTTCTGTGGAGTTGCGTCCTTAAAGCTCAGGGCACCTTTGGAACGTGTGTAACATGGCGGTCCGGCCGTGGAGGATTGCACCACCTGCCTAAGAGTGACACAGGACTGCTTGGTTTGGAAATCGTTCCGAGCCTGGTTGCAGCACAGAAGACTGCAAATTAAAACCGGTACTGCAATTCTGAGGCCCACCGGAGGGCTAAAAACATTCATAATAAATTGGAAAGTAAAATAACCTGTCAACAACACGGGCCCCACTGATGGGGTTGAATTGACACTACAACTACCGGCATGCTGCTCACTAGGGAGCGTATGTAAAAGCGGAAATGAAGGTTGAGTGTTTCCCGTCTTTGCCAGTTTCCCCCTATGAAGAAGGAGCAGCCGCTCCGAAACGCGTCAGGGATTCAAATGGATTTGGAAATGTCAGCGCTGGTTTTACAATAAAAATTACGGTTAATCGTCTTCTGTGGAGTTGCGTCCTTAAAGCTCAGGGAACCTGTGGAACATGTGTAACACGGCGGTCCGGCCGTGGAGGATTGCACCACCTGCCTAAGAGTGACACAGGACTGCTTGGTTTGGAAATCGTTCCGAGCCTGGTTGCAGCACAGAAGACTGCAAATTAAAACCGGTACTGCAATTCTGAGGCCCACCGGAGGGCTAAAAACATTAATAATAAATTGGAAAGTAAAATAACCTGTCAACAACACGGGCCCCACTGATGGGGTTGAATTGACACTACAACTACCGGCATGCTGCTCACTAGGGAGCGTATGTAAAAGCGGAAATGAAGGTTGAGTGTTTCCGGTCTTTACCAGTTTCCCCTATGAAGAAGGAGCAGCCGCTCCGAAACGCGTCAGGGATTCAAATGGATTTGGAAATGTCAGCGCTGGTTTTACAATAAAGATTACGGTTAATCGACCCCTTTTTAGGACAAGAACCCTCACTCACCCGAAGGTGACATTCTTCATCATTGGGTTCCCTCCTCAAACCTAGACTGCAAAGTCCAAGGTGTTGGCTACAACTCCCCTGCGGGGATGAGCTGAGGTGTTTTAAAGATGAGCAATGTTATAGGGGCAGTGAGTGGGAAGAGTGCCAAAGAAGTAGTGGGTAAAACTATATCCAGAGGGCCAAATCAATTTTATTCAGAGGTCCTCTGGGATAGGGTTAAAGAGAGGACTCAGGGTTTTAATCAAATATACCCCTGTAGATGGTCAACATGTTTCCGCCCATGATCGACCCCAGCGGGGTTGAGGGGCATTCATCAGGACGTAGAAAATGAGTCACTCTGCTCAAAACTGTAATAGTCAAATAGAAGTATACTAGCTACAAAAGTATCAGCGTGGCCAGGAAGGCAATGGCCTGTGTATATCCTGGGTCGACCGTCTCTCTGAAAAATCGGATGATAATAATAAGATAAGTAATACAATAAACAGTGTGGGATCACACCAAAGTAAGGAAAAGGGTCTCATATTACAACTAATATCCATCAGTGCACTGTGTCCATTTCATGATTTTAGACAAAATCGGTGATCTAGTGAGTAGCCCAAATTTATGTAGTGACCAGTGAATCTACTACATAGGTCATCTTACTTAGTTACAAGGGGAATATTGTCCACTCTCAAACCACTGGGTACGTCTCTACTGCCAAACTAAAATTGAAGCAAAATGAAACACACATAGAACAAGAGGAAACCAACAGATCAGAATAACGGGCACAGTGCCCCTGCAATATATCGAGCTAGGTTTGCTGTGATGATTAAGGGAAAACCCAAAAAGGGGACACAAGTTTCCCCATAGCTAAAACCTGAGGAATAAAGTCGCCAAAGTGGTAGCATGAGGAAGGATGAAGCCTCAGCAACTCTCCCCTTGTGTAGGTCTGGAGGGACTTACCAGCAGCATGGCTGGCACTGACCCCTGTCTGGAAGGGCGCAGGTGGGCTTGTCTTTGGCGCACCCGCGGCACCCGCTGCACATCCTCAGCATCCTGTGGTTTATAACGGAGTGTTAAGGAGCGTGATTCAAACACTAGAGCGCCCAAGACCTGAAAATAGCCTTTACGAGTGTGATCATGGTCCTGAGTGTGGAATCTAACAACAATGGGATGTGATTTTCATAAAGTGCCCAAGAAATCAATAAAATAATGCTATTTTGACTAATAGTTCTCCCCAAAGTACAAAGCAAGATTCAGTAAAACCAGTGTAAAGTGCAAATTCAAAAGCAGTTTCCAGGCACACAGTTTGGTTAAAAGTTGTTTTTCAATGAAAATGCAGTAGAGTTACACAAATCCTAAAAGCCCCAAGATGGGCATGATAGGCGTGGTTCACAACCCTACTACAACTATCAGAAGTGCCACATGAGATGCCATCTCTCTGGACACTTCTTCTAACTCTGGACCAAGGGAGGGTAATGCACCCAAACCTCACACAGCTTAATCTGGATCACATAACTATTTTTAATATTTATCAGAAGTCCAGCCTAATGGTGAAGTTAGATGTTTAATAAATATTAAGAAAAACTGATTTTTAGAAAGTTACCTTTTTCCTGACTGAAGTTCCTGGAGGTTACTTTGTATTATCCTCCCAACTGTCACCAAGCTAGTGAATGGCCCTGGTCAGGTGTAAAAATTGCTCCTAGAGCAGAGACAATGTCTTGGTTGTGGAAATTGTTTTTGTTCCTCTGACAGGAAGACCAGTTGGGCTGTGTCAAGGAACTTAATTTATCTCAAATGGGCCTCTCCTGTCACAAGCCGATTTCAGATGGCAGCTGCAGAGGCCTCTTCTTTTATCCTCTCAGTCAGGTGGGCATCAAGTGGTGGTGAAAGATGCCCACCAGAACTGGTTTGGAGTTACCACAGAGGAGGGGCTGTTCATTACCCTGGCCACATCCTTGGGTGGGTACACAGGTTCTACACCAGGGGAGAATGTTTTTTTCATCTTGCTTTTATTGAGTAAGAGCCCCTGTGTGATTGTTTGCAGCAGGACACACATGAATTGCTCCAAAAGTGGGTATGTTTACCCCTGGCTAATGTGGTTAATCCCCATTTGACATTCTTAACTTTACAGTAAGGTCATAGTATATGTTTGTAAGAGATATTAGTTGAGGCGTGAGGTACCCACCTGAGGTAATAACCACAATCCTTGTCAGGGTAAGCCCTCAAAGTCAGCCAAATTGACCTAAACTTATCCCCTGGCAGTGATGGAACAGAGCAGACATGCGTAACCTATAGTTAATGTGTAAAGTATTTCTACAATAATAAAATCAAAATACAAAACAATAAAAAAATACCAAATGAATTAGAAACGTAGAGTTGAATTTAATCATCAAAATGACTAGAATCCAATACAGGGAACAAGATATATGAATTTTTAAAGTTTTATGTAGAACTTATAAGAGGGAGAGCAGGTCAAATCCTTCAGGGTTCCTCTCAGGTCTCAAACAACAGGTTCAGTCCTCGTCTGATCTTCCACTGGTCCATGAGTGTTCTGAATTGGGTGCCTGGAGGAGTCACATTTATACTTGGGGGTTATAACCCTAGGGGATGACCCAACCAAGGGGATAAAGGTTCCCTGGGCTAACCTTACCCACTTTGGGCATTTTCAAGATGACTGCAGTCTTTAGCCACACTAAACTTAGGCTCTGAGGTCTGGGTGTGTTTGTGGGGAGTTTACTACAACAATTCCAGTGTCCTCCTACATCTAACACCAAAATCCAGATTGAAGCAGTCTCTGTACCCACAAAAACTTCCAAGACAAAGGTCTGGTATAACAAAGTTGAGGTTTCAGCAACCAGGCAGTGAATATGCCCAAATTGTTTTGGCATTACGTTTTCCTTTTTTGCAATGTGCCCCAAATGTTATATGTAAACCTAGCATATCTATCAAACAGAGGTAATGTGAAACAAAACCATATTGTGGCCAGACTGGCTGAGAAGACAACAGAAGGGCACATCCAGGTGTCAGCTAACATCTGTCTGTGACTTTAAAGTGTGCCCCAAGAGTCATATGAAAATTCCCAGCACACCAGCCAAACAGGATGTGACATTCAAGCAGAACTTGACACTTTAATGTCAAAAAGGAACCACCCAGCCCCCCTTTACATATTCTGTCTGATTCAGAAGGGTAATCTCTGCCCATTCAGGCCGGCCTGTTGTTTGGTTCAAGGAAGCAAGTTCATACCTCATTTACACCTTTTTTATTAAATACTAATTATTGGCTGGCAGAAGTAGGAGAACAAAAGCTTTTCCATACCTACCCATAGGCTTCAGCTGTACGTCATTCAGTGGCTAGCTGACTTTAAGATGAATTTAGTAGAGGCAGCCTGCAGCCTTACCCTGCTGGAGGATTTTGACTTTAATTTCAGAGAAAGTAAAATCGCTACTGGGACAAACCCACTTCATATATCCGACCCACGCTCCATTGTGGTCTACCTGAAATTGTGCATAGGTCATGGTCAACCGGGTGACAGTGACTGCTGCCTTATATCTTTAAAACTTTCTATTTTGCAGTTACCCTATTCTATGTGGGTTGTTTTTGTGTCATTTTACTCAGATTTTTTTGTCTATTTTTCTAAGTTGGTTCTGGGATTTTTATTTGATTGTGGTTTGTCTGTTTAACATGTTTGTTACTCCTAAATACTTTACAGATGTTCCTGTAAGTTAAGCCTGTTTGGTCTGTGCCATAGCTACTAGAGGGTTGTGCCCAGAATTTTTTTTTTTTACCATACCAAATGTGTGCCTTTATTCCTTGTGGTGAATTCCCATTCTCCCCAATTAATGACCCACTTTCTTACATATGGGATCCATGCCCCATACTTTCAAACAGGGTATGGATGGGAACCACTGAAAAAATCTAACATTGTCCCGCTACTGCTAGCTAATTACTACCCATTTAGCTGCTCCTAGTTGCAGCAAACATTATTTAAGCTTTTGTTGCTAAACAGCTTTACTCATTTTTAGAACTAAATAGAACCTTCAACAGTAGTCAGTCCGGCATTTGCCCACATTTCCGCAATGAGTTAACAATGCTAGCGATTGTGGACAATCTTCACCAGGCTATAAGCACCCTAATACTTTCAGATGCGGCTATGGCATTCGGTATGATTAATCACAAACTTCTTGTATGCCAACTTCACACTGCTAGCATAAATGATACTGTTCTAGACTGGTTCACTTCTTTTTCTATCGGTAGGTCACAACAACTGATCTGAGGCAATATCCGTTGCTCCAATGCTATGCTCCATCAGCCACCTCATGTGGGGCTCTGCCTTGTTTCCTCATCTCTTTATCCTCTATATGAAGCCACTGTAGACAATCATCCACTCCTCTGGACTCAATGATTCAGGCACTAAAATTGACACACCTCTGCAGATGGACACTTGAGTATCTTCAGTCACCTCAGCTTGTGTCTTCTGCATGTAATGTCTTCACCATGTACTTCCTTCACTGTTGATTGGGAGTAGACTTGCCTGCATTATATCTCTTATGGGTTGTAGGTTAGACTCTTTTAATAGTCTCTACCGTGAAATCTTGCATCTAGTCAGACGTCAAACTGTTCATAGCCAGGCAGCACACTTGGACATTGGCAGATCCTATTACCGCCATGCTAAGCCCATTCTAAAGGCTTTACCATTTTTTAAATGTAGTCCAGCTAGTCAGCTTTCTTCAACTTCTTCTGTGTGTCTATCTATCCCCGGCTAGCATGAAGTCCGACTGGGTGTTCGCGCTCTTCTACTTTTCGCTGCTACCACCTGGAACGCTCTCCCAAAATATTTGCGAGCAACTTCTAACCATCTTTCATTTTGGAAAGCTGCTCAAACCTGGGTATTTCCGTAACTGAAGCAGCTCAGCCTATGAATATTTGTCAGCATTAGCGCCAAGAGACCTTCAGTGGTAGTGTGCTTAATAAATCAAAATAACAGCATCAGAGTCAACATAACCTAAGAAGGAGATTGTCTCAGTAATAACTGTTTGAATGATAGAATATTACTGAAAATTGATCAGTATTTTACTGGTACATGAATAATAAACAGCACAGTAAAAGCTACAATGACTACATCTACCAAAATGCCATGGAGCCTTACTTAAGGCTGTCCTGCTGAAATCACATCTCAGAGAAAAACTGATGGGAGGCTTTGGATGAATTCTACCACAGTCTGTCCTCAGATTCTTTGCAAAATGTACCACTTATGGCTTAGAAATTAATCAATGCAAATAGACTGCTTTGCTTGTATGAAAAACCACTTATTGTAACCTATAGATATATATATGCTGATTCAGAATGACAAGAGTCTAGTAAAATATTAAATATTGATTCTCAGTGTACAAAAATTAATAGTTCTAGACCTGTGCAAAATAATCAAATGACTGTAAATGTAATGCAATATTTTCTTTTTACCTGTTAAAATAATTTTGTAACAGTATACTGCACTTTGCCAGTAAATATTAGACAATCTGAGTGCTGAGTCAATGTGTGCTGTGGGGTACGATATGTATACATTAAAGCTACTGAGACTCTCCTCCCTTTTCAAATAACAATAAAACCCCCAAACCTGCCTAATACCCCTCTCCTTCCCCAGCTGCCCCAGCATTTTTAGTTGGATACACCACATGGCTTGTTGGGCAATTACAGACGCATGCCCCAGCAGCATTTGTAGGTTTCACCTGCACAGCGCTAGTGAGATCTATTGTATTTAATATAAATCTTAAAAGGGGCTTACATCCCGTCCTTACTTTTGATTTGTTTGTGTGCTTGCCATTTACTTTTCCTCCGTTTCTATTGGTTGTAGCATATTAGTTCCTGTTGTTCTTTGTGTGGTCTTCTTATCAGTGACCCATGGCCCAAGTACTCCCTTTCATCTGCCGACCTACTTTGTTATCTGTGAGCAAGCGTGTTTGGTGGCTACATGTTATTTTTCTTTTGTCTCCACACTCCGTAGGCATTGCAGCACTGTACACGAGCCAGCTGCATTACACACAGACACTTTAATTTTTAGGCAAGGAGAGATTTAAGCCAGATTCAAAGGATGTTGAACCTCCTTTTGAGACTCAAACCCAGTTCCCCAGCTTCCAAGTCGGCCGCTCTAGCGCTTATGCCATATCCTCTATCATCCTCTTTATTGCCCCGTTATCTGCCCTCCTCCTGGGGTGGGCGCACTCATCCAGGTTCACTGTGCGTTCCATGTTCTTTCATGTGTTTTCTTTTTGTTTCTCCCCTACTGTAGGTTGTAATTCTGTATTACCTGTCTTACTTTTCAAGAGTATTTCCTTTCTTTTTCTGGTCATCTTTTCTCTCCATTTTATCTTTCCTGGTTACCTGCCCTGGCTGGATTTGCATTTTCAGCTATCTGGCCAGATCCGTTGAGAGAGTTGCGAAGGCTGCTGAAACTTCCAGTCTACTTGACTCATTTCTGGTCTTTATGCTGAGGATGGAGGACTCCCTGAAGTGCCCGGATCGCAAGGTGAAGGCGGAAGGAGGGTTCCACATTGGAGAGAGATGGGAACAGACTATTCCATCAGATACTGAGCAGAGAACCTTGCTGACGGGAACAAAGACACAGTTAGTGGTCCCCTTGTAGATACACTGAGAGGCCTCACTTAGACTCCTTAAAGAGCCACTTGCGCTGTTAACGCTAAACCCTTAATGCCTGAGCACTTTTATGAGCTGAGAAGGAGCATGTGAAGTTTATGTTAGCCTGGGAATCTGCCCGAGCTTGGCCTTGCCCAACCCTCTTTTGTTCTAACTGAACAGCTTTTATTCTCTATTGGCCATGCTTACTCTGGCTCGGTGCTTGTCTGCGCCTTCTTTGTGAGTGGTTGCCATAAAGTGCCCATATATTCCACAGTTGCACAGTGTTTGTCTTAGCTTCTGGAAGTTGAGTGCTCTGAGCTCATGGTGCTGAATGTCAAGTGAGAACAGTTCAACGAGTCCCATTGGTTACCATACCTCTCTGTTGCTGGTAGTTGTGCACTACAAGTACCAGAAGACCCGGGGTTAGAGGACAGCTTGACATATCTTCTTGTTGTGTTTATTACCCAGAAAATGTCGACCCAAGCTGCAAGTCTTAGCATGGGAGTCTACGTTGTTTGGAAAGCTCGACTTCATGTGCGTATTTAGGATATTCATGTCTCTGTTTCCAGTCCTAGGGTTTATTTTTTAGAAGGGGATATCTTTACTGTGCTAGTCCAGTTGAAGCATCTATGGACTACTATTCCCAGAATGCAAGGATTTGTTTACATGAAGCGCAGGAGTGAAATCGTGATCTCCTGCTGATCTTTTAATTGCTAAGCAGAAGATCGATCAGAGAAGGTGGACAACTTTACGAACATTTTGTGTAACTTTGTGCTATTTCCTGGTGAACCGAATTAACCTTGTAAAAGGGAAATGTCTTCAGAAACTATTCTGCAGAGCACAGAAGATTGTGATTGTAAAGCTGTTCTGCATTATTAATTGATCAAATACTGCGGGCCTGAGTCACAACGGTGAAGTTAGACTTTTGGTCTAAGTTTAGACCAAAAGTCTAACTTTACCACTTTTTGGTATTCACAAAGGTAAGTTTCGAGTGGTATCTTTATGGCTGCACTCGGGCAGAGTTTCCGCACTCGGGGCTGAGATTCCGGCCCTGGTGCGGTGATTCCAGCCCGAGTGCAGACGTAAAGATACTACTCGTAACTTACCTTTGTGAATGCAGAAAGTCGTAAAGTTAGACTTCTGGTCTAAGTTTACCTTTGTAAACCGGGCCGATAATTTTTAAATAGCTTATGGAGTTAAGGCACCAGCTGCAGATTTAGAGATTACTAACCAGCAAGTCATAGGGTAAAATAGCAGTAAGGTAAATCAGGTGGCATCAGATCTTACCCTATTACGAGACCTTTACATTCAATGTGTTGCAGTAGGTTTGTTTCTTGCTCATTAGTAAGACCAAGCCGTTTCATTCCCCTTTGCCATTCCAGCCTTAAGGCTCCTACCACACATGGGAACATTTACCTCTCACTTCCTCTGAAGTGGCAATGCATCTCCATAGCAATGTCTAATTAATCAAGCCCTTAGCCCGCTTATCACCGCCTTTATGCCTTTGGGTGTTGTGTGCACTTGAATTCAGAAGTCTTCTTAGAGATGAATCAGGGCGACAACACCCATGCAGCGAAAAGGACTGTCTGTCCCTCTTTATAAGCACCGTCATATAAGCTTGAAGAGCGCTCATTGTTCCAAAACCGAACAGGACGAGGGCGTGTTGTAATAGTTCATGTGTTGTTGGCATGTGGGCACAGTGTACTGTATCACTAACTAGGCTTAAGAGGAGGTGCCCTAGAGGAAAACAAAAGGTGCCTGTGTCACATTACAGAAGTGGAATCGTGTTAGGCTGATAAGGGGCAGGGTGAAAGTTTCTCAAAATACAAACATTAGGCCACTCTACCCAAGCGTTTTAAGCTCTTCAGAGTATGGGACATCATGTTGTTTTGTTGTGTGTTTTAATGCCCATGATTAATTGATTTGAGTTTTATTTAGGTCAAGCCTGTGAGAGCATGCGCTAGAGCATGCGTCTCGCTTGCGAGATACTGTTGTTAAACATAAGGGCTTGAAGCGTGCCCGTTGTTTACCATTTGTTGTCTTGCGTGGTACTCTTCTTTACAGTCTCGTAATTCGTCACCGCAGACCTAGCATTATTTCCATTCCTCTCTGTGGTGCAGGGACCAAGCATTGATTGATTCAACTTAATCAGTGCCCGTCCACCCCTCTCTACATGATTGAGGTACTATTATGTTTATTTTTTAACTTTTAGTCCTATGCAAACAGTAGGCGTGTGACCAACCAAAGCGTGCCCAGCAGAACAAACAAAATTGCAAAGACTTATTTTCTATAGTTAACTTAATTTTATTTTGCCATGTCTTCTTTTCACACTTTGCACTCATGTTTTCTTTTGCTGGTGTGTGCTGTACTCAAAAGATGAGGATTATCTTGTTGTAAATATTGCAAAGCGACATTGTTTCTTTCTTATGTGTATAAGTT
The DNA here is from genome assembly GCA_963921515.1 of Calotriton arnoldi. Classification (NCBI taxonomy): domain Eukaryota; kingdom Metazoa; phylum Chordata; class Amphibia; order Caudata; family Salamandridae; genus Calotriton; species Calotriton arnoldi. Next base: position 446,590 of record CAWUFW010003937.1, read on the forward strand.
GTGAAATTATGATTTAACACATATTTGTGCAGTACACACTAATCCACCCCACTCAATCCAATCCACCCCAAACCAATCCAATCCACTTCACTTCAATCCAAACCAGTCACCCCAATTCAATCTACTCCAATCTATCACACTCCAATCCTCACAACCCACCACACTCCTGTTCACTCCACTCCAATCCATAACAATCTGCCTCACTCCAGTCCAAAACAATCTGCCCCACTCCAGTCCAAAGAAATCTGCCCCACTCCAATCCAAAGAAATCTGCCCAACTCCAATTTGCCCCAATCCAATGCAAAACAATCTACCCCATCCAACCCAAAACAATATGCCCACTCCCATCTGCCCCACTCCAATCCAATCCAAAACAATCTGCCCCACTCCAATCCGTCCCACTTCAATACGCCCACTCTAATCCAAAACAATCTGTAACACTCCACTATGCCCCACTCCAATCGACCCCACTCCAGTCCAAAACAATCCATTCCAACAAGCTTTATTCGACATGTTAAGTTATAAAAGCACACAAAAATACATCTACAACAATTCATAAAACATCTAAAATCATTTCATTAAGCATCATGTCAAAGGTGGAACACGCCCATGTAGATGTATAAATACAATTATCATAAAATCACTATGTACAAATATAAAATATAATAAAAGTTATTATGATAAAACTTTGTAGTAATTCATAATACGATCTTCAGATTTCGGAGCGAGATGGTTATTAAAAAAATGGCAAGTATTCCCACAAGAGAAAAATACTGTACAGCATGACATAATCTCATTTAATCTAATGCCTAATCCTGGTGATGTGCTCTTATTGCCCACGCCCATCCCAGGAATTTCGCCATTGCTATGACAATCACTTCTGTTGTGTCGGTTTTTAAAATTCTTTCAGCTTCACTGGCCCTTCTTGTTCCCAAAAGCCTACAAATTGGTGTCAACCAGACACGGCGTGGAACAATATATCCTGTACATTCAAACAATAGATGGGCCAGTGATTCCTTGCCATACTGCCATACCAGGCACAAGTCATTGCTATGTTTGGACCATTTACTTGTAAAAACTCTTAATGGCAATGTACCCACCCTAAACTGGAAGTAAAGTTTCCGCTCATGGGGCTTTGTAATAAAATCCCAATATTTTTCCAGCCTAGGAATAGGTTTACAGTCCAGAAATAGCCCTGTTAGAGAAGTAGACTCACAACTTCTCACAATATTAAACTGGACCGATTCCCAATATCTCGCCTTCAGGATCTTTTTGGGTGGAAAAGTGGTGTTCATTGGGTCCACCCACAAAGAATACATACCAATATTCGCTAGGATAGCTCTAAGCTCTCTCAACCATTTTATTTGGGTGCGATGTGTCAATCCTTATTACATCAAGAAAACCAGCCGCATAGTCTGAGAGCTCTGGGGTGGACCAGAGTCTATGCCAGTATAAAAGAAGACGTAATTTAGCAGTGTCTGCAATTTACTTTCTACCAAGATCGTTCAATAATGGACGTGTCGGGGTACTCTGTGGTAAATTGGTAATGTTTCTAAAAAACTTGTTTTCAGATAATGTGAGCTTAACTAAATACTCATGCCCCCAAAGCTCTGCCCCATATAAAGAAGAGCTGATGACTTTCATATTATAGATCTCTATTGCCGGGCCGATTATCTTAGAGAATGAGGTGTTCTATTCCTTTTGCAATACCCCTGCAAGTTGTCTGTGTTTTAGGCATGCTATATCGACCTGGTGTGCCCAGTTTAGCCCCTCCTGGATGTTTACCCCTAGGTAAGTGAACTCCTTGACTTGCTCAAGTAGAAGGTTAATCATTTTTATGCCCCCCTTAAAGGCCCTATGCGGATTAAAGGTCATCAATTTTGTTTTAGACACATTGATCTCCAGACCACTCCTCGAGCAGAACTCCTCAAAAATTGTTAAAGCACTCTGGAGTCCACTCGGTGTCTTGGAAATGATCAATGTGTCATCTGCAAACATTAGTATGGGGACTTTTTCACCTGCTAGTGACGGGGCGTCCGTGGGGGTTGACCTCATACAGTTCACTATTCCATTGATGTATAAGGAAAATAGTGTCGGGGCCATCACACATCCTTGTCGCACTCCCTTCTCTACCGGGAAAGATTCCGCAACTTCTCCCTGCATGCCCCAGCGAATCTTAGCCAAAACAATCTGTCCCACTCTAATCCGCTCCACTCCAATCTGCCCTACTCTAATCTAAAACAATCTGCCCCACTCCAATCCATCCAACTCCAATCCAAATCAATCTTCCCCACTCCAATCCAAAACAATCCACCCCACTCCAATCCACCTCACCCCAATCCACCCACTGAATCCCAATGCACGCCACTTCAATCCACCAAAATCCACCCCACTTCAATCCAATCCACCCCAATCCAATATATCCCACTCCGATTTAATCCACCTCACCCCAATTCAATCCACTCCCTCCCCAATCTAATCCACCACTATCCACCCCACTCCAATTCAAAATAATCTGCCCAACTCCAATCTGTCCCACACCAATAGGCCCCACTCCAATCCGATCTGCCCCACTCCACTCTAGTACAATCCACACCCCTTCAGTCTAATACACTCCACAACTTCCAGTCCAGTCTAGTCAACCTCACTCCTCTCTAATTTACTCCACTCCAACACACCCTAATGTAATCCAGTCTACCCCACCCCAGTCCTATCACTCCATTCCAATCCACCCCACCCCACCCCACTCCATTTCGAACCCTCCCTACTCCAATCCACCCTATTCCACTCAATCCAACCCAACCCAATCTACTCCAATCCAATCCACCACACTACCTCAATCCCCTCCTATTCCACTCCACGCCACTCCACTCTACGACACTCCACTCTACGACGCTCTCTGCCACTGAACTCTACTCCCCTCTAACGAACTCTGCGACACCCTACTCCACCCTATAACACTCTACTCCCCCCACTCCGCTCTATGACACTCTACTCCAACAAGTCCAGCCTACAACACTGGTATACACCATGTGAAACACATATTACCAAAGCCAATGGCCCTTGTATAGCGAGACCTACCTGACGCTACATCAGAGGTCTTCACACAAATAACATTCAACAAACAAAATAAGCACTGGCTAAGCCAAAAGGTCAGCAGCCACCCCCACAATATTGCCTTTGTCACTTCCTGTCGACTAAGCTACCCCTTGGCCTGCCTCTGCCAATTCTCAGACTCCGCCATTTCCGTATACAGGTTTTACCAATCGATCTCCGTCCTGCAGGTACCACCTCTGCGCGACCCTCCCTGTGCAATCGACCATAGCTCGAATAGAGAGAGGCGATCGACGATGCCACGCTATCTCTCCTGAGCTGTGTAACGCGTTAAGGCACTATCAGTTTTAGCTGAGGTGAACCGGCTTTTACTTATTTATTGTGTTCTGCTGGCGAAGTACTACTACGTGGAGAGGTGTGGTGCAGCGGCCAGGGCAGCTGACTTCGAAGCACAGGGCTCACAGTTCGATCCCCGGCTCCAGCGGCAGCTCAGCTCAGCACCATGTGACTCTGGGTAATAGCTCACTTAATTTCCACGACAGCCCCCAGCGCCTTGAGACCCGTAAGGGTGAGTAGTTCGCGCTTTACAAATACGGATTTTTTTTTTTTCAATTCAGAGACTGCAACTGCCATCTAGTGGCAAGGGTACACATTTACTCATTGTGACAAAAAGCTGCCACACTCCAACCCTGATGGTGTACTTATTACTGTGTTCTATTGGCGAGGAATACACAACTACAATACGTAGTCTGCTACTGCCATCTTGCGGCTAATGTACACAATTACACATTGAGACAAACAGCTATCCCACCATAATACAGATATGTACTTAACGTATTTTATTGGTGAGGGACATACAACTACAATACATAGTCTTCATCTGCCATCTAGTGGCTATAGTACAAAATTACTCATTGAGGCAAGATGCTCTTACTCTAAAATCCTTATGGTGCACTAACTATACATTTCTAGGATTAGGCACTGAGTCATATTTGTTAAACACCAGCTTTCCAGATCTACAGCATCGCTTCTAGACACTACAACAAACTACTACAAAACTACATAAAAACATGAATCACAAGTTTCACATACAGTGCTGGAAGTGGAAACAAATTATACGTTGAGGAGGGGCGGGGCACTTTTGTAACTCACTTCATTGGTCACAAAGCGTCCGTATTTACACTACAGAGACAGACCAGTATGCCTCAGATAGATACAATGACAGAGAGAGTAAAAACAATTTCAAATCACAGATTATCTCCTTCCAACTTGCAAAGTGGCATGCTGAGTGCCTCTGCCTGTGATGAGGAGTCTGGCCTGTGGTGTGAGCACCCAGCTTGCTCTGTTAGGCACGCTTGCTCCAAGACAGGGCACAATTCAGAGAGGAGAAATTACTAGTTGTCTGTGAAGAGAGGCAACTGGAATTGGGCCATGCTGAAGTGGAAAAGGGTTTACCCTAGTGCACTTCAGGCTGCTTCTCTAATGCACACACTAGAGAAGGGAGGGTGTCGTAGCATATAGCTCATGTGCACTATGTCACAAGGCACTGAGGCACAGTCAGGAAGATTCAGTAGAGCCAGTCCAGCTGCCTGTACCAGGGTCCGGCTGGTTTTCACTCTATTCTGGTACTGTTCACAGATGAAGGAAGTTTTACAATTTGGACAAAGTCAGCAAAGGCTAACACTTCCCCAATGGGTCCTTCCCCCAGCTCTTCCTGGGCCTGTCACAGAACACAGCCATCTTAATGAGTTGGAAATTAACCTTTCCAAAAGAACCGCTCTACTTCACTCCTAATCCGCACCTCTCAGCACAAGAAAGAATAAGAAGCAGAGAAGGCTTAGAAAGAAAAGTACCTTAAAGGAGAGAAGTAAAAAAAAATGGCACAAGTGCGCTATGGGAAAAATAGAAATGGGGCAGCAACAAGAGTAAAAGAACTGCAGGCAAATAAGCGAGCAGTAGAAGAGATGAAATGGAACAACAACACAACGTGAAAGAAAACTATAGAAAAAACACAAGATTGAGCTCTATAACTACTGTACCTGCGACCTACTACGAATAAGGCCAAGGTCCTGTAGATCTGGCCCCTTGCAGTTGCCCCAGAGATCTTAGTGTGAATAGGAGGGGTTCTTGTAAGAAACTGGGTTATTAGTTGAGAGGGGTGAGAGCCCCTACTAAAATAATAAAGACAACCCTTGTCAGGATGAGCCACAAAGTCACTAAATAAACATGTGCTAATCCCTCTGGTAGTTTGCCACAAAAGCAGCCAGGCTTAACTTAGAGGCAATCTGTAAAGTATTTATGCAGCACTTCAAACAGAAATAAAGACAAAATACAAGGACTTTGGGCACTTTACCACTGCTAATCAGTGGTAAAGTGCATATGCTCTCTGTGTAAATTGTTATTATGGATTTTGTGTTTCCATGATTGGTTTATTTGATTTACTACTAAGTCCCTAGTACAGTGCATTGTGTGTGCCAAGGGCATGTAAATTAAATGCTGCTAGTGGGCCTGCAGCACTGATTGTGCCACCCACACAAGCAGCCCTTGACTGAGCAAAGAGCCTCTCTGCCACAATAGAAACAAGAGAAATAGAATATAAATATTTTGGCCCAGACCCCAGAACTTTAGAATACATCTGGACTCAAGAAGAACCTCTGCCAAGGAGAAGAGCTGGGAAATCTGAAGGAGAAGTACTGCCCTTTTGCTGTGTGCTGTCTGGGGTTGGCCTGCAGTGGCTGTTTCTGCCAAAGAGAGGATAAAGACTTTGCTGTGTGCTGTGCATCCTGCTTGAAGAATATCTCCAAGGGCTTGAAGGAGAGCTTGCCTCCTGTTCAGAAGTCTCAGGGACACAAAGACTTCACCACCAGCCCCTGAACTTCCTTGATGGGAGTTCTGAGCTGCCAAGCAGTGCCTGTTCCTGTGTTGGGCCTCTGGAGGTTGTTCCTGCTGCTGGGAGCTGAAGAAGCGTGACGCATACCCACCCCTTTCCGATGCATCGCCGCTGTGCCGCTGAAGAAACCGATGCAGCGCCTGCTAGCAGCTGGGGAAATCGCAGGATGCCGAATCTCGGGCACCGCACTCCGAAGTCCGAGATCACCGAACCGATTCCATTGCAGGCCCTGCTGTGCAACTGCAAGAACCAATGCATCGTGAAACCGCGGCTGGAGAGGTCAATGCAGCGCTGTTGCCGCCACCGCCGCATCGAGAACGCATGCATCCCTGAATCCCCACACATCGTACCAGGGCGCCAAGTCTACACCAACGCTGGGGCCGCAGTAAGAAACCGACGCATCACCTCCCCGCACAGTAATAAACTGACGCATCACCTCCTCTTCAGTAAGGAACCAATGCATCACCTCCCCTGCCTGGCAGTAAGGAACCGACGCATCACCTACCCTGGAGTAAGGAACCGACGCATCCCCTTCCCTGTTGCTGTTTTTGTTTAGGATTGTGACGCATCCAAGGTACTTTGTGTTGAAAGTGTTGCTTCTATTGTTTGCTATGGACAGAACAGTTTTTACCTTCTAAGAGTCATATTTTTGTTATTGAATGTTGGATTTTTGGTCTTGTTTGGTTTAGATAAAGATTACTTATTTTTCTAAACTGGTGTGGTGTCCATTTGTAGTGTTTTCACTGTATTACTGTATGTGTGCACAAATGCTTTACACGCTGCCTCTGAGATAAGCCTGTCTGCTCGTGCCAAGCTACCAAGGGAGTGAGCAGGGGTTATTTTAGAAGTGTATCCCCCTTACCCTGACTAGGAAGAAGGGTCCCTACTTGGACAAAGGTGCAAACCATTGCCAATTAGAGACCTCCATTTCTAACAAAAGGTAATAAGGTAACCCTGTGTTAGTCTATGGAAGAGGTGGCCTTGCCACAGTGAAGAACGACTTCAGGAGTTTTTCAATGTCAGGACATGTAAAACTTAAATACACACATCCTACTTTTCAAATTCCATGCACCCAGCCCTATGAGCCTTTAGGACCCACCTTAAGGGTGACATAAATATTAAAAAGGAAAGTTTAGGCCTGGCAAAAGGTTTATTTCGCCAGGTCGAAATGGCAGTTTCCTATGTGGGCTGCAAAGGAAGGCCTGTAGACATGCTTTACAGGGCTACTTTAGTGGGTGGCACAATGAGTGCCGCAGCCCACTAGTGGCATAAATTTACAGGCCCGGGTACATATAGTATTTATTATTTCAGTTTCTTGGTATAGTGCATGAGTCACTCCTGAAGGAGTATCTCGGCACTGTGCTGATCATGACAAGGAAAGTACGTTCTAAAACAGCCAGGTTTTTAGCATCTTCTAAAAAATTGTGAAGTCTGGGCATGTATGAAGATGAAGCAGGAGTTTGTTCCAGTGATATGGATCCATACAGGTGAAAACTCTGTTCCTGAATCTTGAAGTGAGGATGTGTGGGGTCAGCAAAAATGCTTGATTTGAGGATCTTAGTCGCCGAGATGGCAGGAATAGTTAAGGCGTGACGACAGGTAGGCTGGGCGGGCCTTATGATGATCCTTACGTGTCAGACAGCAGAGTTTAAAAACAACCCGCTTTCTGATGGGTATCCAGTGTAATTTCCTTAGGATAGGGGTAGAGGAGGAACGTGCAGGAAGGTTGCAAATCAGCCATGAGGCTGTATCTGCACTACTTGCAACTTAGTTAGCAGGGTGTCATTTTCTCTTACCAGTAGAGCGTTCCCATAATCCAAGTGACTGGTTATGAGTGCTTGGACAAGGGATTTTCTAGAGGCATCTGAAAGCCAAGGAAAAGCTTTTTTTGGAAGCGTCATTGCCACATGTGGCATTGACTTGATCTTTCATGAAGAGTGACTGATCTATTTTCACTCCAAGATTTTTCACCACCTGCTTAGGTGCAGGGGCAGGGCCAAGTTCCAGTGGCCACCAGTCTGCCAACCACAACTCGTTGGCTTTGCCAAATAGCTTTATCTCAGTCTTCTTGCTGTTTAGTTGGAGACAGTTCTTGTTCATCCAGATAACGATTTCCATCTTTCAGCCTGAGAATTTATCCTTCACTTTGTCGGGATCAGGGCCAAAAGAGATGAGAAGTTGAGCGTCATCTGCATACGACACGATCTCCACCCAGCATGCTTTCACAATCTGGGCTAGAGGCACTACATAGATATTAAACAGAGTTGGACTCAGGCATGATCCCTGGGGGACTCCCTTGTGTATTTCCATCAGTCTGGACTTAAAAGGGCCAAGGCAGACATGTTGGGTGCGATTATCGAGGAAGTCCCTGAGCCAGTGAAGCACCCAGCCATGAAGACCAGCCTCATGAAGTCTGCAAATTAAAATGGGGTGGGAGACCAAGTTGAAGTCCGGCCATTACATCCAGTAACACTAATATGACCGGCGTTCCTGCATCTAAAGAGAGCCTGATGTTATCTGTAACACCCAAGAGAGCAGTCTCAGTGCTGTGCAACTCTCTGAAACCAAATTGAGAGGGGTTTAAGATCTTATGCTCCTCGAGAAAAGATAAGAGCTGTTTATTAACATATCTTTCAAGGGCTTTTGCAAGTGGAGGTAACAGTGAAATCAGTCTGTGGTTGGAGAGGACATCAGGGTTATCTGAGGGTTTTTAAAGAAGCGGACATACTTGCGCACACTTCCATTTCTTAGGTATTTTGGCCGTGGCCAATGAGAGATTGCACATATCCCGGACTGCTGGTGCCAGATAGTGCACTAAGCAGATAGTGCACTAAGCAGACCGTTGTCCTAGAAGGACATAAATCCTGAGGGGAGTCAGATTTTGCAAGAGCAAGCCTCTCCTGCACATGAGTTAGAGAGCAGCATTCAAAAACGCACAGGCTAGCCGTGTCGTCAGGGTGAGGATGACTTAACTCAAGTTCCCTTCCAGATCATTCAGGACTGGCTAAATTGTTCTCATAATTTGTGTTAACCTTAGCTTCAAATAAGTCAGCTATGTCGTCACAAAGATTTTGGGAAGCCACAGTAGTGGAGAAACAAGCACAAGGTTTCATAAAGCTATTTAGTGCTTTATATAACTCTTTAGTGGAATTACCCGCATTGGAAATCGAGGAGGTAAGATGCGCTTTCCGTGCTGCCTTGATCATGTTATGATATATGCCTCGCCTAGTCCAATATTTTGCTTTATCCTCTGAGGATTTAGTCAGATGCCATTTGTGTTCCAGTCATTTGCAAATTGACCTTTCTTTTTTTGTTTCGTAATTCTTTATTGAAAGTTGTAGAAGAACATAACAATGTAGGTGACTCATAGTGTTACATACTGGCTGAGGTCTATTGTCATTACAGATATAACCAAGATGGCCACGGGGAGGGAGCACTGAGATCGAGCTCCCGGGCACTGGGATCACCGATGCAGTGAGAATCCATGCTGCCCTCCCTACCCCCCAATCGAGGACTCACCGGAATATACCCCAAGTCGGGCAAGCCTGAATGGAGCTTCCACCTCCACCAGGAAACGAAGTTACGACGATCTGCGCCCCGACACCTCCAGGACTGCAACGGATGCCTCGGGGGTGATCGGCGGGCAGCGGACCTCACTCGATCCAAGGACACCCTGCATTGGACCCGCGAGAGTCCCGACAGTCCCGGACCGAAGCTATTAATAAGCTTAATAATTAATAGCACTCGGAGAACACTGAAAAGCCGATCGCGAGCTACTGCAGAGCCCCGCAGCGCCTGACTTCAAGATGGCCGCCCCGACGTCGTACCTGTGAAAGAATCCCGTTGCATTCCTAGTTACATATGCAACCTCTTTTCCACGGAGGTTACGGGTACAAAAGAAGGACCCAGGCAGGGGCGTAGCTAGGCCTTAGGCTGCCCGTGGTGGCCCCTGCGTTTGCCGCCCTCGGCAAAATTATAGAAGAGCGGGAGCGGGGTGGAAGGGGGGCCGGCTGCCGCCCCAAAACTCGTGCCGCCTGGGGCGGTCCGCCCCCATCGCCCCCCCCCCCTAGCTACGCCACTGGACCCAGGACCGATGTTCCAAACAAACAGCCACTGAGAAAGCATTAAAAAAATAATAATAATAACTACGAGCTACTGACGACCTCCGCAGCGCCTGACCTCAAGATGGGCGCCCCGATGTGAAACCTTCACCGATGAACAGACTGCACCAGTGAGTCTCCGCCACCCTAAATGTTCCCTGTACACCCTTTACCCACCGGTCACAACACAAAAATTTTAAAAAGCGACGAAGGCCCCTGCAACTTAGAGACTGCCGCTTCCTCGAACCCTATGCCCACATGGCCTGACCCTAAGATGGCCGCCAAGAGCAAACTCCTCGAAAACTGCACCGGGGAGTCTCTGACCATTTCTAAATGCTCCCTATTCACCCTGTACCAGCCGGACACAACAAATAAAAATAGCGACGAGGGCCCCTGCCCCACAGATACCGCCGCTTCCTCAAACCTCTTGCCCACATGGCCTAACCCTAAGATGGCCACCAAGAACTAACTCCTGGGAAACTGCACCGGGGAGTCTCTGACCAACCCAAAAAGAAGTGGACTTGTCCCGCTGGTCCCAGTAATGAATCAATCCTGACCCAGTCATCAACGCCTACCTCTGTTGCACTCCATCGGCCTCACTACTGACCCCAAGATGTTGCACCCCACCGGCCTCACTGACTGACCCCAAGATGGCCGCCCAGAGCTAACTCCCGGCATACCTCACCGGCGAGTACCGACCACCACACTAAAAGGGGCTTGATTACCTCAACTCCGCGCCCTGACCCACCAGTCACTATAAGTGACGCTGGCCCGCTTCATCTCTGCACATATCTACTTAACTCCCGGCACACCCCACCGGTGAGCTACCGACCAACACTCAAAAAGGGGCCTGACCACCCAACTCCGCGTCTTGACCGTCACTAAAAGGCAGTGACGTTGGCCCGCCCCATCTCCGCCATGCTGCACCCATCTGCACACTGCCCGACCCATATTGCCTGACCGCTCGATGGCCACCCAGAAATAACTCCGGTGAGTTACCGAACTTCAGTTTAACGGCATGACAACCGCAACAACCCGCCCCATATCAGAAAGGAAGTGACTCGGGCCTTACTACAACGCGACAACCGCTTTTGCACCCTCTCTGCCCTCAGGGTTTGACCCCATGTTGGCAGCCAACCAACCAACCCCAAAAGAAGCGGCCTGACCGCTCTACATGACCCGTCCACCACAACAATTCACCCCGACCTCCAGTGGTATTGTAACACACCAAGCCCTAAGGGAACTAGCCCCCCCCCGTCCAACCTAGACAAAATGCCTTCTATCACGCCAACCCCCCCCCACACCGAACTACTTAAAACCGCACGGCCCGAACTCCTTCTCGATTAGTTTCCCCCCAACCTCTCACCCAAAGCGAAAAAAACCTCAAACACAAACTGATTAGACAATACCCAGAATCACTATTTGCTGACATATATCACTGCTCCTCCAAAGGCCAGATAAAAATGGATCTCATTTTCCACACTGAAAGACCCGAAAAGTGGAACTTCATCCTCAGATCTCAATCCCACATTACCAAAACTACTAACAGTCCCCATAGCTGCAAACTGTCATTCTCTATCCCTAACTGCAGGATGTGGAGCGGGAACACCTCTGTGACCATCTACTCCAACGGCACAGTCCTGATCCAAGCTAACGACGACAACCTTGAGGCATTTGATTCCCTCTTCCCCTCACTTCGGACTGCCCCCTCTCACTCACATCTCCCCCGCCCAACCCACCCCCTCTCCCCGGACAGCCGGACCCCCTAGCAGAACACACCTACCATTCCTGCGCCCTCTCTCAAAAACTCCAGCTTTCCACCACGAGACACCACCCGCACCTCTGTCACCAAGAACAAGGCTCCCCTCCCCTGTTTGACCGTCTCCTCGATCACCCCCGCTTATAACCTCCCCCTAATAATACCGATCGACCTCAATACACAGTCAAAGACTCCCAACTACCTCCCTATACCCACATGCAAAAGAACGCGGATGCCACAACATGACCCCCCACACCCCGCGCCCACGGCCCAACTCAAAGCCTTCACGGACAGCACAATAACAACTAGACGGCAACACAACATCGTCAGGCCATCTCCCTCTCGAGAGGACCCCGCCCAGAACCCACCCTCCCCCACCCCGGAAGAGACGGGGCAGCGTCTCTCCCTGCTTGAAAGCCAGTTAGCTACTATAATACAGGGCTTTAACGAAATCCTAACCAACCTCGCCACGTTCCGTAAGCCTTCCCAAAATCCCCACTGTACTCCCACTGTCTCCAACCCCACACACCGAAGGCTCCCCAAGGTTCCCCGTCCCAGTTGGATCTCAACCCCCCTCTCGAGTCAGACACTGAGACCCAAAAGAACTAGAAAGGCTATGTCCTCGAATGAAGCGACAGAGCTTGCTTCCTCTTACGACATCCCCTCTACTGCCATCCCTCAATCCAAGATTCAGGTGATCACTGGATTCAGAAGAGACCACTCCCCTCCGAAACCCCCAAGACCCCCAGCCTCCCTCACCAACATCCCCATGGCCCCCCTAAGAAAGAAACTAAAAAAAGAGGCACCCGCTACCAACTGCATGCTCATAAACTGAAGATCAGCCACCAAACATGCCACAGAGCTAGCAGAATCCATCCTCACCCATGACATAGACATAGCCTTCATCACCGAGACCTGGCTAAACGACTGCTCGCCACCAATCATGGATACTCTCGTGCCCCCAGGCTTTGCAATCATCAACAAAGACCGAAAAGACCAAAGAGGCGGGGGTATAGCAATCATTCACAACAACGTGTCCGTGACCGAAATTGACACCTTTAACTATAACCTTCCTCCTTCATATGCTTTTCATTTCCATTTAGGGACTTTTATTTTCATTTAATTAATTTTTTGGTCGCTTTTTTGTAGTGTAATCTTGGCCCAAAGGTATTGGAGTGCTTTACATGAGCACCACTTACATCACACGGGGGCACTTTCATTTTTAAAACATGTTGCACAGCGGCGCTAGCTGTTGCACAACATGGCTTAAAGATTTTTATAAAGCACTATCACACGCAACCTTTGACCGTGTGATAGGGCTTTTCTTTTACTTTAAGCCATGCTGCACAGCAGATTGCGCTGCTGTGTGACATAACTAACTAACTCATTGACAAAGCCAATAGAATTTGCAGAGGTGAAACCTATTGGCTTTGCCAATGCTTGTAGCTCCTAGTCACGTTGAGCACTCAGTAGATTCTCTCCTTATATTTCTAGTGTGGGCTGAAGGTGCATTTTTACAGGTCATTTCTTGGCTTTACATAATCAGCAGCCATTGTTTGAGGGGGAGGAGCCTGCTGATGTCACATAGGGATGATAGGAGCCTGAAGATGATTGGCATCAGGCTGGACTACATTCACACCCATTGGTCAGCCCTCTCACATGCCCGTCCCCATTGTACATCAACAGACTTGTGTAATGTTCACCTTAAGGGCAAGACCTGGTAAATGGGAATCAGGCACCCAAAATGTTTTAAAGAAACTCACCATAAGCTTATTTCTTACCAGTTTCGGGTAATATGGGAGAGCATGTGTCGGGCGTGCAGTTTCTCCAGTGCCCAATATTTCCAGATTGCACCTTGGCGTTGCTCTTAATCCAGAAGTCATTGGATGTCACAATCATGACGAAGATGGTGCTGGTCCAGGAAGAGAGCATGCCTATGATTTTAAGTTCCACCATGGTTTGCTTCTGATGGGGCAAAGGGACGCTGAGGGCAAAACTTGACCACATGTCTAGGAAGTGAAAAGAAATGTACAATCATAAGCAAAGCATGTAGGAGAAGCAAGAATAGTACATTATGTTTACACATGGGGTGAAATATCTCTAACAATAGGTAGTGAGGATATTGCATGTTACCGAGGAGTTCTGTGATGGATATTCTATAAAAATTGAAAGGACTTGATATTACAAGGGTGTCACATCTGTAGACACGCCTTGTGTGGCTGAAAACATAGATTGAATGACATTCAGATCCTTTAATAGATAGTTTCATAAACAGATAGGATGATATATAGAATTTAAGACCTAGCACGGCTCATAGAATTATGTCACTGTGTCTCTATGACATTTGTTGGTCTCTCCTGCAATTTCTCCCCACCGGACACAGCAATGTGGAGTCCACTGAAAGAGCCCAACGTTTTAGTGATGATCCCCAGCAGAAATCGGAGCCCTGCTGCCCAGGGTGTGCACTCAAAGTCTAGGGTGGGTACTGCCCACTCCCACCAACACATAAACTAGAAGGTTGTTGGTCAGCCTGGCTGACTTGAGTGAAGAAGATCTTTTTGCCTTAGCACACAAGGAAAAGGTGACCCTCTTGTAAATTCCCTCCATTCCCTCACAAATGGGGGCTTTACTTCTCACCCCCCAATATGGATGCGCACTGTTTTACGTGTGTTATGGCATGGTGTGCACTGTGCTGTGTGTGTGTCAAATGTTACACGATTAATGTGTAAGTGGTACAGTATGGCTGGTGTTATATGAAGGACACCGTGAGCAGTTGATTGAAATGGTGGTTTCCCTTTATGTTGTTTTTGTCTGTTCCAGAGGATGCGACAGCCAGTATTCTGCTTTTCCAGTGGCTCGGACACAGACAGTGAGTAGTGTGTGGTGGAATGGGGGAAATATACATTTGCTTCCTTGGCAGCCACCTTCTGCTTTCCAAATCACTTAAACTTTATTTTTCCCTTTTGTTTGTGCTGGATGTCACTAAGCATTACGCAAACAAATGATGGACGGAATGCTGAATATATCATACATTCACCCCCAGTCAAGAGATCTGGGTTGAATCCATCATTCTTTTGCTCACCATGCCATCTCAGTTTAGACCCAGCCATATGCAAATCAGTCTTGACCCTGCTCCTCATGGGAACTGTCCAGCCCAAACTGCCAAGCCAGGTCCTCCCTGGACCAGAAACAAGCATCCTGGGACCGGTTTTGGGGTTTTGCTCCTCATCAGCCAGGCTAGCTTGAATCCAGTGACACAGTGAGCCCTGCGAAAAGTGCTACGTAGCCCGTGCTCTACATGCCACTGGAATCAAGCTAGCCTGGCTAATGAGAGGTGAAACCCCGAAACCAGTCCCAGGATGCTTGTTTAGAGTCAAGGGAGGACCTGGCCTGGCAGTTCGGGCTGGACTGTTCCCATGGGGAGCAGGGTCAAGACTGATTTGCATATCGCTGGTTTTAAAGTGGAATGACATGGGGAGTAAAAAAAACGACAGGTTTAGGCCCAGATCTCTGCACCGGGGTGAATGTTTGACATTGTTCAACATTCTGTCCATCAATTGTTCTTTTTGCGGATGTCACTAATTAAGCAGAAAGCCTCCAGTTGGGCCTGGCTGCCATCAGTAAGAAATGTATAAACTGCAAAATCTCTTTTCTACAAGTGTGTTATACCTACGAACACTGCAGTTATCTTAACTATCTCTCGCTCACCACCATTTTATAAATACAAGTAATTTACCAATTACAAAACAGCGATACAAACTGTATTGGTCAGTTGACCATTCTCCTAACTGCATGCTCTCACTCAACAATACATTTCTATGTGATTTTAACATCTTTTGGGATAATGCACACAGAAAACATTTTATGGCACTGAACAATCTAGCTTCACAAGGCAACTTAAAGCAATTAGACACCTACCCTACTCGCAGAAAAGGCATAACGCTTGAACAGACATTTGAGGGCTCCAATTGAGTGCGCTCCCCTACCCTCTGCGACATAGATTGGTCTGATCGTCGGCCTGTCCCATTTCACATTCTTACTAACTACAATCCACACACTGCTAAGCCACTCATAACCAGATACCTCCACTGCCCACTCTTCAGTTCTCCAAAAGCACATCACCACCAAATTCAAGCATCTTCATCCCTACAAGAACATCAAAGATGCTACTTGTGACTACAGGAATATCATTAAAGCTATTCTAGACAAACTGGCCTTCTGCAACTCAATAATTCTTGCAGAAGACTCAATCAATCATGTTTTCTGACTGTTTAGCTCAAGCCAAGTGAGAAAAGTGGAAAATGAACTGAGAAAAATCAAAACTGTCCCAGCTACTAGTCAAGCTCAGGAAACTAGTGAGAGAGTAAAAGGTCATCGTCTCATCTGTTAAATCTACTTACATCCAGAAGCAAATGATATCCTCTCCCAATACCAAATACATTTGTTGTTCTGGCGACATCAAAACATCAAACGATTGCCATAGGCAGAGTAGAGTATGACCTCCACAAAGGAAAAATCTGAAGAATTCATTACATAATTCAAAATACATCAGAAAATTCGACTGATAAAAAATAAATTCAACACTGTTGCCCCATCGACTCATCCTCCAAAATATTTTAACATCAGGAACATCTTCTTACTCATCATTACTGGGAAATTTTACATCCATAAAAGATCAAGACCTAGAAACATTTGTGATAGTGCATACTGGCCAATATAAATAAGACCAATATTCATATCTTTCAAGATCTGATTAGTGTCTCCTGAGAGCAAGCTTTATTCCTAAATACACTAAAGACCAGCTAACTCTTATTATAAAAAAAAAACAAACGCAACACCCATGTCCTGAAATCTTTGGAATTGGAGGGTGTATCGGCAACACTTATCCCATCTACCCAATCCTTAGTCTTCACTCTAGGCTCTGCATTTAACAGTGTTGCCCAATCTGCCACCTTCCACCTACACTCCTGGAAGAAACACTGTCCCCTCACCTCTCACAATCACCTTAAAATAGTAGGCCATTCTCTACTTTTCCTGAGACCAGACTTCGGAAATGCCATCATTGTTCCTTTCAGAACTGTTCTAGACTCAGCTAGATGGCTGGTTCAATCTGTGCACAGATACAACTATATCATCCCATACTTCACAACCACTATATACACCCATCACAGCCAGAAGTATTTTTAAAATCTCATTTCTCATGTCCAGAATCATACATGAAAATATCCCCATCTATCAAAGCAACTCACCATCTCTCGTGGCACAAGCAGTCTCAGAAGTCACAAAATCCTTCTCCTTGAACCTCTTAAATTCAGTAGGTCCCATGCACTCTGTGCCATGGGATTCTACATTGGTACCACTGCTCAGAGGAGCACCTACTATCTGCTAGAGAAGATGATACAGGTGTTTATAACTGATGCTGTAGAACCGTGCTTTCCCCACTGTGACTGTGGAGTATCGCCCCTGCACTGATCGCACCTGCAATAATCCCACAGACCCCTCATCTATCACACCATCCACACTTCTGCCCTCCTCTGTCATAGTAACCGCTTGTCTGTTCATTCTTGTATTCCCTGCATTTACATTGTGTTTATGACATGTCTCTTTCGTGTATGTATGTGTTCTTTCATGTTTGTGCGTTGTTCTGTAATTACTCATATGATCGTGCTATATATACACCCAGTACGGTGAGAATACATAGAGATCGTGGACATATAATGTCAAACTGACATATGAATGAAGCACCAGGCCAAATATTAACACTATCTACTTGTGCAGTGCCTTTACAAACACTGTGACACCAATAAAACTCAATATACAGCACTCCAACTATATATGCACATATCAACAGCATATGAAAATCATACAAGAAAAACTATAAAGATACACAGAACAAATTTTATCAGGACATCTCTGCACCTATTTGTACATTACATACCACTTAGACTTAAAAGAAAGCCAGACCTACTGTCCTTGCCACTTACTATTAAATGTATGCCCTTATTGAGGATAGGCAGGTGTGTTGCATATCAATTCAATTCATAGCTGGCATTATGGCACTTGTAGTCTCCCAATTTCCCATTAATATATTATTGTAATTCCAAAGTCTGGCATATAACATGCAGTTTCTGAAGGAAATTGGGTTACTGGTTGAGGGGAGGTAAAACCATACTCAAGCAGCAACTACAATGCTTGTCAGTGTGAAGTCACAAGCAGCACCTGTGCTCAACCCTCTGGTAGCTTGGCACAGAGCAGTCAGGCTTAACTCCGAGGCAATGTGTAAAGTATATATACAAATGGTAATAAAGTGAAAACACAACACAAAAAACTCCACACCAATATAGAAAACTAGTATAAAATGTGATAAATTATTTAAGACCAAAATGACAAAAATCTAATCAGTAGAACAGGAGATATGCAATTTTAAAGATTTAAGAAAAAATAGCACCTAAAAGCACAAAGCGCTAACTGTGGTTAACTGGTCGTACTGGATCAGGACAAAGTCACACGTTCAGGCCGACCATGATAGAGCCCAGGCCAGCTACAGTGACCAGTAAGGCCCTCTGTACAACAGTACCTTAAATCCTGGTTGCAGAGGGGTGCAAGGTCCCGTGTCGAGGATGCGTCACGCAGCCGAGGCAATGCAAAGTCCTGTGGCAAAGATGCATCTGCCAGCGTCGGTTCCGAGGAGCTGCGAGGATGCATTGGTGGACCTGTGTTTTCATCGAGAAGGCAGTCAAGGAGAGGTTTGCGATGCGAAGTCCTGTGTTGAAGATGCGTCGCACACTGGCAGGTTCAGCAAAAGCTCCATGCTTGCCATGAGGAGTCCTGCATTGTCGTCAAGGATGCCTTATATGAGGGGTTTGTGATGTGAAGGCCTGCGTCAAAGATGCGCTGTGCAGTGGCGGTTCTGAGGAGGCTGTGGGCGGGGACAGTTCACGCAGTGGTCCCGATGTGGAGTCTGGTGAGGCAATGCACCGCACAGTGGTCCCGATGCGTCGGTTCTGCTAGAACCACAGCTGGGCTGGCAGAGCACCTTCAGGTCCACTTCCAAGGGTCCAGGACAGGGGTGGAACCACTTGGAATTGTAGGACTCACAGCAGACAGAGTACAGGTGCTGGGTTCAAGGTGATTGGAGCCTTCTGTCCCTGAGGCTCTTGTCAGTAGGCTATCCAACTAGCCCTTGGAGTCACTCTGGTGGTCCTTGGTTCAAGATGCAGGTCCAGTCCTTCACTCAGGCAGCATGGCAGCAGGCAGAGTAGCAGTCCTTCTTGCAGAGCAGCAAAGCAGTCCTATTTCTGAGCCTTCCACATGCCCAGACGTGTACTATAAAGATGGGCCTATTGGTCCAATATTTACACCTATTGCCCACTTTGAAGTAGGAGGGACTTCTAGAGTTTTCCACCTCCCAGAGTAGCTTTGAATTTCCTGCCTCCCTGTCCTGGCCCCAGACTGTCTGGGGGCATAACAGACTAGTGTCAAACCCTTTGTGAGTGTGCTCAGGCAGAGCCTTTGTGATGTGCGAGTGTGTTAGGTGACAGATCCTCCTCCTCGTTAACTCAGAGTGACCCATCCTGCCAGCACCTAACGTCCCTTTCTCTCACTGTCTGGGAGTAATAACACAAAGACCAACTGCCAGCTGCACCTAGTCAGGCTACCCATGGTCTGGCTGCAGGAACTAAATGGCTAGGACAAGAAAATGCTAACTTTTTAAAAGTGGCATTTTCAGAATTGTGACTCAAAATCCGACTTTTCCATTAAAGGAGACTTTTCACCACAATTCCATACACACCAAACTCGATTTGTATACCTGCTCCCAATTAAAAGTTGTCACTTATTCAATGTAATAAGGTAACTGAATGTTATTCTATGGGATTCTATTGCAGTAGTGAAAAACGAATTTACAGCAACTTCGAATCCCAGCCACCCCCCAACACCCCATCGGTCTTCCCAGCCTGCTAACCTCAATCAAAGACTACCAACTGAAAGCATGGACCCTCTATCCATCAAGGATTTGAAGCAATAATGAAGACAGTCCACTAAGGGGCTCTCACAGACCCCTGCCACCACCATATCTACAACCTGGGAAGAACCATGATCAGCACTGTATCATTAACAGCTCCATCAAGACAGCCACCTCCCTGGATAGGTGGAAACAAGCCAAAGTCACAGCCATCTTCAAAAAACCCTCAGCCGACCCCCAAGCACTCAGCTACTACCAACCTATCTTGCTGCTCCTCTTCCTAGCCAAAGTCATCGAGAAGACCACCAACAGACAACTCTCTGACCATCTAAAGTGCCGCAAACTCCTGAACAACTCACAATCAGGAATAGCCCTCATCGATGCCACAACCGACATGTGTACCATCCTCGACCGCGTATAGACTGCAGCCCTCATCATCCTTGACCTCTCTGTTGGTTTCGACATCTTCTCCCACCACACACTCATGGCCAGGTTACACACTGCGGGAATACAAGGACAAGTACTCAAATGGATAGCTTCTTTCCTTTACGAGTCAGGCTCTCGCCTTGCACATCAGAACCCAAGTACCTCATCTGCGGATCCCCACCAAATCCTGGAACAACCTCCTCCAACACAGCAGGGTCTCCTCCTCACTTCTTGAATTCCACAAGAAGCTGAAGGCCTGGCTATTCAATTAATCTTCTTGCAGGACTATCGTGACTGCCTGTATTCAGGCCCAGCCTTACCACACGCCTACAGTCACCTACTCAGCACCTGCATACTCTCACAGGTGACAAGTAGCACTCTACAAATCCACCCTACATTACTTTACTAGGGACTTACAAGTAAATTAATATGCCAATTGGGTTTAAGCCAATATTACCATGTTTGAAGGAGAGACCACAGCACTTTAGCACTGGTTTGCTGTCCTAAAGCCAGCAAACACAAAGTCTGCAAAACAGGAGGGTTGAAGGCAAAACGTTAGAAGAGAACCATACCAAGGATACTAGGTATAACAGTTTCTCTAAAAGAAAAACTGGGAACAGATGCACAAAAACATGATGTAAAGGCTAATTTATAATTATGGTGTAGGGTAGCCAGAGAGCGCGAAGTACATCCGTTGTGATGCAACGACTACCCTGTAGATGAAATAGCATGGCTCAGGCAAACACAAGACTTGTGAAAGTCAAGCAGGCAACAATGTATGTGTCTGTGATGGGGCAGGGTACATTATTAAAGCCAGTAGGGTAACAAGTGTTACCCTCTCAGTGCAAACGTCTGAATGCGACTAGCCATTAAGGAAGGCCGAGAGCTGTCAAGAAGGCCCAACCATTTGTGGTGATAAATACAAAGGTTTTTATTGAATGGAACGGCTCCACTTTATCACCTACTCATCAGAAAGGATACAGGTAGAACCGTTAAGTTATATCCCATTAACACGATTAACAACCATAGATGGCGGACCGTGAAGGAACTCCCGCTGGAGGCTCCATGGGCCAGGGATCGCCATCAGCGTAAATCCCCAGCAAAGCCCCTCCTTCGAGCCCCCGTCTGTTTGGAATCGAAGGAAACAAGCTTGCAAAGCTGATAGCAATAGAGGAAAATCCATGAAGGTTCCCCTACTAGGTGTCTGCAGAATGCCGTCAGACCTGCTTTACCTGTGCAGCCCATTCCCTCTCGGAAGGATGACAATTTGAACCTGGACTAACCACAGGGGCTTACAGATGCTGCCTCTCTCGATCCCCTGCATGCCTGCGGCTTGCTGGAACCGTGATAGAGAGTAGGAGGCGGCCATGTTGCTCTGAGGTGAACATACCCCTGCCCCTCTCTGTTATCAGCCTCCCTCGGTCCGCAGCGCTCGACCAGCCTCGAGTGCTGAGAATCGATCACTGTGTCTCCACAAAGATTGTGCAATACCGTGAGATAACTGGGAAGGATTTCCTGCCTGGTGCACGCAGACAACAGCCTGACCTGCTCCACCTGTGCAGCTCGAGCCCTGCCTGCAGGACAGATACTGAACCTGGGCTAGCTGCAGGGGCTCACAGACGCTATCTAGGTCATACGCTGCCTCCCTCGATCCCCTGCAAGCATGTGACTTGTCGGACGCGGGGACAGGAAGACCAAGGCGTTCATGTTTCTTGGAGCATGTTAAAGTAAAAATAATATAAGAGCAGGACAAAGTTTTGATGACCTGAGAAGTGTGTAATAACCACTCGATGCATGCAGACGACCGCCTGACCTGATCTACCGGTGCAGTCTCATACCCGTCTGTAAAACAGCAATCGATCCCTTTCAAACGCCCGGCCTGATGGACCTGAGGACTGGGAGGCTGGGAGACTGTGCGTCCATGTGTCGTGAAGAGAAAAAACAAGAGGTGAGCCCACCAAGGCCCCCTTGCTCCCAACCTCCTGTGACTCGCTTGACCGGCCCGTGTCTGCAGGTCAGCAATCTAGCCTGGGCTAGCTGTAGGGGCAGCCAGACGTTGCCCCCCTCAATCCCCTACAAGCGCATGGCTTGCTGTACTTGGGGTCTGGGAAACTGTTGCGTCCATGTGTTTTGGAGTGTGAAAAGTGTAATAACAACAAGAGGTGAGCCTGCCGCTTCCCCCTGCTTTCAACCTTCCGTTGCTCGCTCGACCGATCACCGGTGCTGCCAACATTCCACAGGTGTGTGAAGCACTGTCCCTAATGCTGCTGACCAAGGAACTGCCCCCCCATCTCCCTCAAGGACACGACTCACCGGATGCAGGGTTGGTGAGGAAGCATCCATTTCTCTCCTTGAGCCCTCCCGCTCCTCCCTCGCTCTTAGCTGCTTGGCGGACACACTGCCTGACTGGTCAGCACTCATGCGCTAATTGCAGGCAAGCGGATCTTTTACGTGCGTACTCGGATCAAGGGACTGCTGCCCCTTATATTGTGCCTGGAGCTGCGTCATGCATGCACTCAACACCTCAAGCGTGTGCCCACAGACCGATTGAATGGCCTTGCGACCGCCCCCTGTGGCTAGCTCCCGCCACACAGTCCTCTCTTGTCACAACCTGCATGCCACGGGTATAACTGCACCTAAGCCCGCTGTGTTCTGCCTCCAACTGCTATCACCGCCTCCGTAGCCCCCGATACAGCCAGCAGTGATCTTCAAGTGAACAGTTGCCCCTTTGACCCCTCTGCTGCAATTCGCATTAATTTGTTTAAAATCCCCCAATCTGAGCCCACTGCTCCCCCATGGCGTTCGTCCTCATGACGGCCCTCACTCCCTAAGAGCACCCACCTTGTCCACTTGCCAATCTCTGCCTTATGCAAGGAACACTCAGCACACAGCGCACAACGATCTCTCCTGCCTCTGAACAAGGGACTCCCTTCACGGTGTCTCTGGTACCTCTGATCAGTGGGTTCTTTAAACTTGATAATCTCCCTTGCCCCGGAGCTGGGGCTACCCTGCACTGAGTCTCGGTTGTGCCACTGAATTGGGGATTCTTTTGTGCATGATGATCTCTCCTGCCTCTGAACTGGGGACTTCCTTCATGGTGTCTCTTTTGTGCCTGATCTGGGATTTCCTTGCATTGTCAACCCCCTCGCGCGATTAATAAACACTGCCCACGGTAACACGATTGTCTATTACCCACACGTGAAAGCGTGAGCATATCAATGTCAGAACTTGGTATTGTACGCCCATATTTTCATCTTCGCATATATTGTGTCATTATGTCTACACTGTTAGTCTACACTGTTATTGTATGCCTATATGGTGATGTTTTGCCCATTTCACATCATTACTGTTATTTAATACATATACTGTTTTTTTAATAGGATACTGCTATCTTATGCTACCTATCCTACCTCGCGCGTGTGGTAGTGACCCGGCTTTTCAATGTTGTATACTTGCCCTCAAATACAAAGGGCTCTCCTGCAAGCTGGCCTATAAACTCCTTACCAACCGCCCAGCTCCTAGAAACTGTGACCACCAAGAACCCAGAAAGACCAATAGGCCGCCCTTTTGACCACTATGAACACCTCTGATTGCTTAAAACAAAAAATCCTTAACGAGCATCCAGAGACACTAATAACTGACATTGTTTACAGTCCAACATGTGGCAGCCATAAAACGGACTTCATCTTCTACACTAAGAAACCTGCCAAATGGAGGGAGAACTTTCTACAATACCTTCACGTAACTAATATTACCAACGTCCCTTATGGATCTAAACTCTCCATATCCCCATCCTAGAACTTTAGTGGAGAACTGTCCATAGCCATTACAGAAATGGGAACATCCTAATACAAGCCTCTGAACAAAACCTATCCATTTTTGATCGCCACTTCCCTGCTCTCTGCGCCCCCATGTCACCCTCTCCAACCACCACCCCTTTACCCTCGCCCAGAAAACCCACCCCTGCACCACCTCCTCTATAGCTGAACCCTCTACTCCCAGTCCTCCGCAAACTGTCTCCATCTCCGCCCCCCCTACAGCCTCCTCTATTCCCAGATGCCCTGAAGCTTTGGTTTTGCCCACAGAATTACTTTCCCCCTCTCCATGGCACACCTCAACTGCCCACCTTGATTTATCTATCGCACCTGAATCCTCTTAGTCCTTCAACAACAGCAGGAGGGATACTACTTTAGCATCCACCCCAGACTCTGACGAGCTTCATCATACTCCTCTCCCAACCGCCTCTCAGCTAATCCCTATCATAGCTCAACTAGAACTCAAAATTTACACTATTCTGGGTGAAATTTTATCATAACGTAAGAATGCAAAGATTAGCCACATCCTGCCTCAACCTTACGCATCCATGGCGAGTACTGATCCTGCCACAATCATATACTATGACATCCCAGCCTTCACCCTTAGGCAAACTATCCCCTACACTCATCACCACCTCAAACGTAGACGCACCACGACTAGAATATCACAGCGGGAAGCCGAAATGCTGAGCAGCACATATGACAATGCTCCTAGCCAACCCTGCCACCGCAAGATTCCGGTCATCTTTGGCATGGGTAGGACCCTGAACACCACTCGCCCTCCCAGGCCACTTGCCCAACTAACCACCATCCAATCCAAACAATCAACCTGGCCCGAGATCATCACCTCACTTTACTGCATGCTACTAAACTGTTGATCAGCAGTCCAGCATGCCACTGACATAGCTGAAAGTATCCTACGACACAAAATTGGCAACTGCTTTCTAACCAAAACCTGGCTGAACGACCACTCATCCCCTTTCATCGATCTCCTCACCCCACCGGGCTTCTCAATCATTCGCTGCGAACGCAAGGATTGAATTGGCGGTGGATTACCCATCATACACAAAAAAGTTCTGTGCTTAACTCCCATCCACAACACCAAATACTCTACCTTTGAATATTTAGGAGTTCAGTTCTCCTCTAAAGGACCCAACCCATCAAATGTCATGTCATCCATCACCCTCCAGGACAAAACAATTCCTTGAAGACTTAATAGACCTAATAATGCTAAACTACCTAAAGTATGCACAGACATTATTCTAGGAGACCTAAACCTACACCTGAATAAGGCCGAAGACCCTATAGTACAAGCCCTATGCACCCTCCTGAAAGCGAACGATCTCACCCAAATATACAATATACAAACTCACGATGAGGGCTCTACCCTTCATGCAATCGTCGCTAAGCATAACACCTTATCCATTCACTCTATCCTGCCCACCGACTGGACTGATCACCACCTAATTCTTTTCAATCTCAATGCCATCCAACCAATGGCTCACCTCCAAACTATCCGTCCCAAGCACTGGGCGAAGAACATACATTGAATCCCCCAGGTAGAGTTAGAAGGATTAGTCAGTTCCCAAATTCCACCGCCACCCGACCACACCTCTGCCGATGACCTCACTGCCCACTGCAACACAAAAACGGCAGAACGTCTTGACAAAATCGCCCTCTGAAACTCAAGAAATCAAGAAATGTCCCTTCCAGATCCTGATTTAATACAGACCTTAATAAAGAGATGCGACATCTCCGATTGGCTAAAAGAAACTAGAGACAAAATCCTTCTTCCGAGCCAACTTGACCGGTCTAAAGGACTTTTTAACATCATCAAACAGCAAGCCACCTCTCTCCCTCATCACCCAATTAGTGATTCCACTAAGCACTGCGATGAATTCGCAACTTTCTTCTCTGAAAAATATCTAACTCCGAACTCTCTCCTGTAGCAACCCTCCTCACCACCTGACACCAAGGGTGCCCCCCGAGCAACGAGGGTCCACACAAGGTCCTACCTCCAACTAATTGTGTTTTCCCAACATCCCCCTCTCAGCAATCCAGAACACCAGCGTCAACCCCTTTCAATTGAAAAATGATGCAACTTGGACTGAATTCTACTGTAACCCTGAAGAAGAAGTCCTCAAATTACTCACCTTCATAAAACCGACATTGCACATCTCCGACTCCCTCCCTGCTGCGCTTGTCAAAAATCTCAGTCACATCATCTCCCCCATATGGACCAAAATCATCAACTCCTCCTTATCGAGCGGTTCCATGCTAGCCTCCAGCCAGCCCGGACAAATCACCCCCCTCATCAAAGACGCCGACCACAACTACCTTAACAATTTCAGACCTATAACTAACTTCCCTCTCCTTCCCAAAGCCATCAAAAAATGTGTGCTTGCACAACTCAACAACCACATTGAAAAATGCAACCTGCACAACACCTTCCAAACTGGGTTCAGGAAATGCAGCAGTATAGAGACTGATGGCCAGGCCTGCCTCCTAGTCCTCCTGGACCTCTCGGCTGCCTCTGATACCGTCAACCATGACATTCTCCTAAACACCCTCTCACAGCGGGCAGGCATCAATGGAACTGTCCTTCAGTGCTTTGCTTCTTTCCTGAACCAATGATCACAGCTAGTCAAATTAAACAACTCCACCTCAAAAGCAACACCTGTCGCACAAGGAGTTCCACAAGGATCAATCCTGTTTCCTGCCCCATTCAACCTCTATATGGAACCCTTTGCTATGATCCTGCAACAAGCCAGAATGGCCTATCATCTCTGTACAGATGACACCCAACTCTACATTATAATCTCATCAGTTAAAGACATCCAGCACCTAAACAGCACGCTCTCCACGGTTCAGTCCTGGCTAACCAGCAACCATCTTAAGCTCAACCCCCAAAAAAACAAACTCCTCCTCATCCAACAGAAAGAATGGCCCATTCCCATAGATATCTGGCTCGGCAACCTCACTGCATTAAACTGCAAACTATCCATCTCCAACTCTGTCAAATCTCTAAACATGATAGAGCATAACAATGCCTCAGCTAAAAGAGCCTTCTACATGTTGAAACACTTCAAAAACGTCAAACCTTTCATCCCCAACAAAGACCTAAAGACTCTGGTGAAATCCTTAGTCATCTCCAAGATGGACTACGGTAACGCAACGATCATGGGTGCTCGAAAGACACACTTATCCCCTTTGAAAGTGACACTCCATGCAGCGGCCTGACTACTGTTGGGGGATAGTCACCTTGACCACATCATTCCCACTCTCAAGAAACTTAACTGTGACCAATCGAGGGAAGATGTATACTCAAAACTGCCTGCATAACTCACAAAGCTCTCTACTCAGAAAACCCAGTCTACCTCGCAAACAAACTATCAAAAGCCGGCCAAAAAGAGACCTCTTCGAAGCTCAAACAGCCTACTCTTGAATCTGCCCAAATTTAAGAAAGACAAATTTTGCACCAGCACCTTATCCGAGAATGCTCCCAGAATCTGGAACTCGCTGCCTCAGGATTTACGTGAAAATCAATCATTCCATCGATTCAGGAAGAAACTTTAACTTCTTCTTCTCAATAAATACCTCCACCCTCCCGCTTAAGCCATCTGACTGGCCTAATGCTCCTACCCCACACTCTCCAAATAAATCTGAGCGTGACAACCTACTACCTCAAGGTAAAACTGCGCCTCTACTCTCCCCATAGTCGCAACACCCTACCGTATCTACCTCAGAACTATATCGTCCACTTATACTAATGACTAATGGTGAATTCTTTTGCATTTGGGTCACTTCTCCTGCCTTCAACTTCTCCCGTTTGGGTTGCGGGTTGCCGTGGCTCGTTCCTGCTGCCTGGAGTGACTTTCTTTGTGCCCACGCCATCGCCTCACCCTGGTGAGACTCGGAGTCCCAGGGTGCACCACACCATCCCAACTAGCATCAGCTGCCGTGGGGGGAGGCGTGACCATCGCGCTATAAAGCGCTGACTCGAGCCCCGCGGCGCGGGACGCGCTGGTGAATTCTTTTGCATTTGGGTCACTTCTCCTGCCTTCAACTTCTCCCGGCTGGGTTGAGGGTTGCCATGGCTCGTTCCTGCTGCCTGGAATGACTTTCTTTGTGCCTACGCCATCGCCTCACCCTGGTGGGACTCGGAGTCCCAGGGTGCACCACACCATCCCAACTAGCATCAGCTGCCGTGGGGGGGAGGCGTGACGATCGCGCTATAAAGCGCTGACTCGACCCCCGAGGCGCGGGTGAAGCCCGGGCCAAGGGCGGGCCCGTCTGTGCCCGTCCGAGCCCGCAAGAGGCTGGGCTGGGCCACCTCCCTAAGAACTTGGTCACGGGGACGATTTGTGTTCAGTACGGTATTAGTCTGGCTAATATTATTTTGTGCTGATTACCCACTGTTATCACGAGCAAGCGAAAGTTTAGCAAAGGTAAGGGCGTTGTAGGGACCCTAGATGCTTTCTTACTGAGGGCAGAATCAGCCCTCATTAACGAGATCAAGCTTACAGAGCGAAGGTTATCCCTTGAGCCCTTACCCTCTCAGAATAGACTTTCTTTGACTCCTGCACTTATTGAATCCTCTGTGGTGATTAACCACCGACCACGCACGCAACCTGGGAGTCATCCTCGACTCAACGCTCTCCATGGCCAAGCAAGTCAACGCAGTCTCATCCTCCTGCTTCAACACCCTCCACATGCTTCGCAAGATCTACAGGTGGATCCCGACAGACACAAGAAGAACAGTCACCCAGGCGCTCGTCAGTAGCAGACTTGACTATGGGAACGCCCTCTACGCGGGAGCCCCGGCCAAGCTCATCAAGCGACTGCAACGCATACAAAACGCCTCCGCACGCCTGATCCTCGATGTACCACGCCACAGCCACATCACCCCCACCTGAGGAACCTGCACTGGCTCCCCGTCGACAGGAGAATCTCCTTCAAACTCCTCATCCACGCACACAAGGCACTCCACAAGACTGGCCCAGCCTACCTCAACAGACGACTCCTCTTCTACGTCCCCAACCGCCAACTCCGCTCCGCCGACCTCTCCCTCGCCACCGTCCCTCGCATTCGAAGAACTACCACCGGCGGCAGATCCTTCTCCCACCTCGCCGCCAAGACCTGGAACACCCTTCCACTAAGCCTACGACAGACCCAAGACCTGCTGACCTTCAGGAGGCTACTCAAGACCTGGTTGTTCGACCAGTAGCAGCACCCTCCCCCCCCCCCCTTTTTTTTTTCTTTTTCCCCCAGCGCCTTGAGACCCTCACGGGTAAGTAGTGCGCTTCACAAATTCTGTGATTGATTGATTGATTAAGTATCTCCACCTAAGATTAGCCCATCACTACACGCCGTATTAGATCCAGCGACAGATATTGTTTCTTTTTCATCTACTGACTTAGAATCTAGTCCTGTTAGACCCAAAGTTACCACTAGAGGGCAGAAAGCCAAACTTAGGTCCGACCGTATTACTGAACCCCCCCCCCCCAAAAAAAAGGAAGAGTCGAGGTATACTGTAACAGAGTAAACCCGTCCAAAGAATAACTGGGAAGAAAGCGAAATCCGCTATAAATATAAGTGAACCTAATGAGGGTCCCCCTAACTCCATTGTTCCTATTGTGTCAGGGAAGCCTGTTGACAGTACACAAGAGGGGAACATCTGGGGTAGACTCGAAACTATGATGTCAACCTTATTGGAACCAATTCTGCTAAAAATAAGTACTGTAGAAGCTAGACTAATTAAGGTGGAGGAGCTGGTTAGCTGTAAATCTTCGGCTATACTGGCAGTCAGTTCAAAGTTAAGTACATGCCCGCCAAATATTATGGGGACAGGCACGGGGGCTGGCCAGTCTGTTAGCTTCACTGCAAACAGACAGGTACAAGACAAGAGCAGTCTTAATAACACCACACCCAGTGCGGTTAATACCTCTGCTTGTACTGGTCAGATTCCCCCTAGAGTAGGACTTTCTGTAGCAGTATCTAACAATTCAGCTAGTTTAGAAAGAAGAGTCCCAGGTGTTAGAACGCATGGCAGAAATGAGGAGGTGGGGAGAGGCATAAATTTCCAAGAACATCAAGATAAGCCTCCCAATCCACCACGACATTTAAACCTGCCCCAGAAGCAACTCCGTACACGGTCGTCTTGGCGAATGTTCCTTCTTTACCCCATAACGCCTTTGAACATGGGTCGACTTTAAGGAACAAGTCACTACATTTTTTAAGTTCAAGGACCGGTATTAAAAACTCCCTTTTCTCAGAATTTAAAATGGCACGGAGAATAGAGTGGGTGGGTCCCTCACCCAAATCACTACGTGGAGATTGCGTTGTGTTAACCTTTAGCTCGCCTTTTTTGGTGCACCAAATTTTAGAGAGGGGAAACAATGGGCCTGTTAACCTTAATGATATAAATATACTACCACTCGGTTATTTTTATCAACCACCTAATCCCCCTAATTTTCGAGGCTTTATGCATACAGGAGGTAATCCCATGGAGATACGGGAGCTTACATTTTCGGTCCCGGTGCGTAATCGTTTCGATGCTCTGAATTTTATGGACGACATCGATTGACTGAACTTGGGGATCCCTGTTTGCCCCCATCCTGAAGCCAGTAGGCCCAATGATGGGGGCAACCTTGGATTGACCTCAATTGGAAAAGACGATCCCCCCCCCTATATATAATAGCAGGAGACATAGAGATGTGGTCCCTAGGACTACAGACCTGGAGCTGGAAGTCTTCGTTGATCCCCAGGGTCCTTCAAACGTTTCCCCTCCACATAGCAACGCAATTGAGGATCCACCCGGGATTGTATTCCCCACTAATTCTTCAGATAGTGGCAAACCCGTTCTTTGTAATATCGCTTCATGGAACATTGCGGGTATTTGCTCTAAGTTAGGCAGTCATCTGTGGTGGGATTTTATCTCACAATTTGAGGTTCTGTGCTTCCAGGAAACATGGACTAAGGAGGCGACTCATTTGAATGGGTTCAGGACGTTTCATACCCCAGCATTTGATGGTCTGAGTGGTAGGGCTAAGGGTGGGTTGTGTACATATATATCGAGCAGTATGAATGTAAAGAAGATAATGATGCTTGCTAATGACCACTATTACCAACTGGTTAAATTGGATATAGACGCCAAACACTCTATAGTCTTGACTAACTTCTACAATAATATTCCCTCAGAGAAAGTAGGAACTGTTGTAAATAATATGTTGCAATTGCTGAAATCTGTGGGGAAAAGCAAGGTAAAAGACACAATGCTAATATTAGCAGGGGACTTCAATTGTGTGCTATGTGCCAATGCCGGGGATAACTTATGTGGAGCTTTAAACGAAGAAGGGGCATGTTCATCCCCCTTTCGGCACTCAACTTTAGGGGAGCAATTTAATGAACTAATTTTTAGCCTTGATTTGGGTTTTGTTAATGAATTATGTCCAGTACCTATTCCTATGCCCTGGACATTTAATGGCAGAGGTCTTTACTCCACAATTGACTACGTTTTAATATCAAGCAGTTATGTACATAGCCTTCATTCCTTCTATGTTTCAGAGAACTCGCTTAGTGCCCTTTCCCCCTGTGCTTAGCAATCACACTACCCTCTAGTAAAATCTTTGGGTTTAACAACAATGATCAGTTGTTAGAAAATCTAGTTATTGGGAGTGTTAACGGGTATTCCCTGCGCTGGACTATGATAGACCAAGCAGCACTAGTTACGACAGTGGTGGGCAAATGTAAACTTGCTATAGAGACATGTCTGAGTGAAATAGTCGCTCCAGACAATATCTTAGCTTCATTTTTAGTGATTTCCAATGCAATAAGAGAGTCCCTCCATAGACGTAAGAGCAGTACTAGGCACCCGAAGGGATGGTTTGACTCTAGGTGCACCCAAGCCTATTCTCACCTAAAAAAAGAGCTGCATAAGATTCAGAGAAATATGCCCAGGATAAGGTTGGCCAGAGTGGAATACAAGCAAGCAATTAGGGATAGAAAAACCACTTTAAAAAAGGAGGCTTGGGAGGCACTACATACGGCCTCTACAGTAAAAGACAGTGCTGCATTTTGGAAAGTAGTCAAGGCACCTTTTCTGTATAGTGAGGTTGGCCCATCCATTGAAATTGAAATTAGTGAGGAACAATGGATTAACCACTTCGCACGAGTATATAACGGCGGGGGAAACTCTGTTGTGATGGACAACCATGCACGGGAGGATCAAAATTTGAAGCCTTCCCTCCAGCACCATGATTTGTTGTTCACTTTGGATGAGGTGGAGCGGGCACTTTCTGTTAGTCAGGGTGGCAAGGCCCCCGGACCTGACGGAGTCCCAGTAGACCTGTTCAAAGCAAATATTTCTCTGTGGGGGCCTATTATAGCTCAGGTGCTTACCGCTAGCTGTAGCACTGCTTTTTTACCTACCTGGGTAGAATCCACGATTGTGCCCATTTTCAAAAAGGGGGACAGACAGGACCCGGGGTACTATAGGCCGATCTCCTTATTGGATGCAATAACAAAAGTAGCGGGCAGAATAATTTTAGAACGCCTCCAGGATTGGGCTGAGGAGAACTCTGTTCTATCTGACCTGCAATGCGGCTTTCGAGCCGGTTTAGGGACGGTGGAGCAGGGCTTAAATCTGTCCATCCTGGTGGGGAAATACACAAGGGCTAAGAAGGGGAACCGGTTTTAGCGTTTGTGGACCTCACGGCCGCGTTTGACTGTGTGGTCCACAGTAAGCTCTGGTCAATTTTAGAAGTTATGGGAGTTGATGTTCAGATTATTCATTTTTTTAAACGTTTTTATAGTGATGCCAAGGCACGCGTGCGCTGCGGTTTGAAGGGCGAGTGTTCGGCCGCCTTCCCAATAAGGAGCGGAGTCAGGCAAGGCTGTGTCCTGGCCCCGTCCCTTTTTAATCTTTACATTAACGGATTGGGGGAGGCTCTTCTTAAAGATAATCAAGACTTCCCTCAAGTGGCCGGACGCCCAATACCAGCAATCTTGTACGCTGATGATGCGGTGTTGATGTCCCGCACACAAGTAGGTCTTCAGAGAGTATTAGATAGCTTTTCTCATTTTATGAAATATCTTGGTTTAAGAGTAAATTCCTCTAAGACTTTTATAATGCGTTGCGGCCATGGTATTAAGAAATCCAAAGATATGTATGTGTCAGGACAGAAGATTGGGGTAACTAAGAGGTTTTCATATTTGGGCATTCTTTTTGCCCATAACGATACCTGGGCACAAGTAGTTGCAGCGAAAAAACTGGTACTCCTACGAACAACATCTGCCCTTACCACCTTTGCCAGGAAATTGGGCAAAAGACCACCTGAGGAGCTCATTCCAATTTATAAGGCAAAGTGTGTTTCAGCTGTAGTTTACGGGGCAGGGGGCAGGGGTCTGGGGGTTTACCGATCTACTTCCTATCCAACAAGCAGAAAACTCTTTCCTAAGATACATTTTATCTGTCCCAAATGGTACCTCAGCGTGTATATGCCATGCGGAGTTGGGACTCCCCTTCATCTCTGATTTAATAAAGCTTGAGCCTGTGCTATTATGGCACAGGCTCTGGACCAAAGAAGAGGCAAAATTAAACAGAGATATTCTTTCAGATATCTTGAAATTGGAAGGGGCTTTGAGGATCCCATGGATAAGATATGTCCGCAATTTTTTTAAATATGTTGGCCACTTAGAGTATTTTACTAATCCTAGTACAATCCGGTCAATAACTAGGAAGGAATTAAGAAAAGAGGGCGTTCTGCTGCTGGATACCATTAGAATGTCATCCGAGATACTAAAACCCACAGTCCTGCACAACCAACTGATTTTAATTTCTTTAAATATTCAACCCTACTTAACTTTTGTACCAGGTGTTTACGACAGGTTTCTACTAACTCGATTTAGGTTGGGGGGTTTTCATAGATTAGTCACTCTTCCTAAGATGAATGACTGGTCTCAAGACCTCCAACCATGCCCTTGTGATAATATTTCTGTTCAATCTACGATTCAGGTTGTCCTTTTTTGTAGATTGTATTCCCACGTAAGGAGCAAGTACCTAGTTCCTGTTCTAAAATGGTTTGGGCTCCGACAGTGTCGACCTGCTTTTTTGGCCTTACAACACCTGGATAATGAGCACAGTGTCTTTAGGATAGTAACTTTCCTGAAGAAAGTGCTGAGCCAAAGAAAATGTATGCTCACTTAATTGTTTTTTAGGTGGACGAGGGCTTTGTTAGTTTAATACAGTTTTAATTGTTTTTAAATACTGTAGATTAATTAATATTAGTTAATATTTTATATGAAATTTCTACTGTATGTAATGATAAATGTATTTCTCTTTTTTTATTGTGCTTTTATGATTGTCTGATATAACAATCGAATAAAGCCTTCTTAACCACTTAACCGCGGCGGCAATTCCGCTGCGGTGCGGCGGTTTTATTGAGTGGGCGGGGCCGCGTCGGCCAACGGACGTGCGCAGCGAAGGGGTTAAGACTAAGACTAAGACCATCGTATACCTCTCGCATATACAGTTACTATGTATTTGCGTTTACACCATGTATTTGTAGTGACTCCACATGTAACTCATGTATTTACTCCATATGTAACTCATGTAACGGCTGCACTTCGAAACACCCTACCGTAACTACCTCAGAACTATATCGTCCACATATCCTACTGTCTTTCGTATACTTCTTGTATATACTGTTAGTATGTATTTGTATTCACTCCATGTATTTGTATTTACTCTATAAGTAACTCGTGTAACTGCTGCTTTGCCAACCCTGTAAAGCGCTCAGATACCTTCGGGTCAAGTTCGCACTATACAAAACTCGATAAATAAAAATAAAAAATACGTCTGCTGGCCCTGGTATTTGAAAAAATGTTGCTGAGGCATCTTACTGACTAGTGAACAAGACCGATATCTCACCGCCATACACAGAAAAGGTTGTTTACAGAGGAGTCAACCATGTACCACACAGTGGCATTGACTATAATGATGCCATGTTGTGCATTCATGCAATCTCTACTTCTTCAATACCACCTGCCTACCTTCCATTTTGTAGGGCAGATTAGCTAGGTGGGTTGTTCAGAATTCCCTAAACAGGCTCATTAGCAAACTCCATCATGGTTAGAGAGTTGTCAAAACTGCCCTGTAGCAAAGCACTAAGAAGAGGTTACAATGTAACAGCTATCCAAGAATTTGCAGTAGCACTCATACATTTGTAATGTACATAGTAAATTAACACTATGTATTCCAAAACCCGTGTAGATACTTTGTATTGCACAGAATAATTTTCTTTTGCAACCAGGTGAATGCAAAGACAAAAAATGCATTGTTTGTATTTTATCTTTTTGCTCAACAGAAGATGGAGCGACTAAAAACTCAAGTGATGTGGTCTAGTGTGCAAACTACCCTGTGGGTGGATCCCGGGCAATGATAAATATCACTGTCTTGCAACAAAATCCACACTTTTTATGGACTTCAGTTTAGTGATTAACAGAAACATTATGGCACTTGTCCATATGAAGGCACTCACTTTGGCGGAACATGCCTGGCTCCTCTACTTAAAACAAAAACAAGGAAGCAATGCTATGGGGGACACTCTCAGGTGTTGGAAAGTCCAACCAGTTGAGCCGTTTTTCCGAGTAGAACTTGACCTAAGATTATGATAGGACCACCTACTTGATGCAGGCGGGACAGCGCTTTTTTGAGCATTTTGTAATGGGATCCTGGTCCACGATTTGCAAACAAAAGGGTGAATGCACACTGCTCTCCTGACATATATGGATAAGAGAGGGATAGCAAAGCTACATTATGAAACTGCAGATAATAAGCCAATATTTAAAAGTGAAGTGCTTTGAGTTAGGGACTCACTCGATTTACCAAAATTGCAAACCATGAAAGTCTGCATTAACTATCATTAAGCATATGTTAACTACCCATAAAAAGTCCCAGTTTTTTGCGCTTTTGCACTCAGGTTTTTGGCTTCTGCTGTACTGACTTTATATTCCCTGGTACTTTTTCTACAGGATTGCATTGAACCTTTTTTCCCTTCACTTTGTTTTAATTGCTTTTTTTAATTGCTGTTCTGGAAGGGTTGCCTCTGAACCCCCTTCCTGCTCTCCTTTTAACTCTCATATTCATTCGCCCTTCACCCAACTCCTACTTTTCTGCGCCCCTACTTATTTTGGTTTGCTTAGGGGTGAACATCTCCCAAACACCCCGACTTCCATCCATTTTTATAACTAGTTTATTTTACATGTTCTTGTTATTCAAATCTGGGGATGCTCCCACTTTGAGCAATGGAGAGAGGGCAGACATCTTCAGTATCCATCAGGGGGCTCCTTTGATATTTTAGAGGGGAAGGGAGAGGCCTGAATAGTCAGGACTAAGCACAACTGAGCAGATGTGACCACACGTTGGAAAGATTTGTCATCTTGAATCTTGTACAGGGTTGGGATAGTACATTGATAGGGTCAACACTACATTAGGTGGGACCCCACCAATGGGACTACGCCGTCTTTTTAAATCCCCAGAACAGGCAAGATGATACAAGAAGGAGACTTTGAAGTAGAATTTCTGCTGTTCACCCCCTGCCAAAACTGTGCATTTGCCCACTCCTAACTTGCATCCCTTGACTCCACTGAGCTCTTTCTATGCTGGTGCTACCAGCTTCACGATGCTCCCCCAGGTCCAACGCGGAGCGTACCTGTGGTGAGATGAGGTGGCCGCGCTGAGCTGAGCCCCGAAATAATGTGGGTGCAGGACTGTGAGTTTCAGCCACTGCACGTCAACACCAATGAAGAAGCTGCAAGCCTGGGTGTCCGAGGAGTGTTGTCACTGAGTATATTTTGCTACCGAGCACGTGTGGGGCTCTGCTGTGGAGCTACCGCTTCCCCAGGTCTGCAGACCACAAGGACTGGACATGTGCATGCAGGGACTGGACATGTGCATCCAGGGACTGGACATGTGCATGCAGGGACTGGACATGTGCATGCAGGGGCTGGACATGTGCATGCAGGGGCTGGACATGTGCATCCAGGGGCTGGACATGTGCATCCAGGGGCTGGACATGTGCATGCAGGGGCTGGACATGTGCATGCAGGGGCTGGACATGTGCATGCAGGGGCTGGACATGTGCATGCAGGGGCTGGTCATGTGCATGCAGGGGCTGGACATGTGCATGCAGGGGCTGGACATGTGCATGCAGGGGCTGGACATGTGCATGCAGGGGCTGGACATGTGCATGCAGGGGCTGGACATGTGCATGCAGGGGCTGAACATATGCATTCAGGGACTGGACATGTGCATGCAGGGACTGAGCCATAACATTTTGAAGGTGCCACTCTTGGGAGGCTTGGTGGAATCTTTCCCCGGGAACTCTGAAGCTGTAAGTATCTGCCAGCTCTGTATAATCTCTAGCATGATCACCATAGAATTGCTAGCACGATCCGGTGCTTTTACAATGGTAAGCCCTTTGAAGTTGGTGGCATTATAAAAAGATGCAATGTCGTGTTTACAAGTAATGGGTCTTCGAAGTGCCTCACAAAGGTATCTCATCTAAGTGAGCAATTCTCTGACAGAACTTCTATGAAGTTGCCCCTCGGCTTCACCGCCAAGACTCAAATGCTGAGAGTTCCCCAGAGATCCCAAAATCCCACCACTCCTTCCGTACAATGCCCTGTGCCCAAGCAGTTGTCGGTAAACAGGACGCTCCTTCTTGAGTGCCCGTGGCCTAATGAGGATGCCTCCTGCTAGGTGCCTGTGCATACCTACAAAGAGTGCCCCATCAAAGAGTGCCACACCAAAGAGTGCCACACCAAAGAGTGCCACACCAAAGAGTGCCACATCAAAGAGTGCCACATCAACGAGTGCCACACCAAAGAATGCTGCATCAGAGTGCCACATCAGAGAGCGCCACATCAAAGAGTGCCACACCAAAGAATGCCACATCAAAGAGTGCCACATCAAAGGAGAGTGCAGTGCAAAAAAGTAAGGAGAGGCAGAGCAGCATAAGGGTGTGGGATCTTGCTAGTTCAGCACACACAGGGGTCACTGGGACAGTTGTATTTTAAGAAATACAAACAAAAACAGAGATGGGAAGCAAGGCATTGGCATAGCTACAGGGGGGTGCATGGGGTGGACACCCCCCGACTATCTCCTCAGCCGGGCCAATAGGGTCCTTATGCATGCGGTAACTGATGCAGAAGGCCCCTTCCTGTCACTCACTGTCGGTGGAGATCATGTACTGGGACATAACGCTCCAGCAGTTAAAGTTGGGTCTCTACTTCTGTGCACTATGCTGCCCTATGATGAAAATCACAGTACAGATATGTACAGGTATTCACCGCTCCTCTGCATACAGATGACCATTTCTTATGCTATGTAATTTCTTAGTACTGTAAATATGGAGTGATCTGATAACTGGTCACTTGGTTAACACACTTGTTGGAGTCACAATTGTGTGTATGTGATCTTAGAATTGTAATGTGCATGTCAACCCCCGTAATTTCAGTGCCACTCCATATTATTCATCATTCCTAGACAGCTCACTTCTTGGAATGTGCATGTCAACCCTTTTTATTTTCAGTGCCACTGCATGTTATACCTCATTCTGAAATGGCTCATGCTATGTTCTAGCCTTTTCTTATTGCAGCTCCATGTTGGAAGTTTGACTATGTCATGATGAGGGGAATCAGAAGGTTGAGGGTGTCATGAGGAGAATGTTGGGAGAGAGAGAAAAGCGGTTGATGGGAACGGAGGTTTGGAGATTGCTGTGCACTGCTGCCCTAAGGTTTGATGTAGATGACTTCTAAGAAATAAAACCCTTACCTACTTGAACGTGTTTACATGAACTTATTACTGGCGATGAGTTGATCCATCAAACCTGGCATTAATTGGAGTGAATATTTTGAATCCACGCATTTTGCCTTACTTGGATTTCACTTTGTGTGACAGGTTACTGGATCTGAGGTTAATTCTGGTGAAGAAACTCAACTCTTGGGCCGGTGTGCACTGATACACGTCGCATCTCGGGAGCAGCAGCACCGATCATCCTGTGAAATCGCCGGCCTGTACTGCCACATGTGTCGCTTCTTGGGAGCAGCAGCAGCGGTCCTCCTGTGAAATCAACAGGACAAGGAATGTCGACGTCAAGCTCCAGATGGTGAGCGATATGTTCGTGTAGAACATACAGACTGACGTTCTGAAACTGTGCTCTACTTCCCGCTGAGAGGAAACCACGTCTTTACGCTTCACACGTCTGTACAAGGTCTATTTCCCTTGAAGATGGTGTTACGTGTTTTTGGGACATTTTGAAGGTATAAAGTGGCTTAAGGTCTTGTAGCTGTTAGCAGTCCAGACTTCAACCGCATCATACTTCTTCTTCGAGGTGCCGCCCTCACAAAGTCGTGGCATCGGTGTTCATGGAATCTCCAGAGGAGTCAGTTTCTGGTCTGGATGGTGCATTCTCCTCCTCGTTGGGAAGGTGACTTTCAAAGCTTCATTCTTGGTTGGATACATAATCACACGATGATAGGCACACCTCATAATTGTGCCTCCCTGAGTTAGGGTGGGGGAGGCATTGAGATGGGAGTACACTGGAATGTAGGGATGATACTTTCAGCGGAGAAGGTGCCTGGGACTCAAGGTCATCGTAACCGTCCAGGATGAAGTAAGAGTTTCGATGGAAAAGTACGAGAAGGAAGACCTGGCCGAAGAGGCGTGACAAGGGCGTGTTCAATTGTTTTTGGGATTTGTATTAGGGACAGTGCCCCGAGGGTGAAGGGTAGAGAAGAGGTAGAGGAGATCAGGGTGAGAGGACAGAGGGGAATATTAGGAAGGAGCATCTTAGAACGAGCTCGATATGCTATGTGAGTGTACTTCTTAGGAAGACTTCACAGCTGACACCTTTTTCTTTTACTCTTGCCTGGGAAATTCGTTAAGTAGGTATGTCATCTAAGTGGTAGAGTAGGGACAGCCAATGGTTTTATGCTTATTTAGATAAATGAGGAATAACAGAGATTGGAGCTGTTATTGCTTGTCTAATACTTCTGGAGCTAACGATTCTTCTCATTCTGAGTCGGATGAGACTCCTGCGTAGGATGTTATTTGTACTAGTGCCCATCTATTTCTTTAACCTCGTGTTGAGGTGTTTGCACGTGCAGTTATTCTTGGCGGTAATAAACCCACAAAATTGAATTCGGAGTCAGTGGTCTTTTAAGGTAAACTGGGTTCTAAGATGATTGCATAACTGAAAAGATTCTTCCCTTTACACTATTTAGCAGGTAAAAAGTTCCTGGCGACCTGGAGATCCTTAGGAAAGATAAGATAAGGATCAGCGTTATCAGTTGGTAGCAGAGTAGGATGGTTTCCTCTGATAGTAAGGGGAGATCTAGATTAGGATAAGAGATTAGTTGCCCCATAGAACCCCAGTGATGGTGATCCAGTGGATCGTAAGAGGAGGACGTCGGCGGTCGCTGAAAACTGACAGAGAGTGACGGTGCGGCGGAAGTAGCAGTTCGTGGTAGAGTGAGTATGAACAGGGTGATGTTTGTTAGATTGCGGTGTTTAATTGTTGTGTGATGTGTTGCGGAGTTGGAATGAGAGTTGTGTGATTGAGGATCGGACCGTGAGCGCGCGCGGGACCGAGAGATTTGATTATTGTAGTGTAGAAGACACCCAGAGCTGAGATCGTTGACCAGAAGTTGTGGGGGTCATGAGACGTCGTTGATCAACCCACTGAAGATAGGAAGCACATGTGTGAGTGCGTGAATAACCGACGCTGGTCGTAGGTTGTCGGGTGCAGAAATTGAGCGGTTGAATCCTATCGATTGTGTCAGAGGTGACTGTCCGGTCGTTTCACGGACAGACAGTTGCCAGATTGAGGTCAACAATTTCGAGAGGCTGATCGGTCATTGGTGGACCGACAGTCAGAGAGGTAATTGTTCGGTAGGACGGACAATTGCTTCAGTGTGTGAGTGGGACACGTGCGAACGAGAACGAGAGAATTAGCAAGGAGGGGAACTGCTGCGAGCGGAGGAAGAGTGACGTCAGACAGTGCCGCTCTGCGATACGTTGGTTGGTGTGAGCCGCGCTGGCATTGGTGGATTGAAATCAGGAAGTAAGACGAAAACTTGTGTGTGAACGGAAATCTGCTTCATCATGAAATGTTTTAAAGTTTTACGAGAACTTTGCAGAGGTGACAGACATGTGGTTACTCGGGGTGGAGAGGAAGCCCCTCCTGAGGATACGCCGGCACATTATATGGCTACGAATGTAGAACTGCATACTATAATTTGGCTTGAGAACTGGCATAAAATGACAGAAGGGGAAGGAGAATTGACTTTCCCACGCTATGGCACTTTCAGGTTGGAAGTGTTGTACCAGCTAAAGACTATAATGGCTTCTTTACGACCACTGCCTAGACCGACACAGGTCGAGGCGCTACATGCATAGATTAGGGCAGCGTATGACAGGAAAAGAGATAAGAGCCAGGAAAGGGTGAAGAAATCGATCAGGGCATTTCAAGATGCGAGATGAGATGCATTGGAGAAAAGGTGGAGAGTGGAAACTATTGAAGGGGACAGGCTGTTTCCACTGTTGATAAATGTACGAGAAGCAAAGAAGAGGTGGGCTGAAGAAGACGACAGTGATACAGATGACAGCCTGTTAGATAGGTTGCTAGCAGAGAGACCACCTCCATTTAATCCAGATTCAGAAGAGGGAAAATCAGCTTCAGCAGTAGAAACTGGCGAGTTACAGAATCAGACTAACATGAGGGTAGTGGGGAAAATTTCCACAGGAAAAGAGGGAGCGGGAATCCAGCCTTCCATGGGGAATATACGGCTACCGGACTCCTTGACGGTACCCGTTACCATTGGTCCCATAGTATCGGTATATGACCCAGATCGAACGAGTGAAGGAAGCTCAATGCAGACGACAGGAGGAGAAGGGACCAGTGCGGGAGGGAAGGGCTTAGGAGTACAAGTGGTTCACTTCCCGAAACCCTTAGAAACAAGCACACCATTACCAGCCACTGCAGACTCCTCTTTTAGGCAGGAGGATGAGAGACCAGTCAGACCAAGGTCTTTACACGAATCCAAGTCAGCTTTGAGGATGTGGACACCAGCAGTAAGAAACCAAAGTGATAGGATGCCAGGCGATAGGGAACAAGACATTTCGGAAGGTAGACCAAGTTCCAGGATTACGATAGAAGGGAATAAGTCACAAGGACAAAATAGTGACTATGATGAGCGGGATGGAGCAGCTTGCCAAGAAGTACTGAAGAGTGCAGTGCAGGCAAGGTTGCTAGACGTAGTAAGACTGAAAGCGGAGGTAGACGAAATGATTAGTGGAAGCCTGCCTTTGGAAAGAATAGAAATTTATGGGCCAGATGAGCTGCTTTTCATAGCAAAAGATGTAACTCGGAAAGCCAGGATAGCACATGAGAAATTGACAGCATTAGCCAGGAGATATGAGGTAGACTTGAATAAAACAAAAACGTTGCAAGGACCGCATAGGTTGCAATATAGTGATCAGGAACTGGAGGAGAAAAGGATCACAGGATTAAGGACGCATACTAAAGATCTGATTGTAGGGATGCGTATATGGAATTTGTTGGACAAATGGGAGGAAAGGTGGTCAAAGAAGAAAATAGCAAAGAAAATTGTAGGAGAAACGCCGCCTCCGGGGGGAGGGGCGACGGGCGTTGGAATCT
Organism: Calotriton arnoldi; assembly: GCA_963921515.1. Lineage (NCBI taxonomy): Eukaryota > Metazoa > Chordata > Amphibia > Caudata > Salamandridae > Calotriton > Calotriton arnoldi. Next base: position 489,319 of record CAWUFW010003937.1, read on the forward strand.
TTCCTTTACGGGAAGTACAGAACGGAGGGTACGTGCATGTGCCGTGGAGTAGTGGTGACTTGGCTGCGTTTACAAATGACTTTCCTCGGCTGAGAGAGAAACCCGTAGAGTGGTACAAACAGGTTGAGCGGTTTGTTAAAATTTCGAAGGTGCTGTGGACTGATTTGAACATCTAGTTTGACATAGTGGTGCCGGGAGATTTGTGGACAGCTTGTAAAATCGCCGTTGAGTGGCCGACCTTTGAACCTGAAAGGGATGCTGTCACGAATGGTCCGTCACCCATTGTTATGAAAAAATTTGAGCAAGTGATTACATGGTTGAAGCTGAAGATTTTGCCTCAAGATATTGATTGGGTTAAGATAGACCGAACTGTGCAGGAACCTAAAGAGACGGTGCACGAATATTATGAAAGACTCTTGCAAGCTTTTAAACAGTATAGCGGATTAGATGCATTAGACCCCAAGGATATGGGACAGTTTGTCTCAACGTTTGTGCTAGGACTAAGATCAGAGGTCAGCCTCATGATACAGCACCATTTGATCTGTTGGCAGAACAAGCCGGTAGATGAAATCTTGCGGTATGCGAGGTATTGTAGCGATGAAGTGGACTCGAAGCATCGGAAGCTAAAGGACAAACTGATGCTCGTTCAGATGCAGACAGCTCAGGTCCAGCCTAGTGGAGGGACCCCAGGAAGAAGACAAGGAAATTACCAAGGGAGCCAGAATGGGCAAGGTCAGGGAAAGGGGAAACCCATCAATCCCAAGACGGGGGTGGATGTGGTGACACTGAAAAAGACCACTGCGTGTCATCTTTGTCACCAGATCGGACATTGGAAGCGCGAGTGCCCCTTGAACCCAGCCAACCAAGTGCAGCAGGAGGTAGAAGGGGTTCAGGCACCTGTGCCGGAGGTAGTCAACACTGTCAGTCAGTCAATAAACTTTATTCGGTTTTAACATCAAAACCATAAAAGTTACACAAAGACATTAAAATATATAAATCAAATCTCCTTAGGCTGGTAAAAAGTCAGATTAGAATCATACTCCCCAAGTGCAATTCAAAATGTAAAGTGCAATGTGCGATAAATACATATGTACAGTCCACAAGAATGTTAAAAACTGCAACCCCCAGGAGCATTTGTATAAATTATGCACGTTATATGAGTGCAAACATAGGTGTATAGCATTCGAACAATAAAAATGCATTAATAAAGTAACAAGTTAAACATCTATAAAGGATCGCGATTTAACACAAGCTTTTAAATAGCCAAGTGTAAAAAACAGTGACTCCGTAGACAGCATCTGTAGATGCAAAAGTGTGGGGCGAACCTGTCTAAAATTCAATCGTTTTAAATAAGGGACCAAAAAAATCCTACGAGGAACTTCATAAAATCTACAAACAAACATAAAGTGCAACAAATCCTGCGGAGACTCACCGTCGCAGCCGCAGGATAGTGTCACACTTGCCCTCTTATGGTCCTTTGGTCTAACCAACAGGAGATGGTATAAATTCATCCTAAACCTTGTTAAAAGATATTTCTCGTGAGAAGACAAACACCCCATAAGGTAGGGTTCGGTTGACAAGGTGGTTTTCGTTAATATAAAATTGCGTACACTGGGTTTCAGCAACTCCTTCGCTTCTCTTTCCATCCTCCACAAACTCATAAAAGCTATTCTGCTTGATACGACATCCTGCTTAACTATGCATTCTGGCTTGCTATACAGCTCGCCACGCCCTATCCCTTTAAAACTCTTTTGAATATAATTTAGCCAAGGGATACATGAGGCTTGTTCTAACAGCATACACTCTCTTAATAATAAGTGGTTAAAAGACAAATCTGTATTTAACCAACATTTCAACCAAAAAATCAATGGACGTAATGCAAGGATGTCACTAATATAGGGGACCCCCAGTTCTTCATGTACTGCTAAATTAGAGGTCCCCTGAGGGACACACAGAAGGCGTTTTAAAAAATTATTTTCCACCACTTGCAGAGGATCTGCAACTGTATATCCCCATATCTCACTTCCATATGTGGCAATGGAAAGACTTTTAGCCTTATAAACTTGTAACATGGCCCCAGTTGGTTTTTTCCCTATTCTTGATGAAAATTTAAAAATGGCCGCATTGGCCCGAACCACTTCCCCCTTCTTCTTCTCAATTTGGGGTCCCCATTTTAATTTGTTGTCGATAAGAACCCCCAAATATGAGAAAACATTCGTAAGAGGGACCACAGTTGAGTCAATTGCAAATTTAAAAGGCTTCACAGGTTGCTTACCTATTCTCAGCACATAGGACTTGGAATTATTAATTGACAAGTCCCGTTTACCCATGTACCCCGCAAAAGCCTTTAAAAGAGATTGTAAACCAACCTCTGTTCTAGATAGAAGGACGGCATCATCTGCATAAAGCAATATCGGGATGCCGCGACGTCCAACATACGGGTAATCAACCCCAGTTTCCAATAATTCCTGTTCCAAGTCGTTAAGATAATAATTAAACAAAAAAGGGGCTAAAATGCAACCTTGACGGACGCCCCTTTTGATATCAAAATTCTCAGTGACACGCAAATCCTGAGCGAACCTAACATTTGCCTGGGTAGAATTATGAAGATCCACCAGGAAGTTCACTAGACTAGGATCCACACCTGTTAGCCTCAGGATCTGCCACAGTTTGGTTCTGTTAACACGATCAAAAGCTGATGACAGATCCATAAAGGCACAAAATATGGACCCCGAGCGTGCAATAGTATATTTACTGAAAATCATAAGAATATTTAAACACTGGGCAATTGTGGAACGACCGGGGCGAAAACCATATTGGACATCTGACAATATTTCGGTTTCCTCTGCCCAAGTTTGCAGCCGCTGTAATAATATCCGACCCACCACCTTAACTGTTGAATCTAAAAGGGAGATGGGTCTATAACAATGGGGGCTACCCCGGTCGCCCTTTTGAAAACGGGAACTATAGTAGAAATAGCCCAGGAAGAGGGGCATCCAATTTTTGCTGCAGCGTTAAAAACATTAACCAAGATAGGGGCCCAAAAAAGGGTCAGATTTGAATAAATCTGGGGGAATCCCATCTGGTCCTGGGGCCTTTTTAGCAGAGAGCCCTTCAATCCCTGCAATAACCTCATCAATACTAAAAGATAAAGCTGGAGCATTTAAATCTATTATCACTGGGCCACAACAATCGGGGGACAGTCAAAAATAGTTTTAAAATGGGACACCCAGTCCTCTTCTGTAATAAAGGCTCCTAAAACGGGGTCCCTATCCATACCAATGGCTGGGCGGTTCACCACTTGCCAAAATTTGGAACTATTTTTCAATACACTTGCCTCAATAAGGTCCCGCCAGGCTTCATCTTTTAGTTTTGTCTTGCGCCCTGCTAAAGCGGCCTTATATTCTCTGCGATAGTTACAGACCACTGATTGTATTCTAGGTATAGATGAAAGAGCTGCCTTCAACTTACCAGCTGCTCGAGTACAATCAGAGTCAAACCATTTAGGCCCAAGATTTCTAGCCCTTACGGCCGGAACACTTAAGAGATCTCCCATCTTCCCTGCTAAGGTCACAAAGCTGCCAACAAATAATCTGGGGGCGAACAGGGATTTTGACATGTTAAAAGTTCAGGGGCACATAACCTATTAACCTTGTCATAAAACAGCTTGGGATCAATCTGTGTCCATTTCAATCTGCGTTTATTGTCAGTCAGAGTCGTAACGCCCCTCGTAGCTACTCCTTCGATGTGACTAATAAGTGGTCCGGCTATATGGGCACAAAGCGGATTATGATCACTAAAAATACTCTCATCAATGGAGAAACCTGTGATCCACAACTGCAAAGGGGAGGAAATTAATATGTAGTCAATAAAAGATCCTGTCCTAACCCCTTTGTAAGTTGGAGTTAAAAATTTGATGTTTGGGGCCACAAGAGCCATCAAACACACCATGTTGAACTCCTGGATCATGTTGTTAATCAATTCCCCTTGTGTGTGGTGATCAAAATGGAAACCACTCCTTCGCGGGCATCCCAGTTCAGATAAACAGGACAACGCAGGATTACCACATGGGTGAGCATTAAAATCCCCAGAGACCAAAAAATCAGAAACTGGGAATCTGTTGGGACGTCTAAAAAAGGAGCATAAGGCAGCTATATTACAATCACGTGCGGGACTGGATACTGCGTTATAAAAATTAACCAGTCCCCATCTAATGCCTCTAGTGTTAAAAAATAGCACCAATATCCCTCCACACCAAATAGGAACAACCTGGATCTGGCTGTCTAAGGCCACAGACACATATGTGACTAAGCCCCCTTTAGCTCTCCCACTGGAAGACGGGGTAGCGGGGACAAAATAGGCCTTATATCCTTCTAAAAACAAATTACTTTCAACCAGCCAGGTTTCTTGAAGACTGATTATCTTAAACTCTTTTAAAAAATTGACTAAAGAGGGATCTCGAAATTTAGTTTCCAGCCCAGCGATATTCCAAGAAATAAAATTGCGAGAGATCACTACACTTGGCCTCCCCACGGCATCAACTAAGGGCACTGCACTGTGACCACCCCCTGGCTCCTGTGTTACTATAGGCAATAGTCAGTCGCAGTCTTCTAGTCCACTTAATGTAGAAAATCTGTTTTGTACTTTCAAAAAAGGAGTGGTGGCCGGCTGGACCTGCGAGAAGAGTGGTTGATACATTCTAACTGCTGACTGTGCAGCTGATACGGAACTATTCGACCTTCCTAGTCCAGTATTTGTCCTTACATTATAGTCAATAGGACTTGTGGGAACCCTGGGCTTATAAAAAAACCCAAGGGGAGAGTTCTGATAGCACCTGAGGGGGATTGCGGTTAGCGCCCTTATGCAGGATTCTAGCCACTAGATTAGGGTTATTGAAATTCACAATGATGCAATCTTTAATACCCACTTTAGCAGATGGCCCCACCCAACTCACCCTACGTGCCATGATGATGTTATTAGCAATACTCACACCAGTAGCTGTATTTTGGGCAAACCAATGTGTTAATTTGTTTTTTAGTTGGTTAAAATCCTCTGTAGCCCCTATTTCAAGAGGTGGAACATCCCCTAAAACAACAACATAGGGGTAGATTCAGGTGGGAGGTTAATTACAGGAAGACAAGTTGGTTGAGAATCCCTGAGTGCTAACCCTGTCATGTCCTTCAATCCAGGCGTCACTACCCTGGATGGATGACGAGGAATCACTCCACCATGACTACTAGTGGTAACTTTATCAACACTGTGATGAAGCCCAGATCGATGAAAGGGGGGACGTATAACCCACAAATATCGGTCCCCCAGCCACCAAAGATCTCGCAGGGAATACGGACTTACCAGCAGATGCCCCTTTTCGAAGGGTATGATGAGTACAGCCCAGACCCATTATCCTGACGGTGCCTGAGGGGGGAGGAAGACTGCACTCTTGGAGCAGTCTTGGAGGTAGACCAGAGAGGACCTTTTGTGGAGGCAGACATTGATGGTCATCCTACCACACTTTTGGTTGACACTGGTGCTACCCGGTCTACTGTAAGATCAGCAGTAGTCCCCAACCTACCCCTCTCGGGACAATCGATCCAAGTTGTTGGAGTAGCGAACAAAAGAATAAACAGCCCACTGACCGAACCGATTCCAGTGAGGATAGGTTCCTTCCAAACTAGACATCAGTTTGTGGTGTGCGATACGAGTCCATTTTGTCTTCTGGGAAGAGATCTGTTATGTAAATTGAACTGCACTATTTATTGCACACCCAGGGGAGTGGAGGTTCAGACGAGGGATGATGATGCTACATTCAAAGTTGCGAATCAGCATCTGTGTATAGACTTGTATCCAATGGTGACCGTGGAAGAACTTCCACCGGATTTGAGAGACACCGTGTCACCCGAGGTGTGGGACTTCACCGGCGAAGAGATAGGACTAATCAAGGGGGTTGAACCTGTGCAGATCCAGGTGAAACAGAATGTTGAGTTCCCTAGAACGCCCCAGTACAATCTGTCGCCTGAAACGATGCAGGGATTAAACCTTTAATCGAGTCTTTTGTCAAGCAAGGCATTCTGAAGGAGATCAGAGGTAGCCCATGTAATTCACCTATTATGGGACTACAGAAACCGAGCGGGAAATTCAGGATCGTGCAAGACCTGCGAAAGGTCAACACGATAGTGGTCCCTTGTTGTCCAGTGGTACCGAATCCATCAGTGATAGTGTTTCAGATCCCATGCGAAGCCGAGTGGTTTACTGTCATTGATTTGTGTCAAGCATTCTTCTCGATACCGTTCCATGAGGAAAGCCAATTTCTTTTTGCATTCCGGCTGGAAAATCGTGTGTTAACATGGTGTCGTATCCCTCAAGGGTATACAGAAAGCCCATCGATCTTCAATCAGATCTTGAAGAAAAATCTTGAGAGTCTCGTATTGCCGCAGAACTCAGTTCTCGTGCAGTACATAGACGATCTGCTTGTCGCCTCAGAAACGGAAGATGCTTGCAGGATAGACACGGTAGCCCTACTGAACCATTTAGCAGAGAACGGGCACAAGGTGTCTCCAAACAAGTTGCAGTACTGCCTAAATGAGGTACAGTACTTAGGTCACAGATTAGAAAAAGGCAAGAGGAAGGTGTCACCAGATCGAATAGAGGCGATAATGAACATGGCAGTGCCCACCACCCAGAGAGAAGTCAGGATGTTTTTGGGAATGGTCGGCTATTGTCGTCAGTGGATTCCCAATTTTTCCTTGAGAGCCAAGCCTTTACAGAGACTTACGCACAAGGATGTGAGTGATCCGGTACCATGGGACGAGGAGTGCTTGGTGTCATTCCTAAGACTGAGAGAAGAGTTGTGTAGTGCCCCAGAGTTAGGAATGCCTGACTACAACAAGGCTTTTTCACTGTTCTGTTGTGAGAGGGAGGGTTGTGCATTAGCAGTCTTAGCTCAGAACCATGGAGGTGTCCGTAGACCAGTTGCCTACTTTTCAGCTACTCTAGATCCAGTAGCTTCTGCGTTGCCCGGATGTCTAAGATCCGTTGCTGCAACAGGTGTCAGCATTGAAAGATGTGAAAGCATTGTAATGGGTCATCCTTTGACTGTTTATGTGCCACACTCGGTTGAATTGTTGATGACCAGGACTAAGACTCAGCACCTAACGAATAACAGGTTAACAAGGTATGAGCAAGTCATACTTGCCGCAGAGAATGTGACTCTGAAAAGGTGCTCCGTCTTAAACCCTGCGACATTAATGCCCATACTGAATGCAGATGATGAAGATTGTGCGGACCATGATTGTCTTGATGTGACTGAACTCTGCACCAAACCAAGACCTGACATTGTCGATGAACCACTGACCGACCCAGATGAAATTTTCTTTGTCGATGGTTCATGTCTAAGAGACAGTGTCGGCCAACTAAGAGCAGCGTTTGCTGTATGTACCATTTCCGGGGTGGTTGAGGCTGCTTGCCTAGAAGGAGTACGCTCCGCGCAGGTAGCTGAGATCATTGCTTTGACTCGTGCCTGTTTGGCCGCTGATCAAATTCGAATCACGATTTACACGGACAGTCAGTATGGGTTTGGTGTGGTTCATGATTTCGGACAGTTATGGTCCCAGAGGGGATTTTTGACATCATCTGGTTCACCCATTAGGAATGGAGAACATGTAAGACAACTGTTAGATGCATTGCAATATCCGAAGGAAATCGCAGTTGTCAAGTGCACTGCGCATGGAAAAGGGGAGGATTTTGTGTCTTTGGGAAATAATTATGCGGATGAAGTTGCCCGCTACTGTGCAGAACAAGGATGCATATTTACAGAGGGTTATACAGGAGAGAGCCAAGAAAGAACCAAGCTCAACATGATGTTGGCCATGGCAGACACTTGGGAGGAGCTCAAGCGACTGCAGGATGAAGTCTCAGATCAGGAAAGGAACGGATGGGTCAAAGCAGGATGTGAAAGAGGGGATGTGGATGTGTGGGTCTCCAGTGATGGGAGAGCTGTGTTGCCGGAAAATCTGCTGAGCCCAATGGTGAGACTAATACATGGACCGGTACACCTTGGTAGAGATGCAATGATGCGTGTGTTTAGACAAACGTGGTATAACCCACGATTTCGTGCAATTGCTGAAGCAGTTTGTCAGAGGTGTGTCACGTGTCAGCAGATGAATGCTGGAAAGAAAACAGTAGTCACCTTTAGTCACATTGGGAGGTCAGGAGGGCCCTTCAATAGGATACAGCTAGATTTCGTGGAAATGTCTAAGTGCAATGGGTTGAGATACATTTTGGTGCTGGTATGTGTATTCTCACGGTGGGTGGAAACTTACCCAACACGCAGGTGTGACACTCTCACAGTGGCTAAGTTATTGTTGAGGGAACTCATCCCGAGGTTTGGGATTCCAACCTCTTTGGAATCTGATAGAGGAAAACACTTCCACAGTGAAATCATGAAGTTACTTTGTGCCGCATTGAATGTTGATCAGAGACTCCATTGCAGTTACCGACCAGAGGCTTCTGGGATGGTGGAGCAGGTTAATGGAACTTTGAAAGCCCGGATGGCAAAAATGTGTTCATCAACGTCCCTGAAGTGGCCTGACGCATTGCCACTCGTACTGATGAGCATGCGAAGTGTCCCAGATAGGAGGACCGGGTTGTCCCCTCACCAAATATTAATGGGAAGGGCAATGCGGTTGCCAGCAGTACCAGCTACAGCTTTGATAAACATCACTGATGACTTGATTCTCGATTACTGTAAAGGACTATCTGATGTGGTCCGTTCTGTGTCCCAGCAGGTACAAGCCGCAGCTGTTCCGGCCTCGAGTGATCTGTGCCACGACCTGTGTCCAGGCGACTGGGTGCTTGTTCGAAAGCACGTGAGGAAGAGCTGTCTGGATGTTCGGTGGAGAGGCCCGTACCAGGTGATACTGGTAATGAACACAGCAGTGAAGTGTGGAGGATTGCCGAACTGGGTACACGCCTCCCATACCCGCAGAGTTTCTGCACCCTCAGAAGAAACAGCTCCTCTCGTAAATGAAAATCCAGCTGATGTGGCGTGGCCACATGAGAGGACAAGTCAAGCTGGGAGGGTCGCTGACGCAGCTGGTTGTGCACCAGAGCTAGCTGAAAGGGGTTCCGACAACCAGATCCTCGACTCTGACTCGGAGGCTGAAGGTGGTGCAGTGGGTGGAGTGGAGTCAGACTCAGCAGAAGAAGGAAGTGGTGCACAGGGTATAGAAGGGGAAGGCGGAAGAACGACAAGAACTGAGGAGGCTTGGCCTGAAAGACAGAGGCGACTGAATCTGAGGTTGGCACCCAAAAGAGATCTTGCTCCAGTGTCTGAAACGTCTGAAACAGAAGCAAGTGACGAGGAGCAGACTCAAGAGGGTCGGAGGAGGTCGAAAAGAATGAGGGTACCTTGCCAGAGATACTCTACCCCTGAGTGGACTTACGCAGTGACTGATGCAGGGGGTAGTGAGTTCGGGGAGACTGAGGTCTGTGCAGGTGGTCAGCAAGAGTCCAAGCGTGGTGCTGAAGGTGGTGCTGTTGATACCAGGACTCGAAGTCGAAGGAATACTGACCCTCACGGTTCCGAATCCCCCGCTTCTGAGTAAAGTCCGAGAATTGGTTTTGCATCGACTCGAATTTCCGTCTTTTGGATTTGAGCCGCCTTCACATGAAGTGGTGGTTCTTCGCCTTGAACTTTTGTATCATGTTTTAGAAGCACTTGCAGATGATCTTATGGTGGATGAAATATAACCTGTTGTAAATAAAAAGTCTAAAGAAGAAGATAACCTAGGTCCGAGTGGAAGAAGAATAAACTTAGGGACTTTCCACCGAAGAGGAACAAAAACTTAGGGAAGTCTTTTTCTGGACTATGTAAATAAGACTGTAGCTGAAAAAGGGGATTTCCAGAGGTTTCGAAGTGTTGCTCGAGTTGGTTAAGCAAGTCACGTGTGGAGAAGACAGAGACTTTTGAGTGCTCATTGCTGAAACCAAGAACTTTTGAGAACTTCGGAGATCATGGAGGCTGGAGATCCAAATCGTAGATCCAAATTGATTGTAGGCATACTTATAGGGGGTGTGATAGTTTCTATAATCGTAGTAATTGTAGTCTCATATGTAGTTCCACATGGGCTAGCAGTGGAAGTGGTGCCAGGGACTCCTACACCTAGTACACCTAGCCAAAAAGAGGTAAACATAGGAGCTGATAAGGCTTTGCTGATAGAAGAAAGTCGTAGATTGCATGTAGATTTGTCTAGGATTGATTTTAAGCTTAATGCATATGCCAAGCTGCTATATGAGTACGTGGATGCGATGGATGCGAAAGATTGTTATGTGTGTATGCAGTTGCCTGCTTCAGTGGATGAGGGTATTAGATATCACCATCTTCCACTGACATATGGAATTTCATGTAGTCTGTTGCTTAGTATCTTTTATGAAAGAGATCAGTTTGAGTATTTCTTTTCCAATTACGATGCAGTGCTTCCTGAAGTCCCAGCTTACAAACATTTGAATAAGTACGATTACTATAAGTCAGAGGATAGACTTAGGAAGTTCTTCATACCGTCTTTGGAACTGGACACAGCATACGCTCACCGACATAATTTGACGTGCTCATTATCAGATGTAGAAAAGAAGTTTGTAGATCAGGTAGAAGATAGATATAGAAAACTAACACAGACACGGGACACAGGACATAGTCCAGTAGATTGGACTGAGGAGGAAAGATTGCACCGAACAAAAGGAAGTTATGGTCCTATTGCCTTGGATAAGGCGCAGAGGGGAAAGCTGTGTGTGAGACGTTATCAGACCTACTATGAAAAGGTCCCCGTGGGACAGAGTACCTGTGATCATGTTTTCACCATGGCAGATGCAGCAAAGAATTTTCTCCAAGGCCCTGAACAAGTGATACCTACGGTATACTTCGTGTGTGGAAGGAATGCTTATTTGAGATTGCCTGCGAACTGGTATGGTACGTGTTATTTGGGGATAATCTTTCCAAAGATTTACCATACAGAGGATTTGGAACTTTTGGAAGGTGGAAAGCATTCAAGAGTGAGAAGAGGTGCGAGTGCAGGGGTCGTAGTGGGAGATATCTTTGGAGCCATGATACCAAGTTTGGGAGTGATTTTGAATGATGTGAAGATCCGGAGACTGGCGACTGTGATAGATGAACTATCAATGAATACAGCAAAGTCATTGGTACTGGTGAAGGGAGAGATGTTGTCAATAAGGGCAATGGTTTTGCAGAACCGCCTTGCTTTGGATGTCCTATTGGCAAAAGAGGGCGGAGACTGTAAATTATTGAAGGTTCAAGAGTGCTGTACTTATATACCAGACCGCAGCAAGGATCTGGAGAAATATATAAGTAACATCACTACCATCCACACGAAAATAGCGGATTTGACTGAAGAGGGAGCCTGGGAAAAGGTTGGCAAAGGATTTGGTCAAGTGGGGAGCTGGTTTGCGAATTTGGGAAAGGGATTCCTTGGCTATATTCTGAGACTTCTCCTTATTGTGGTGGTTTGTGTGGTTTGTCTGTGGGGTCTGATCAAAGCATACAAATGGTATCGAGCAGGCAGGGTTGAGAGAGCTCTGAGAGAAAATGAGACGAGAATGGCTAGACTGCAGGACAGTCAATATCAAAGACTCAAGAGATTGGAGAAGTACAGACCAGGGAGAATGGCAACGAGTTCTGTTTAGGTTGGCTCTTTCTCCAAGGGAGTTGAGAAGATGTGATGACAGAGGTCATCAAAGGGGGGAACTGATAGAGCGCTATGCTCTCGTAAAAATTGTACGGGTGCATCATAATCATTGTTAGTCTGTACCCGCATATATCTAGTTATATATATCAATGAATGGTTAGATAATGTAGTCGTAAATTGCATTATTAGAGCGAATAGAAGGGTAGTTGTGCTATTATGATTTTGCAAATGTAATGTTTAACTGAACGCATTCAAAATGATGCATTATTGGAGTAGGTTATGTATAATCGAGATGTAGTAGTCAACGTGTACCATATTAAGTGCACATGTAGTTCACTTTCCGCATATAAAATGTAATGGATTAATGCTTATAGAAGTGATTATAATTGTGTGTTTAAAAGGTGTAAAGGCCTGACTGCATATACGAAAGGGAAAGGCCTGATTCGTTCTTATGTTAGCTTATTTAGCAGGAAGAAAAGTTTCTCTTGGAAAGGCTCTCTGGGTACAGTTGGTAAATTCATGTAGAGGGGAAAAGTTTGTTGAAACGTATCTTCTGTTGCAGGTGCAAGGACACATGCCTCGTTAGCAACACACTGGCTCTTTGTTTTACAAGTTAGGGTGGTGGGAGGCATTGAGATGGGAGTACACTGGAATGTAGGGATGATACTTTCAGCGGAGAAGGTGCCTGGGACTCAAGGTCATCGTAACCGTCCAGGATGAAGTAAGAGTTTCGATGGAAAAGTACGAGAAGGAAGACCTGGCCGAAGAGGCGTGACAAGGGCGTGTTCAATTGTTTTTGGGATTTGTATTAGGGACAGTGCCCCGAGGGTGAAGGGTAGAGAAGAGGTAGAGGAGATCAGGGTGAGAGGACAGAGGGGAATATTAGGAAGGAGCATCTTAGAACGAGCTCGATATGCTATGTGAGTGTACTTCTTAGGAAGACTTCACAGCTGACACCTTTTTCTTTTAGAAGACAAAAGAGGTACGGTGTTCCTGGGTGGCAAGTTGGCCACCTGGTTAGTACTCAGAGTGGTGGGGAGGTGGGGAATACCTCCTTTCGGAACTAGGACCCTCACACACCCAGCAAGCTAGGTGTCATGCTTCATCATATGGGTCTGCTCCTCGTCGAGCCGGCGCTGCAATGCTTGACGGGCACCCATAAAGGGGCTCTTTATCGGAGATCTTTTGTTCCTTGCCGTATAGGTGCCGTGGGTGTGAGGGGCCTGGTAAGATGTAGATGTGGTGTGTGGGTTAAAACAGGTAAGGGAATCCTCTATAATTATTTTTATTCTGGAGAGGTCACAACCTGAATAAAAAGTAAAAAGAAGAAGGAGGGCGACTATTTTGTTTTAATCTGACAAATTACGCTCTACCCCTTAGTGGTCAACATGTTTCTCGCCTATAAAATGTCTCTAATAGATCAGTTGGCGATTCCTCAGGACCTAGTGACTAAATGAAAACTATCTACAGTGTGTGGTGTGGTTCTACATACCACTTCTTCTCTCGGTAGGACGTTGCCCCGGAGAAAAGCAGCCAACCTAGAGTACAAACAAAAAGGATCAAAAAACCAAATGGAAATATTGGTACATGGTCCTATTGATTCAAGTGGGTGTGTTTCACCGTACACAACCTCTTTGAATCTATACAAGTGATAAAAACAACGTGATTTCATGCATATCACATTCTACGTGTGCCTTCATTTGTATTTAAAATATAAAACCTCTGTGTAACCAGTTAGAGTAATTGAACAACATGGTGAGTGAGTATCAGCTCACCTCTTAAGGATTCAAGTGCTGCTTCATCAGACCGCAGCGGAGTATATGGACACTCAACGTAGTGTCGCTGTTTATTAAAAGGAAAAAACAAACAACAAAATATGTTGGGTGTGGGCTTGTAGGCACAACGTTTAGTTGCTAAGGCCATGACTCTAGAGCATTAAAAGTGAAAGTGGGCATGGTTCAGGTTAAAGTAAGCCCATAGTCGTGAAATTGGTATCATTGACAAGGTTATTCAACAGACTCAAAAGTGCCCCAGACCTGCCTGCGTAGCTGCTGGTGCCTTCACCATGCGCTCCGACATTATGCCAATCGTGCGGTGTGTTAAGAGCGCCTACAGCGCCCAAGCTATGTCTTAGTGCAGAGCTCTACAGAACATCAGAGTCAGCGTACCCTTCCCAAAGACCAGCGGTAACTTGTCAGCAATTCCCAGCACCTCTTACCTCTCTTAAAAGCTTGTGACCAGGCATAGTCTCAACGTGTAATCCATACTCACCTGCTCCCGCTCAGAGCAGTCCGGCTCACCTACCCGCTCTGCTGCATCAGGAAGGAAAAGACAGGTTGTCGGTTCCTGTCTTAAATACCCTCTCCTGGTGCCATTAAGCATGGTAAATCAGCCGCACCTGGTGTGTGGTGTGATGGTGTCGGCATGACATCATCTACAGTGTAACCATGGAGGCCATCTTTGAATGTGGTGAAGGTCTATAGTTCTGGCTATTACCTTGATGTGGACGCGCATCAAGGGCTTCAAATTTGGCATTGAGTGGAGCGGTTTTATCAACAATGTGAACAAGAATTTATACAGTGCAAAAGTGCTCACGTCACTGCGCCAAATTTGTGCATAAGTTGCTGGCGACTGCCGATTGGGTGATTCGTATGTCGGCCATCTTAGAGTGTAGTATTGTACTCTATTGTTAGTTGTTAGATATATCGTCCTAACATAGCCTAATCTCCATATCTGACTAGCCTGATGTCGATATCATGTGGCAGAGATGTATAAAGAGGTGAGAGACTAGCGTGGAGTCTTAAGCTGATATATTAATTTGTTAAAGTTGCGGATAATGGTTGTATATATCAGATTAATTAAGGGTGCTCCAGGGTATGGCATCGTTCAGGCCGTCATTTGCTAAGTCAAGACGGAACACCCACCTTTGTTCAATCCTGTACAAAGCAGTCTGTGTTATTTGTTGGTGGGATTCTAGGATGACCCAGCGTAGACTCTCTGGGGGTGTCCGAGTTCAGAGAAGTGGGTGTATAGTTTGGTGGTAGTTTTATGGCAACGAATATTGCTCTTATGCTCAGTGATTCTGACCTTAACGGGCCTCATGGTCATGCCAACATACCTCTTGTCACAAGGGCAGGTCAGCATGTACACACAACATGGGGTGTTACAGTTAGTGTGTTTGATTAGCGTCCATGTAAATGTGTCTGATAGAACCAATTGTTTGGTGTGTCTGGTCTGTGGGCACACGATACAAGAGCCGCAGGGATAGTGTCCTGTCACGGGTGGGAGATCCCACAGTTGCCTCTGGTTAGGGATGTTGCTCTTCTTGGGTCTAGTGTGCACCAACATATCTTTCAAATTGTTGGTACGTTTAAACGCAAACCTTGGTTTGGGTATTGACAGAGTACCCGTGTTCAGAATTGCCTAGTGTTTGTTCACTGCCTTCTTTATTAGATTGGATCTAGGTGTGTACGTGGTCACACAGGTCAAAATGTCAGTGGGTTCTTTCTCATGTACCTCTAGGAGGCTTTCACGATTATTATTTCTTGCTCGTTTCATGCAAGAGTGAACCTGTTTCTTAGGGTATTGTCTCTTCAGCAGATTGTCAGCCAGTATCTCTGCTTCAATTTTGTAGTCCTCTGTAGAACTACAATTTCTTCTAATTCTTAGAAATTGGCTGAAGGGAAGGTTATTTCTCAGTGTAGCAGGATGATCGCTGCTGTACAGTAGCAAGCTGTTTCTGTCGGTAGGCTTTTTGTATAGGGTACAGTTGGTAAATTCATGTAGAGGGGAAAAGTTTGTTGAAACGTATCTTCTGTTGCAGGTGCAAGGACACATGCCTCATTAGCAACACACTGGCTCTTTGTTTTACAAGTTAGGGTGGTGGGAGGCATTGAGATGGGAGTACACTGGAATGTAGGGATGATACTTTCAGCGGAGAAGGTGCCTGGGACTCAAGGTCATCGTAACCGTCCAGGATGAAGTAAAAGTTTCGATGGAAAAGTACGAGAAGGAAGACCTGGCCGAAGAGGCGTGACAAGGGCGTGTTCAATTGTTTTTGGGATTTGTATTAGGGACAGTGCCCCGAGGGTGAAGGGTAGAGAAGAGGTAGAGGAGATCAGGGTGAGAGGACAGAGGGGAATATTAGGAAGGAGCATCTTAGAACGAGCTCGATATGCTATGTGAGTGTACTTCTTAGGAAGACTTCACAGCTGACACCTTTTTCTTTTACTCTTGCCTGGGAAATTCGTTAAGTAGGTATGTCATCTAAGTGGTAGAGTAGGGACAGCCAATGGTTTTATGCTTATTTAGATAAATGAGGAATAACATAGAGATTGGAGCTGTTATTGCTTGTCTAATACTTCTGGAGCTAACGATTCTTCTCATTCTGAGTCGGATGAGACTCCTGCGTAGGATGTTATTTGTACTAGTGCCCATCTATTTCTTTAACCTCGTGTTGAGGTGTTTGCACGTGCAGTTATTCTTGGCGGTAATAAACCCACAAAATTGAATTCGGAGTCAGTGGTCTTTTAAGGTAAAGTGGGTTCTAAGATGATTGCATAACTGAAAAGATTCTTCCCTTTACACTATTTAGCAGGTAAAAAGTTCCTGGCGACCTGGAGATCCTTAGGAAAGATAAGATAAGGATCAGCGTTATCACAGTGATAGGCAGTAGGCACACCTGGACACATTTCTCCTGCTCTTTACGTGGAGATTAACCACATGGAAATTTAATGGAAAAACCGACGCATGTTTGGGGTACATATAAGAAAAATAGTATTTCTGCATTTTCGTAGGTTGGGTGAAGTGTATGGCAGTCAGGTGTGCATTTGGGATATATATAAGAAGAACAGCATTTCTACACTTTCGCAGGTTGTCAGATGTGCAATTTTTCACTTTTCTTCATAGGTTGTGGGGAGTTGTTAGTTACCATAATTACTGCTTGTGTCTTTCAAAAATGTCCAGCACATCTGAACCTCCTCATTTCCTGTCTGACAAGGGGGACCCAGTGTTGCCTTGGAAACGTTGGAAGTTCATTTTTGATTCATACCTCATTGCGATAGGGGATGAGAAATGTTCTGCAATGAGGAAACAAGCAAAATTATTGCATGATTTAGGAATTGAGTGTAGAAATGTTTAACCGGTTGCGTGCGTCGGACGGCCCCCGGCCGTCCGACGTCACAGTGGGCGTGTGCGGAGGACGGCCAGGGGCCGTCCGAACCACGCCCAGTCATAAATCACCCGCACCGCGGGGAATTCGCGCCGCGGTCAACGGGTTAAGAAAGTTTTGAAGTGATGGACATTGGGGATGGGAAGGTTGAGCCTAATAATGTTTATGACATGTCTGTTATGACGTTTGAAAAACATTTTGGCTCGCGTGTGAATGTGGTGTTGGAGAGACACAACTTTTTCACACAAGTGCAAGGTGGACAAGAAAAGATAGGGAGTTGTGTGGAGGCTTTGAAAACTTTGGCTCGCACGTGTGAATTTGATCATTTGTCTGACTCTTTAGTGAGAGATCAAATCGTGAGGTGCTCTAACAATCCCAAAGCCCAAGAGAAATTAATTTCAAAGAATCCCTGTTTGGCTGATGCAATATCAGTATTATAGGCAATGGAGAATCCAAGTATGTGGGTGCGTGAAATGAGGGAATAAAAGGTAAGTGATGATTCTTCTGTTGTGGAGACAAATGTAAATGGAGTAAAGATTAGTGTGAGTGTTGGAGCTAAGGATGATGTAAAGGGTAAGGAGGTTGGAGGAAAAAAAATAAAAATCCCAGAAGATTCCAGAGGTGTAGGTGTGAAGTGTTTTTGGTGTGGTAGTGAAGGGCATTTTTCTAATAGCCCAGGCTGTTATGCACGATTTGCGACTTGCACCAAGTGTGGAAAAAATGGGTCACTACGCACATGTATGCAGAGGTACAAATTCCAAGCAGAATCTGAACCAAGTGGATGAAGTAGAGAGCAAATTTGTGCTTAGTGTCAGGAGTGATGGTTCAGTTGATGCGGATCCTATTGAAATGCCGGAGTGTCAAATTGGGGTTAATGGTGTGTGTCTGAATTAGCTGACTCAGGATCTCCATATACCATTATTGGAGATGAGAAGATATGTTTGCAGGAACCCAACATAAATCTGGTTGGATATGGTGGTTAGAAAATAGATGTTTTGGGATACCATGTGATGAGGATACAGTTTCAGGAACGTGAAACGGTAGGGAAGGTATATGAAGCAAAAAGAGGTGATAATATTGTGGGGTGGAGACACCAGAGAGACATGGGGATAACTTTAAATCCCAATGCTAAGGATAAGGCGTTGGTAATAAGTGAGGAAAGACACCCAGATGGGATATACACTGAATTTCCCACGGTCTTCAGCAATGAGTTAGGTTTACTTAGGAATTTTGAGGGCAAAATTGTGCTGAAGAATAATGCTACACCTTTTGTTTCTAAAGTACGGAGGGTTCCCCATATGATGTTGACACCACTTGAGCAGGAACTCAATAAACTGAAAAACAGTGGTGTGATTGAAGAGATAGAATGTTCTGAGTGGTTGGCCCCGGTAGTTTTGGCACCTAAGAATGGTGGGAGTGAGATCTGCATGTGTGTGGATTTGAGAGGGCTAAACAAGTTTTTTGGGTTGACAGACAACACTTGCCAAACATTTCGGAGACACTTGCTTTAATTAAAGATGCTGGAGTTTTTAGTGTTATGAATTTGTCGTCAGCGTACCATCAGATCATGCTGCATCCTGATTCCAGGGATCTCCCTTCCTTTGTGACTCTTCTGTGAGCGTTCCGTTTCATTTACATGCCATTTGGCCTTGCTTCTGCAGTGGCATGTTTCCAGAGGGTCATGTAGAAGGTTCTTGAGGGGCTGGACAAGGTACTGTTCTTTTAAGACGACATATTGGTCTACGGTAGTGTTATGCAAGAACATGATGTGATTCTGCGGAAGGTGCTGAGTCATCGCCAGGAGGCAGGTTTAGTGCTTAAAAAGGAGAAGTGTAAATTCAGACTGTCTACTGTAACATATTTAGGTCACACCATCTCTGGAGAAGGAATAAGTCCCAATCTGGATTTGGCAAGCAACATTGTGCAGGCTCCTGAGACTGAGAATAAAGACCAAGTACCTTCATTCCTGGGGTTGGCGGAGTTTTGCTCCAAATTCATCCAGAACTTTGGCAGCATTGCTCAACCTTTAAGAGATTTGCTTAAAAAGGGAAGTCAATTCAAGTGGTCTGAGGATTGCAATCAAGCTTTTAAGGTCATCAAGAAGTGTATTGCTAAGTTGCCTACCTTGGGTCATTTTGATTCACATAAAAAGACGATTTTGTCCACGGATGCCAGCATTAAGGGTTTAGGTGTCGTTCTGGCTCAGATGGACAGAGGTGAATTAAAGATAGTGGCTTTTGCCTCTCGTTCCTTGAAGGAAGCAGAGGGACGCTATTCGGTAATTGAGCGTGAGGCATTGGCTGTGTATTGGGTTATCTGCACTTCAAATTTGTTTTGTGGGGGTTGCACTTTACGGTGAGGTCAGACCACAAACCTCGCAACAGAATCTTCATTTGCAAGGACTTGGGACATTTTCTCTCCCAGAATCAGAAGGTGGACGGAAGGATTGTCCAACTACAACTTTGTGGTGAAATATATGTGTAGCCGACTGTTTGTCTAGACTACCGGCCAATGAGGGACAGGTCGAGCCGGAGAGTGGGTTGGTGAATTGGGTGTGTGTGCCAGCATTGAAGGACAGCGAGTGGGAAGAGGCTACGGATTTGGAGCAATTTAAAGGATTTGTTGTAGAAGGATGGCCTGATAAGAAAGATGTGCCTACATCTTTATGTGGTTTTCTTAAAGATAATGATGAACTGTGCATTTTGGAGGATAAAGTATTTAGAGGGGGGGAGAGTTATACCTCCGAATGCATTGAGAATGAAAATTATGAATTTAGCTTATGAAGGTCATATGGGCAGGAGCATAACTAAGGCAAGATTGCGTGAATGGTACTGGTGGCCAAGGATGGACCATGATGTGGAGGTGATGGTCAAGGACTGTTGGCAGTGTGTTAAAAATTATCAATCCAAGAGAACTCATGCTGCTCTCTTGTCACCAGCTGATATCCCAGATAAGCCATGGACTAAGTTGGCGTTGGACATTGCTGGCCCCTTTAAGTTGTTCAAGCAAAATGAGTGATTTGTAATGCTCTTAGTGGACTATACTTCCAAATGGGTTGTTACAAAGTGTGTTTTCGTGGTGAATACCAGGGCTGTCATTGACTTTCTCAAAGAAGAGTTCTCAAGGGAAGGTATACCGAGTAGTTTAGTCACTGGTAATGGGGTGCAGTTTGTATCTCAAGAGATGTCTGATTTCTTAAGTCAACTTTCAATTACGCATCTCAAGACAGCTCTCTATTCTCCTCAAGCTAATGGTCTTGCAGAGAGCATGAACAGACTGGTGAAAAGTTGTGCTCAATGTGCTCTTTTGGAAAAATTCTTGTTACAAGATGCTTTGAGGGAAACTTGATGGGCACATTGAGTTATACCTAATGAGGTGACATCCGTCTCAACGTTTGCAGTGTTGAGGGGCAGGAATCCCCACTGCAAGCTTAACCCAGCCTGGTTGAAATTGAGTACGAAGGTGGAGAAGAGATGGTCTGATGATGAAATTAAGTACTGTAGGCAGGAACATCAGATTAGGTATAAGAAACGTTTTGATGACTGAGTAAGTGTGAGTGGTTGGAAGAAGGGTGATAAGGTGTTAGTTAAAAAGTCTGGAGTAGTGAGGAAAGGAAGATCAAAATTCATGGGCCCTTTCCTGATTCGTGAGGTGAGGAGAGATGTAGTAGTCCTAGATTCTGGTGATGTGTGGAGTTTCACAAGACTGGTAAGAACTGAAAACTCCTCTACTTTGAGTGAGAGGCCTAACAACTCTTCCATAGGAAATTCTATGGTTGATGATTGTACTCAAAATAGATCATTATTCAAGCCCAAATGGCATGATGACTATGTGATGTAATTGTAATTTTAAATCTTACTGTATTTCATTTTTGTGTGCAGGATATATCGTTCTTTCAGTTTATTCCAGTACCTATTTTTATTGAAACAGAAACAAGTTTTTATGTTATGTTTTTATTCTCTATTTATGTTTTATAATGTGGAAGGGTTGGATGTGCTATGTTCTAACCTTTTCTTATTGCAGCTCCATTATTGGAAGGTTGACTATGTCATGATGAGGGGAATCAGAAGGTTGAGGGTGTCATGTAGAGAATGTTGGAAGAGAGAGAAAAGCGGCTGATGGGAACGGACATTTGGAGATTGCTGTGCACTGCTGCCCTCAGGTTTGATGTAGATGACTTCTAAGAAATAAAACCCTTACCTACTTGAACGTGTTGACATGAACTTATTAGCTCACTTATTGGAATGTGCATGTCAACGCCTTTATTTACTGTCCCACCGCATGTTATGCCTCTTTCCAACATGGCTTACTTCTTGGAATGTGCATGGCAACCCTTTTATTTTCAGTGCTACCACATATTATATCTCATTCTAAGATGTCTCACTTCTTGGAATGTGCATGTCACCACCTTCTTGTCAGTGTTATCGTACATTATACCTCATTCTGAGACAGTTCACTTCTACTATTTACCAATCAAACAATCATGCATTTGAAGAGCGGACTACTCACCCGTGAGGGTCTCAAGGCTCTGGGGGAAGGTGGATTTTGGCCAGCACCAGCTCATCTGAAGAGCCAGGTCTTGAGGCTCTTCCTGAATGCTTGCAGTGTGGGGTTTAGTCTGATGCTGAGGGGGAGTTTGTTCCAGGTCTTGGCCGCGATATAGGAGAAGGATCTTCCTCCCGTTCTGGCTCTGTGGATGTGTGGGATTTCGGCCAGGGCGAGGTCGGCAGAGCAGAGGCTCCTCTTGGGGGTGTAGAAGGAGATTCTTTCGTTGAGGTATTGGGGGCCGGTGTTGTGGAGGGCTTTGCAGGTGTGTGTCAGCAGCTTGAAAGTCACTCTCTATTCGACGAGGAGCCTGTGGAGGTCTCGTAGGTGCTGGGTGATGTGGTCTTGTCATGGGATGCTGAGGACGAGTCTGGCTGCGGCGTTCTGGGCGGTCTGGAGTTTGTGGAATAGAGATTTGTTGATTCTGGCATACAGGGCGTTCCCATAGTCCAGTCTGCTGGTTATGAGTGCATGGGTGATGGTCTTTCTAGACTCGTGGGGGATCCATTTGAAGGTCTTATGGAGTACGCAGAGGGTGTTGAAGCATGTGGACGATACGGCATTGAATTGTCAGTTCATGGTGAGAGAGGAGTCGAGTATGATGCTGAGGTTGCGGGTGTGGTCCATGGCTGTGGGAGGGTTGCTGAGGGCGGGGGGCCAGCAGGTGTTGTCCCACGCGGAGTGGGTGGATCCAAGGGCGAGGACTTCCGTTTTCTCTGAGTTGAGCGTCAGGCAGCTTCTGCTCATCCAGGATGCGACGTCCTTCATTCTTTCCTGGAAACTGTGTCTGGTGATTTCGGGTTCCTTGGTGAGGGAGAGGATGCGCTGGGTGTCGACGGCGCAGGATACTATGCTGAGTCTGTGTTTTCTGACAATGGTTGCGAGTGGGGCCATTTAGATGTTGAAGAGCATGGGGCTGAGGGAGGATCCTTGGGGTACTCCACATCTGATCTCTGTGGGTTCAGAGAGGAAGGGTGGGAGTCTGATTCTTTGAGTTCGTGCGGCGAGGAAGGAGCGGATCCAGTCTAGGGCAGTTCCCTGTATGCCAGCGTCGTGGAGTCTGGCGGCTAGTGTGCGGTGGGAGACGGTGTCGAAGGCTACTCGGAGGTTAAGGTATGAGTTTTTCTGCAATGTCTAGCAGTTTCAGGCTTACAGCATCATATAAAAGACATTATGTTTGTCGCTTTCAAAATCTTCTAACACTGACAAATAAGTGCACAAAAGCCAGCACCACAGACATTTTGTAGTATCAGGATTCCCAGTGGTATTAGATGGTGGTGCTGTCCTATTACAGTGATTTACTGTGCTATGTTACCCGGCAGGCAGATGTAAGTACCCTGCAAGCTCACAAGCTCTTTTTTACAGCTCACCATGTGCTAAGGAGAGCAGCTCTAAATGTAGCAGTATCAAGGTACATGGATCTATCCGCACGTGCACACCCCCACATTATCTGTCCATGCTTGCACCCACACACAATAGACATATACATATACCTCATACACAAAGTAATCGTTAATCTGCCCATACACACACAAACTGACCAACACTCATCTTTGCAAAAATACCCATCAATCCACAGACATCATCTTTTAATATACATTCTTCATCCACAGACATCTACTCAACAATCATCCAAATATAAATTCATGGGCCATCAGGCCTCTGACTCCTCAACTGCCAACCAACTCTCTCCACCATCCTACCACCCACGCCTCCACTCTCCCATAGCAATGCAGCCATTCATCCAGACTTACCCATCCACATTTAACAATTTACCCACTAAGCCATCCATACGTTTGCCAACCCACACAACCATACCGCAGCATACACATCAAATAGGTAAGGGTGTTTGTCCTGTTGAGGCAGACTTTGCTGTATCTGTTATATATAGGAAGCTTGTTTTGCTGATGTAGTTCTAGAACTTATCTGTCAGGTAGAAACATTTGAACTGCTGTTATATAGTGCTCTACCTGCCCATGAGAGAGAGACACTTGCACTACTGATGACTAGTTGTACCTGTTCTGTGAGGGGTACTTACACTGCTGATGGTTAACTGTACCTGTTCTGTAATGGAGAGGCTTGTATTTCTGTTGGTGTGCTGTACCTATGTTGTGAGGATTGGGTGCTAAAACTGTAAATAGTGTGGTATACCTTTTGTGTGAGAGTGTGAAGCTTGTACTCAAGCTGCTGTAGTGTACTTGTTCTGTGAAGGAGGGAAACGTGCAGTACTTATGGCCAGCTGTAGCTGTTATATGAGGGACACTTACAGCTGGTGGTGTGCTATACCTATTGTGCGAGGTAGGGAAACTAGCAACTGCCCTGCTATTGTCTCAGAAGCATTAGGCATACATGCTATGGTGTACCTGTCAGTTAGGGCCCAAGGTGTGTATCTGGGTCTGGGTTCTAAGCAGTGGACCTTGACTATGAGCATCTAGTGCATGTTCCCATCCTTTTTGAAGATGTGCAGAAGTGTACTCAGGGGCTACTACTAGGCCAACTCTCACTGCCCTCCCCAAGCCTGGTCTGCCAATGTCAGGCCTGTGCTGGTGTCAAACCTGCTCTCCTTGTCCTTCCACAACTATACTGCTATGCAGAGGAACTGGACTGAAGCAAAGTCCATTCTATCTCACTGTGGCTCTGTGCTGACTTACCCTAATTTTCTAAATAACATAAATAAAAACTAATATTCCTGAACCTGTCCATTAACCCGGCCAGCAGCCCTACCCTCACATATTTTAGTTGGATACTTCACATTGCTTGTTGGGAATTCTCAGACTCACACCCCCTAACATTATTGACTAATCTACGCCGCTGAGCATACGTCTAGCTGGTTATGAGACAAACTATAAACAAGGTGGGAGTTGTGGAGGGTACATGGCTCCCTTATAACAAAGTTGAGTCTGGCTTATATCCCCTTCATCACTCCAGTAAAGTATAATCTGAAAGTTGTTAATGGAAACAAGGTGCATACAAGTACCACTCGGGACCAGGGGTCATGAAGTCACCTTGGATAATCGATGCAACCTGGCAGCAACATTAAATTGTTGGGTTTTCTGTGTAATATTGTCAGGTTATCCACCTGCCTCACACAATTATTATCTGTGGACCTCTTCTGCAGTACAAGCATTACCCTTGTTAAATAAATCCAGTACTTGTATAGCGCACAAATCACCCCCGAAGGGGTATCTCGGCGCTGGGGGCAGTTGGGAAGATTAAGCGAGCTATTGCCCAGAGTCGCATGGTGCTGGGCAGACCCCTGCCGCCGGAGCCAGGGATCGAACCGTAATCCCCAGCATCCAGCGTCAGTCGCCCTGGCCGCGGCGCCACACCTGCCTTCTGGTGCCCAGGGAGCGCCGCTTCCCACACTTTTCATTGTGGTTCAAATACCGGTGTGCTCCCCTGTTGGGCTCGACACTCTCCGAGTCCTGATGATGATACCACATCGCGTTAAGAGATCGAAACACCATTGACTTATAACACAGACCCTACATGATTGTCGTATTTGAATTATATGGGCTGTGTTCATCTTTACATGATACACATGTTGATCACTTTACTCATTAGTGTGTATCACACTTAAAAGAGCACTAAGCACATTTTTGTCACTGGCACCAGACGTATATTTATATATAAATTTCATTAAATGAAGATACTTGTTTATTACTTTGATCATCTCATGTATTTGTGACTATTGAGTTTATAAACACTTGATGTGAAATTTTGTTCTGGCTTTGAACAGCCTTGCTTCTCTAGTGAGAGTCCTATTGGTTATGTGCATTATTTTACGTCTGCCTGAATTGTGGTTGGTCGTTCTAATAGGAGACCTAATATTTATTGATTACAATAAATAATATTATTAATAATAAAGACTATAGGCAGGTATTTCTTTACATGGCACCACACAGATCACCACGATAGGCTAATTAGTTAGTAAAGTTAAATCAACAGACTTATGGTCTTGAGTCACAGACTACAAATTGATGGTATTCTTTGAAGGGGCCAGCTTATCCTGGTGCTGTAGCAGGAGTAAGTCCTAAGTCTGCCTAAGGTGAGAGGGGGATGTGGTAAGTCGAACGGTCAGTTTCTTTTGGAATTCAAGAAATGAGGTGGCGCTGATGTGTAGAGGGAGTTTGTTCCACGCTTCAGGAGCATTGTGTAAGAAGGCCTGGCCTATTGATCTATTCCTGTGTATGTGAGGGATGTGTGCGAGTAGGAGTCCGGCAAAGCGAGGATGTCTGCATGGTTGGTGGAAGGTGATGCGGCTATGCAGGTATGCAAAGCCTAGGTTTTGTAGTGACTTGAAAGCGTGTATAAGAAGCTTGAACTGAGCACGTTTGTATGCATGGAGCCAGTGGAGCTCCCTGAGGTGTGGTATGATGTGGGTTCTGCGTGAGAGACAGAGTATGAGTCTTGCTGCGAATTCTAGGGTGGTTTGTAGTCTTCTAGTGAGGTGAGTTGCTTTGCCATCTCAGCATAGAAGGTGTTCCAGTGGTCTAATTTGCTGATGGTAAGAGCATGAGTGACTGCTTTTATGGTGTGGTTGGAGATCCACTTGAAGATGTATCTCAGTATATTCAGGGTGTAAAAGCATGATGTTGTGACAGCGCTGATGTACGTGGACATATCCAGTTTGCTATCAATGATGGTCCCCAGGTTTCTGGCGTGGGTGCAGGTTGTGGATGTGGTTCCGAGTTTGGCAGGCCACTAGTTAAAGTGCTATAGTGATGTTTTATTGCGTTCTGTTTCGTCGGTGTTGAGTTTGAGACAGTTAGATGTCATCCATTTGGCAACTTACGTCATGTGGGCAGTGTACTTACTTCTTCTGTTGGGGGTCTTGTCCTAGAGGGAGAGAATCAATTTTGTGTCATCAGCATAGGAGAAAAAGAGGATGGACGTAATGCTGAACATTGGCAAACATTCCCCCCCCGCCTCCCCCTCCAGTACAGCGATCTGGGCCTAAATCCATTGTTTTTTTGCTCACCATGCCATTCCAGTTTGGACTCAGCCATATGCAAATCAGTCTTGACCCTGCTGCGCATGGGAACACTTCAGCCCGAACTGCCAGGCCAGGTCCTCTCAGTGCTGGAAACAAGCATCCTGGGACTGGTTTTGCAGATGACGCTGGACACGAAGGATCATATATGTGTTGAAGAGAGTTCGGCTGAGTGATGAGCCTTGGGGCACTCCACATATGAGTTTGGGGGCATCTGAAGAGTAAGGTGCTAGTTGGCAGCTTGTGTTTTATTTGTGAAAAAGGAGCAGATCCAGCGGAGGGCGGGCCTTGGATTATGATGTGTAGGCGTCTGATGAGAATGGGGTGAGAAATGGTGTTAGATGCCGCTGAGAGGCCCATGAGGATGGGGGCCACTGTGTCTCCTTTCTCTAGGTTCATGCAGATGTAATCTGTGGGGAGTATGAGTGCCGTTTCTGTGCTGTGGTTGGGCCTGAAGTCCGATTGCGTGGCATCGAGGAGTTGGTGGGTGCTGAGGTATTTGGTGAGGTGTCGGTTGATAAGCTTTTCTAGGACCTTGGCTGGGTAGGGTAGGAAGGCGATCAGTCTGTAATTAGCAAGCGTGGTAGGGTCCGTGTAGGGTTGCTTGAGTAGGGGAGTGATGGTGCCATATTTTCAGGTGTCCACAAGTGTGGCTAAGTTGATGGAGGCATTGAGTAATGGTGTTAACACTTCGATGATTGGGCAAATTCCTTTGTTGAAGATGTGGTGGGGGCAGTGTTAGGCAAAGGGCCCGAGTAGATTGACATCATAGTAGTGGAAGTTTCAGCTGTGGTGATGGTGGGCCATTTTGTTAGGGTTTGTTAGCTGGTCTTGATGGGGTGATGAGTTGCCAGGGAGTCTGGTTGCAAATGAAAATTGCCATAGATGGTGGTGATTTTGTTGCTGAAGAAGTCTAAGAACCTGTTGCAGAGTTTTGTGAGGGGTGATGTTGCTGTGGGCGAGGTAAAATCCTTGACAATGGTGAATAAAGATCGTGGAAGTGTCTAAGGGCGGATTTGATGGTGTGTTTGTCTGTAGCATCTTGTGTGGTTCTCCATTTGCGATCCATTTGCTCGCACTGACATTTAGTCAGTCAGAGTTCTTCCGTATACCAGTTGGTGTGTGAAAAGGAAGTTGCCTTGTTTTTGCATTTGAGGGGAGCCACTGCATGGGCACAAGCAGTAATCCAGCTGTTGAAGTTCACTATGGCATTCAGCAGGCTCCTGGCGTGGTTGGGTTGGTGTGCGGCAAGGGTGGAGGTCTGCTTCGCTGATTTTCTTCCAGTTCCTGTGGGCTGACATATTAGTGGCTGCTCTGTAGTGGTGAAGGATGGGAACATTGAAGTTGATGAGGGCATGGTCTATCCTGGTCATCAGACCTGGCTTGTCCACTATGATGTTGCTGAAGGAAGTTAAGATTGGGTTCAGAAGGTGTTCGGCATCATGGGCAGGTTTGGTAAAGTGCTGGGTGAGGGCTAGGGTCTTAGGTTCTCAATGAGGGCTGTAGAGTTTGGGTCAGTGTGGTCTTCTAGGTGGAAGGTGAGGTCTATGAGGAGAAGAGAAGGTGCTGGAGTCAGTGATGTGGGATGTGATGAAGTCTGTGATGTCGCTGGCGAAGTTGGTACGTGGTCCTGGAGGTTTGTAGAAAAGGATGCCACACAGGGTGAAGTTGGCTGTGAGATGTAGCTTATGGTAAGGTTCTCTGTAGCTGGCGGCGGTGTCTGTGGAGGTGGTTGAGTTGATGATGTCCTTAAAAATGATGGTAAATCCGCCTATGAGCTTGTGCTGATGGTCCTGTCTAGTGATGTTGTGGCCAGAGGGAAGATGGAGATGTGGCGATGTCCAGGGCTGAGGTTGGGTTCAGCCATGTTCCTGTGAGGAAGAGCGGGCCCGAAGTGTGGTAGTGTAGTAGGTCCCAGATCTCCATGGTGTGCAGGGTGAGCGAGAGGTTTTTAGGAAGCATGCAGGCAACATAGCATGGTGTACGGGGAGTGGTTGGTTTCTGTGGGTGTATTAGCGTGGCTGGTTTCTGTGGGTGTCTAGGCGTGAGGTGTTGGGTGTAGTTGGTGAGTAATGATGAAAGTGGGGTGTGGAAGAGTGCAAAAGCATTTGCAGGAGGTGAAGGGGAATGCTCCTTGGGTGGTGTGTGATGTGGTAGGAGATAGTGGGAGAAGTACCAGGGTTTACTGGAACTGCGAGCGGTCCAGCAGCAGATGAGCGCAGGTGGGGTTGACTTTGGAGCACGAGCTATGGCCTACTGTGCGTTTCCACGCTTCGAACGCCATTAGGTCCTTGGAGGGGGGAGCAGGGCAGAGGTAGGTGGGAGGGGCTGGAAGCGAAGCTTAAGGCAAGAAGCGGGGAGCGGGAAATTTGCAAGGAGCAGGTAAAGTACGAAGAGGATTTAAGGAGCGGTGGAGGGGCAGAAAAAGAGGGGAACTGCAACATGGAGCACAGTACAGGGGAAGAAAACGAGACAGAGGTGAAAAAATAGCAGAAAGAGGTGAAAAATAGCAGCGAGTACTGAGAGAGATGGTTCAAAGGGGGAGAGCAAAAGAGGCCGAGAAGCAGACAGGAAAAGACAGGAGGCAGAGTAGCGAAGCGGTAAGTCATAGCAGAGTCCAAACAGAGGTACAGGTCAGAAAAAGGCAAAATAGAGATGAAGGTGCAAAAAAAAAAAAAAAAGCATTGGCATAGCCAATAGGTCGCGCCTTTGAGCCCTTATAAGTGTTTAGCTATGCAGTACATTACCTATTACATTATCTATCAAAGTCTGTGGTAAATCAATGGCGGTAGATATAATATACAGTTGAAAAAAAGCCATCAAATAAATAGATATGCAAGCACATCGACCTAAAAAGGGCTTTACTTAAATGAGATTGCGACACAGAGAATGGAAAAATTTGCGTTAACTCCTGTAAAATATGTGATCCATGATTACTGTAGACATAAACAGGAACCCGAAATTATTCTCCCAAAATTAATGCCCAGGTGATTAATAATCCCGTAAAATCACATGGAACCGTTCAAGCAGTAGTAGTAGAAGCCTTTCTTAAAATTTGTAATATTGTTGCTTGAATAGACCGGCAGATTTAAGGCTCTGTACCCTGATGTCATTCTTTTTGGAGTTAAAATAGGCTGTACTGAAAGATTTGATAGGGACATCAAGCACAAGTTAAAACGGTAATCGTGAGGAGCAACATATGTTTTTAAGCGCTGGTTAACTCAAAGCGCACTATCAAATATATGCCACGATAATGCATTTTTATGTTGTTTCTTCAGTTATATCAGTGACCTGCTATACTGACCTGCGATCTTTTGTCGTAAATATTTCTATATGTGGAGGAATGCAGCATAAACAATGGTAGCTGTTAGCATGACTGCATTAACTCAGCAGGGAGCTATGAGTGCGTCTGCCCATCTGGGCTGCACTGGAACACAAGCATTTGCAATGCAACAGGCCTCGCACTTGCGAGATGTTGAGCTATTAGCATTGTAAATGACAATGCCTTTCATTTATGTGTTTTGAGAACCTGCAAGCAACGACTATAAGTACAAGTGAACATATATACAAGGCAATGTCATTTATAATGCGAATAGGTTAAAGTGTTGAAAATGCGAGACCTATTGCATTGCAAATGATTGTTTGGTTAGGCTATAACTGTTAAATTAAAAAATAAGGGCACTTTTATAAACGGCATCCTTCCAAGTACTGTACAGGAGTATTTTCAAAACTATAAACAGTTTTTCATGGTGGAGAATAAAACAAATTTTGCTGGGAAAGTGTTCCCGAATCTAATAGTTACCCTCTTCATCCTGTTAATTCAGTTTTAGTGTTTTGCCGTGGAGTGGGATTGGTACCAGGAGTAGTCATTGGGGGGGATAGGGTTCTACCAGTCTCCCACCAGGAGGCCAAGCAGCCTGCAATTGGGATTGGTGCCAGGAGTAGTCGTTGGGGGGGTTAGGGTTCTACCAGTCTCCCACCAGGAGGCCAAGCAGCCTGCAATTGGGATTGGTGCCAGGAGTAGTCATTGGGGGGGATAGGGTTCTACCAGTCTCCCACCAGGAGGCCAAGCAGCCTGCAATTGGGATTGGTGCCAGGAGTAGTCGTTGGGGGGTTAGGGTTCTACCAGTCTCCCACCAGGAGGCCAAGCAGCCTGCAATTACCAAAGAGCCGCCCTTTTGACTGAAGGAAAAGCTTCAGAAATTGATTTAAATGCTGACTAATACGCGTGATTAGATTAGAAGTGCTTGTTGAAAAAATAATAAACCTGACACCTGGGGGTAGTTTTAGGATTTTTTCCTTGCCAGTTAATGGAGGTTCTATAAAACTATTACCGCTTCTCGGAGTTCCAGAAGTGGGCTCAGTAATCACCCTCAGAAAAATTGTATATTCCATTGTGGTAAAGCCCTGAATAAAATCTATCATTAGACTATAGGTTGGCAGAGACTTTTAGAGGTTGTCTTCTACAACACGCAGCTAATTTGGAACAAACGATGGACTGGGGGATTGTTTCAAAAGGCGCGCGGACACTGCGCGACCAGCCTTTGATTGTTTTGTCCGCCTAGGTATGAAATGAGCATTATCACAATATTTGATTGTGCACCAAGACACTCAGGTTTTCTCTCAAGCATGACATGACTGGGGGCACACTGACCCTCGCTCGCTCGCCGCATGCGAGGGGGTACAGATGAAAAGCAGATACCAATTTTAACAAATATAGCTTTTACAGATGCAAACAACGAAACGCCTCACCTTTTAAAAACCCTAAAGCTCTGATCAGCTCAACAGATTCTGCCATGCTGCCGGGGGATACTGCCGCCACTGGGGGAGCCGTCTAGTATCATCAATGGGGCAGCAAGAAGGAAGCAGCCGCGAGCACAGTAAGCCTGGCTTGGCAGAGTTCAAAAGTCAGGTGAAGCACTGGAACCCCGGAGCTGGCCTGGCTGCCGCCACTCTGCCATTGCGCCTGGGCGCCATCTCTGCCTCGGCTCCTTCTTCCAGCCCACTCTGCGGCTGGTAATGCCCGCTGCTGCCCTTCATGATTTCATCCAAAGCAAAGTGGCGGCATCGCTCCCAGCAACATCCTAAAAAAACATCACATGGTTATTTTACGATGTTGCTGGGAGCAATGCCGCCGACACTTTGATTTGGGTGAAATCATGGACGTGAGACAGGCGTGCGGCCGCCATGATTTTATACAAAGGGGAGGGAGGGCGGTGGGAGGGATATTGAAGGCACGGTCAACGGGGAGGGAGGGCATATTGAAGGCACAGACAACGGGGAGGGAGGGCGGCATATTGAAGGCACAGACAATGGGGAGGGAGGGTGGCATATTGAAAGCATGGACAATGGGGAGGGAGGGCGGCATATTGAAGGCACGGACAACGGGGAGGGATATTGAAGGCACGGTCAATGGGGAGGGAGGGCGGGGAGGGATATTGAAGGCACGGACAACAAGGAGGGAGGGCGGGATATTGTAGGCACGGTCAACAGGGAGGGAGGGCGGGGGTGTATATTGAAGGCACGGTCAACAGGGAGGGAGGGCGGGGAGGGATATTGAAGGCACGGACAACAAGGAGGGAGGGCGGGATATTGTAGGCACGGTCAACGGGGAGGGAGGGCAGCATATTGAAAGCACGGACAACGGGGAGGAAGGGCGGGGGTTAGACGGCATGGACAACGGGAGGGAGGGTGGGCGGTGGGAAGAAGGCACCAAAGCACGTCCGCTCGCTCCCGCAGGCAATACGCCGTGGGAGTGAACATTACAGATAATAACCTGACCCACGAGGAATGCAGCTGCCACCCTGCACGCCGCTGCTCGCTCCCGCAGGCAAAACGCCGTGGGAGTGAACATTACAAAAGAGGTGGGACATGCACCCGCCTTTAGCCATTTGCGGGCTTTCATTATTGAAAGACACACACAAAAGCCAATCGAATGTGTTGGAGGAGTCAGACCCACACGGAGTAGACACAAGAAGCCTCGCAGAGCAGCGCATCCGCGCTGCTAGGCTCGACCTAACAAATGTAAAACAGATAACAGCAGAACAAATAATGGCAAAAAAAACAGTAGCAAAAACAAACAATGTAGTAATCTCTCTCACAAACCCTTGTGACACCAATTAATTAGTAGTGGTTGTGTATTGATTTACCAACTGAAATTCTGTATTTAGTTGTAATTTGTTATGGAGTACTTAGCCATTTACATTCTTTTTTTCTCTTCTAAGTAAAGTCACTGGCTGGAAAATATTTGATTTAGTGTCCTTGGTGCGTTTTGGTATTTTCTGAGTTTAAAGCCCACAGCACCTACCTGAATCAGCCTTGTACATCTCAGTCTTACTATCTTGTGAGTTTGGTGTTAAACAAGTACTTGGTAACCAGTTTGAGGATGCGCAGAATGGAGACCCCAGAGGCCAATGACCCTCACTGATACCATTGTGGCCCAGGAATCAATGAATGTCCGGGAAGCACTGAGCCTGTATTCCACAAATAAATAAATAAATATATATATATATATATATATATATATATCAACTCACTCCAACTCCTGGTCTGCCAATCCTTCGGCAGAACACCCAGGCACGGACCTCAACGACACCTCCAATGAGTTCAGTCAACTCCGATGTTGTGCGGATGCAGTGTCAAGTTTATTCCAAATTAATCCAATATTGTTCAGGCATAGTGCCCGCCATGACGCGTTTCGCTTGCCTCACGCGAGCTTGATCACATGATATATAATCAAGACCGGCAATGGTCAAAACGCGTAATGGCAGATGGAGTTCAATAATTGAATAAATAATATTTTTTGCACGGAACTGTGGTCCGCACTCGCTTTCCTGGAAGGATTGTTTTAGGGATAGGGATAGGGATAGATATATATATATATCCATCCTACTGGCGGTTGCCAGTAGGTAGTTATAGTTAGAACCTAGTTTCCATAGGAAAAGCGTTTTTTGTTTTCCCAATAACTTTGGCGCTGGTTGACGAATCTTCGCGAAATTTTCAAAACTAGTGATCAGCTCCGGTCAGCTCCTGTCTTGAAAGTTTCGGGGCGATTCGCCAAGCGGGGGTCGAGAAAAAAAGGGGGTCCCAAAACGCGTTTTCCCCATGTTATTTTCCATAGGAAACTTTAGACAAAGCTACAGCCCGAACTGCTGAGCGGAATTACACCAAATTTAGCAAAAAGGTAGGTCTTGGTTCAGAAAGAGTCCTTTTTGTTAAATGGTGTAAATCCGTTCAGTAGTTTTTGAAATATTAAAGGAAAAAGAAAGGAAAAAGAAATATCGATATCTGGGCGGAGCATAACCACACATGTCATCATGAAATCTGATTGGCTGTCAGCACTTCATCCAGGAAATGCTGGCAGCCATCTTTGGACTAGGTTGAACCAGAGTCATAAGAAAACAGTTAAACAAAGATGAAAAACAAGAAAAGGGGGCAGGGTAGGAACAGGCCTGCTCAGGGGGTCCCACAAGGACCCCCAGCCCAAAAACATTTTAAGAAACATCCGAATTCGTGCTGGGTGCACGAATCCGGAAGAAAAAATAAAAAACAAGCATTGGCATCGCCAATAGGTCTCGCTGTTGGGACCTTATAAGTGTTTAGCCAGAGATATTGGCAATGTTTCTAAGGTATGTTGTAGAGAGAGAGACTGACAGAGAGAGACTGACTGACTAAGAGAGAGACTGACTGACTAAGAGAGAGAGAGAGAGAGAGACTGACAGAGAGAGAGACTGACAGAGAGAGAGAGACTGACAGAGAGAGAGAGACTGACAGAGAGAGACTGACTGACAGAGAGAGACTGACTGACAGAGAGAGAGAGAGACTGACTGAGGCTGACTGATTGAGAGAGACTGACTGACAGAGAGACTGACTGACAGAGAGACTGACTGACAGAGAGAGAGAGACTGACAGAGAGAGACTGACTGAGAGAGAGACTGACTGACAGAGAGAGAGAGACTGCCAGAGAGAGAGACTGCCAGAGAGAGAGACTGACTGACTGAGAGAGACTGACTGACTGAGAGAGAGACTGACTGACAGAGAGAGAGGCTGACTGACAGAGAGAGAGGCTGACAGAGAGACTGACTGACTGACAGAGAGAGACTGACTGACAGAGAGACTGACTGACAGAGAGACTGACTGACAGAGAGACTGACTGACTGACAGAGAGAGACTGACTGAGAGAGAGACTGACTGACAGAGAGAGACTGACTGACAGAGAGAGAGAGACTGCCAGAGAGAGAGAGAGACTGCCAGAGAGAGAGACTGAGAAGACTGACTGAGAGAGACTGAGAGAGACTGACTGACAGAGACGAGAGGACTGACTGACAGAGAGAGAGGCTGACTGACAGAGAGAGAGGCTGACTGAGAGAGAGACTGACAGGGAGACTGACTGAGAGAGAGACTGACAGGGAGACTGACTGACAGGGAGACTGACTGACAGGGAGACTGACTGACAGGGAGACTGACTGACTGAGACTGACAGAGAGAGAGAGACTGACAGAGAGAGAGAGACTGACTGACAGAGAGAGACTGACAGAGAGAGAAACTGACAGAGAGAGAGACTGACTGAGAGAGAGACTGACTGAGAGAGAGACTGACTGACTCAGGGAGACTGACTGACTCAGAGAGACTGACTGACAGAGAGAGAGACTGACAGAGAGAGACTGACAGAGAGAGACTGACTGACTAAGAGAGAGACTGACTGACAGAGAGAGACTGACTGACAGAGAGAGACTGACTGACAGAGAGAGACTGACTGACAGAGAGAGAGAATGACTGAGAGAGAGAGACTGACAGAGAGAGAGACTGACAGAGAGACTGACTGACAGAGAGAGAGACTGACTGAGACTGACAGAGAGAGAGACTGACTGACAGAGAGAGACTGACTGACTAAGAGAGAGACTGACTGACTGAGAGAGAGACTGACTGACAGAGAGAGAGACTGACTGACAGAGAAAGACTGACTGACAGAGAGAGACTGACTGACAGAGAGAGAGACTGACAGAGAGAGACTGACTGACAGAGAGAGAGACTGACAGAGAGAGACTGACTGAGAGAGAGAGACTGACAGAGAGAGAGAGACTGACAGAGAGAGAGAGACTGACAGAGAGAGAGACTGACTGACAGAGAGAGAGACTGACAGACTGACAGAGAGAGAGACTGACTGACAGAGAGAGAGACTGACTGACAGAGAGAGAGAGAGACTGACTGACAGAGAGAGAGACTGACTGAGACTGACAGAGAGAGAGACTGACTGACAGAGAGAGACTGACTGACTCAGAGAGACTGACTGACTCAGAGAGACTGACTGAGACTGACTGACAGAGAGACTGACTGACAGAGAGAGACTGACTGACTGAGAGAGAGACTAAGAGAGAGACTGACTGACAGAGAGAGACTGACTGACAGAGAGAGACTGACTGACAGAGAGAGACTGACTGACTGACTGAGAGAGACTGACAGAGAGACTGACAGAGAGAGACTGACTGACAGAGAGAGACTGACTGACAGAGAGAGACTGACTGACAGAGAGAGAGACTGACAGAGAGAGAGACTGACTGACAGAGAGAGACTGACTGACAGAGAGAGACTGACTGACAGAGAGAGACTGACTGAGAGAGACTGACTGACAGAGAGAGAGAGAGAGACTGACAGAGAGACAGAGAGAGACTGACTGACAGAGAGAGACTGACTGACAGAGACTGAGAGAGAGAGAGACTGACAGAGACTGAGAGAGAGACAGACTGACTGAGAGAGAGACTGGCTGACAGAGAGAGACTTACAGAGAGACTGACAGAGAGAGAGAGACTGACAGAGAGAGAGAGAGAGAGAGACTGACTGACAGAGAGAGACTGGCTGACACAGAGAGACTGGCTGACACAGAGAGACTGGCTGACAGAGAGAGATAGAGACTGACTGACAGAGAGAGACTGACTGACAGAGAGAGACTGACTGACTGACTGAGAGAGACTGACAGAGAGACTGACAGAGAGAGACTGACTGACAGAGAGAGACTGACTGACAGAGAGAGAGACTGACTGACAGAGAGAGAGACTGACTGACAGAGAGAGAGACTGACTGAGACTGACAGAGAGAGAGACTGACTGACAGAGAGAGAGAGAGACTGACTGACAGAGAGAGAGACTGACTGAGACTGACAGAGAGAGAGACTGACTGACAGAGAGAGACTGACTGACTCAGAGAGACTGACTGACTCAGAGAGACTGACTGAGACTGACTGACAGAGAGAGAGACTGACTGACAGAGAGAGACTGACTGACTGAGAGAGAGACTAAGAGAGAGACTGACTGACAGAGAGAGACTGACTGACAGAGAGAGACTGACTGACAGAGAGAGACTGACTGACTGATTGAGAGAGACTGACAGAGAGACTGACAGAGAGAGACTGACTGACAGAGAGAGACTGACTGACAGAGAGAGACTGACTGACAGAGAGAGACTGACTGACAGAGAGAGACTGACTGACAGAGAGAGACTGACTGACAGAGAGAGACTGACTGACAGAGAGAGAGAGAGACTGACAGAGAGACAGAGAGAGACTGACTGACAGAGAGAGACTGACTGACTGAGAGAGACTGACTGGCAGAGAGACTGACAGAGAGAGAGAGAGACTGACAGAGAGACAGAGAGAGACTGACTGACAGAGAGAGACTGACTGACAGAGACTGAGAGAGAGAGACTGACAGAGACTGAGAGAGAGACAGACTGACTGAGAGAGAGACTGGCTGACAGAGAGAGACTTACAGAGAGACTGACAGAGAGAGAGAGAGAGACTGACAGAGAGAGAGAGAGAGAGACTGACTGACAGAGAGAGATAGAGACTGGCTGACAGAGAGAGATAGAGACTGACTGACAGAGAGAGTCTGACTGACTGACAGAGAGAGACTGACTGACAGAGAGAGAGACTGACTGACCGAGAGAGTGACTGACTGACCGAGAGAGTGACTGACTGACCGAGAGAGTGACTGACTGACTGAGAGAGACTGACTGAGAGAGAGACTGACTGACAGAGAGACACTGACAGAGCGAGAGACTGACTGACTGACAGAGAGACTGACTGACAGAGAGAGAGAGACTGACAGAGAGAGACTGACAGAGAGAGACTGACAGAGAGAGGGACACTGACTGAGAGAGAGACTGACTGAGAGAGACTGACAGATAGAGAGACTGACAGAGAGAGAGACTGACAGAGAGAGACTGACAGAGAGAGAGAGAAACTGACTGACAGAGAGAGACTGACTGACAGAGAGAGACTGACTGACTGAGAGAGAGACTGACTGACAGAGAGAGACTGACTGACAGAGAGAGACTGACAGAGAGAGAGACTGACTGAGAGAGAGACTGACTGAGACTGACAGAGAGAGAGACTGACTGACAGAGAGAGACTGACAGCGAGAGACTGACTGACAGAGAGAGAGACTGACAGAGAGAGACTGACAGAGAGAGAGACACTGACTGAGAGAGAGACTGACTGAGAGAGACTGACAGAGAGAGAGACTGACTGAGAGAGACTGACAGAGAGAGAGAGAAACTGACTGACAGAGAGAGAGACTGACTGAGAGAGAGACTGACTGAGAGAGAGACTGACTGACAGAGAGAGACTGACAGAGAGAGACTGACAGAGAGAGAGACTGACAGAGAGAGAGACTGACAGAGAGAGACTGACTGAGACTGACAGAGAGAGAGACTGACTGACAGAGAGAGAGACTGACTGACAGAGAGAGAGACTGACTGACTGAGAGAGAGACTGACTGACTGAGAGAGAGACTGACAGCGAGAGACTGACTGACAGAGACTGACTGACAGAGAGAGACTGACTGACTGAGAGAGAGACTGATTGACAGAGAGAGAGACTGATTGACAGAGAGAGAGACTGATTGACAGAGAGAGAGACTGACAGAGAGAGACTGACTGACTGAGAGAGACTGACTGACTGAGAGAGACTGACTGACAGAGAGAGAGAGAGACTGACAGAGAGACAGAGAGAGACTGACTGACAGAGAGAGACTGACTG
Organism: Calotriton arnoldi; assembly: GCA_963921515.1. Lineage (NCBI taxonomy): Eukaryota > Metazoa > Chordata > Amphibia > Caudata > Salamandridae > Calotriton > Calotriton arnoldi. The sequence continues at coordinate 527,757 of CAWUFW010003937.1, forward strand.
ACAGAGACTGAGAGAGAGAGACTGACAGAGACTGAGAGAGAGACAGACTGACTGAGAGAGAGACTGACTGACAGAGAGAGACTGGCTGACACAGAGAGACTGGCTGACAGAGAGAGACTGGCTGACAGAGAGAGATAGAGACTGACTGACAGAGAGAGTCTGACTGACTGACAGAGAGAGACTGACTGACAGAGAGAGAGAGACTGACTGACAGAGAGAGAGTGACTGACTGACCGAGAGAGTGACTGACTGACCGAGAGAGTGACTGACTGACCGAGAGAGTGACTGACTGACTGACTGAGAGAGACTGACTGACTGAGAGAGAGACTGACTGACAGAGAGACACTGACAGAGCGAGAGACTGACTGACTGACAGAGAGACTGACTGACAGAGAGAGAGAGACTGACAGAGAGAGACTGACAGAGAGAGACTGACAGAGAGAGAGACACTGACTGAGAGAGAGACTGACTGAGAGAGACTGACAGAGAGAGAGACTGACTGAGAGAGACTGACAGAGAGAGAGAGAACTGACTGACTGACAGAGAGAGAGACTGACTGACAGAGAGAGACTGACTGACTGAGAGAGAGACTGACTGACAGAGAGAGACTGACAGAGACTGACTGACAGAGAGAGAGACTGACTGAGAGAGAGACTGACTGAGACTGACAGAGAGAGAGACTGACTGACAGAGAGAGAGACTGACTGACTGAGAGAGAGAGACTGACAGCGAGAGACTGACTGACAGAGAGAGAGAGACTGACAGAGAGAGACTGACAGAGAGAGACTGACAGAGAGAGAGACACTGACTGAGAGAGAGACTGACTGAGAGAGACTGACAGAGAGAGAGACTGACTGAGAGAGACTGACAGAGAGAGAGAGAAACTGACTGACAGAGAGAGAGACTGACTGACAGAGAGAGACTGACTGACAGAGACTGACTGACAGAGAGAGACTGACAGAGAGAGACTGACAGAGAGAGAGACTGACAGAGAGAGACTGACTGAGACTGACAGAGAGAGAGACTGACTGACAGAGAGAGAGACTGACTGACAGAGAGAGAGACTGACTGACTGAGAGAGAGACTGACAGCGAGAGACTGACTGACAGAGACTCACTGACAGAGAGAGACTGACTGAGAGAGAGACTGATTGACAGAGAGAGAGAGACTGATTGACAGAGAGAGAGACTAATTGACAGAGAGAGAGACTGACTGAGAGAGACTGACTGACTGAGAGAGAGACTGACAGAGAGACTGAGTGAGAGAGACTGACTGAGTGAGAGAGACTGACTGATTGAGAGAGAGACTGACTGACAGAGAGACTGACTGAGAGAGAGAGAGACTGACTGACTGAGAGAGACTGACTGACAGAGAGAGACTGACTGACAGAGAGAGACTGACAGAGAGAGAGACTGACTGAGAGAGAGACTGACTGAGAGAGAGAATGACTGACAGAGAGAGACTGACTGACAGAGAGAGACTGACTGACAGAGAGAGACTGACAGAGAGAGAGACTGACTGAGAGAGAGACTGACTGAGAGAGAGACTGACTGAGAGAGAGACTGACTGAGAGAGAGACTGACTGACAGAGAGAGACTGACTGACAGAGAGAGACTGACTGACAGAGAGAGAAAGAGACTGACTAGGAGAGAGAGGCTGACTGACAGAGAGAGACTGACTGACAGAGAGTTACTGACAGAGAGAGATACTGACTGACTGAGAGGGATACTGACTGACTGAGAGAGATACTGACTGACTGACAGAGAGGAAAACCTGCTCTCGCTACAATGAAGCAAAGCAGGATTGCATGTCAGCAGCTCCCCTTGCTCAAAAGCAATGCCGGCTCCCGCAGGAGGCGGACAGCCGGTGGGACCGTGGGGGCATTGGGGCTCCCCCCACGGTCCCCAACACAAAGGGCTGGCCCCAGGGGTTGGGGTCCCCGGGGCCAGAAGTTGCCCAGGAGGGGGGCCACGCGGACCCCCTTCAATATTAAAATTAAAAAAATAAAATAAAATAAAGAGGCACAGCCCCGGGAGATGGGGTCCCCGGGGCCAATAGAGGCCTAAGGAGGGGGGCCACGCAGCCCCCCTCCTTAAAAAATAAAAAACAAACAAACAAAAAATGTGGCCATACCCCAGGGGATGGGGTCCCCGGGGCCGAAATTGGCCTCGGGAGGGGGGGCCGCGCGGCCCCCTTCCCGTATTTTTTTTTTTTTTTAAATGTAAAAAAAGAGCAGGCCCTGGGGGATGGGGTCCCCAGGGCCCCAAATAATGTAAAAGAAGGGGGGCCACAAAGCCCCCCTTGTAAAAAAAAAAAAAGCTGGCATCGCGCCGGAGGCCCCGCACCCTCCCTGCAGCACTCAGCAAACGCGCCCCCTGGCGCGTTGTAAGTTGGGGAATTAATTCCCCTTGAATACGGAGGGTCCCTGGGGGCCAACTAGCCCACCAGGTACCTCCAGTATGCGCCACAGAGCTGCGTTGCAGAGAGGTGTTCCGAGGCCACGCCCCTTTTTACACCTCTCTGCAACGCAGCTCTGTGGCGCTTACTGGAGGTACCTGGTGGGCTATTTGGCCCTCAGGGACCCTCAGGACTCAAGGGGAATTAATCCCCCAATTTACAACGTGCCAAGGGGGCGCGTTTGCACAGTGGTGCAGGGAGGGGGCAGGGCCTGACATAACAAGTATGTAAAATGAGTGCATATGATAGTGTTGTATTGATGAGTGACTGCATGTATGAGTGATTGTATGGGTGAATGAGTGGATGTGTGTGTAGACCTAGGAATCAGTGAGTGCGTATGTAGTAACTGGTATTGGTGTGTCGATGGTTTCGAAAATGGTAGTCTGTATTTTACAGTGGGTGTATCAAAGGTTATATTAGAGTGTGAGGAGGTGCATCAGATTTTCATGTGGATGATGTCATCAGTGATGTCATCAGAGATGTCATCAGTGATGTCATCAGTGATGTCACTGACCATGTCATGAACTAACTATAACGGCGGAATTTCTATGGTTTTGTACGAGTGAAATGTCCAACTAACTATAACGTCCCTGAAACCTATGGTTTTTTCAGTGAATTTCTAAGGTTTTTTAAATGCTAATTTCTAACTATAACGTGCCTGAAACCTATGGTTTTTTCAGTGAATTTCATATATATATATATATATATATATATATATATATATATAACGTCATTTCCATTTCAACCCCATATTTAGCCCTCCTATACCAAGGAGAGGACAGAAAAGCTTTCCTTTTGTTACTCGTAAATAAAAAAAACTTGATTTCTGGAGAACATACAGTGGAAAATACAGTGGAGAATCTAGATTTTGAATTTCTGCAATCATGAGAATCATTTTAAGGAAGTTAATGATGTCTACTCTGTATTTTGCATTACCTATAGAATGTAGAGGATTTTCACTTACCACCAAAGTCTAAAATGGGCCTTAGACCTTGAAAGGTCCCAGCATGGACTATAGAAAGTTTGAAAAGTAAGACAGAAATTCATGTAGTCTGCCAGGGACAAAAGAGCCTTTGCCCAGAGAGTACTATTGGCTGGTGTTATCTGTAAAATTGTTTCTTACTGTGTAAGGGCTATATTTTTGTTTGGGATTCCACCTCAGCCCTGAAGGTGCCAGAATCATCTGTCTTTTTGTTTTATTCTTAATTTCTGCTGTAGCTAAAAGGCCTACTCTTTGTTAAGGAATTCTCTGACCGAGCACTGCGATGACTGAATACACTTTTTTGAGCACAGAGTAGGTAAGCCCCAAACCTGTCAACTACTGGTGTAAGGTTTGACAACTACCACTGAGGAGTGAGTGAAGTGCAAGAAGGCTGAAACTAACTTATTCAGTGGGAATGTTGTAGTCCCTGTGGTCCTCAAACAAACACGCCCAATGACAGAATGGATAAAGACCAGAGTCCACAAACTGCTACAGAACACATAGAAATTGCTTCACATTATAGGAACAAATTCCTTAAGTAAATGACCTCTTTTAAGCTTCAATGACTCAGAAATGGCCTTCGTCGCCACTTCAAAGTAAAATGTAGTCTATTTGATTATCTCCATTGCAATACCATCAATACAAAGAAGCACAGAAGGTCTAGTAGGGTAGCTGCAGAGTCGCTAGAAGGCGGCCCTTCCTGAGATGCAAAGCTGAGGAAGCTTACAACAATGAGAGCCTTTGACCACTGATATCCTGTGACTTCACTTTACTGCTGATCTCAAAACGGTGGACTGCATACACCTCTTCAGCACTTGAACCTCACGGTAGCGAGGTTGAGCCTTTCCGTGGTATAGTCGGGAATGTAGGGAAGAAACTCAAAACTCAGTTAGACGGAACTTTTACTTAAGACGAAAAAATAGTTTAGTCCCAGGCCACAACTATGTATTACACATGAAATATAGAGGGCACAGTGAATAGCAGGTACAACACAAGGGGAGTCAGTACTACGATATAGTACTGGGTATGGTGGGCCAGAGAACTAATCCAGCCACACTAGGAATCTGTGCTGGACCTTGTGGCCTTCTGTTTGAATCCTGGCTGTTCCTCTCAGACTTTCATCCTTCTATGGTTAATACAATGAGTACCGTTGGGTTGGGTATAAATAACATCTGTTAGTCAGTGCCAAAGCTCCCAAGCGGGGAGCATGCGTTGTGCAAAATGTTATGGCTCTCCTAGGATTTTACGTGAAACACATCAACATTCAGGCTTCCTAGTCCTAGGCACATTAGCTATTAGGTGCATTAATGTTTTGGTGTTGTAACTGCAGCATATGCCTAAGACAACAGCAGCTTGAGCTGGGTCTATGAAAGCTGGAATACTCTCTTTATTAAAAACCACTGCCATTCTCCAGAGCTCCTTGCCCCTTAGTCCCATCACACTGTGAGTGTTACCGACTGTATTAGCGGGCATCCATCTTCAAATGTTTTTTAACCATTCAGATGGTTGCCAATGCATCAACAAGCATATGCATGCGAGGCGCACACTTTGAAATAATTATGGTTTAAAAAAATCCCTTGGCAGATGCTGCTGCTGCTGATGTGCATGGTGGACATGCTGAAAGCAGAAAAAAAAGTATTCAATGATGTGCATGCACAGACAGGCATCTAGGGGAAAAACCAGTCTCAGAGCCAATGGGTTTTACGATTGAAACCTATGGGCTTTGTCAATGCTTGTTTTATTATGGAAAGTATTAACTCCTAAAATTCCAGATATAGAGTTATGGTGGAAATGTCAAAATAATTAAACTTAAAACTTGGGATCTGTGGCACCAGGGGTAAAAGCACTTGTACATCCCATGACATTTATTCACCCACAGTATAAAGCAACATAGTGTCTAGGGAATACCCTTTTTTAGAATGAACTAAAAGTGGGTAGCCAAGTGGCACTCCAGTGGCTTCTGCATCAGAGTTCAGTAAATATAAACCTTCATGCCCAGTTCATAAGATGACTGCTGGTAGCAGACCATCCTCAGGTGCATAGCGCTTCCAGTTGTCCCATCCTATTCGACTTGTGCATTCAGTCTCCTCAGTCACTGTGAAAGATCCAGTCTTTATTGAAAAGCTCACAGGCGGGCGAGCATTCTCAGTGGCGGCAGCAAGGCTATGGAATACTTTCCCAACAGATCTTCATGAAGAGGCATAGTTATTGAAATGTGAGTGGTTTCTGAAAACATGGCTTTATCCACCACAGAGCCTGTTGTAAACACTATGGAGGCGTATTCTACAGCATCAAAAGCCTGTGGGTGAACAACACGCTTTCTAAATATAAAAAAAATCTTACATACAAACATTAACATACATAGATGAGGATGTACCAGCATTTTCTCTCTCCACTGATGTTCTTGTAGAAGGACCCATAGTTACCGGTACCTGCCTGCTGGGTGAGTTCCGCTCTACCCTAAAGTGTGATCTAATGTAATGTAAGGTGGATTTGTAGAGCGCCGATTGTCACCAGTGAGGGTATCCAGGCGCTGAGGGGGTCTGATTTGCCGGAGTAGCAGGAGGTTCCCTGCTGGCTTGCCTTCTCAATGCTGCCTATTGACTTATCAAAGCGCAGCCAGCACTAGGTCAAAAAGCTCGAAAACTTCCCTTTTTTTGTCCCTTCTTTGGAAAAGCTTCTGTGTCTCCTGGAAGGCGTTCTGTGTGCGGTGCTCCCTCTGCGTCAGGATCTGTTAGCTTTTCGCCTGCACCTATTGTTTGTTTTATTCTTTACTAAGCACTTGTATGACTCATAATATAGTTGCAGTTTAGTTTTAGTTTCACACTTACAATCATTTATTGTCAGCTGAAGCTTAAGCAATAAGGCCACTGGAGATGAACTTCAGAGAGAGTTTGTGAAGCCCCAGATGTGGGTTGGTGACACATCCTTGCACGAGTGACATGCTTCTCTCTGAGCTCGTGAAGTTCTGGAAATAATTCACCAGTAAACCTCTGGGGTCCCTATAATTAACAAGCATCTGCAATGCAATAGGTCTCGCATTCACTCGAGTTTGAGCTATTGCCATTGTAAACGACAATGCCTTTTATTTATGTTTTGGGTTTTAAAACATGAATAAAAGTCATTGTCATTTACAATACTAATAGCTTAAACTCTCGCAAATGCGAGACCTATTGCATTGCAATAAAGGGCCTCTCTCGACCGCTTGTTAGATTGTAAATATCAGAGGAAGAGACCGGCCTGCAACGTCTTCAAAGTAGTAATAAACAGTGCAGTGTAGAAGATGTGTAAGTGTTGTAAATTACAGAGACACAAAGTGTGAAGTGAGAGTTACATATGATCCGAGCTATAAACACTAACAAAGCGCTCCAACACCTTTCGCATTGTGATTATACTGTCGCGGCTCAGGAGGAAGAGCAGGAGGGGGGGGCTATATCCTGCCCTCTCCGTGATTTGAGTGTGCAGTGTGGCATTGTGTAATTTCATTGCTATCTTTGGCCTAATAAACACTCCAGCTGTAGTAGGGCCCTGGCTTCACCTCCTATTGCAGGGCGGGCTGTGCTTTATGGCGCGCATGGAGGGAGGGATGGTCTCAGCTGCAGCTCCGGCCTCGTACAGTGCCCCTGCTATTACTAGTGAGCGAGAGGCGCTGAGGTGATGGTGGTGGTATTGGTCGTGGTATTGGTCGTGGTGGTATTGGTGGTGGTGGTATTGGTGATGGTGGTACTGGTGATGGTGGTACTGGTGATGATGGTACTGGTAGTGGTGGTAGTGGTACTGGTGGTACTGGTAGTAGTGGTACTGGTGGTAGTGGTACTGGTGGTAGTGGTACTGGTGGTGGTGTATTGGTGGTGGTGTATTGGTGGTATTGGTGATATTGGTATTGGTGGTATTGGTGGTGGTACTGGTACTGGTGGTATTGGTGGTGGTACTGGTGATAGTGGTGGTATTGGTAGTGGTACTGGTGGTATTGGTGGTGGTACTGGTGGTATTGGTGGTTCTGGTACTGGTGGTACTGGTACTGGTGGTACTGGTAGTACTGGTACTGGTGGTGGTAGTGGTGGTGATACTGGTGGTACTAGTGGTGGTGGTAGTGGTGGCACTGGTATTGGTGGTGGTGGTAGTGGTGCTGGTGGTACTGGTGGTAGTGGTGGTGGTGGTACTGATAGTGGTGGTGGTACTGGTACTGGTAGTGGTGGTGGTACTGGTAGTGGTGGTGGTACTGGTGGTGGTGGTAGTGGTATTGGTGGTGATACTGGTACTGGTGGTATTGGTGGTGGTACTGGTGGTATTGGTGGTGGTACTGGTGGTGGTACTGGTGGTACTGGGGGTGGTGGTGGTACTGGTACTGGTGGTGGTACTGGTGGTGGTGGTGGTAATGGTACTGGTGGTGGTACAGGTGGTGGTGGTACTGGTGGTGGTACTGGTGGTAGTACTGGTCCTGGTGGTGGTGGTGGTGGTGGTACTGGTACTGGTGGTATTGGTGGTGGTGGTAGTGGTGGTATTGGTGGTGGTATTGGTGGTGGTACTGGTGGTATTGGTGGTGATACTGGTAGTATTGGTGGTGGTACTGGTGGTGGTCTCGTCTGAACAAAGGTGCGCGGCCGCTAATCAAGTGAAAGCGCAGAATGGGGCACTTTTACAAATAAAAGCATTTGTTTCTCAAGTCGACAAACAAATGCTTTTTTTTTATAAAAGCGCCCCATTCCGCGCTTTCATTTTAATAGCGGCTACGCACCTTTGTTTAGACAAGCCCAGTCTAAAGAAAGTAGCGTGCCACTATTAAAGATAAATGCAAAAACAACAACTGATGGACAGAATGCAGAACAATGTCATACATTCACCCCAGTACAGAGATCTGGGCCTAAATCCATCGTTTTTTTGCTCACCATGCCATTCCAGTTTGAACCCAGTTAAAGATAAAGCGCAGAATGGGGCGCTTGTTTAAAAAAAAAAAAGTAGTCCATGAATAACTACATAAAGGCCTACAGTGTAATGAAACTGTAGTTGGCCGGTGCTCCTGGCTTCCAAACGGAAGTGATGTGTCTGGAGCACCGGCCAACAAGGAGCCAGTAAACAAAAGCGATGGAGTTATGAACCAATAGCAGGCAGCAGCTGAAATTACACTCTGTAAAGTGTTTACAGGAGGTCTTGCAGACAGCGCATGTGGGCTGATGCTCGACCTAAAAATAAGATTATATTTAAGAGGACCACAGATTTTATTACTTAAACAGGCCCGCGGGTCACTTAGTTGGAGAAATGCCCCATTGTAAAACAAATTGCCTAACTAGAAAGAAAGAAAATGTTGTTTATATTTCAACTGTAAAATATGACTTAGGACTGCCAATTTTTTAATTTTCCTAACATTGGATTGGAGTTAGCGTCAACCATGACAGGATGCACAGTTGACCAATCACATCATTGTACACTCACTGCTCTATACATTGGTGAATATCTAGCGACAGGCACTAATTCATGCTTAGGAATAAAATGCTCAGCATAAAATAAGTGAAAGTGTACGCAAGAAAAACAGAAACGCAAATTCAATGGTCCAAAACACGAGTTTACAGAAACACTACTATGTATGGTGAAAAACAAGTGTGTGCACCAGGGTCGGACTGGGACAGAGAATAGGCCCGCGAACCAAAATAAGAATGGACCCCGTTACCTAAAAAATGACCCATGTTTTCAAATCGGGGCAGTTTTGAACTTGTATAGAAACTCTGTACAAGTGTTTTGCAATGTATGGAAGACTGCATGGATTTGAGCTTGCTGCAGACAATGTTTGTTTTAATATCAGGGAAATCAACAGAAAACAAGCATTGGCATAGCCAACAGGTCTCGCCTTTAGAAATTCAGCATATTATACAGAACACAGTAGGTTTTTTTTATGTGTGTTGGCGTTGTTTTTTGCTTTATGCTTCGAATGGCCAAATTCTAACTTGCACTGCCACTGAAACTGCAGATTAAGCTAAAAATATCATATTGATCTAGAAAACAACTACACTGTGATGGACGCTGGTTAACACAACCAGACATGAGACACGAAATATGGATAATGAGTGGTGTCAGTGGGGTCACACAGCCATATAAATAGCAAGGAAAGGCACATATATACAAGCCAAGTGCCGTAAAGCCTGCTTGTTACACAATGGCAGCAAGGCAAAGTAGGCCCTAACCTTTTGTGACAGTAAGACGTCAACAAAGTAGTGTGCGAGTGAGGGGGTAGCATAAAAGTTGCAGAAGGGCCAGAATGTATTCTGGAAAGAGAGACGTTATATCGTAATGATGCAAGTTGTAAGCTTTTGTCCTCAGAAACATAAGTAATGGTTTGTTGTCATAAAAAGTCACAAAGGCAGCCTTCCAACACAGCTTCTCTCACTTTAAATTCCCTTTTATAAAGTAACGCTGAGTAAACTGAACAGAGAGAGCAAGTTTACGAATAACAACTGCCGATGTTTTGTGGCTATACAAGGGACCGGTTGCTATTTACTTCAAGACAGTTTATTTCTGCTTAAGCGCCAGAGACACAAAAGTTACAGCAAATGTAGCTTGATATGTACATCAAATGGTTTGGGAGGTTGCCAACTCGGTTCCAGTCTCTGTGTGAAGTTTTAGAGCCGGTGATTTAGAGCAATTCATGCAAAGTTTACACAGCAACAAAACACACATTTGGAAGTGTGAGCAGCAATACAGATCTTTACAGCTAGTCGTAGGTATTGGCTTTCAAAACAGATGTGAGTGCATGGCAATGGTTTCCATGGCAAAGATAGTCTAAATGCATAAAAAAAAGAAAACATTTGCCCGTTAGTGCCATCTGATGCAAGTTTTTTCTCCAATGAACAACAGTAAATTAGCTGCAAGTAGTCTGGTAAGACAGGCGAGGGTTAAATAGTTTGTAGGGTACCTAAAAAGAGAATTTATTTAAAAGAAAAGGTCTCAACACTATGTAACGCACCATACGAACCTTGTCATTTTGTAAAGTTTAAATAAAAAATTATTTGTAGCGCTGCTCGGTTACGTATGTATGGTTACCATTTGGATGGATACTTTTTTTTAACCAAAAGACCAGGATTCTATGACATAATATTTATATTTTTTTATATGTCTTGATAATTTTTCTTTGCCTTTTTGGGTCCACAGTATTAGCTCCTGTCCACAAATACATGTTGTGTGCAAACTTGTTTGCACCGCCAATACAATGTTGCCCTTCATCTAAAACAGCTTAATTGGTCAGTGACGTAATGGAACTTGAGAGGGCCCCCCTGCAAAGTACATAAAGAGGGCCTCCAACGCTCCGGGCCCAGTCTAGAGTTCTCAGGCCAGGGACCAGCCAGTGCCGCAGGGGGAGCCCTGAGCTCATATCCCCCCCTCCCGGGGGCTGCAGGTGTTTTTGTTACGCCACTGTAATTGGTATGAAGCAATTAGACACCTACCGACTGGAAGCTGACTCAGCATATGACTCACATACCTCAGAATGTGATGTCAAATTGGAACTCCTACCAGCCGCACTCAGATCAGAATATCCAGAAGAGAAAGCTTTGAAAGAGGCACAAAGAAATTGCTGACATGAATGGCAACTATAATAGAAAAGTAAATAAAAACTTTTTTTTTTAAATGTAACTCTGAAATTTAAAAGCCAAAAGGTATTAAATTTGCAAGGGAAGAAAGTAAATTAATTCCTTTACATGAATAAAATACATGTACAGGGGGATTGAGGAAAGCGTTGTACATATTGCCACCTACTGGCTTGCAAAAAAAAAGTATACCTAGTAATAGCAAAGTACACCATAAATATGTTTGAGATGAAAAAAAGTGTTTTAAAAGCAGATAAAGTGCGGCGATCTTGAAGCGGGTACTGCGTTGAGGATGAATACAAAATATGACCACTCATGGGAAGTACTTGGTCCAATTTGAAACAAGCCGGCGCATGAAGTGAACATGAACACTTCTCATTACACGAGCAGACGCATACCAACAAAAAAAGAGTGCTCCTAAAGCATGGAGAATAAGAGCACAAGTAACAGAGGCAGTCTGTATAGGAGGTTACAAAACTGCAAATGGAGGGACAAGTAAGCCATTTCACCAATCAAAAGCCAGAATTTATGAAGGACAGTAAGAAGAGCCAATAGAAAAGATGGGAGGTCCTTAAAGTCCATATTCCAGGATCCAGCATGCTTAGCAGAGCATGTGCTGCTTAGGCTCGGCCTAAAAACTGGCCTTAGCAGACCGTAAAACAGGCTCACAGCCAAAGAAACGGCCCAAAATATTTGTGTACTGTTAGAAATGGGGTTTCTGGTTGGTTAGGGTGAGTACCTGAGCCAGGCAGAACCCCCCACTCTAGTTAGGGTGTTACACACCCAAGATAACCCTTACTCACCCCCTTGGTAGCCTAGCAGAGCAGTCAGGCTTATCCCAGCGGCAATGTGTACAGCGTTTGCGCAACACACACACACACACACAAGTGACACAACAAATACACCACAAAAGAGACTCCACACAGTAGGATATAAAATATCTCATATATTGTATGCAACACATAGACCACAATCACATAAATCCTAAATCACTTTCCAAGCTAGGCAATTGTCATAACATCACAGCTAGTGCAATAAAGAAAATACTTATAGGTTGCACACATCATGAAAGCAACATCACTGTACATAATAAGCAGATCCTGAAATGATACTCGTTATCCTGTCATTACAAGGCCTAAAACAACATAAATCGTAACCTCAGGGCATAAAATGCAGGTGAATGTAATAAATCACATGAATCCTCACGTGTCACCAGGTATCACCCTCAGTACTTGTTAACGCCATAACCACAGAAGCAATAATAATGACATTCAGGCCGGATTCCCTGTGCTCCTGCTAGCAGGGTTACAGCAATCCTTGTGAGTCTGGCTGCACAGAACAGATGGCTTGCTGTGCGCCTACACCAGGAATACGGTAATGTAAGGAGTTTTCCTAATATGTGGCAAGTTCCAATCAGGGCCTCCCTCGAAGACTCCTCTCGTAATGCCACCATCAAGAAACAAGGGCCCCCCAATGTATGTGTTCCCCCCTGATATGCACATCCCACGGGAGAAGGGGGAAAACAAATTGCAGGGCAAATGCAGGGAGACCTCGCCCGGTCCTCCCCACACTTACTTCACCACTGCAGCTGCCCACAATCGTGTGGTACAGCTGTCGAACACACACTCAGCCCCCTTCTAGGTAGGACTTCAGGGCAAGGGGGCACCCGCTTGTAGGCATTTGGCAACTTCGCTCCCAATACCAAAACCCAACTGCCTGCAGTCACACTGTGCAGCGACGGGACTCAGTCCCTTTCAGACTTAAGGCGGTCCACCGGGCATGGGGACCCTCCCGGCATCTAGACGAGGCAGCACCGAAATTCCTTCCTCAGAGTTGGGGGGTCGGTCCCTGGTGATCGGTCTCCCACGAGGTCGACCGGTCAGCCACGCTGCCACACTGTGCCTCTTGTTACCACAGCAATGGGCGGGGCTGTACTAGCATGGCCCTCCTCGGCGCTCGTGGGAAGGGTACTCCATTCAGGCAGCACATCATGGCTCTGACCAGCACAATAGGTGGACCTAAGGAGCACCCAACACGCTCTGGTCCTGTGAATAACACCAGCACATGGAGCAATGAACAGCGCTCCCACGCACTGTTAGCACAGAAGGGAGCAGACAGTCACGGCTCCCAGTTGCAAATCACACCAGCCAGCGGATCAGGCAGAAGGCCCACCGCTGCCCACGTCAAAGAAGCGCCCACCACACGCTACTACTTTGGCACCGGATGAGGCAGAAGTAACTTGAAGTGCTCATCATGCACTTCTTTCTTGGCATAGGTTAGGACTAACAAGGGCAAAATACCCAGGCTTCCAAATTACATGGGCCGGAGTGAAGCAGACAACCAGCCCCTGTAGAATAACTGGGGGGGACGAGAGCAGAGACAGTCAGCAAGCCGGCACACTGATTCTTTCAGCAAAGTGTCAGTCTCTCTCTAGCATGTCAGCACAACAAATCAAGTCAGTCCAATAGCGGTTCTTCCTAGCAGCACAGAAATCCTCTGGTGCAGCATGTAAAGCCAGCAGCATCTGTCTAGGAGTCCCATGTAGTGTCTAAAAAACATGGGGTCAGAGTCCCTGTACTTATGCTCACAAAGTCTTTGTTCTGGAGGTAACTTCAAACAACTTTAGAAGTGCACAACACCCCCATTCAATCCCCAGCCCTGGCTCCTGACACACGACAAGGGGGCGGAGACAGCCTTATGAAAGGCAGGCACAGCCCTATTCAGGTGTACGTGACAACTCCTCCCACCACTCTAGCCCAGGAAGACTCATCAGGTTATGCGGGGAACACCTCAGCTCCCTTTGTGACTGTCTAGAGTGAATGCACAAAACAGGCCCCTGTCAGTCTAAACCAGACGTTGATTAGAGTCAGGCTGCAAAGCATAGAGTCATAAGCACACAGAAATGCCCACTTCTGAAAGTGGCATTTCTAAAATAGTAATAAAAAATCCACTTTCACCAATAAGCAGGATGTCTCACCACCATACCAAACATGGCAACGCTACCCCTTTGATATAAGAAATGACCACTGAAACAGATATCAGGGAATTCCCAATGAAAGCCAATGGGAGGAGCAGTCTGTCACTACCAGGAGATGTCTCACAACAAAGGCACATGCCCTACCTTTTACTTTCACTGCATCGGGCTACCTAGGGCCTACCTTAGGGGTGACCTATATGTAGTAAAAGGGGAGGTTCAGACTTGGCTAGCACTATAAATGCCACGTCACTGCAGCAGTAAACTGCGAGGGGCTCGGCAAAGGCCTGAGACAGGTTTGAAAGGCTACTTCTGTGGGTGGTGCAAGCAGCGCTGCAGGCCCACTACTAGCATTTAATTTGTTGGTATATGGGACACCACTGTACAAGGGACTTACAGGTACATTAAATATGCCAAACAGGTGTATACCAATCTTACCAAGTTTACAGGAGAGAGCACATGATGCACTTTAGCACTGATCAGCAGTGGTAAAATGCCCACAGTCATATAACCAACAAAAACAGGTCAGAAAAAATACAGGAGGAAGGCAAAATGTTTTGGGATAACCCTGCAAAAAGGGCCAGGTCTAACATGTACACAACAACCCAAGCATGTTTACAGAAATACAATAAAGTGCACAGGAAAACACAAACATGGGGGTTGGTGTGGGCAGTGTGTATGTGTTTGCGTGTGTGCGTGGGTCTGTGTGTAAATAAATAGGCGTCTATGCAATAGCATGTCTAAAACAATAGATGTTAAACTGGTGTGTTTGTGTGCAGGAGCGGGAATCTGTGTACAGAATCAATCGCACATCTGTTCAAAATTATTGTAAGCACTGTAGCACAAGTGTGTGCGCAAATAATGGTGTATAAAAACAAATGTGTCTACCACCCCCCCGAGCGAGTGTGTGGGGGTGTGCGTGTACACAAACGCAGGGGTGTGTGCAGAACACTCGCTACAATAAATGAGTAGCATAAGTGTGTATACAGTAACACAAGCATGTGCAGTGACACACGTATGTGCGGGTACACAAGACTATGTATAGTAAAACATAGTGTAAACAATACAGCAACAAAACAGTGCTGTCATAATCAGGAACACATGAACAGCTGCCCTCCCCCTCCCCTATACTGCAGCGAACTCTAAACAAGCGCTAAGAATGACAACAGGCTACGGGGATGCTGCCTGCAAGATAGATAGACACGTCCTGTTTCACTGGTGCCAAACAACAACAACAAAGATGTACAATTCAACCGACGCTTTGAAAACAGAGCTTAACAGAACTTTAAGATGCAACTATTTAGAAAAGGAAACCGTGGCAGTTCATTTTCTACACAGCAGCACTTTTTATATTAATTGTACGCGGGGTGGTTCTGCTGCGGACATACCTGCAGTCTGTGCAGTCGGGGCTGTTGTGTAGAGGTTTGTGTGAGTTGCGCCTGCCTGCCTGCTGAGTGTTGTCCCCCTATTGCCATCCCCCAGACCCTGAGTGATTCACAACACTGGAACGAAACTGAAAGTGTCTGCGAACTCTTGGAAATCAGCTGATCCGAGCATTTATTATAAATGAAAAAGCAGCGCTGCTCCACCGGGAGCCCCCCTCGGGAAACGTCATCCTCGCTTCCTGTGCTCTTCATTTTCTTTTAGCATTTTTGTTTTGATTATGGTAAGCATTTGCTTACTTCTTTTGCTCTGAAGATCGCAAAGTTATGGAGGAAACAAACTAAAGAGACACCCTCATTGCTACAAACCACAAGTACGACATCTATCTTCAATTAAATATTTTCAGTTTATCAAATTCCTCGAAGGTTCAATGTTTCTAGGTAGTCCCTTCACAATTGTCTCACGTGCAGCACAGAGCCAGCCTTTGCTGCCCTGTTCAGCGCTGTTTACGTAAAATCAACCACGGCCTGTGTTGTCGGCGAAAAAGTCAGTATTCACGAAACGGACATAGGATATATTGGGTAATTCATACAGGCCACGAGGGAAGCACTGTTACTCACAACGCACGTCACAAGGAGGAAAGAAACATCTCTGAACACAGCTGGGGCGGATATGCCCACGCGGCAATGCGCATGGGCAAAGGGTAGAAATTCGGGCCCCTCCCCCTCGGTTCTCTCTGGACCTACGCCACTCTCGAATGCCATTGGCTGAGGACATCATCTTACTACTCTGGGTTCTTTCTCAGCGCTCTCTCAGCTGGCAGAAAAGTGTCTCAACTCTGCCACGGCAGGAACAGAGTACCGGGAGCAGGGATCTCAGCGGCAGCCTAGAAGGAGCTGTAAGTTGCAATTTTATTTAAAGGTGACAGAGTCACCTTTAAATAAAGCTACTACTACTACCTACTACTCTCTGTACCTCAATTCCTGTGCAAGGGAGAAAGTCTCTAAGTGTGCATTCTCCATCACCTGTTCAATTACCAGCCACAGATGTTCAGGACTCTGAGGAGCAGTTAGATACTGAGAGTTCACGAGTAACCAATACCTCTTTCTTTGGATCTAATGCACCCATAGAAACTGTGGTGTCTGTTCCAAATGTATTTGAGGGCACATGTACCAGTTCTGGCAGAGTTTCACGCATACCCTCCAAGTATAAGGAATATGTTATGTTTTAAACTTACCTGTCAATTGTTACTGTTTGGGAAAGGGAGATGTTGTACCACTATGTGTTATATAAAGTTATTCAATCACACTTGTTAGCACCACGCAACGTTTGCACTTGCTGGTTCCATTGTGACGTGCAATGGAACCCACTGAATGTATAAAGGTGACGTCATGGAATGCCTAAGATGAGGTTAAACGTGCCATTGTTAATGCCCCTACTCTACACCCGTTTGACTCTGAAGGCACCAATATTGTTACTGTGGATGCAAGTGCCGTGGGTATAGGAGCTATATTCACACAAAAAGTTAAGAATTCCATTCACACTGTGGCTTTCATTTCCAGGAGGTTGCATGATTCTGAGAAGCACTACAGCACGATAGAGAGGGAGACTTTGGCCTGTGTGTGGGCAGTTGAGAAACTGAAAATGTACTTGTGGGGTAATCAATTTGAATTGATCACTGATCACAAGCCTCTGACTTATATGGTAGACGGCTGTGGCAGAGGTAACGGTAAGGCCACTGACAGATTAGTTAGACTTATTGCAAGACTCCAAGAGTACAATTTTACCATAAAGCATATAGCAGGCAAAGATAATATTCGTGCAGACTTTTTGTCTAGGTTACCTGTTATGTCTTCAGAGCCACAGCTGGAAGAAGACACAGAGTGTGTAGTTGCCGCAGTTGAGTTTGTGACAAACACTGAACAAACTTGTAATGATTCTGAGTGGTTAGAACTTGTCAACAAGGATACTGTATTGAATAAAGTTAAAGAATTTATGGTAGGAAGATGGCCACCAATAAGAAACTTGACCTCTGAGTTGAAAACATTTTGCCAGGTCAAAGATGAGCTCAGTCTCGGAAATATTTTTCTCTTTCGGGGCGATATGTTGATTCCTCCATCCATGTTGAGAAAAAGGTTAATTGAGATAGCACATAGAAGCCATCCTGGGTCTACCATGACGAAAAAGATGTTAAAAATGTACTGTTGGTGGCCAGGAATGGATACTGATGTAGACTTGTTTGTAGATGCTTGTGTAGTATGTTTGAAATCCGATAAACATTGGAAACCCAGGGTAAACGAGATGCAGATTGTATCCATTCCTAACAAGTCTTGGAACAAAATTGCTATCGATTTTGCCGGTCCATTTAACTTGCTGGAAATTGATTGTAGATTTTTGATAGTGATTACTGACTATTACAGCAAGTGGATTTATTTTGACTTTGTTACGACCATCGACACCAGTACAGTTATATCATTTTTAGAAGGACGCTTTGCTGTTGAAGGACTTCCTTGTACTTTGGTATCCGACAACGGAAAGCAACTAACATCGGAAAAAATGGTTTCATTTCTAAAGAGCAATGGCATTGTTCAAGAAAAAACTCCCTTCTATTCTCCTAAATCAAATGGACAATTTGAGAGGATCAACAGATTTTTGAAAGAAGGCATTCAACTTGCCATTGCATCCAAACTTCCTGTTAAAGAATTCTTACAGGAGAAAGTAAACATGTACAATTTTACTACAAATAGTGTTACCGGCCATTCTCCTTTTTTCCTTATGAGAGGCAGATCGTGTAAGACAAAGCTTACTCCTAATCTTGCTTGCTGTGAGAGAAATCAATCCGGTGTGGTAGAGGTTAACGATGAATCCTTGAAGGTACAGGCTAGAATTCAAGAACATCAGCTCAAATCCAAAGCCTACCATGACAAAATCCATAGAGCATTGAGCAAAGACATATCAAAAGGTGACTGGGTCATTGTAAAAAAAAAAAACAGTTAAAGTTCAAAAGGGTGAATCAAGGTACAGAAACCCCTCAGAAGTAATCGAATCCACACATAGCTCCGTTCTTGTGGACAAGTTAGGATGGAGATGTAAAAGTGATGTGGTCAAACTCAAACCCGGTCAAAGAGAACTTATTGCAGATTCCATGAGTACCACTTTAGAATCTGAAAGTGATTATTTGTGGATGTCTTTTGACTCGTATGAGCAGGTTAGCAGAGGTTCAAGAAACCAAATGGTATGCTGTTCCTAATGAACACTGTTGGTTGATGTCCAAGTAGTGATATATGATTGTTAAATCACGACAGGCAGGAGAAAATATCCTCCTTTCGGAAAAAGACCCTCACACACCCAAGTCACAGGATGTATTGCCTCATCATCGGGTCTGCTCCTTATCGGGTCGGCGCTGCAATACCCGATCGGCGCCCGAATCGGGGCCTTTTAACGGAGATCTTTATTCCTGTTGCCGTAAAATGTAGTGTGTGTAAGGGCTTTGTGAAAAGTGTAGATGTGGAAGGTGCAGAGGTGAAATTAAAAGTAAGAGGAAGCAGTCCACTCAGAATTATTTTAATGAACGTGGTTGCTCTCTTAATTAAAAACGTGATTAGTGCGCACCCCTCTTATAAGGTATTGGGGATGTGCGCCAAAGAGATCAACATGTTTCTTGCCATTAATTCAATTAGAAGGCAATTCCTCAGGATCAATTTAAAATCTAACTACACTTTTTGGTGGTGGATCCCAATAGTAAAATAAGTGTCCACTCATACAGCACCCTAAAAAGTGGTACCTGTTGAATTAGAGCATCAACCCTAATTAGGTCAAATTGCTGCTTCATCGTGTACCGGCAGAGTTTAAAACACTGAATAGTGCAGTGCCAATTGCAGTCCACAGCTACTGGCGGGTCAACACCTACCCACAGTCTGCCGGTCCCGGGTTAGCAGAGGAACACCTACTACTCTCTGTGCCTCAATTCCTGTGCAAGGGAGAAAGTCTCTAAGTGTGCATTCTCCATCACCTGTTCAATTACCAGCCACAGATGTTCAGGACTCTGAGGAGCAGTTAGATACTGAAAGTTCACAAGTAACCAATACCTCTTTCTTTGGATCTAATGCACCCATAGAATCTGTGGTGTCTGTTCCAAATGTATTTGAGGGCACATGTACCAGTTCTGGCAGAGTTTCATGCATACCCTCCAAGTATAAGGAATATGTTATGTTTTAAACTTACCTGTTAATTGTTACTGTTTGGGAAAGGGAGATGTTGTACCACTATGTGTTATATAAAGTTATTCAATCACACTTGTTAGCACCACGCAACGTTTGCACTTGCTGGTTCCATTGTGACGTGCAATGGAACCCACTGAATGTATAAAGGTGACGTCATGGAATGCCTAAGATTCTTTCCCTGTCAGCTGCTCACCTGACAGCCGCGCTCCTTGCCGACTGCTTGTGGGCCTTTTGGTAATTAAATAAATAAGCTTTAAACTTTACTTAAACCTTCAGAGCTTTATTTATTACCCTCCGATACTTCACACTGTGTGATCCTGACCAATTAATTTTTTCATGTGCGTAAGATTCAATACTGGAAGAAAATTGGAGTGCTTAGAAAATGGTTCTGTATGAAGCGCTATAAGAATTAGTGGACTTTTTCATTTACATTAATTGTTAGCAGTCATAGCGTCATGCGATTTTTATCCGGCCTGGTTTACCGGTGGAAAAATCTAGTCAAGTTTTTAAATACCTGGAGAAAATGCGTGGATACAAATCTAGGAATTTGTTGTATCTTACCAGACATAGCCGAGTTGTATTTTAAGTATTTCTTTATTAGGATCAAGTTGCAGGATGGAAATAAAGCACATCAGTTCTTCAGCCTGGTGATCCTTATGGTACAGCCCCACCAGGAGCAGCCTGCCTGCTGCTCAGCCCATCTTCCAACTGTCACACCTCATCCACACAGGCACCCAAGCATTCCAAGCATCACAGTCACACCAACATTCCATTCTCAATACTTACACTGGCTGAGCAGCAGGGAGATAGGTAACCTGGGATACATATGATTAAATAAGCAGGATATAACATATACCCCTCCTTTTAAATGAAAAATGAAAAGAACAATACAACATGGGAGAAACTATAAACAAGAATGAACAAAAGCAGGAAGTAGTTCAAAACTCAAGGATGCAAATCAAAAAACAACATCACGAGAGAATCTGAACACTTAGGTAACCTGAAAGGAGGGGTAAATAAATTGACGAGCAATATAAAATACATTGCTTATACAAGCAATATAACCCATCCTCCCCAATAAAACAATTTAGAGTAAAAGTTGTTCCTCCGTAGTTACTAGAGGACGCTGAGTATAAGGAACATGATGTACACTCAGAAAATGGGACAAAGAAACCCATAGTGACACCCCTCATGTAAAGGGTAAAACACTTGGGACTGTAACCCAAAAAGTCATCCCTCCTGTAAGGGTTTTTGACATAAACCATGTAAACGGGACTAACACCCATAACCTACCCCTGACGTAAGGGTGAGAAACCAATGTATACGTGTAGCACCTGGTGACTTACACACCATATAGACAAGACGTGTAGCGCATGGCGACTTACACACCGAACAGACAAGACGTGTAGCGCATGGCGACTTACACACGAACCGACAAGGCGTGTAGTGCATGGCAACTTACACACAGTTAACAGAACCCACAATTAAAGAAGAGTAACTAAGAAACAGAGAGGTGGGAAACCACCCACCAAGAGACAAAAACCTCCCTCATATAAGGGAGTGTGTAGTGTAAAAATGGAACCAAACTCCATACCTATCCCTCATGTAAGGGAGTGTAAGAACAAACCAAGAGATGTGTGTGACCACCACCCACTAAAAGACTAGGACCTCCCATATGTAAGGGTACCTAAGCTAATCTAACTATATGGGAAACACAAAGCCAATAAAACAATCCCATGTAGGAAATGTGACATACAAAGAAACCATGTAGCACCATAAATGATGTAAAATGTAAAGTTAACTACCTAGCTGGCATTTTGAACATAAAGCCGTAAAAATGCAGCTGAACCACCAATACACAAAGTGTGGCCTTACTACATGTTTGACCTAAACATTTGACCCACTTAATACTATGCACTAGTGTGCCAACAATAGACCAGTAAAAGACATATAAACACAATAAAATGAAGACAAGTTAACAAGTAATGTTGAACCAAAGGTGCCAACAACAGTAACCAAAACATTTTTTTGTGGGCGAAAAATCATTTTAGTAGGAATGTGAGAGAATGTCCAGTCAATTACAATCCACAAACTGCAGCTTCTCTTTAAGCACGAAGATCACATTGACAACACAGGAACAGTCTTACCGGAGACCTAAAAACGAATGTCATACCCACAGCAGCTGAAAATCATGGAAAACGCCGAATACAACACTTCTCACGAGTGTGAAGATCCTTGTAGAAACGCCCCAAAACTTTGCCAGAACATCCTGTGAACACCATGTAACACTGGCAAAAACTGGATATTGAGGCAGTGCATGCTGGAGAAATGGGCGCACCAATAGAACCTATTCTTGGAGGAGCTCTGACAAAAATGCAACAGTGTGAAAGCCGGAACATCACCCAAAATGGCGGCACTCTGACGACGCTGCGCCGGATGGCTCAAGGCACGTCCGTGCAGCAGAGCAATTGTAATCAGCTTTATCTTCTGCCTAGCAACAGTGTCCTCACATATTCACGCGATCCTGTGATGCAGGAAAACCTGCACGCGCTCCGGATAGATCGTGACACCATTTTGAATCTGAAGACAGAGGTTAAACTGCCAATGTAACCTCACCACAGAAGTACCCAAAATGAAACCTGTAAGAAGGCTGTACTTCATTACTTCAGTTAGCCTACATAGCAAAAAGTCACTGAAAAGTTCGAAGCGCAAAAGTCCCACACATGACGTCAGTTAGATGGCAGATTTTCCATTGTAGTGCAATGTGTTTAAATGTAGGTTTTACTGTAATGTCCACAACGCCAAAGTCTCGCTCATGCCGCAGGCACCGTGACCAAACTCCAGCAGTGAAAACACACGTAGATACATACCAGAGAAGAGTTCTGCTCTCGCAGGGAAGAGCAATGGCACAGTGTGCTGAGATATCCCAGATAACCAAAGCACACGCATAGATAAAAAATGAACAAACCATTGGTTTCCATTACATTCGACACTTGTAAATTGCAGCTCAAATTTTAATCAAGCAAAACCTTCTTAGAAAGCCTTTGGAGAACGATGTGGCTGGAACACACTGGAGTGTAATAGATAGGAGTACGCCTTGGATAGGATAGTCAGCTGTTTAACACTGGGTGCTTGTAACAATCACAAAACCAGTTGATCCACACAGATGTAGAAAGTAACCAAGTTAAGATGTGGAAGTAGTGAAGCTCACACCACTTGCATCAATGTCATCTTTAGCAGACCAATGAAGCCTATCCAGGCTGGGGCTGTCCGCTGACAAGGACACTGGTGGGGCTGGCACGCTTGGAGCTTCATTGCTGACGCTTTAATTATAGTTTCTGTAGTTTTCTTTGGGTTCTTCATGCCCATACCATAGACAGGTCTTTAAAATCCAGTAGTACGCTTGAGTCCAGGTCCAGGTCTTCGCCAAAATATGTTGTATCTTACCAGACGTAGCCGAGTTGTATTTTAAGTATTTCTTTATTAGGATCAAGTTGCAAGATGGAAATAAAGTACATAAGTTCTTCATCCTGGTGATCCTTATGGTACAGCCCCACCAGGAGCAGCCTGCCTGCTGCTCAGCCCATCTTCCAACTGTCACACCTCATCCACACAGGCACCCAAGCATTCCAAGTGATCCAGCGCTAATAATAAAAATCCTTCTCCTATATAACTCGGTCATCCAGGTACAACTATCTCTCCAATACACAGACTATATCCATATGACGGTGGGGCCCATTGACACCGCATATACATTCACTTACTCATTTATTCCCTGGATTACCTCCGTCCTTAACCTAGGAGAAAAACAGCAGTAAAACGATTCGCTGGAAGGAGACGGGATACCTCTTTTAACACGACATAATGTTTCTCATTGCTTTTAAGGTATTCCGCTCATTGGTCGATGGACCAACTAGTAGGAATCAGTTGATGGTGATTAAGACCAGCTCAATCACAATAAACTCTTAACATTTTACCTTAATTATTGAGCTAAAGAATCACTGAGTCATTTGTTAAAAGATAATAAAGTTTATATAAAGTTTTAGAAACAATGCATAAGTTTAAGTTTATCACTCAGATTATTACATTTATCATTTTTATAAGAATAAATTGAAATTACAATGCATACCTATTTGATGGAAGATAAAGTTTGTTACAGCAAGAACTTAAAAGGATCTATCTATCTGTCTTGGAAAAATCTAATAGCTCTAAATGAAAAATCTATCATGAATAAAAAGGTTCTTAAAAAGCAGCATCTTATACCTAGGGAAAATAGCAGCAGCAGCTTCGATCATCCGCAACAGCAGCTCAGCACCCGCAACTCATCTATCAGCAATCTCAGCTCTCTCCTCTCCTAACAGTACGCTCGCTCATCATCAATAATAATAACTAACAGCAACCAACCCCTCCCGGAGTAGGTCTTCTTATACCCTAATTCTCGCTTACTAAATAAAATGTTGCCTCTTTATGGCGTGATTCTCTCTCATTGGTTCATTCAAGTCCATATACATTTTTATCAAACTTCCTTGTCTTAACCAGTTCTTTGTGGAATGTTCATGCTTGCATCGTTTCCCACAGTTCATGACATTACTCATCAGTTTCGATCAGTCCAATTTGTATCAATTTCTGTTACTTCTTAGATTCAATAGTTCCGTTTGTCCATTTATTCATTTTGACTTCTCACGCTTCTTGTTGATCATCTTGGCACACATTTGCTCTGTAAGGTCACAATAGCCTTGACCATACTTCCATCCTAGGCTATCAGCACGAACACGTGGTCATTCTTTTCACAGCCTTTCTCCTTTTTCCCCACGGCTTCTTGCACATGCGTACTCTAGCTTATGGCGGCCATTTTATATCGCTGCTCAACAGGCCTAAGCGCACTATTTTCAAAGATAAACAAAATATTGTTAAAATAAAGAATATAAACCTTTTCGTTTCCCTCCCGTCTTTCTACGTACCCCAATTAGGTATTACCTAGCAAAAAGCAACATATAAAGCCGTCCCTTACTTACCATCGCTTTATTTTGCCACCACACGTTTTGTTTTCAAAGCACAAATCATGCGTTTATTATTTTATTAGTACGCAAATATTAGATTATGTTAGACACGTCAACAATTATAAGTAGATTAATTTTGCACACAAAATAGCGTATTACCTTTAACCCTTCACATGTAACATACATTGTTGGTTATTTTACTTAAACGAACATGTTTATTAATTAATTTACGTAAATTATTAGGAGTTTAAAATTTTTCATTTATCCTGCTCCATCAACTCCCCCCTTTGGTGATTTTTTTAATATCACCACAAAACCCAAGTTATACAATTCTCTCAGACAGCATATTTCTTTTATCCGTTTGCTTTTGTTAGTTTACACAACTGTATCCCTTTCAACTTGTCTCTTGGTCTTCTTGTACATGTTCTCTTTTATCTCTTCTAGCTCTATTTCACCCATTTCTCTCTCTCTCTCCTTGTTTATCATGTTTTCTTTTTCTATTTTATTCTGTCTTCTTCTTTTCTTTATACATGTAATTACAAGCTTCAGCACTAAAATTATTATTATTATCATGGTTGCTATTATTATAACTTTCCCTATTATTAATCCACTCATTCTTGTTAACCAATTTATTACTGAAGAAAACCCTTTACCAAGTTTTCCAAATGCACTTTCAACCTTCCAGTGGAACAAGTTCTTTGTGCAAACTTGTAATATTTTTTATATACTTTTGTATATTTTCACTTTTATCTGGAATGTAAGTGCAACAATGTTGGACTTTCAGCATTCCACAGACTTCACCCTCTTTGCCAAAAGAATGTCAAGGGCAAGTCGATTTTGCATCACCATAGCTCTCATGGCAACCATCTCGGTATTTACCATCAAGAACCCTCCAGCAGTATCTGTAGATAAACGATCTACCACTGTGGATAATTTCCGAATTTTAAATGCATTCAAAGATATTCCCACTGCTGGTATCAATGCACCAAAAATATCACCTACTATTTCTGAAAAACTTCCCCTTTTTCTACGTGTAAAGGTATTTATCATTTTGTGTGTTCCTTTCTCTTTTCTATCCATATGAAAATCTTTGGAAAAACCAGGCCTAAATAACATGACCCATACCAATGGTCCGGCAACCTGTAATAAGCCCTATTACCGCAAATATAATAGATCCCTGGAAATATTGGATCTTTTCCCCTTTGAATCCCCATCCGCCTAAAATTTGATAATTGTCATGGCAAATACTGGAACCCACAAAATAATTGTCATATCTTGTTTTATTTCTTCTAATGCACAACCTTCCCTGTTTGGGCCAATCCAGAGTCTTAGCTGCATTTGTCTTTTTCTTGTCATGATTGTCTTCCTCAAACGCCCAAAGAGGTGTTTTTGTCTCTTCTATCACTTTTCTTTGAAATTTCACTCTTCTTTCTTCAACCATATCTAAAAATACTTTTTCTTCCTTCTTTAACTCACAGGTAAGGTTGTATTTAACTATATTATCCAATGTTAACATCTTATCTTCTATAAAATATTCACCAAACGTTTTTCCCTCTTTTATTTTGTTTAGCTCGGGAACTACAGAAACTTTCGCAAAAATCTTATCTATGTCAGTGTACATAGCAATCTCTTACATCCATTGTTTCTACATACTCATATAATAATTTAGTAAAAACATTCTTAGAAAAATCTGTTATTGATTTGTCTTTATGTAATTCTGCACTACTTTTTAATATAACTGGTTCTTGATTGTTAGCTCCTTTTTCCTTCTCTGTGTTATTAGAAGTTTCTACTACAGCTAAACTAATTGGAATAGTGATTGCTAAAACCACCCATACTGTCATTAATAATCCTGTACAAAAGAAACACATCTTACACCATCTACTTAAAAACTCACATTTACATTTTCTATCTCTAGTATCCTCCATTTTGTTTTATAACCTTATTTATTTATTTTCAAGAAAATTGTGTCACTACACCTCAGAAATGACTTCTTAGCCACTCTGCACTCCAATGTTTTTGTTTTTGCTTGGTACTTTCTTTTAATTCTTTTTCAGAATTCCTTCTTTGTCAAATCCAGTATTTTGTCAAGTCCGGTAGAAATTTGTTTTAAATTTCTTCAAGTTTGTTGCACTTCACCTTCACCCAGTAGGTTTCTTTGTTCTGGGTTCTCGTGAGTGTTCTTTTCTTCTTTGATATCAGTCAAAGCAAGATACAACAATTCAGGCGATCTATACTTCGTATTTACCTTCTTTACTCTTTTCGTTTTCTGCAAGTGTTTTCCACCTTGTTTTTCTTGCTCTTTCTGACTTTTTATTTCATTTACTTGTTCAGCACTTTTTCCATCTAACCTTATGATTCTGTATCTTAATTTTCTTACTTCGTTGGGCCAATTGTCTCCTTTTCTTGACCTTTTTGCCTCACTTCCTTTTTCCTCTCTTTCTGTTTTCCAATTCCTTTTTCTTGACTCTAGTTTTTGGTTTCTTTCTTCTCCACTTTCTTCAGACTCTGTTTCAATTTTCTCTTTATTGTCTCTTATTTTGAATCTTATAATTTCATTTTCTTCCTCTACTTGTGGTTCTTTTCTTATCTTCCTTCGTTCACCTACTTCTGTCCCTCCTCGAGGTTCTTCCGAATTTGTGTCAATCTCTCTATCTGCTTCTAAATTTCCCTGTTCTTTTGTTTGACTATCTGTCCCTATTGCTCCTCGGGGATCTTCCGATTTTTCTAACTTTCTGTTTGAAACTCTCCCTTCTTCATCTATTAATATTATCTCCAAAGGATTTTTACCACAACTTGTACTTGGTTTCTCACTGTTACTATCTTCTTGCTCAGTTTCTTCTCTTATGCTTTCAAATTTCCAATTTCTTTTCAGAATTTCCTCACAATCCGAATGATCTGTATCAGATTCTGAACTGGTATCTGATATTTCCAGATGTCGACTCACATGTCGATCTTCAGGTTCTGGAACTTCAGCTATTTCCTCTACTTCTTCTGTCGTTGCACTTGTAGTTGGGTCTTCCAGATGTCGACTTACAGGTCGATCTTCAGATTCTGGCACCCTATTCGGTTCTTCTTCCGTTTCTGATGCTGAACTGTTATCCAACACTTCCAGATGTCGACTCACATGTCGATCTTCAGGTTCTGAAACTCTGATGGTGTGACTGGCATGCACCCAGTGTTTCACTCCTGCACATTTGACTGCAGTGGTTGTCACCAGGATCACTTGTCGTGGTTCGTCCCAACGAGGAACCAAACAGTTTCTTCTCCTGTGGACTTTTATGCGGACCCAATCTCCTGGATTCAAGTCGTGAGCTGGTTTTCTTTCAAGAGTAGTAGCATCCGGTCCAACCTGATGAAACACAGAACGCACCACATCAGCCAATCCTTTGCAATAATCCAGCACTAGATCATCAGTTATAGTCAGTAGTTTGTTGACAGGTACTTGTGCTTGTCTCATTGCTCGTCCCATAATTTTCTCATGGGGACTGAGTCCAGTTTTCCTTTCCGGAATACTTCTGATTGTCATTAAAACTAATGGCAAGGCATCTGGCCATTTGAGTCCTGTAGCTTGACACATTTTTCCTAACCTGTTCTTAATTGTTCCATTCACTTGCTCTACTATTCCAGAAGCCTCTGGTCTGTATGCACAATGCAGTTTCTGTTTAATACTAAGTGCTTCACAAATCAGTTTAACTAATTCATTTTGGAAATGTGTTCCTCTATCTGTTTCAATCGTGACTGGAAAACCATACCTCGGAATGAATTCTCGCAGCATAAGTTTTGCTACCGTGATTCCATCATTCCTTCTGGTCGGGTATGCTTCCACCCAACGGGAAAACAAACAGACGACTACGAGGACATACCTTAGTCTGTTGCTCGGGGGCATTTCTATAAAGTCCATTTGCATTCTAGTGAACGGACCTCCTTCTCGTCCTATTGTTCCTAGACTCACTACTGTCTTCCTTCCTGGATTTAATTGTTGACAAATAAGACATCTTTGACAAAGACTCTCAGCTATGGCTCTGAATTTTGGATTATACCATGTTTGTCTAAAAGTCTGATCATTGAATCTCTCCCAATATGGGCTTGCCCATGGTACATCCGTGCCATGTCAGAAATCATGCTATCAGGCATAACTGGTCTTTCATCTCTGTAAACCCAAACATCATTTTCCTCATGTTTTCTACATCCTGCTTTTATCCATGTATCTTTTTCCTCATCATCTGCTGCTTCCTGTAACTGTCTCACCTCATCCCATGTCTCAACAGGGTTAGTAAAAAGCAAAGGACAAGAAATATGCTCTCTTTCTCGGCTCTTGTTCAAAGAGACCACATTCTTTGCACAGTACTGTGCAATCTCGTCAGCATACTTATTGCCGACAGTTATGTAGTCTTCCCCATTTTTATGTGCATTACACTTTACAACAGCAATCTGTTTAGGCAGCTGTATCGCCTCAAGCAACTTTTTCACAAAATCTCCATTTCTAATTGGCGTTCCTGCAGACGTCAAGAAACCTCTTTGTGACCAAATCTGACCAAAATCATGCACCACTCCAAAACCGTATTGGCTATCTGTCACAATCGTAACCCGTACATTTCTTCCCAACTTGCAGGCTTGAATCAGAGCTATCAGTTCTGCAACTTGGGCAGACCGTATCCCTTTCAGACAAGATGCTTCCATTACAGTTGCTACTGTGCAAACTGCATATGCTGCACTTAGAACTCCATCATTCGTTCTCAAACATGAGCCATCCACGAACAGAATATAATCTGATTCCTTTAAGGGCTCATCTCGTATGTCTGATCTCGGTTTTGTACAATATTCAAGCACATTCAGACAATCGTGATCTACTTCATCCATTTCAATCACACTCTCTTCATCTGGCAATGATGTCGAAGGATTCACATTCATACATCTGTCAATGGTCACATTATCTGCACTCAAAATTACTTTTTCATACCTAGTCAGCCGACTATGTGTCATGTATTGGGTTTTCGTTCTGGTCAAAAGAATTTCCACAGAATGGGGAACATATACTCTCAGTGGATATCCCATCACTATGCCTTCACTCTGTTCCAGACTCACACAAGTAGCAGCAACTGCTTTCAAACATCCAGGCAGCGCTTTTGCTACAGGGTCTAAAACAGCTGAAAAATATGCAATGGGTCTTTTCATGGTTCCATGTCTCTGTACCAAGACTGAAAATGCACATCCATCTCTTTCACTGCAATACAACTCAAAGTCCTTCTCATAGTCAGGCATTCCCAATGCTGGAGCTTCACACAATTTCTTTTTCAGCTCTCTGAATGCTTTCATTTCCTCATCATTCATTTCAAAAGGATCTTTAACATCCTTCTTTGTCAGTTTTTGCAACGGTTTGGCGATCAACGAAAAACCGCTTATCCATTGTCGACAATATCCAACCATTCCCAGAAACATTCTTACCTCTCTTTGCGTCATTGGAGCTCTCATTCCTTGAATCATCTTTATTCTTTCAGTCGTTACCTTTCGCACTCCTTTTTCAATTTTATGCCCTAAATATTGGACTTCTTGTTGACAAAACTGCAATTTTGATGGGGACACTTTATGTCCTGTTTTGGCTAAATGATTCAGCAAAGCAATTGTATCATTGACACATGCTTCCTTCGTTTTTGATGCCACCAGTAGGTCATCAATATACTGAACCATCACTGACTTTTCTGGCATTTTTAAGTCTTTCAATTATTTCTTTAGAATCTGATTAAAGATTGAAGGGCTTTCTGTGTACCCTTGAGGAATTCGGCACCATGCCAAAATACGCTCTCCAAACCTAAACGCAAATAATGGCTGGCTATCTGGATGCAATGGAATAGAGAAAAATGCATGACATAAATCAATTACTGTGTACCATTCTGCTTCACGTGGAATCTGGTATAGAATCACAGCAGGGTTCGGTACTATTGGGCAACAAGGCACTACAATTTTGTTTACCTTCCTCAAATCCTGTACAATTCTATATGTTCCGTTTGGCTTTTTCAGTCCCATTATTGGCGAATTACATGGACTGCTCATGATTTCTTTTAGAATCCCTTGTTCAACCATTTTATTTATTACTGGCGTTATTCCTTCAATTATTTCTGGTGTCAATTTATACTGGGGCGTATTTGGGTAACTTGTTCCCTCTTTTACGGAGATTTTAACGGGATCTACTTCTTTCATTAATCCTATATCTTCTCCTGTAAAGTCCCACACTTCTTCCTTCACTGTCTTTTTCAGTTCAATTGGGATTTTCTCTACATCAAATACAGGAAACAAATCATTTACTTCTGGTTCTAAATTCACCAGTGTCATTTTATACAATACATCTTCATCTGGGGTCTGAAATGCAATTCCATCTGGAGTACAATAGATAGTGCAATTCATTTTGCACAATAGATCGCGTCCTAATAGGTTCACGGGACTACAATCGCATACCACAAATCGGTGCATTTCACTAAATGGACCAATCTTTACCTCCACTAATTTAGTAAGAGGCGTTTTAATTTGCTGATTTGATACTCCAACTACTTGGATATGTTCACCTGAGAGAGGAAGGTTTGGAATTTCCACTGACCTAACAGTAGAACGGGTAGCTCCAGTGTCCACAAGGAATGTTACATTTGCACCATTCACTTCTCCATCCACAAATGGACCAGACTGATCTACCTCTAGAGTTGTGCCAAGCACGCACTCTTCCCCTCTCCTAGGCACCGTCAGAAGCTTTCATCCGTTTCATCCTCATCCTGTCGTAACCAATATTGAGAAATGGCAGCTGCATGCGGCAACTGTGTTACCTGCTCTCCTCCGTAGAATCCTGTTTCTGCACTGAATTTCTGTTGGTTAACACTCTTGGGAAATGGTGGTTGTGGCACCTGACTCTGCTGAGTAACTACCTCACTAAGTTTTGGAGGAAATTTACATTCGTTTCTCCAATGCCCTAGCTTTCCGCAGTTGTGGCATGGCCACTTTTTCTTTGCCTCATCTATGCTCATTTGTCCTTTTCCTTTACCTATATTTGTTCGAAATCTAGCCTGTCCTGCTTCATTACCTGTATTACTCAATTGAGCTTCTTGTTTCTCTGAAACTTTCACCTGTGCCCACATGGCTTTTTCTTTCAATTTACGCTGTCTACTCTCAATATCATCACTGCAATACTTAGCATATCTCAAAACTTCGTCGACTGTGCTATTCTGCCAACAAATCATATGCTGTTTAATCATCTCACTTATCTCTGGTTTCAACCCATAAACAAATCTATATACAAAATGACTCATATCCTTCTCATTTAGTGTCTCATAACCACTATACTGTTTGAAAACTAACAACAGTCTTTCATAGTAAGCATGCACTGATTCTTTACATTCGTTTCTCCAATGCCCTAGCTTTCCGCAGTTGTGGCATGGCCACTTTTTCTTTGCCTCATCTATGCTCATTTGTCCTTTTCCTTTACCTATATTTGTTCGAAATCTAGCCTGTCCTGCTTCATTACCTGTATTACTCAATTGAGCTTCTTGTTTCTCTGAAACTTTCACCTGTGCCCACATGGCTTTTTCTTTCAATTTACGCTGTCTACTCTCAATATCATCACTGCAATACTTAGCATATCTCAAAACTTCGTCGACTGTGCTATTCTGCCAACAAATCATATGCTGTTTAATCATCTCACTTATCTCTGGTTTCAACCCATAAACAAATCTATATACAAAATGACTCATATCCTTCTCATTTAGTGTCTCATAACCACTATACTGTTTGAAAACTAACAACAGTCTTTCATAGTAAGCATGCACTGATTCTTTACTTTCCTGCGTTGTTCTGTCTATTTTTACCCAATCTGTTTCTTTAGGTGGAATCTTATTCTTCAAAAAGGTAATTACTTGTTCGTACTTTCTCATCACTTCTGGTCCTGGCGCTCCTGTTTTAGCATCCCTTGGATATTCTACAGTTGGCCAATCAATAGTAATCTTACATTCTGTCCACAAATCAGCTGGCACTACTATATCAAACAATCCATCCAAGTCTATCCACAACACCTTTGAAACTTTAACAAATCTCTCCACTTGTCTGTACCATTCTACTGGCTTCTCTCTCAACTTTGGGAAATCATTTGTAAATGACAGTATATCCTGTCTAGTCCATGGAACATGCACATAACTACCTCCTGGAGTTTCTCTCATCGGGTACTCCCATACAACTGGTTCTTTATCTGTCACTGCAAAAGCCAAAGATGCTTTATCTGTTACTTTCTCGTTCTTTGTTATCCATCTACTTCTCCATCTATCCACATCACCCCATTTTCTCAGTAAAACAATTAATTCTTTTATTTGGGTCAATCTTCCTGATGTGTTCAGATTCTCTATATCTTTCTCACAAAAATCTACTCTATATGGTTTCTGCAACTTCTTCACTTTTGCAAATTCTACTCCCAGTTCACTTGCTGTCTCTTCTAATTTGTCATGTAAATTTCTAGCTCTCCATGTAAGACTTTTGCACAAAAACATAATCTCATCATCCTGATAATTTTTTAATTTTTCTGTACCAATCGTTCCTAAAATCAATTCTTCTATGTCTATTTTTAACCTAATTACATCTAATGGTTTTACTTCTGTTTCTTTCGTTTTTAGCGTTTTCATCCATTCATTTAACTCATCTTGATTCGGACCTACAGGCGTACTATTTAATTCTATCCAATTGTTACTTCTTTCCGGTGTCCCTGATGCAGACTCCGTTACCATAGGTATTCTCCTGAACTCATTCTCATTTATCGTCAAATTAGTAGGTGGGCTTGGTATATAGGTACTAACCAAATGGTGTGCACCTTCATTGTTCAGTTCCATCCCTTCTCTTTTTCTTTGCAAATGTGAATTCATGGGAATCACTAAAGAACGTTCACCAATTTTCTGATTCTCAAAAATTGGCATTACTGGACCTATCGTTACTGGTACAGTTACAGCTTCCATATTCTTTGTCAATTCTCTTATTTTCTCAGTCAATTCTCTTGTGGTTTTTGCTAATTCAGTTGCATTGTCACTTTCTATCTCTTCATTCTGTGAAGTTTTTAATTGATCTTGTGACCTATTTATCTCATCTCTTCGTTCGGGAATTTTATTCCTCCCAGTTTCCATTTGTGGTGCATTAGGTGTCACCACCGCAGAAGTCTGTTGGTATGGAGGCGGGTTTCTGTTTAAAATATCTTCCAGCAATTCATCATCCGTTTCACTACTACCATACCCATACTTTTCTATAACTACATGTTTCTTTTTCTCTGTACACTTTCTCTTTGCTTCTTCCTCTACTGTAAAAGCTGGAAACAAACCTCCTGTCATATTAGCACATCTCCAACGCTTTATTCTGTCCTCATGATTTACTCCCCATAACCTTCCAGGCACAAACTCATGATTCTTTAATCCTCTGAATCTTTCTCGTTCATACATCTCATCTTCCCATTCAGTTAAAGCTTCAAACTGTCTAGGTCTAGGTTCTAACATTGCCATCTTCTCTCTCAAATTCCGTAGTACAGCTACATTAAATGAACCATTCTCAGGGAAAGCCAATGCTCCATCATTCTTGGTATATTTTGTCCAATTTTCTAACCATATGCATGTATGATATCCATATTTCAGCATCATGTGCGAAGCTGGTGATTTCGGCGGAGGAATTACTTGTCCCTCTCTAGTCACTACCTTTTTGTCTTTTTTAAAGAAGTTCTTAACTTTCGGCATCCATGACGTTTTCTCTCTACCATATTCATAATACGACATGATTCACAATCGCTTTCTCTCCTCATACAATCCGCAAAACAACACTGTTCTCTATGCGTTATTCCAACCAATACTAGCGCGACTCACACCAACACTCCAATCACAAACTTCCACGTCACTAGTCTATTCGACCAATACTAGCGCGACTCACACCAACACTCCAATCACAGCAGTTTCTGTCTACAGCGCACTGTCCAATCCCAGCGCGGCTTTTGTCTGTCAGCTCTGCTCCTGTTTCTGTATGACTAGCGCACTGCCCAATCCCAGCGCGGCTTTTGTCTACGTCAGTTCTGCTCTTGACCCCTCCTTTACAAAATTTATCGGCAATTTCTTTTTCAACAATTCTTCGTTAGTTACAACATTTAAAACACATTTCCATTGTCTGATCCACTAAACAACAGAGATAGTTTTGTCCTTTTACACAAGAATTCTGTATTTTCCAATAGGCAGCGCTTACCTCTACCCTACCACAGAATTTTCCCGTTTCGCCGATAAAGTAGCACTTCCCTCTACCTTACCCTTCTTTCAAGCAAGCGGTAAACCCGTTTCTCTGGGGATAAAACACATGTGGAGACTATACTGCTCCTGAGAATTAAGGCCAGAGTTTCACAAGAAAACCAATCACTATTTCACTTACACACCTTTTATGCGGAAAATGTCCCTATCATAACACAACCTGTGTTATCACCAATATGAACTCAGACAATGCACTATTCCATGTGACTTCTCTTGCCACACGTGTTCCACTTCCTACTTCCCGGAAACGTGAAAACTTACATATAACATAACGCGACTCAGCATAAAGTGTTAGACATGAACTTATCAATAATCAATAATGAACTAATCAATAATCACCAAACTAATCTATAGTAACCATAACTCTGCTACCAAGAAATCTGATCCAGCGCTAATAATAAAAATCCTTCTCCTATATAACTCGGTCATCCAGGTACAACTATCTCTCCAATACACAGACTATATCCATATGACGGTGGGGCCCATTGACACCCCATATACATTCACTTACTCATTTATTCCCTGGATTACCTCCGTCCTTAACCTAGGAGAAAAACAACAGTAAAACGATTCGCTGGAAGGAGACGGGATACCTCTTTTTAACACGACATAATGTTTCTCATTGCTTTTAAGGTATTCCGCTCATTGGTCGATGGACCAACTAGTAGGAATCAGTTGATGGTGATTAAGACCAGCTCAATCACAATAAACTCTTAACATTTTATCTTAATTATTGAGCTAAAGAATCACTGAGTCATTTGTTAAAAGTTAATAAAGTTTATATAAAGTTTTAGAAACAATGCATAAGTTTAAGTTTATCACTCACATTATTACATTTATCATTTTTATAAGAATAAATTGAAATTACAATGCATACCTATTTGATGGAAGATAAAGTTTGTTACAGCAAGAACTTAAAAAGGATCTATCTATCTGTCTTGGAAAAATCTAATAGCTCTAAATGAAAAATCTATCATGAATAAAAAGGTTCTTAAAAAGCAGCATCTTATACCTAGGGAAAATAGCAGCAGCAGCTTCGATCATCCGCAACAGCAGCTCAGCACCCGCAACTCATCTATCAGCAATCTCAGCTCTCTCCTCTCCTAACAGTACGCTCGCTCATCATCAATAATAATAACTAACAGCAACCAACCCCTCCCGGAGTAGGTCTTCTTATACCCTAATTCTCGCTTACTAAATAAAATGTTGCCTCTTTATGGCGTGATTCTCTCTCATTGGTTCATTCAAGTCCATATACATTTTTATCAAACTTCCTTGTCTTAACCAGTTCTTTGTGGAATGTTCATGCTTGCATCGTTTCCCACAGTTCATGACATTACTCATCAGTTTCGATCAGTCCAATTTGTATCAATTTCTGTTACTTCTTAGATTCAATAGTTCCGTTTGTCCATTTATTCATTTTGACTTCTCACGCTTCTTGCTGATCATCTTGGCACACATTTGCTCTGTAAGGTCACAATAGCCTTGACCATACTTCCATCCTAGGCTTTCAGCACGAACACGTGGTCATTCTTTTTCACAGCCTTTCTCCTTTTTCCCCACGGCTTCTTGCACATGCGTACTCTATCTTATGGCGGCCATTTTATATCGCTGCTCAACAGGCCTAAGCGCACTATTTTCAAAGATAAACAAAATATTGTTAAAATAAAGAATATAAACCTTTTCGTTTCCCTCCCGTCTTTCTACGTACCCCAATTAGGTATTACCTAGCAAAAAGCAACATATAAAGCCGTCCCTTACTTACCATCGCTTATTTTGCCACCACACGTTTTGTTTTCAAAGCACAAATCATGCGTTTATTATTTTATTAGTACGCAAATATTAGATTATGTTAGACACGTCAACAATTATAAGTAGATTAATTTTGCACACAAAATAGCGTATTACCTTTAACCCTTCACATGTAACATACATTGTTGGTTATTTTACTTAAACGAACATGTTTATTAATTAATTTACGTAAATTATTAGGAGTTTAAAATTTTTCATTTATCCTGCTCCATCACAAGCATCACAGTCACACCAACATTCCACTCTCAACACTCACACTGGCTGAGCAGCTAGGAGATAGGTAACCTGGGATACATATGATTAAATAAGCAGGATATAACAGAATTACTAATCAGGCGGCACAAAATTAACAAATAAAGCACGCCTTCATTTCAATGCCATGGCGAGGGTAATGTGGGCCCTAATACAAGCAAGAGACGTGCCCCCTGTTGTGTCTTTCTGGACGCGTTCTAGTGTTCAGCCTTGTTCTGTAACCCCACTTTACACCCACCCATCACAGGCGTCACCGGTCAGGTGACCCTGCTAATAAGAGGGGCCGGGCACACGTGCCCTGGGCCAGTTCCAGTTCCTTACTACGGTGTGTCTGTGTCCATTAGTAGTTGCATGTGGGCCCAGGGCCGACAACACCACAATGGCGACAAGCGGGTCTTACCCCACGTGCAAGCCAGCTGCACCTTTCAGGTCGTTGTGGAGAGGAAGGGTAGCCTGTGCCCAAGGCACCCCCCCCACACCGTCCCATGAGCAAGCTGGCAGCGTCCAGCCTCCATGACATGCAGTCGCCTGCCTGCATCGACCTCTGTAAGGCGGGAGTGGACCGGGAGCTGTGTCCTATGACCCGCCGGCTATGAGGTGAGCCCGGGAGTAGAACAATATGCCCCAGGCGAAGGGGAGAAATTGACATGCATGTCGCAGTCGGCACTGTGACTGCCAACAAGCACAGCAAGAAGCCCCCAGCTCACGAAGTGCCCCCACATGCCGCCATCCATTCAGGCAGGAAGAAAGAGATAAGGTGGTGCGCAGGCAGAAACCCAGAAAGGCCCGTAGGTAAGGGTGGCTGCCTTCTGCCATACCTCCCCCTCCCGCCCACAACGCACCTGTAAGCTGCCCCACCTGCCAACCCAGTGAAAAGAAGGGGGAAGCACTTTTCCAAATGAGGCGGAACAGTGCACGATGTACCGCTACAGCTTCTGCATGCCGGAGCTCCTGAACAGCGCAGCACGGACCAGGCCGCACCTGACCAAATCCCTGCACCACTCCCTCTAGTGTCCGCGAGGCCAGCAGCAATGAGGAGGCTGCTGTGGCCTGTGTAGATAAAACAGAGCTGCAGCGCCGTATCAGTGGCAACCCCTGCCCGCAAACAAGTCACGAGGCCATCTAAGCGTCAGGAGAGGCTCTGCACCTGACCCAGCGCTAAGTATGAACAAAAAGTGGCCCATACCTGCTGTCACACCCGCAGGTTCATCACCGTGAAAAGGAGAGATACTATCTTGCAGCGAGTCCAGCGCAGTGCCTCCACACAGCAGGCGGGCATGAGGTACAGCCCACCTGTAGCCACTGCCAGGAGCGCCACTGCAGGCCTATACTGACCTCTCCGGAGGCTTGCGACATCAGACAGCCTGCCACGACGGAGGGAGAGAGGCTGCAGTGCCACCGCGCGGTCATCGACAGCACCGCCTCAGAAGATTGCTACAAGAACATGCGGCCCCCAGAGGACTGAATCAGTCCCTTTATTATACTGGCGTGTCGGGGCGAGACTGAGCCAAGAGCCAAGATAAACCCAAGCATGAAAGCTAAAGGTAGCCAGCCCACGAAGGGCGTAAGCAAAACGTGTGCTGTGCGCGGGCAACTCCCAGTGGCTGTTGACACCACCACAAGTGAGGAAACTACATCACACGCCCCTGGTGATGAACGGCCACCACCACAAGAAAGAAGAGCAAGCACGCCAAGTGCCAGAAGAGGGCACCCTGAAGAAGAACCAAGAACACGTCATCCGAGGTGCACCGACGCATGCACCCAGAAGGTTGACCGCATGGGCAGGAGCCCAGGAGATCGAGACCTCTCCACAGCAAGGAAGCAGTGCTGACGGCAACACGGAGAACCTCCACATCTCCACCGCACCAGCATCAGCAAAGCAGCGCAGTGGGCAAAAAGACAGCACAAAGTGTCCTCCCTCACACTGCCTCAAGACGGAGATGCCAGTGGCCCAAGACAGGCAAGAGGAGAGAAGCACACTCCTAGTGGCAAGCTGCCACCACAGCATGTGCACTGAGGACCTGCGACACATGGCCGGATGCCACATCACACAGCAAGAAGGAGCATGTCACGCGAAGTGACCAACCTTGCTGTTAGAACTGGGGGTCTCTAGTTGGCTGAGGTATGTACCTTAGTCCAAATAGGGGCCCTTGCTTCTAGTCAGGGTAAGGAGGGACACACGCTTAGATAACCCCTGCTCACCCCCTGGTAGCTTGGCACGAGCAGCCAGGCTTATCTCCAAGGCAATGTGTAAAGTATTTGCAACCACACTCCCAGTGACACAGTGATAACACCACACATGGACACCACACTGGTTTCATAAAAATAGCGGTATCTTTATAAAAGGAATACGATGAGACCAAACGATAGAAATCCAACATATGCTTATTCATAATATTTCGCTTTGCCGGTTATTAGGCCAGCAATCACTTGTAGGTTCTTGCGGTATTAATGAGCAATTCACAATCTCTAATGCAGTCCTAATGCAATGCTATGCAGTTCGTAATGTAGTAATAAGACAGTCCTTAATGCAAGAATCAGGCAGTTCGTAATGCAAGAATAATGCGGTTCGTAATGCAAGAATCAGGCAGTTCGTAATGCAAGAATCAGGCAGTTCGTAATGCAAGAATAATGCGGTTAGCCAATCTGCGCGGTCAACTCGGGCACCACTAGGCCCCAACAACAGAGACAACGGTCATAAGCTTAAAGGGGCGGCCCCGGTACTGCTGGGCAGGTACGGGCCGCTCGGGGACTCAGCGCGTCTAATGCGGTGCAGCGGGAGAGAGCTCGGAGCACTCCTGTACTCCTCCTGCACGCCTCCCCAGGCCACACACGCTTGCGGCTCCCGACCAGAGTCCAAGCCTTACCTGGGGCGGTGCGCTCCCTCGCTCTCTCGCTCCGCACGTTGGACGTCCTGCTGGGCGATCCCGATCACGTTGCAGCTCTGTTGTGAGGCGACGCTGTAGCCGGACGGGTTACAGCGCTGCCTTCTCCTTCGTTGAGGATCTTGGGCAGATTTCTTTCGACGAACAACGATCACGATCCCTTCCACCTTGTAGCTTCCTTAGCTTCTAGAAATCCTTTAGCATGTTGCGGCTCGGGCCGGCGGCAGCGATCTTTACTCACAGCCTCAGTTACGATGACGGCTCGGGCCACAAACAGCAATGCAGCAGCGTGGATGATGTTTCACGCTGCGGGGGCAATGCGGTCATGGGGCACCTCGTAAACAGCACTACGGACCACACGGCAGTCTCAGGCGTGCAAAAATCACACGCACAGAGCGTCGCTGAGACACACTTGGAAACTTTTATGTTCCTGAGTTTCCACAAAAGGGGACCAGCTCTCCAAGGGCCCTTGGAGACAAGTTACTTCAGGACACAGGACACAGCAAAGTCCTCTCAAGCAGGGGGACACAGCACACAGCAAAGTCCCTTGTCCTCTCCTCAGTCAAATCAGCAAACTGCAGGCCAGCCCCAGAACACACAGCAAGGGCAGTCCTTCTCTTCAGTCTCTTCAGCTGTTCTTCTTTGGCAGAGGTTCCTCTTGATCACAAAGTAGTTTCAATCCTTTTTCAGTATGGATTTCAGTCTTGAGTTCAGGGGTTTCAGCTCTTACGTTTATACCCCTAAATGCCTTTGAAGTCTTTGTGTTCAGGGGGCTCTGACCCCGGTCCAAACCAGACCTGGGTGTCTTCCTGCCAGTGCATACCCTCTTCCTTTGATAGTCAGGGTCTGGGGCCCAGACGCTCAGCAGGAGGTGGAGCCATCCTCTGGGGGCAGCAACACAGCCCTCTTCACATCCAGGGGGCTACTCCTCCCCCCCCCACATCAAACGCAGGCCAGCCTGTTGCTGTCTCACCTACTCCTCCCTGGGGTCAGGACACTTCCCAGACCCTGTCACATCCAAACCCAGACAGGCAATACACAACCAGGCAGAGGCACACAGGATGGTTTAAGACAAGAAACCAGCCACTTCTAAAAGCGTGGTTTCTAAACACACAATTCAAAAACCATCTTCACAAAAAGATGTGTTATTAAATTCTGAGTTCAGGCACACTAATCTCCATCTCTCCATCTTATGCCTATGGGAAGATATGCTGGAAACATGGGACTCAGCATTCCCCATTCTGTCCTATGGGCAAGATGGCCTTGCAACAGTGAAAAACGAATTTGGCAGTATTTCACTGTCAGGACATGGTACACACCTCAGTACATGTCCTACCTTTCACATACACTGCACCCTGCCCAGGTGGGTACCTTGGGCCTACTATAGGGGTGTCTGATGTGCATAAAAAGGGAAGGTAAGGCCTGGCAAGTGGGTGCACTTGCCAGGACAACATGGCAGTTAACAAACTGCGCGCAGGCACTGCAGTGGCAGGCCTGAGATCTCTTCTTAGGGCTACTTGGGTGGGTGGCACAATTAGTGCTGCAGGCCCACTAGTAGCATTTGCATTACCAGCCCTGGCACACATAGTGCACTTTACTAGGGACTTTACTAGTAAGGCAAGCATACCAATTATGGACAACCAATTACCATAACACTTTATACAGGGAGCACTTGCACTTTGACACTGATGAGCAGTGGCAAAGTGCCCAAAGCATCTAACAGCAAAACGAAATCCATCACAGCATCAAAAATAGAGGAAGTAGAGGCAAAAAGTCAGGGGTAAGCACGCCAAGAAATGCCAGGTCTAACACGTGTCCCCTCCAGCTGAAAGTGGGGAGAACTACCCACCCTCATGGGAGTTCTCATCACTAAGGCGGAAAAATCTGGACAGACCGTCAGCATTGGCGTGTTCTGTTCCA
The DNA here is from genome assembly GCA_963921515.1 of Calotriton arnoldi. NCBI lineage: Eukaryota > Metazoa > Chordata > Amphibia > Caudata > Salamandridae > Calotriton > Calotriton arnoldi. The sequence continues at coordinate 569,520 of CAWUFW010003937.1, forward strand.
GGGCGGTGTTCCACCGTAAAGTCCATTCCCTGTAGGGAGATGGACCACCTCAATAGTTTTGGGTTCTCACCCCTCATCTGCATCAACCATCTGAGGGGCCTGTGGTCTGTCTGAACCAGGAAGTGAGTCCCAAACAAGTAGGGCCTCAGCTTCTTCAGCGCCCAGACCACAGCAAAAGCTTCCCTTTCAATTGCACTACACCTCTGTTCCCTGGGAAGTAGCCTCCTGCTAATGAAAGCTACGGGTTGGTCTAAGCCCTCGTCATTCAATTGTGAGAGTACTGCTCCCACACCATGCTCTGAAGCATCTGTCTGCACCACAAACTCTTGGGAGAAATCAGGCGCCTTGAGCACGGGCGCCGTGCACATGGCAGTTTTCAGGGCATCAAAAGCGGTCTGGCAGGCACAAGTCCAGATCACCTTCTTGGGCTGTTTCTTTGAAGACAGTTCTGTCAAGGGGGCAACAAGGGTGCCATACCCCTTCACAAACCGTCTGTAATACCCCGTGAGTCCTAAAAAGGCTCTCACCTCTGTCTGGGTCTTGGGGGGTTCCCACGCCAGAATGGTATCAATTTTTGCCTGTAGGGGCGCCACCTGGCCGCTCCCTACCTGGTGTCCTAAGTATACCACAGAACCCTGCCCTATCTGGCACTTACTTGCCTTGATAGTGAGGCCTGCCCTCTGCAGGGCCTTCAACACTTCGCAGAGGTGTTGCAAATGTTCCTCCCAACTGGAGCTGAACACAGCAATGTCATCCAGGTAGGCGGCGCTGAATTCCTCCAGCCCACACAGCACCTGGTTAACCAGTCTCTGGAAGGTGGCAGGGGCGTTCTTCAACCCAAAGGGCATAACCCTGAATTGGTAGTGCCCCTCTGGCGTTGAGAACACTGACCTCTCTTTGGCCCCCTCGGTCAAGGCAATCTGCCAGTACCCAGACGTTAAGTCAAATGTACTGAGGTACCGGGCAGCTCCCAGCCGATCCACAAGCTCATCAGCTCTGGGGACGGGGTGAGCGTCAGTCTTGGTGACCGCATTGAGCCCACGGTAATCCACACAGAACCGGAGTTCTGGGGTCGCACCAGGCGCAGCAGCTTTTGGCACAAGGACCACTGGGCTAGCCCAGGGGCTGCTGCATGGCTCAATTACCCCCTAGCGCCAGCATCTTGGAAACCTCCTCCTTGATGCTGGCCCTGACCTTATCAGCTACTCTGTAAAATTTTTGTTTTACAGGCAGGCTGTCTCTAGTGTCCACATCATGGACGCACCAATGGGTGACTCCTGGGGTCAGAGAGAACAGGGAGGCGAACTGACCCAACACCTGGCGACAGTCCCTCTGCTGTTCTGGGGTCAGGGTAGGCGAGAGGTTCACCCCATCCACTGACCCATCCTTTACTCTGGCTGACAGGAGGTCAGGAAGAGGTTCACTCTCCTCTTCCGCCCCGTCATCGGTAGCCAAGAGCATGGTCACATCAGACCTCTCAAAGTGGGGTTTGAGGCGGTTCACATGGAGGACCCTCAGAGGGTTCCTAGGAGACTGTAAGTCAACCAGGTAGGTCACTTCGCTCCTGCGCTCCACCACCTCATAAGGCCCAGTCCACTAATCCTGGAGCGCGCAGGGCTCCGCTGGTGCCATCACCCACACTTTTTGCCCAGGTTGAAACTCGACCCGAGTGGCATTCTGGTCGTACCACCGTTTCATTTCTTCCTGGCTGGCTTCCAGATTCGCCTGAGCGAGTGGCCTGAAACGCCTAGTTTGGTTCCTGAAGGCCAGCATGTAGCTATATACATCCTGGGGGGGTTTACTAGGAGCCTTCTCCCAGCCCTCCTTCACCAAACTCAATGGTCCTCTTACAGGGTGTCCATACAGGAGCTCAAAGGGACTGAACCCTAGGGACTTCTGTGGCACCTCTCTATAAGCAAACAATAGGCTTGGTAAGAGGACGTCCCACTTACGCCTCATGGGTTCCTCAAGACCCATAATCATGCCCTTTAGGGTCCGGTTAAATCTCTCAACCAGCCCGTTCCCTTGGGGTGGTAAGGCGTGGTGAACTTATAGGTTACACCGCACTCCTTCCACAGAGATTTCATATACCTAGACATGAAATTAGTACCCCGGTCAGACACCACCTCTCTGGGGAACCCCACACGGGAGAAAATCCCCATCAGTGCACGACCCACCACGGGGGCGGTCACCGTCCGGAGAGGGATGGCTTCCGGGTACAGGGTGGCATGGTCCACAAAGACCACGATGAACCTGTTGCCCATGGCTGTCTTGGGATCCAGAGGCCCCACAACGTCAATTCCCACCCTCTCAAAGGGGGTGCTGACTACAGGGAAAGGTTGGAGAGGAGCCTTGAGCTTCCTCCCACTTTTACCACTTGCCTGGCAAGTCTGACAGGTCCTGCAATGAGTATCAGAACTCTTGCACATTTGAGGCCAGTAGAAGTGGGTGACAAGCCTCTCAAAGGTCTTGTCCTGCCCCAAATGTCCTGCTAAATGTACATCATGAGCCAACCCCAGTAGGAAGGCCCTGAAGCGCTGGGGTACCACCAGCACATTGGCTGACCCAGGCTCAGCAACCTTAGGCTCACTATATAGGAGATCATTCTCCCAGTAAATCAAATGTGACCCGGACTGATCACCTGCTGCCTGGTTTGCTGCCTGTTGCCGCAAACCTACAAGAGAAGGGCACTTTTTCTGCTCCTCACAGAATTCTTCCCTGGAGGGCCCTCCCTCCTGCTGCCATTGGGTCAGCTCAGGTAGGTCCCCCAGTTCAGCTACTTGCTCCCCCGTAGGCTCCAGGGCATCCCCCCCCAAGGGGTGCCTCCTCCTGGACTGTGGGAACTGTGGGGGCCGGTTTCCCGCGCCCCCTGTCTCCTCTCTTTAAGGCCAGCACCTGGTCCACTGTTTCAGGCTCCAGGTCCTCTTGAACACCTTTACTGGCTGCCATAGACCTAGTGGTCACACAAGCCCACTCAGGCAGACCCAACATCTCCAAATGTGCCTGGCGCTCCACCTCCTTCCAGGGGGAACTCTCCAGGTCATTCCCTAGCAGACAGTCTACAGCATGGACGGACTTACAATGACCTTCAAGGAACCTGAGACCCCCCCCCACTGAAAGGGAACTAGCGCCACCATGTAGAGGCGCATGGAGTTGTCTGCTGCAACTACAGGGTGAAGCACATTGGGAACCACCTGCTCCTCAGACACCCACTGACACCTGACAGATGTCAAACTGGCTCCTGTGTCTCTCAGAGCCTCCACCCTCCTTCCATTGATGGTCACCCACTGCCTGTACTTCTTAGTATTCTCAGGCAGAGAGGCTTCTTGGACCATCTCTCGATCTCCTAATGAGACCAGGGTCATAACTGCTTGCTCCTCCCCATTCCAAGGACTCAATTCCTCCCCCAACGCTACACTAACTAAACCCGGTGTTGGAGCACCAGTGGGTGAAGGTGGTTTCTTGGGGCATTTAGGGGCAATGTGACCCACCTCTTTACAGAAGTAACAAGTAGGAGGACCTCTGTGGTCCCGCTTGCCCTTAGGGGGCCAGGACCTCTTAGCCTTGGGGGACTAGGACCCTTTTATCTGGGAACTACTTTGGGGTCCTTTAGAGAACTCCTTGTGGTTACCCTTGTCCTCCCCCACCTTCTGCTGGGGACCCTGTACACCTTTGGTAGTGGTACCCCCAATCCCCTTGTGGACCCGGGTGCTGATACAGCAGTCCGCCTCCTCAGCAAGCTTACCGGGATCAGTCAGCCTACTGTCTAACAGATGCTGGCGCAGCTCTGGAACACATAGACTACTCAAGTGCTCCCAACTAATTAAATTGCATAAGCCCTTAAAATCAGTTACCTTGCTGCCCGTCATCCAACCATCCAGTGCACGCGTGTACGCATTCACGCATTCCACCCAAGTACTGGATTCCAGTTTCTCAAAGTTCCTGAATTTCTGCCTGTACTGTTCAGGAGTGAGCCCATACCTGAGGCATAAAACCTCCTTCATATTGGCGTAGGTCAGGGTTCCCGCCCTCTCTAAGGGTGGTAAAACATCCCTCCCGGAAGCCTCAAAGTGTTTCCATAGGCCCGCCCCCCAATGCTTCTCAGGCACCTCATTCATCCTCAGTGCGATCTCATATGCAGTGAACCACACATAAATATCATCACCCCTTTGGTAATCTCGCACTAAGTCTTTGGGAATGTACACCTTACCCGCTGGCACTGGCTGTGCGCTGCCACCATTCGAACTGGACTCCACCTGCTTATCCTTAATGTCCAGTTCCCTCATGCTTAACTCGTGAGCTAAGAGAATCTTCTTCTCTTCCAAGGCGAGAGCGTTCTTACTCTCCTCTGCTCGCTTTCCACTTTCAATGAGCAGCTTTTTCTCCTCTGCTTGAGCCTTAAGTTTTAAAACCTCTAACTCATGCTCTCTGACCCTTTGGTTTTCCTCCAGCTCCTCTGCGGAAAAGCTCCTCCCTGAATGGTTACTACCAGCCCCTGAGGCTGGTCCTCCCACCGGCAAATCCTGTGGACCAAATCCATTCCCTGGGTCATCCTCATCCACCTCAGCATCACCTGTCTCCTGAGCCTCTTTGGCTTCCCACCAGGCCCTCAAGGCCGTTTGCAACTCCTCCTTCTTGGCGCTACTTTTCATGGGACAGCCCAAAGCTCTGCAGAATTGCCTCAATTGATCAACTTTGTAGGTAAGCAATGCCTCCATGTCGAATTCCAATTCTGCAGCCTCACTGGCTACTTGACTCCTTTGAGACATGATGTGTGGCTTAAAGGTCGCTCAAAAATAGAACCAAAAAATCAAAAACACAATATGTGGATGCTTCGTGGTCTGCGCTAAAACTAGTGATGTACACCAATCACTGTGAGTCAGTTGCAAATACACGTTCAAATCCCACTGCTGCCACCAATGTTAGAACTGGGGGTCTCTAGTTGGCTGAGGTATGTACCTCAGTCCAAATAGGGACCCTTGCTTCTAGTCAGGGTAAGGAGGGACACACGCTTAGATAACCCCTGCTCACCCCCTGGTAGCTTGGCATGAGCAGCCAGGCTTATCTCCAAGGCAATGTGTAAAGTATTTGCAACCACACTCCCAGTGACACAGTGATAACACCACAAATGGACACCACACTGGTTTCATAAAAATAGCGGTATCTTTATAAAAGGAATACGATGAGACCAAACGATATAAATCCAACATATGCGTATTCGTAATATTTCGATTTGCCGGTTATTAGGCCAGCAATCACTTGTAGGTTCTTGCGGTATTAATGAGCAATTCACGATCTCTAATGCAGTCCTAATACAATGCTATGCAGTTCGTAATGCAGGTCGTAATGTAGTAATAAGACGGTCCTTAATGCAAGAATAAGGCAGTTTGTAATGCAAGAATAATGTGGTTCATAATGCAAGAATCAGGCAGTTCGTAATGCAAGAATAATGCGGTTAGCCAATCTGTGCGGTCAACTCGAGCACCACTAGGCCCCAACAACAGAGACAACGGTCGTAAGCTTAAAGGGGCGGCCCCGGTACTGCTGGGCAGGTACGGGCCGCTCGGGGACTCAGCGCGTCTAACGCGGTGCAGCGGGAGAGAACTCGGAGCACTCCTGTACTCCTCCTGCACGCCTCCCCAGGCCACACACGCTTGCGGCTCCCGACCGGAGTCCAAGCCTTACCTGGGGGGGGTGCACTGCCTCGCTCTCTCTCTCCGCTCGTTGGACGTCCTGCTGGGCGATCCGATCACGTTGCAGCTCTGTTGCGAGGCGACGCTGTAGCCGGACGGGTTACGGCGCTGCCTTCTCTTTCGTTGACGATCTTGGGCAGATTCCTTTCGACGAACAACGATCACGATCCCTTCCACCTTGTAGCTTCCTTAGCTTCAAGAAATCCTTTAGCACGTTGCGGCTCGGGCCGGCGGCGGCGATCTTTACTCACAGCATCAGTTACGATGACGGATCGGGCCACAAACAGCAATGCAGCAGCATGGACGATGTTTCACGCTGCGGGGGCAATGCGGTCACGGGGCACCTCGTAAACAGCACCACAGACCACACGGCAGTCTCAGGCGTGCAAAAAGCACACGCACACAGCGTCGCTGAGACACGGTCCTTAGTTTCAAGTAAGCCTTTAGCACGTTGCGGCTCGGGCCGGCGGCGGCGATCTTTACTCACAGCATCAGTTACGATGACGGCTCGGGCCACAAACAGCAATGCAGCAGCATGGACGATGTTTCACGCTGCGGGGGCAATCCGGTCACGGGGCACCTCGTAAACAGCACCACGGACCACACGGCAGTCTCAGGCGTGCAAAAAGCACACGCACACAGCGTCGCTGAGACACGGTCCTTAGTTTCAAGTAAGCCTTTAGCACGTTGCGGCTCGGGCCGGCGGCGGCGATCTTTACTTACAGCCTCAGTTACGATGACGGCTCGGGCCACAAACAGCAATGCAGCAGCGTGGACGATGTTTCACGCTGCGGGGGCAATGCGGTCACGGGGCACCTCGTAAACAGCACCACGGACCACACAGCATTCTCAGGCGTGCAAAAAGCACACGCACACAGCGTCGCTGAGACACACTTGAAAACTTTTATGTTCCTGAGTTTCCACAACAGGGGACCAGCTCTCCTCGGGCCCTTGGAGACAAGTTACTTCAGGACACAGCACAGAGCAAAGTCCTCTCAAGCAGGGGGACACAGCACACAGCAAAGTCCCTTGTCCTCTCCTCAGTCAAATCAGCAAAGTGCAGGTCAGCCCCAGAACACACAGCAAGGGCAGTCCTTCTCTTCAGTCTCTTCAGCTGTTCTTCTTTGGCAGAGGTTCCTCTTGATCACAAAGTAGTTTCAATCCTTTTTCAGTATGGATTTCAGTCTTCAGTTCAGGGGTTTCAGCTCTTACGTTTATACCCCTAAATGCCTTTGAAGTCTTTGTGTTCAGGGGGCTCTGACCCCGGTCCAAACCAGACCTGGGTGTCTTCCTACCAGTGCACACCCTCTTCCTTTGATAGTGAGGGTCTGGGGCCCAGACGCTCAGCAGGAGGTGGAGCCATCCTCTGGGGGCAGCAACACAGCCCTCTTCACATCCAGGGGGCTACTCCTCCCCCCCCCACATCAAACGCAGGCCAGCCTGTTGCTGTCTCACCTACTCCTCCCTGGGGTCAGGACACTTCCCAGACCCTGTCACATCCAAACCCAGACAGGCAATACACAAACAGGCAGAGGCACACAGGATGGTTTAAGACAAGAAACCAGCCACTTCTAAAAGCGTGGTTTCTAAACACACAATTCAAAAACCATCTTCACAAAAAGATGTGTTATTAAATTCTGAGTTCAGGCACACTAAACTCCATCTCTCGATTTTATGCCTCTGGAAAGATATGCTGGAAACATGGGACTCAGCATTCCCCATTCTGTCCTATGGGCAAGATGGCCTTGCAACAGTGAAAAACAAATTTGGCAGTATTTCACTGTCAGGACATGGTAAACACCTCAGTACATGTCCTACCTTTCACATACACTGCACCCTGCCCAGGGGGGTACCTTGGGCCTACTATAGGGGTGTCTGATGTGCATAAAAAGGGAAGGTAAGGCCTGGCAAGTGGGTGCACTTGCCAGGACAACAAGGCAGTTAACAAACTGCGCGCAGGCACTGCAGTGGCAGGTCTGAGATCTCTTCTTAGGGCTCCTTGTGTGGGTGGCACAATTAGTGCTGCAGGCCCACTATTAGCATTTGCATTACCAGCCCTGGCACACATTAGTGCACTTTACTATGGACTTTACTAGTAAGGCAAACATACCAATTATGGACAACCAATTACCATAACACTTTATACAGGGAGCACTTGCACTTTGACACTGATCAGCAGTGGAAAAGTGCCCAAAGCATCTAAGCCAACAAAACAAAATCCATCACAGCATCAAAATTAGAGGAGGTAGAGGCAAAAAGTCAGTGGTAACCACGCCAAGAAATGCCAGGTCTAACACTTGCCAAGCAGGCCTCAACGCAGGCAGGAGCAAGTGCCACGACGGCACAGGTTTGAGTCACAAGCACAACGCCCTCGAGCGAAGAAGGTGACCTGCCATCCTGGCAGAGGAGCACAGCAAAAATCCCTGAGGAGGGGATGGGGTCTGCGAGAGGTCCACGAGGAGGAGAAGCAAGTCCTACGGACAGGACAGACCTGTGACAGGTCTGCAGCAAAGAAAGACACAGTCCCAAGAACCGGACGCGACCAGCGATCATCTGTACATGTGGCGCGAACATGAGACATGTGGCATGACGCCACATCAGAGTGAGGAACCTGTTCAGAAGTAAGGCAGGACACCATGTCGCAAAGGAGGAGAAGAGTGTGGCAGGATGCCACATCATGAAGGGGGAGAAGTTCGTGGCAGAATGCCACTTCGCAAAGGAGGAGAAGGGAGTGGCACGATGCCACAGGGCAAACAACCACCACAGGAGGGCAAGAGAGAAAGGAGAAGAGCGATAGAACAGAGGACTCATGCCAGCACTGGAGAAGGTGTTCATCAACACAAGTCAGCCACTGGGGTGCAGAGATGTAACTGGAGACAGCTCAGCGGGAGAACCAATCGTAAGCCGGTAGCAAGCGCGATATGCTCCCAGGCCCCACGCTACACAGTGCGACCGTCCAGTCACCTGTCACCGGCTGCTTGGCATCGATGGCATCACGGCTAGCAAGTGCACCTACCAAAAGACAACTGCAAGTGGCCATGAAGTCCCTCCAGTCCTCCTCACTCCAAGATTTCGCCTCAAGCACGATATCACCACCTGTCAGCCAAACATAAGAAGGTAATCGTCCTCATTACCCAGGTGCATTACCAGAAACACCTAAGGAGCATCGCACCACCAGAGTAGATCCAAACGCCTGAGATAGCTGGAGACCAACGAGGCATTTCTGACGCAGTGGGAGGATAGCCTCCCAGGAACCTTCTGTGTGCCCCCGTAAGCCTGAGGCCTGCCGAAGAAGAGCATACTCAACCATTGGACTATCCACCCTTGGGGTTGCATGAGGTTTGGTTGTGGCCCTGTTGGGAGTTCTGCAGTGACCACTCAGCGCGGCCTAGAAGAGGCCCTGCACAGCCCACAGAGTCACATGGCAACCCAGGGTCAAGGGCCTCAAGGGAATTCCGGTGAGAGGGGAATCCCGACACGAGAGATGCGTCTGGCGCAGCTCCACGATGGGCACCGGGAAACAGAGGTCACGGACAGAGACTGGTCACCCAAAGACCATCTGATGAAGGCATGTGAACCTGAGTCCTGATGGCGAGATAACACAGACTCTGAGACACCACCCTTTGCGGCTGCATGAGCGAGTTGGCTGTGGTCCTGTTGGCAGTTCCTCAGCGACGCCTTCGCGCGGCCTAAAATTGGCCCTGGCAGCCCGGCAGGAAGGCCCTCCAGGAGACTCCTGTGAGAGGGGAGGGTGTCACCAAAGGTACTTCCATTGACCTGCATGTATATATTTGTAATATAATGTGTTGTATGTAGTAAAGTGTGTGTAATAAAAGTACTTTTTCTTTTTAAAAGAAAAAACACTGACTGGGCAATAATTTGATTAAGTGTTGTTGTTGCCTGCCAGTGAACTGGTATTGCTAGCCCACACACCTCACCTGAGTAGGCCTAGGACTGCTCTTCTGCGCTACCCTGAAAAACTCAAGTGCTACAATGTGGTACTTGATTACCAGTAATAAGACATTTGCAAACCTATTACTTGTAAAGGACTTGCATCCTTCACGAATAGTAGCCCAATTTCTTATAACACTTATTTAGCAACCTCACTAGAACACTCCCACTGGTCGTCCTCAGCCATAACTTCAATAGTCTTGCCTTTGGGAGCATCTGCAATAGTTGTCCTCAGTAGCAACCTCTACCAATTCCGCACATCACCAAGGAATGGTAACTCCCAATTTTAAAAGACACAGTTAATTCCCTCTGTATTTTCCCTTGTTTTCATCACTTGGTCCATATATTTAGAAGAGGTGCTGTTGCCTTCTCTGGCCAGCTCAGGTTGCTGTCTGGGCATCTAAGAACTGGGATAGCTCCACTTCGCACGCATAAAAGGAAGAACCTGCAGAAGAGGGCTGCAGACCTAGATAGACTGGTCTATTGGGAATAAATGCTAGGGGAAATCGCCCCTAATTCCAGTAATGAGAGAAGAATTAAAGATTGTTTAAAAAAAATGTACAGCATGGACTACTGGAAGACTCTACATTGCCCATACCAAATCCAGAGCTAACCTGGTGCATTACCATTGAGCGCCCAAACAGCAACAAGAACAGCAGCAGCTGGCTGTGATGTTCCAGAATCGCTGACAACGGATTCTCAAATGACCAACCAGCAAATTTCACCCATTTTTCATCTAACAAAGCAAAAATTCTGGACTATACCCTAGTCAATATTTTGCTTTTACTATTTCTTGAAGACTTTCAAATTATAAAAATATTTGGAAGCGATGCCACAGCTCCTTATAACTTATAAAAAGATTAAAATGGATCAGCTAATCACACGACCTGTTTGACTGTGCACATCGTCTGATCTCTCAACTGGCCAGCAATAAAAGCCTTTGCATAATGGTAGCCTCCGGTCATGTAATGAATTTGGCCTTCAACCCAATTAACTGAGTAAAACTCAGGGAAGACTATTCTAAAGAAATCAGACCTGATGCCACCAAAAACATCAAATCTAGAAACACCTTGCAACAACGGGAGACCATCTGCGGTAACTCTTGTTTCAGCAATGAGATAATAGCAGAGAGAAGGCGTTTGCGCAGAGCTGTCAGACAGCAATTGAGAAATTCATTGGATGTCAGTCTCTAACTAAAAGTGAAACAGATGCAAATAACATACAGAAAGCAATCCAGAAGGCAAAAAAACAAGGCTATGATTACTCTATGGACTAAATGTATGTCAGTATGTAACAAACATAACCTCAGGTTATTCTGGGCAACCATCAACAAAGAGAATAAAAACCAGTTAACTGTTCAAAAGCAGTACATTTCCAAAGACCAATGGATCATATGGTTGGAAACGTGTTAGGATGGGTGAATATGTCAATGTATACCATGATCTATGCCGGTCCAACATTGGCAATATCAATTAATGCAATGTCAACGTGTGCCATAAACCATGCCCGCATAACAATGTCAATACCAGTAAAAACAATGCCCATGCATGCCTTAAAGTATGCACGCAGAACAGTGTTGATACCAGTAGAAACAATGTCAATGTATGCCATGATCTAGGCATGCATATTAATGTCAATATCAGTAAAGACAATATCGATGTACGCTATGACAACTGTGCGCACAATATTGAGGATGTCTGTAAAAATTATTTCAATGACCACCACATTATTTGTAGAAGTTTTAACGAACTCCTATCATTGCTGTCGGATTCACCAAAGGTGACCTCCCCATCAACCCTGAGTCAGAGATACATGGTCAGACAGGCCCTGTGGCCTCAACCCACACCTATCGAGTGACAGGTCACAGGTGGGGTCTCAGCCCAAAGACAAACGTGCACCCAGGGAAAACCCTGATCGATCCCACAGATAGATAGTCACATCACAAACAGGACCTAGGAGATTGGCCCCACTAAAACACGCTTGGCCAAAGGCCCGCGTTTCCAAAATATCACAAAAGTTAGATGCCACATGTAGTTAGGAACACACAGCCAACCAGGACATGACATGCACCCCGCACGAGGTGATCACTCACTCACCCCACTGGACATTTGGGCATGCACACACTTGCCCACACTGGCTCTGCCCGAGGTCGAGAGCCACCTGTATCCCCCTTATCGGTTGGTTTTTCTGGTTATATATGACTATGATGCCTTTCAAGGAATGCCAAAGTGTTTTATTGTATCCACAAAATGTATATATGTGTGGCCCAAACTTCTGTACTTTGAGACTGTCTTCAGGCGTGCCTCTGACGACACTCTCCTGGCCGCTGCGTTTAATTAAACCAACTTGTTCCTGTTTTGACAAACGCCTTTTGTTTTTTTATTTATTTAAGGTAAAATCATTTTTGAGCAACATTTTGGCGAGCCAGCCAGGAGAGATTGGTTTATTGAGCCCGACTGCTGTCGAAGGACCCATGCCCGAATGGATTCACATCTGCGCAATGAGATCGTTGAGCATACGCCATAATTGTTTAGAAGTTTTGCTGAATCCACGGGCCCGAGGTCCATCCAGAGACAGCCATCACAGAGTTAGAGACTACATCTCATCCTTAGTCCCAGTATGTGGCATGTGGCAAGCTAGGACAATTGCGCAGATCACCTTTGCTTTTCCCCTAGTCAGCACGCTAGAGAGGGCAAATGTAGCTACAGTTTTGGGACCCCTGTGGGGGACACAGGTTACGCTTGTTTCTGGGTTTCAGATAGGGACCGCCTGGACCACTGGGCATGATACTGAGGTACGCTTGTCTCTAGGTGTCAGATCTGGACCACTGGGCGTGATACAGAGGTTCGCTTGTCTCTGGGTGTCAGGGACTGCTTGGACCACTGGGCATGGTACAGAGGTACGCATAGGTTCTGTGTGTAATATAGGGCCAGCATCTCGATCTTATTTTTCAGTCTCAAAGAGTTTTTTTAATGCTATTGTTTTTTTTCTTTCTGGTAGTATCTAAAAGAAGTGAGAGGTATTACTCGCTTGGACCGCTCGTCGTTAGGCAGTCGGTACGCACTACCCCTGGGTGTGACATAGGGTGTAATTCAGACGTTAGGGAAAAATTCAGACCTTGGTGAATTAGGTGTAGCTTGTGTCTGGTCACAGAGGGCTGATAATTGTCAGTTTATTCCTTTTTCTCTGCACAAATTGTTCCTATTTTTGCCTGCCGAGCTAATACTAACAGACTATCAGGCTTACTTAGCTCAGCGTATCACACAGAGCATCCCCTCTCCTCAGTCTGTAGACGCTAGGAGGGGGCTAAGGTTTTTTGGACAAAGTAATCATTTTTTCTGTCAACCTTTTCTCTTTTAGTCTCATTTAGATTTTTCCATCTATGCATTCATTGATGTTGTGGTGCTGTTAACATTTTGCAATTTGCTTCATGTTTAAATGTTTTGTCATGTTGGTGAGTCTGTGCTTTAAGAAATAATAACACGTTTTTCCCAAATCAGTATTTCATGTTTTCTAGTTTACTGCTAAAAATAAACTTGTACTGTACTGAACTAACACTTGCACCTTGTTACAGGTTGTAACTATTTCATTGCATTTTTTTTTTGTCTACTGTGAAACGTTCTTTTTCTTGATGCATCAATTTTTTAGAGCTTGTAACCAGTAGATTGTTTTCGGTACCACCCCATGTACACAGTTTTCCCCACAATTAGATCCGAATTCGTAATCATTGAAAATCTTAAGACAATCAAAACCTTTGTAAATTCCTTCAAATGAGTTCCCTAATCCATCAAGGAGACTCCACTAGGCCACATGCAAGCGAGGTTCCCCACCCGGGTTGGGAGATTAGAGAGACACTGCAGCGAGTGGCATGCCCATAACAGTACACACGCATTCCTCTAGCCTGAAGGGGGAGCATTCGATACCAACATCATAGAACACACCAAAACTTACATTCAGGCAAGCCACCAGGGCAGCTTTTACGGACCCCAGAGATGTGAAGAGTGCCAACTACCTCATAGAGAAATTATAGCCAGGGAGGATGGGGAAAGGTTTACCTACCCTTTTTGCGCCGTACTAGCGGAAAGGATAAAGGAGGGGAGCCAGTTCAACCGGTCCTGGCCAAAAGGGGGTCGTTTGAGTCAGAGGACATGGTGATGGTGGAGGATTGCATCAGATATGGAAAAGGAAACCCCAACTGGGATTTTGACTCCATGCAGCAATGCCTCACAAAGTGGGAAAGAAAGCAGGTACTGAAAAAAAAGGAAATGAGAGTAAATAGAAAGGAAGCAGAATGGAACCTGGTCACCGCTGAAACCCTGCACAGGGAAAAGGTAGCACTGGTCATAACAGCTGTAGCCGCGATGGCACAGAAGGCGACGGCGCCAATGGGAGCACCGCCGCAGAGGTTCAAGAAGAGCACAGCATGTAGTCACAAGGTTCGAGGAAGTTGTACAAAGAACTCCCCAAGCCAGGACCAGACCACTCCCGCCTCCATTCTCGCAATCCCAAGTAAATCGCCTGCTCCACATCCATCGAGCAAAAGAGACTCCCCCACTCTCATGTGTCCCATGCTATCCATAACACGGTCATCCGACGAAGAGCCCACAATAACATTCCCAGTAAACAACACACCTCACAGTTTCCTGATTGACACTGGGGCAACGAAGTCCTGTCTAAAGGAAGGGCTTGTGCCCCTGTCCAGGGACTGCATGGACGCAGGGATTCTCAAGCACGGTCGTGAGGGTCCCCTTCAAGAAAGCCTTAGAGTTAGAAGTGGGAGGGAGCAGGGTGAGGGAGCAGCTACTACATCACCCCACGTCACCTACTAACATCCTGGGCAGAGACTTGATGATTGAATTAAACATGACCATCCATTTCTCAAAGGATGGGACAATGAAGTTCTCAACCCCAGGGGTCACCCCAACCACAATCATGTCCCTGGTACGCCTACAGGTCACTACCAGACAGAAGAGAGCAACACCCACTGATTTGACTGCCTTTACCAGTGCTGTTCTCACCCTCGTGGCTAACACCCCGAGTTGCTGGGACAGAAGCTGCAACTGCTGCACAAGTTTGTATTCCGCAGAGAGGGCCACTATGATGCGGAACCCTCATGGGAAGACCTGTTCTGCTTGGAGGCCGTCGAGATACGGCCCAAGTACGGTGTACTGCTGGCAACAGACCAGGCAGGCGCAATGTGGGCAGGCGTCATCTTCACTGTGATTGGAATCAGTATACAGGAGATAACTGATGACCATCTGGTCAGTCAATACCCAGGGGCCTCAGAGATCCTCTTCGCTAACCCCATCCATCTTAGGGTAGAAGTACGGAGTGAGGCCCCATTGTGCCTGGCAGTGCTCACTACGTGGCAGCAGCAGGGCTTGGCCACTGTACCACAACAACTGTGGGCCAAGGGGCCCTACGATGTAGGGCTCATTAACACCGCAAACCCAGTAAGAAGAACATTGAGAGAAGGGTCCCTTCTGCCACATGTGCGTCTGTACCCACTCTCCAAAGAGGCATAGCCCCCACGATCCAGGCACTAGTAGACCAAGGGGTCCTCTGCGTAGGAGTCTCCCCCTGCAATGCTCGGATCTTCCTGGTTAAGAAGAGCCAGAGAGGAACTTGGCACCTGGTTCAGAACCTGCACCCCCTCAATGACATTGTGGTCCCAGAATTCCCAGCGATGCCAGACCCCTCAGTCATACTACTAGCATACCAGCAGATGCCCTCTACTTCTCCAATATAGACATAAAGAATTCATTCTTCAGCATCCTGCACCCTGACAGCCAGTATCTTATGACGTTCACCTTCCGTGGGTCCAGTTGCTAACCCAGAGACTGCCACAAGGGTACTGCGAATCTCCCAGTATTTTCAACAGAATAATGAGAAAGGATCACGCCAACGTTCAGTCGGGCAGCACCCTCATACAGTATGCTGATGACATCTTGATCTACAGTCCCTCCTAGGATCTATGTTGCCAAGAGATGATAGCCCTCCTAACCGCACTTGCCACAAGGGGATACATGATGGAAAAGTGAAATATGTGCAACAGGAGGCTAGCTATCTAGGTCAGCTGATCTCAGCAACTGGCCGGGGGATTACGCGGAACGGACAAACTCTATCCAGGCCCTGTCACCACCCAGGACAAAAAAGAGTATGCAAATGTTTTTAGGCCTGTGCAACTATGTCTGACAATGGGTCTTCGATTATAGCAAACTCATTGCCCCCTTACTCAGGGCAATGAAGAAGGCCAAAGCAAGGCAGTGAGGAGCTGGTCTGGACGTCTGAGATGCAGGAAAACTTTGACAAGATAAAAATGGAAATATCTCTATCCGCCGTGTTAGGTACGCTCAATTTCAGGAAGGAGTTCTTCCTATTCAGCCACAGTAAAGGGCAAGTCATGACAGCCTTCCTAACCCAAAAATACCCCCTGGGACACAAACCGCTTACATATTACAGAGGGCTCTTGGATTCAATCATGCAGGGCCATTATCCATGTGAACAGGCCTTGGCCGCTGCGGCCTTTGCGGTTGACAAGAGCACTTCCATCGTTATGGGGGCACCACTGACACTGTATGCAGAGCATTCGGTGTTTGCAGTCATACAAAAACGAAATAACGAAACGAAATAGCACGCTGACTGCGCAGTGGGTGTCAGGGTACAAACTCATGCTCTCTAGACCAACCCTGAAGATAATTCGGTGCCATCTGGTAATTCCTGTCACTTTCCTAGCGCACGAGGTCAGGGAGTGTGAGGAGACCCATGACTGTGCGACTCACACCCCAGACGGGATCAGCCAGGCAGAAGAAGATCCCTTCCCTGATAGCGA
The DNA here is from genome assembly GCA_963921515.1 of Calotriton arnoldi. Lineage (NCBI taxonomy): Eukaryota > Metazoa > Chordata > Amphibia > Caudata > Salamandridae > Calotriton > Calotriton arnoldi. Next base: position 585,996 of record CAWUFW010003937.1, read on the forward strand.
GGTGCTGTTTATTGACGGGTCCTCCACAATAGACCAAGAGACGGGGGTGAGGCATACGGGTGCAGCTTTAGTGATGGGCCCTGGTCTTCAAACAGCCTATGGGTCACAATGCAGCTTACTCTCCTCCCCACCTCTCAGTGCAGGCGGCAGAGCCATGCATCATTAAGTGAAGCCCTCACCCAGAGCTCAGGGAGAATGGTGGCCATCTACTCCGACTCCACGTGAGACGAGACGAGAGTTCCTAAAATTCAGACAACACCCCGTCGCACACGGGGACCTTCTGGAGTTGCTAATAGATGCGGTAACTTTACCTAGCCATGGTGAAGTGTGACGCCCACACAAGGGGCAAAGACTTTGTGTCCTGAGAAAAAGCGTTAGCAGACCAGATGGCAAAAAAGCAGCATATGGAAGGTTTCGGAAGGCTCACATACTGCCCTTGCAGCAGATTGAGGAGCTCAGACTATCACATGACAGACTATACACAGAGACGGCATGTTTGTATCTAAGGGAACTACAGGAGACGGCCCCTATGGAAGAAAAGAAACGGTGGCTGGCCAGGGGCTTCACACAGACTGCACAAGATCTCATATATCGACACACACCCTCTGAGAAACCTGTAATGCCGGCAGTATTGTTGACATAGCCTTACCTCAACTACACCTACCCATGCACATGGCCACAGATAACATGTTAGCTGAGCTTCAAAGTGACTGGTTCTTCACCAACACTGTTGAGATAATACCTATGTATCCCAGCGAATGCACTGTTTGTCAACTATATTCTCCCAAACCCATGCTGAAGGTCGTCTCGTCGGCCATTCCTCGACCTACAGGACCGTTCAAAGCCCTACATATCGATTTCATTGATATGATAGACCAATGTGGTAACTATTGATACCTGATAGTAGTGGTCTGCCCTTACTCCAGGTGGTTTGAAGTTAGCGTTCAATGCGACACCAAGGCAGAGGCCACGTTCCTCGTCAGTGAAGTGATACCGATATGGGGAGTGCCTGACCTCATCCGATCGGATAACGGCAGGCCCTTTATCAATTCTATGTTTGATCATATCTGCACCCTCCTGGGTATCACTCATAAATTAGTCTCAGCATACCACCCTCAAACCACAGCATCGTTAAGAGACTTAATGGTCTTCTCAAGAACAAAATTAGTAAGATTTGTTCCATTCTCAATAAAAAGTGGCTCCACTGCCTCCCCCCTAACCCTCTTTGCATTAAGAAACACACCCAGCAGCGATCATCACCTCACACCTCAACAGATAGTGGCAGGCAGACTAATGGGGACACCCATTCCAATGACCCAGACAAAACTAAGCTCCGAAGCAAGCTCTCAGGTATTGGGGGATGAGCTGTGCGTGTACCTCTCCAAGCTGACAAGGACTGCCAAGTTCTTGACCAAGCAGGTTCACCATCGAAACACTCAAGGGGCAAACATCAAACTACCCTACCAAACACCTCAGCCAGGGCAAGAAGTCTACCTCGGCAACTTCATGCGAAAGTGAAAGCAGGCCAAGTTTGAAGGGCCCTACCGAGTAATATTTTCAACACTGACCACTGTCAAGGTGGAAGGAAGAGAAGCTTGGATCCACCTCTCTGATGTGCTACCTAAGCGTTGAGCTAGGGCGCACCTCCCTGACCACCAACCACACAGCTAAGACTCTGTTTCACAATTGCACGCACCCATGTAGGTCAAAAGGACACCTCCGCACCAATTAAACATCACACTTTTAAATGGAGCAGTCCACAAAGAAAGAGTGCTGTCCCCACCATAGCAAGGAGAGGGGGAACCAAAATACAAACAGCACTAAAATTAGCTTAAACTTACCATTCCCCAAAAATTCTAGAACCTTCTTCCAGTACCTCACTAGGAAATTGCTCTCAGGAAAACCATAGAGTGTATAGGTAAAAAGTAAATGCAGGAATTTTCCGAACAACTGCCTAACGATGTGTTTTTTCCAAGCTAACCTACAACGCACAGCTTTTATCCTACAGGTCTGCGATCAAGCTGCAAGTGCACCATCATTGCAGCGGTCCGCCACCCCATCAATCAAAGCTTTCAAAAGGACCTTCACAAGGTCAACCGCTCAAGTAACACAGACTACAAATTGACTTTACAACCATTTTTAGAAAGAGACTCATTTTTACTGCACCAAGACAATACACCTCTGGGCGCCCAGATGGCAGGCATCTCCCCATAACACCATCCTACAATTTTTTTTTAAGTTAGGTATTTTTGTACTCACTCTATTTAGTCGTGGTCCTCTCATGCCCCCCTGGAGCTAGAAGTAGTCTCATAAACTCTACTTCGACATTCTTGCAACGTATGCACAGAGACCTCTTTCACCTCACATACACCTATAGTAAACCATACGCTAGCATTCCTCACGCACTACACAGCGCACTACTACACAACACCTTGTACCAACATATGACCGCCATAGGCACTCAAACCATGCTACATATGTTCACTGATACCCCACACCATAGACGCAGACAGGCTTTACTTATCCCAGGAGATAGCACCTGAAAAAGCAAAATGCCTCATCCATCTTCACCATTGTAGGATCAGGGCCAAGATTCAACCTAACAGAGTAGAGCCCAGTAGGGCAATACTAAACATCACCCAGTATGAGAACAACCCCACAGCACTAAACCTTTTCACTGACCCTAGCAATATCCAAACTGAGCTAGACAGGATTTGCAGAAGGGGCACTATAGGGAGGACACTGTTTGGCCCCGGGACTTCGTAGAAAAGAGGTTCTTGGAGGTAGCAAGACCACCGTATCAGTGCACAAATACGTCTCCTCCCGCCTCCATGTGCAGTACCAGGGTGGCCCTTAATGTCTTTGGGGCCACCTTCTTTAATGACAAGTAGACCTTGGACAAGGAATTCCAGTGCAGGGCCTTTCACCTTGATCACTCTAGGGGAAATGAGTCTCATGGGAGGGGTCCAATGCTAGTATAATCGCCCTGTGACAGGAAATCTGGATACCAAGATTAATAGGTACACATGGTTTGAGGGAGAGGGGCAACCCCTAATTGTATAGAAACTTACACTGTATTCTCTGTGTTTCAGAGGCAAAGGAACCACACCACTTGGCAGCAACGAAAACTATGGCATGATACTACATATATCGGACCTGCAATGGGGCACCTCCACGTTGATGGAAATATACTGGCAGTGTGGTGAACTTGCCTACACCAAACTCGTCCCCGGATGGCGGTGACCATTCACACCCCAACGCTGGTCATCCCTGGAGAAGATCTGCCTGAGTTGTGTCAACATCAGTTACAGAAGAAAACAACTCTGTTGCATCAGGCTCGAAGAAGAACTGCTGATTATTTTGACTGGGCTCCATACAAGTTATCCTTGGCAAGCATTCACATGAAACTCATTCTTAGAAAAGTTTTCGTTCACAGATCTTTCTGTGAGAATGAATCTTTCAAACAACATGTGTGATTAAATCAACAGTAATCTTTAATAAGGAATTTTGAAAAAGATTCCCGCACAGCCAGTATTTATGAACAACTATGGTTCAGCCGAACCGAATTTATTAGACAAAGATTATTTTTTAAAAACAGATGTGAGTGTTTCTCATAGGAAAAAGGAAGAGTGAGGATACCCCAGGTGAAAGGACAACTGAATTTGAAGACGAGAAAGTAAAGTACAATGTGAACATGCACGGTATATTGGTTGCTTTACATCAAAAGACAGCAGTTTTATATTCAGTAAAGTTAGAGACATAGGAAATTTATCATTGTATCACAATTATGAGAACCAGTCTGTCTTTGTACATATGTCGACGGCGTTTCGATCCTTGTAAGAATGAAAGGGTCTCATCAGGACTGAAATTGCCTGGGGTTGGCTGAGGTAGTGGAGGCCCGATCTGTAAGGGGGGAAACCACTAAGAATAATTATTCTTGAATGATGAATATCTGGGATAAAAATATTTGGGGCAACATTCCCCTTATGAATCCCTGCAAGGGTGAGGAGCATCTACATTAGGCTCTCTTCAGAAGACATGAGGTCTTGTTTAGTTGGATTTCCCCTAGAGGTCGTAATAACCTGCAGCGAAAAGGAAGCCTTTACCTTTCTCTTTAATGCCGTATGAGGTCCCACTTATCTACTTTGTTTAGCATCTGGGTCTCCGGCCAACCTAATATTATAAGGTGCCGCTTTAGGCAGCACTATAGCAAATTGTTGACGCTTTTTTTAAAATTATTATTTTGCTGGTTCTTGTTTCTTTTACCTCAGCTTCTGGTTTTGCTTTGTTGTGTTTATTGCCTTTTAGGCCCTCAGCCAATGGTTGTAAATCATGTCCTTGCATCATGTACTAAATGCAACCAGGCACAGAGCTGTAAATATTGTGTACTTATGCATCCAGAAATCAATCTGTACTGCAAAGACAACACTATCTATTGATCTACTCCAAGCATTGTGCTTGGTGTAGATTAACACACAGTTTGTTTCCTGCACTAAATGAAGGCAGGCTACTCAACTCAACTCGCTCTCCTCTCCCAGCCTCTCATCTCCCCCACCCCTCCTCCAGTCTCACCCACCTCCCTTTCCGCTCTCGCCTCAGCTCAGCTCGCTTGTGACAGAAGCTGTTCTACTGTAGTTGACATCTGCTGTTTCAGTAACCTAACCGTGGCCTTAGCCATATGTGATAAGAAAGTTAAAAGTATGTACGTGCACACATACCTTCATGTGTGTGGATATTCTTTTTTGTCCACTTGGTTTGTCTATACGCACACATAGACAGGTGTTTCAGTGACAGGATGTGCTTACAGCCAGTCCTTTTCAATGTCTTGTTAGCAGAGGTCACCCTTAACATGCTGTAGCTGGCAGCGCAAAGCACCACCTCAGCATCACTCAGCACCAGTGGAGCACCAGCGCAGCACGATCTCAGCTTCACTCCGCAGCACCTCATCAACACTCAGCACCAACTCACCATTAGTCAGCCCGAGCACAGCACCACCTGAGCACCACCTCAGCATCACTCAGTACCAGCACAGCACCACTTTAGCACCAGCGCAGCACCACCTCAACATCAGCAGAGCACCATCTCAGCATCAGCACAGCACCATCTCCGCATCAGTGCACCACCACTAGCACAGCCCCACCTCAGCACAAGCGCAGCCCCACCCCATCACCACTTCAGCATCAGCGCAGCACCAGTTCAGCATCAGCGCAGCACCACCTCAGCATCAGCGTAGCATCACCTCAGCACAGCACCAACTCAACATCACTCAGCACCACCTAAGCAGCACCTGAGCACTGTGCAGCACCACCACCTCAGCACCACACAACATGATTACACTCCACATAATAACACTATGCAATATAATTAAACTCCGCATATTTACACTCAACTCAATACAACATAAAAACACCCCACATAAATGCACTTTATACCACATACCAGCAATCCACATAAATGCACTTCACACCATGACACATAATTCCAATAAGCATAATTTCACTTGATGCCACACAGTTACACACCAATCCTGTTATCTCTTCCCCACACACCCACTGCCCCTCTCATCACACTGCCACTACCCCCTCTCATCTCGCAATTCCACAACCCCCTCTCACCCCTCCCTCACACTCCCTATCTCCTCTCTATACTGCCTGCTCACGCATGCTACCTTCCTGTACCACCTCGTGCTGGGCAAAAGTCCACCTCTCGTTTCCCCCACCCTCTGGGTGCCCCTCCTTCTCGTTCATCTCTTTCTCTCTCTCACGCACTCTTAACGCTACTCTCATATTAGTTCACTTCAGGTCATTAAGCACAATTTCTTTCCCATGCCTTTTGAACATTTCCATCCCTCAAATCCATGCTCTCCTCCGCTTCTTAGGGCCTCTTCTGCGTACAATCTTTATGCGTCTGTGGCCTGCTTTCCCCTTCTTTCTCACAAACTCTTTCTGCTCCTCTATCTAGAGTTCATTCACGACTTCGTGCACAAACTACCGATCCCTCTCTATCTTCCTTTCTATCTATTCTTTGCAGCTCTCACCCCTATCTATTCACCATGTCACATACTTCCACTACACAAATCCACTCCAGACCACACAATTCCACCCCATACAATTCCACGACTAACAATTCCAATTCAACCCACATAGTTCCACTCCAAGCAACATACATCCACTCCAAACGAAAAACACGTATATGAAAGACATTGTCATTTACAATGACAATAGCTCTAACTCTTGCAAATGCGAGACCTATTGCATTGCAATTGATTGTTTTGTTTACTTTTTTTTCAAAGGAGTATGACTCATGCTGCCCGCCCAGGCTTCTTCTGTGTCTCGTGTTTTTATTGCGGACTGTAAGAGTTTTACCTACTAGTTTTTAGTCAAAGAGTTCTTAGTATTAATTTCTTGCCAGAGTTGAAAACTGAGTGATTTTTCTCAGCTGGACTTTAATTTATTTTTACGAACGGCAACAGCCTTTCAAGGTTTTGGTAGCACAAGCTGGACTCCAGCCTCATGTGTGCTTGTGAGGCATTTGGCGGAAGACAGAATACATGCCTGTACGGTTTGCCAATGAGTGTATTTATCTATGAGAGTTATGATTCTGCAGGGCGGCTGGGCCATATTAGAAGGGTTGATGTAGTTTGTTTCTCATTACCTTGGTCAAAGGCTCTAATGATGGAAACTGAAGGGCATATTTATCAAATAATCGCACAGCGCAGCAAGCTACCTTACTGCATCACGTGATAGGGAAAGGACAGGATACGGTGCATTCCTGTCATTTCCCTGCACTGGTGCGCATTGTGCTGCCTAGTGCCGAAGCAGGCATCCTTGCACCATGGTGCAAGGCTGCCTCCGTTGTAAATAGGATTGGTGAAAACAGTTTTGGAACACCCTAATACAACAACTAATCCTGTAGTCTTGCAGGACTGATTGTTGCTCGGAATGCACCATCCTGGAGTAATGCGTAAGTTGTTTGTGGGTTACAGACTGCCAAACTCCCTTGCTCAAGTTAATAAATTGAATCAGCCTGCACTTTGTAAGGGGGTTTAGGGCGAGGCAGTTTCTCCATTAGGGCTCTGGGCCTGCGCCCCTCTGAAATTCCTACACATCTATATAAACAAATATTAAATAGATCGATATATATATAGAGATAGCTCTAAACAAAAATCGATTTATTTAAGTCTGGGCTGTCTGTCCCAGGATGCCTGCCACGCCTCACCCTGAACCAGGAGTCGGAAGCCAGGCAGTAAATTAGCTTTCTGCACTGTAATGCTCGACGCAAGGCTTCCATTTCTAAAGCCCTTCATTGCCATTGTGGTGTATGGGGGTATGCACTGTAGGCCAGTGATGCTATCAGTGTCACGGTTTCGGGCATCAGAGACTTCATCCCTGCGTGATTCCAGAGTCCAACTTCACAGACATAGATGCCACCCTTTCCCATTCATCACACTTAAGGAGTGGCTGAAAGCATGTGTGATTTGGTGCCTTGTCCTCTGTAATGGAAAGTGTTAGAATGTTAATCTTGTGTTATGTATATTGTGCTGAGACCCCTGGTCATGCTAACCTCCCCTACTGTGGCACCCCAGGCCCAGGCTGCACGTCGCTGGCCCCGTTAGAAGTGGAGCTGCTGTATTTGTCCCCCGGCGAAATTCATACAAAAGACGAGCAGGGCTTTTGTTCCCTTGCGAAGTTGACCCAAATATCCAAGTCATGCGCAAAGTGAGAAATATGCACTTACAGTAGACAGTTAACTGCTGTAGGACATTAAACTGGCCCGGTCTTCATGCCCTTAACATTAATGCCAAAAATATGTATTGATTTACAAAAAATGAATGTTAAAAACGTTAAGGTAATGCATGTCAGCGATTTAGTTCCTCTCTTATTTCTCATGCTTTACTTAATCTTGCATTCCCCAAGAGAGTTAGCTATTTCATTATGTGTGTTCATGGTGCATTTATGTGGATTGCTGGTATGTGGTATAGAGTGCATTTATGTGGGGTGTTTTTATGTTGTATTGAGTTGAGTGTAAATATGCGGAGTTTAATTATATTGCACTGAGTGTTATTATGTGGATTGTAATCATGTTGTGTGGTGCTGAGGTGGTGGTGCTGCACAGTGCTCAGATGCTGCTCAGGTGGTGCTGAGTGATGTTGAGTTGGTGCTGTGCTGAGGTGATGCTACACTGATGCTGAGGTGGTGCGGCGCTGATGCTGAACTGGTGCTGTGATGATGCTGAAGTGGTGCTGGGGTGGGGCTGCGCTTGTGCTGAGGTGGGGCTGTGCTGGTGGTGGTGCACTGATGCGGAGATGGTGCTGTGCTGATGCTGAGATGGTGCTCTGCTGATGTTTAGGTGGTGCTGTGCTGGTGCTAAAGTGGTGCTGTGCTGGTGCTGAGTGATGCTCAGGTGGTGCTGTGCTGGGGCTGACTAATGTTGAGTTGGTGCTGAGTGTTGCTGAGGTGGTACCGAGTGATGCTGCGCTGGTGCTGCACTGGTGCTCCGCTGGTGCTGAGTAATGTTTAGGTGGTGCTCAGGTGGAGCTGCACTGGTGCTGAGTGATGCTGAGGTGGTGCCTTGCGCTGCCAGCTACAGCATCGTTAAGGGTGACCTCTGAAAACAAGACATTGAAAAGGACAGATTGTGCTTCAGAGCAGGCTCCCTGTGGAAAATAATTGAAGATTTGTGGATTGTAAGCACATCCTGTCACTGAAATGCCTGTCTATGAGAGTTAGCTATTTCATTATGTGTGTTTCTGTATTTTCTTTGTGCATCTTTTTCTTGCGTAGTACACACTTTGAGTTGTGCCAGGTGTTTATGAGGGGCTTTGATTGAGAGCCCTGGCACTGACTGAGGCTAAAGGCAATGCAAAGTGCCTGTCAGTGGGTTGGCATCTCTGCAGAGCACACAGAACAATGCTCATGTATTCCAGTTGCAATCAAAAACTTCTGTGTAAAGGGGGTACACAGATGTCAAAATATTTACAATGCAAAAGGAAATAAAGTGCTTAAATGAGAGTGAGTGCAGTGTATGTTTGGGAGTCGTGAAATGTGGGAGATGCAAGGAAGTGCATTCGGGGAGAGTGAAAAGAGGGTGCTGTAGAGGAAAGAGAGGAGGTTGACAATGTGCAGATGGACGAGAGGTGCAGAGAAAAAGGGCATTCATATCAAGCATAAATCGCACATAACTGAAGGCCAATAGTCCTTCCACATGCCTCAATAATATTTAATGCACAGCCTCACAATTTCAGAATAGAAAAATTCCAATGTAGATTGTTTATTACAAATTATTGTTGTTACTGATTTATCTTAAACTGCTAATAACCATTGGCAAAGCCAATCGTACTGACAGGTTTTAGGTGTATGTCAGGTGTTGAGTTATATATCTGGATGTATTGGACTTGGCCATTTTTGCAGGGTCATCCCAGAACTTTTTGCCCTCCTCCTGTATTTTTTCTGACCTGTTGTTGCTGGTTTTATGACTCTGGACACTTTACCACTGCTGATCAGTGCTAAAGTGCATGTGCTCTCTCTTGTAAACTTGGTAATATTGGTCTACACCTGTTTGGCATATTTAATTTACCTGTATGTCCCTTGTACAGTGGTATCCCATATACCCAGGGCCAGTAAATTAAATGCTACTGGTGGGCTTGTAGCACTGCTTGTGCCACCCACCGAAGTAGCCTTTCAAACCTATCTCAGGCCTCTGCCACTGCAGGGCCTGTGCGCGCAGATTACTGCCGCTGGGACGTGGCATATAAAGTGGTTGCCGCGTCTGCAACTCCCCATTTACTACATATCAGTCACCCCTAAGGTAGACCTGGCTAGCCCTATGGGCAGGGTGCGGTGTAGGTAAAAGGTAGGACATGTGCCTTAACTGTGTGGCATGTCCTGGTAGTGACAAACAGCCTATTTGGTTTCTCACTGCTGTGAGGCTGCCCTCTCATAGGGATGCATTGGGGATTCCCTGATATGTGCTTCAGTGGTAATTCCTGACACGAGAGGGGTAGCATGACCATGTTTGGTATGTTTGGAATAGTAGTGATCAATCCTGCTTATTGGTGAAAGCAGATTTATTATTACTATTTTAGAAATGCCACTTTTAGAAGTGGGCATTTCTGTGTGCTCTGTGTCTTTGTGCCTGCCTGGATGTGTATTGACCGTCTGGTTCTGACTGACAGGGGAGAGGGGATGTGCATTCACTCCAGCCAGTCCCTGGGGGGTTGAGGTGTGTCCTGCCCTGCCTGGGTGACTCAGCCCTAGGCTGAATAGGCCTGGTCCGCATTTGGAGTGGTAGGAGGAGTTGCACCTGCACCTGAATAGGGCTGTGCCTGCCTTCCACAATGCTAGCTCCACCCCCTGTGGTGTGTCTGGGGCCACGGCCTGCACTGTGAATGGGGGTGTTGTGCACTTGTAAATGTATTTTTAAGTGCCCCCAAACAAAGACATTTGGACTATAAGTAAAGGGGCTGTGACCCCATGTGAGGAGAGAAGAGAAAGCGTGTGACGTGTGACCGGCAGGCTGTTGGACTGCCAGGAGGAACTGCCTTGGGACTGAACTATTCTGGAGGGGCTGATCAACTGCCTATTGGGCTGTGATAAGGACTGCCACTTTGCCCTGGAACCCTTGTGCTGGCCTGAATGGCTGCACCCGCTAACGTGCCACCAGTGCTCTCCCAGGAGTGCTGCTACGCCCCTGGTCTGTGCAAAACTAGCGCGCTTTAATAATCAGTGCTCGTGGCCCTGAACCTAAGCTTGGAGGACACACTGTGGATAACTTGCCTGAGCCCCCGGATTGGGCTCCTGCTGCAGTAAAAACGCGGGGAGCGCTTCATGTTGGCTGTGCTCCTGAAGTCCTGTGCCTACATACCCGAAGCGCATGGCGGGCGCTGTCAACTTTATTGTCTGAGCCCAAGAAGTGGGCTCAATATCCCAAATACGGCGGGCGCAGAGAGTAATCGCGCCGTGAGGAGAGGCCTTCTAGCAGGAAGCTCCCGCAGCTGCTGGAAGCCAGGCAGAAGTGAACAGCCGCGTGGCTGAGCCTGGTTGTGGGCGCGGCCAAGCGGGACCGCATTCCAAGAGTAAGCCGGAGACAGTGAGGCCGACTGAGATTTCGCTCCGTGTCCTGCCCCTTTTCCTCTCCAAAGTGGAACGGCTGCACAGCATAGTTGTGGGCCACCGCGGGTCCAGGAGTCAGGGTGGAAGGCCCTGGCCTGCCAGAGACTTTTGCCAGCAGAGGAGGGCGAAGCCGACGGAGACTTCGCTCTGTGTCGCCAAGAAGAGGGAGCTGGTGCCTCACAAGGCTGGTGGGTGAGTGACCCCGCACTACTTGATGTACCGGGAAGGAGAAAGTTGGTGTGGCATCGCCATTCCTGCTTTCCTACATTCATAGGCAGTGGCACCGCAAGGTTGCGGGCGGCTGCTTTGGGGGCGGGTCTGTCGTCTCCTGTTGGGGAGCAACCTTACAAGGCCGAGCCCCTCTCCCTTGTTATTTTTGGCTGCGCCCTGTGTAGTGGGCTTTTACCCTCCCTTCCTGGAGGCAACACAAGGGAAACCTCGCCAGAAGCCCCACTCCTCATTGGAACAGAGAAGTAGTGTGGGAGATCCCCAAGCGGGAAGGAACCCTCCTGAATTTCCTAGAGTAGGCGGACAGGTAGCCCGAGAGCCTATGAGGGGGAAAAGACCGTTATGGCTTGCCGTGTCATAGGGGCACAGGGGGCCCCTCTTGCTGTTGTCCTGACGAGTGCCTAGGGGCACAAGGATTCATGGGATGCTGGCCATTCTTACATGCGATACCCTGAAATGAACATACATGTATGAGGTGTTACATTGCCAAGGTTTGCACCCTATGTCCCGTAATGATGATCGGCATAGGCCCAAGGTGGGCATGATGTGTTTAAGATGTGTGACCTGCTACGAGTGTTTACTATGGTGCACTGTAGATTATGTTTATGCATAATGTGTTATGCTGAGTACATTTCCTACCGGTAGCTACTGGGTTGTCCTAACTGATGTTTGTGACAGTGGCCCGATTGGCCTAGTGATTTATATAATCCCTGTGAAGTCATGACGAGTGCCAGGTGGCACACTGTAATATATTTGATTGTCATCTAATGTGCTTTTATGGATAATACAAAGAATATTTTTATATAACCTTGTGTGGAGTTTCTTTTGCGGTGTGCCTAGTGTGTCACTGCTGTTTGAGTGTGTTGCGCAAATGCTTTACACATTGCCTCTGGGGTAAGCCTGACTGCTCTGCCAAGCTACCAAGGAGGTGAGCAGGGGTTATCTTGGGTGTGTAACTCCCTTGCCCTGACTAGAGTGGTGGGTTCTGCCTGGCTTAGGTGTATACCCTAGCCAACCAGAAACCCCATTTCTAACAGGATGCAATAACATCTCAGAGAGAAACCAAAATACTGGTCGTTGGACACACCATGGAAATCACAGATATTTATTTTACATGTTCTCTTTTAGAGAGCCCCCACTTTTTTCATCCCACTTAAAGACATTTCTGCACATATTTCTATATGACTGATTGCAGCCAGCAGATGTGGGTGCTTCCCGAAGCCTGGTTAGGGCATTTTCTTCCAAAGTTGATGACACATGCAGTGCAAGACACTTGGCCAGCAAACACTTTAAAGGGCCTGAAGTTAACTGTTGAACATATTAATGCAGTAAGACAGGGGGGCAATTTGTAATGTCTTTAATGTTTCAAGACTATATGTTCCCACTGCTTCATAAACCTTGCTTTCTCACTCAATTCATTTGCTTTCAAATGCACCATTTGCCAATCTTTTTTCAATTTCTTCTCAGGAGGAAGACCCACCCTGCACCCCATGTTTGTCCATTAAGCTTGTTGGCTTTGCTTGCTACATAAAAGCAATTCCCAACTTTTACGCTCACCACTTTCAAATGTCACCGCCGCCACTTGTTTAGTACACTTTGTAAGAGGGTTTAGGGTTTCTAAAACTAGGATGTATTTTGCTAAAGTTGCAATATATGCATTAAGGCCTTGTTATTCTCTTGATTTATTGAATGCCAGCGAGACAGTGTGAAATATGGATACAAAACATAATAAGATCTATATCTATACCTAAGTTCTAACTGCACATATTCATTATTGTTAGTGTATTCAGTATGGGTTGGGGGGTCGATCATAGTTGGTCTAACATGGTGTCTTGGCTGGTGGAAGACTATTGGCGGTTTGTTTTGATGTTTACCTGGGTTTCTGCTTCTGCCCATTTAATTAATCCCTGCTTCCATTGTCTCAGAACAGGAGGAGAGTTCGACTTCCAATTTTGTGGATCAGTATTTTGCTTAACACGAACACAGGGTCAATTAATTTACTTGTATTTTTGATTTTCTTTGTCCAAGGGTTCAAACCCAATAAGTAGGTCTTCGTGGTCCTTTCTAATTTCATATTGCTTAGCTTTTCAGTTGTCTGAAGGACCTGTTCTCAAAGTGGGTGATTTTGATACAGCATAGAACGCATAGACCAAATCGACTTGGTTCTCTGAGGATGTAGGGCATTCGTCACTTTCATAAATCTTATGGCGTCTTAGGGAGTATGTTGAAAATTAGATCTATGCGACGCAAGCTATTATGCTGAATTAGTTTAAATCTGGCATTAATATTTATAATGTTAAAACAGAAAACTAGTTTGAAATCGATGTGCTCCATGTTTTGCCTCAAGACAATGCTTGAGTTTGGAGCAAATGTTTTAACAAGAACAGTAAAAGTTGTGCCAATCGATTTTCCCTGTGTAATTTACACCCGTGACGTATGACCAGAGATATATACGTTTGTAGGTCATGAGAGTTAAATAGGCAAGTTTTCAGCTAATTATATCTGCGTGCTCAAGGTTTCACATCATAAGAGCTGACAGTAGAGCTGTGTGAACTAATGTAACAAGTATTGGCAAAGCCAATAGGTCTCGCCTTTGGCACCTATTGACTTTGTCAATGGTTTTTAACTATGCTGTAAAACATGTTGGTACTGAAACAGCATAGCTAAAAACTGTTGCCAAAGTCAACATATCCCAAAGGGAAAGCTTTTGAAGACCTATTGAGAGTGGCTCGTAAAGCTGAATTTGCAGAGTGACTGTGTGTTTCCCAATAGTCTGCAGAGACACCACAGATATGTGTTCTGTGGTTTTTTTTGTCCTAATGTAAATGCTGCAGCAGCAACGTGACAGGGTGTGCCACCACAGACCAGCCCACAAGTGGTGTACCCCGGATTTGAGGATGGAGGTGCTGTTTAAGCTTTTGGGGAACAGTAGTTACAGTTTCAAGGCAAAGGGCTACTTTGAAACTTGTCTGCAACAAAAGTATATGTGAGCAGTCACAGGACTTTTTAAGGACTAAAAACCAAAACATTTATTTCTAACTAAAATCATATTATCTATGAAAATCATTAAAATCAGAAATGGCAACCTACTGAGAAATAAAACCAACCACGGCAACTCTAACATATCACCCGAATATGCAATGATAAAACAATAACATGCAGAGCAGAGTGGAAGGAAGGAAGCATCCTGCCATATTATGGGAAATTCCACAAAGGGACACGTGCACATCCGGACCTGGGAGTACGGCAGTCAGGTCCAATGCAAGCCTAAAATACCACTAAACAAATGTTTTTACCTCAACACGTACATGTAATGGTGTCTCTCTGCCGGTCCAGGAAGTGCGCAGAGGATCACTAGAAGAAAGGTGTTTTATACTGTATCTGAGCATGCCAGAAACCTTTGAGAGGATAAATGTCACACACCTCATCCCCCATATATTCCCAGAGCTCTCTAAAGTGGATCAAATCAGACACATCCACTGCCCTTTCGACCACAAAATGGGCTAAAGCTTGCAGCTTCCTCTACAATGTGCATCGACTTCTGCGCAGTGCACCTCTGCTTGTCACCTTTGCCGCCCAAGTTCCTTAAATGCACATTTTTGCTGCTTGCACAAGTGGCTGCATGTGTGCACAATTTTTACATTAAACACCCCTTTACTCCTGCACACACGATTTCATGCACGCATGCACGCTTCACGGTATGCTTGCAACGTTCTCCGTTTATCTGCACTCTTCTCAGCTTCTGTGCACAACTCGGATGTTTTTGGCCCTAAAAGTTTTCCTTTTCAAACACCGGGTGTAGCGTCTCTTGCTTGTTTTTGCGAGAGAGCTGGAAAGCCCACTCCTGTGGTCAAATGGGGATTGTGATGTCATCAGGATGCAGTAATGTGAAACCTTTCTGTCAGCCTCTCACGACAAAAGCTCGCCTACCACCCATATGGGCGGGTACCGCCTAACCTCCCCCCCTCCCGCAAACTGCCCGAGACCCAACAGGTGGTGGGGACCCTCCCATTCCCTTCTCCCCAATCGTCACACAATTCAGACACCACTACTTCTTTGGATTAGGGGTCGTAGACCCCGGCCGTATTTATTACAAGATTAATAACATTAAAAAAATGATGATTATTTACATTATATACAATACGCAGAAAGTCCAATACATTGATAGGTACAAGGTGTTCATTGACTAACTTTAACATGTCTCTAATACATATCCATTCCTATCTTATACTAATTGCTGAACATAATTTACTTTCTGCGTAACCCTGTTAGATCCTACGGCAAGGTCAATGACTGGCAGCCCCAGGTCCCAATCTAAAACTTCCCTACCGGGGCGAATGTTGCGAAGGGGGTCCAGCTTCCCGGAGAGATACCTCCCCCGGGCCCGCCCTACGCCCAGACCCTCAACTCCATAACGGGACCCTGTAATCATGCGTTCATGCGCCCTTGAGCGCATGCGTGTGCGTGGTTGACCACCAGGCCGACTGGAAGCGTGGCTCCCCGGCCCCCGCACCCATCCAACCTACCGGCTGAAACTGCCCCTTGGAGTTCTATGAGAGAGACCGCAGAATATGCTCACCAATCATGACTTTACCGCCTGACCAGGGAAACACACAAATACGACAAAACTTATTTTTCTGCAAAATTAAAAAAGGGGTTAAGGTTTTTATTCATAACCATTTAGCGCATAATAAAACAATTTGACATATAGTTGCTCCTGAAAAGAAAACAGCGCATACATACCAAAGAAAACATATTTTACATGAAACTATCTGCTTTAGGGGATGGAGGGTGGGGAAAACAAAAAGTTAAACGGGCCACCTCCCGGCCCGGACAAAGGACAGGCGTTGTGTCCAGCAGAAGGGGCAGCGGAGCGAAGAGAAAGCCTCCCCGCTCCGCCCCCCCTTTTAACGCCGGAGATGGGGCCGACCAGTTTAGACCGGTCTGCCCCTTACGTTGCGCAGATGCTACCCGACCCGGAAGCACTTGGAAGTGCTTCTGGTTCAGGCTGCAACGCACGCGGATTGGGTGACCCCCTGGGGAGGTCGGGGGCCGCGTCACTATTGTGCGCAGCGGACCCCTCCCTCCCCCGACTACCGGGGGGGGCTGGCGCGACCGCCATAATGCCGGCAGGCTCGATGCCGAGCCCGCCTGTTCAATATGGGCGGGTACCGTCTAACCTCCCCCCCCCTCCCGCAAACTGCCCGAGACCCAACAGGTGGTGGGGACCCTCCCATTCCCTTCTCCCCAATCATCACACAATTCAGACACCACTACTTCTTTGGATTAGGGGTCGTAGACCCCTAAAGATTAATAACATTCAAAAAATGATGATTATTTACATTATATACAATACGCAGAAAGTCCAATACATTGATAGGTACAAGGTGTTCATTGACTAACTTTAACATGTCTCTAATAAATATCCATTCCTATCTTATACTAATTGCTGAACATAATTTACTTTCTGCGTAACCCTGTTAGAGCCTACGACAAGGTCAATGACTGGCAGCCCCAGGTCCCAATCTAAATCTTCCCTACCGGGGCGAATGTTGCGAAGGGGGTCCAGCTTACCGGAGAGATACCTCCCCCAGGCCCCCCCTATGCCCAGACCCTCAACTCCATAACGGGACCCTGTAATCATGCGTTCATGCGCCTTTGAGCACATGCGCGTGCGGGGTTGGCCACCAGGCCGACTGGAAGCGTGGCTCCCCGGCCCCCGCACCCATCCAACCTACCGGCTGAAACTGCCCCTTGGAGTTCTATGAGAGAGACCGCAGACAATGCTCACCAATCTTGACCTTACCGCCACAGGCCAGCATAGTTGACCGACTATCTGGCCTCCCCCTCTGCTCAGCCCGAAGGTCATGCCCTGCGCCTTGCGCCTTCTAGCCATGCTAGAATGTCCTCCATGAAAGCCTAGTTCCCTCTAGCTGAGAGGTGAACCCCATCGCGCCCAAAGAACTGGTCGCCTCGGATGTACCCATGTCCTATTGATCTCCGCTTGGGGGTCCTGAACAGCTTTTCCATCTTGTTGTTGATCCTCTTTACCGAGTGATTCAACGCCTGTACTGACTCCCCCCCTCTCCACTGGAACCTCGGGATCATGTGCGACCAGACTATAATTGCCTCGGGGCATCTCTTCGCCAACCATCCCACCTCAGTGAGCAGGTCCTCCCCAACAGCCTCACGAGTCATGTGCACCAGGTCGTTACCCCCAAAGTGTAAAATACAGACCGCGGGGGGCCTCTTGCTGCTACGCAGTGCGCGCTCCATCAGATCCCTGAAATGCTTAATGCGCAGACCACCCTGCCCGTGAAATATCAGATTCGCCCCCGCTTGTCGTGCCCTAGCCTTGAATGCACCTGTAAAGAAGTGGGTTAGTCGGCGAACATACGAATGCCCAATGATCCAGACGTCCTGTTCCTCTTGGGCCCAGACGTGAGCCAGCGTCATGATGCGTGCCGTGCGCTCTTTGTACTGATGATTGTTGGCCTCCTGCGTGGCAGGATGGCGCTGCCTGTGCCTTAAGATGACGCACTGCACGCTCCTTCCCCGCGTTGCAGATTGAAGAAACTGCAAAATTCAAAACAGGCGAAAAACAACCATCAGCTGACCACTCTATACTTGGTCACAGCATATGTAAGCGCACATAGCGTTTATAACAGTTTGATGACCATCTTCCTATCCTTTGGACCTCAGTCCCGCTAAGCCCTCTGGCAAATGCTTCAGTAGCGGCCCCTATTCTAAAGGAGTGAGACCCAAATGCTGCTGGATCCATGTTGGCCTTCTCCATAGCTAGCCCCAAAACCCTCCTGAACTGAAAATTGGTGAGAGGAGTCCCATTGGCATGAATGAGAAGAGGTCCCCCCGCAGCCCTTGGTCATTGTGCCATGAATGCCTCCAGCCTGGAAACTGGGCAGCAGGGGCTGCCCCTAGACCTGTGCAGTATTATGCCTTCCCCCCTGCCCTCCTGATCAGTTTTTGATCTGGGGAGTGATATCATAACTGACTCCTCCCCCACTTTGACATGTCCCATCTGCAAGCCCCCCTGCCAATCCCTTTTGTTCCTTGCAACCAGTTCCCCCACCCTGAAAGCCCCATAGAAGGCTAAGCAGAACGCTGCTTGGAACATAGTTGCCTCCCCTGGGGAATTACAGACGTGCTCTAAGGCCTCCATTAAGCTTGCCAGAATGTGAACCCCTATTGGCCTTCTCTCATCGGGTTGGCCACCCTGCAGGCGCTGCCATCCTTTAAGGGCTTGGTGCACCATGAAGGTACCTGTTGAATTGCCCCCCCCCCCTTTTAATTTAGCAAAAAAGGATATGGCTGCGACATGACGCCTAGCTGCTGCTGCAGGGCGCCCCTCCTCCCTCATGGCCCTTAAATATGAAACCAAGGATCCAGTCTCCTGCCACTTTTGCTCCCAATGGTCCCCCAAATAGTCGCAGTATGCCCAAAATGCCCCTTCATACGCCTTTCTGGTCCTGGGTGCTATGCTAGCTGCCACGAGGTCCGGTAACTGGGGGCACCAAGCTGCCAAAGCTGCTCTGGGAAGGGTGTTGGCATTGCCGCTGCGTCTGGGTGGTGGGACCTGAAGGCCTGCATCTTAAAACGAGATAAGGCATCAGCCGCATTATTGAGCACCCCTGGCACATGCTTAGCCCTAAACAATGTATTCATTTTCATGCATTGCAGTATTATTTCCTTCAGTAGACGCAATATCATGCTACAATTTGCCATCTGGGCGTTAATGCACTGTACTACTGCCATGTTGTCTGACCAGAATACAACATTTGGGTTTCTCAATTGTTCAGGCCAGACTACCAGCGCCACCAGGATGGGAAATAATTCCAGAAAACTTATGTTCGTCGTTAACCCCTCCTCTACCCACCAGGTTGGCCACCGCTGCACCACCCAAGCTGAACCCAAGATGGCACCAAACCCCTCGCTTCTGGCTGCATCTGTCATTAGCCCCATCTCTGGGCTAGACCTGGTGGGGCTGGGCCACACCACCCTCCCATTGAAATTGCGCAGGAATGCCTGCCATATTTGCATGTCCTGTTTGACCTCGCTGGTGAGCCTGGTGTGGTGGTGTTTCTGCTGCAGTCCTGACATTGCCTGTGCGATGGTGCGTGAGAAAGGGCGTGCCATGTGTATTATTCTGAGAGCAAAATTCAACTGACCCACCACTTGCTGTAGTTGGTGTAGGTTGACCTTCGCCTTCCCCAAGCAAAGCTGTAATGCTTTCACAAATGCCTCCACCTTCCCCACTGGCAACCGTGACACCCCTTGTACTGAATCCAATTCGATACCCAGAAATTCTAATGTTGTGCTGGGCCCCACCGTTTTGTCCTTCGCTAGCGGTATCCCTAGTTCCTGCATGAGTGCACAAAACAGTAGCAATGCCCCCCTGCAGGTGCTAGAGTCTGGGGGGCCCAGAAACAAAAAATCATCTAGGTAGTGCAGCACCTTGGTGTGACCCGTTGTTTGCTTGAAAACCCACTCTAAAAAGGTACTAAACTTTTCAAAGTATGCACATGACACTGAGCATCCCATGGGCATGCACTTGTCTACATAGTACTCCCCTCTGAATTGAAAACCTAACAGATGGAAGTCTGACGGGTGAACTGGCAACAAACGGAAAGCAGATTCAATGTCAGATTTAGCCAATAGAGCGCCCGGTCCCAAATCCCTGAGGATCTCCACTGCTTGGTCAAAAGAGGAGTACTTGACGCTGCAGAAGGCACCGTCAATGGCATCATTCAGGGACAGACCCCGGGGGGCCGAGATATTATGAATCAACCTGTACTCCCCCTGTTCTTTTTGGGAACTACCCCTAGTGGGGAACAGACAAAATTGTGCATTGGTGGGTATTTGAATGGGCCAGCCACCTTCCCCAGCCTTACTTCTTTCTCGATTTTTGAAGCTACCACCCCCTCGTTGTCCCTCACTGATACTTGGTTCCTGCAGTATGACACCCCGGTGTACCCAGGTGCAGGGATCCTGAAACCTTCCATGAAACCTTCCCTAAGGGTTTTTGCCGCATCTGAACAGTGGTATTTACTTAGCCAGGGTATCATGGCACTCATTATCACGGGAGATCCGGCCTTGTTAAGGGACATGCTTTCAGTCCTGCTTCCTGCCCCCTTTCTCTCTTGTCTTTTTAAAACATTTTGTTTCAGGGTGGGAGGAGTTGCCACAGAACGCACATGCATGTCTGAACTTACATGTTCCTGCCGGTCTGTTACATGTGCGTTTGTTAAAATTCCAACAGGCCCCCCTTCTTTCCCCCGCCCCCTGCCTGCCCCTGTGGGCTTGGGCGAAAGGACTGCCCCCGAAATGTGTCTTGCAAGTTTCCCCTTGCGTTTTCCTGAGGGACCTGGAAGTGGTTCAGGTGAATGATCATGTCCTGCTGGTTGCAACACAAGGAGGAATCTGAAGCCTTAGCTCTCCTAAACTCTTTGTCATAGCCGTTCCACCCTTGACCCCCATATTTATCATGGGCGCACGTGATCCTGTTCTGGTAACATGCCATCCCAGAACCCTGCTCTGGAAAACGTTCACACATAACTGCCATATAAGTCGAAAAACCCCTTATCCAGTTCCCCAGGTTTTCTTCCACCCTGTATCTTAACAATATGTTTGACCATTCCTTTGGATGAGTCCATTCCTTGTTTTTCTTGGCCTCTTCCCTGTCAGCTTCATCTATCAACAGCGAGAATATGTTAACATATGCACCCCTCCAGATTTTTTCCTTTGTTTACTGTGAAAGATGCCTCCCCAAGTGTTCCTGAGATTACCTTATTGCCCCCAAACCCAATGGTGGTAAGGACTTTGAATTACCTATTGGGGTTGCATCCGCTGACTGTGATGATCCTGGATCCGTGGGCAGGGGTATAGGTGGAGGCACTCCGCCACTCCCCACCGGGGTTGTACCCCCTGGAACTCCGCCCCCTGCCGGTGCTGCAGGCCCTTCTCTTGGCTTAGCCTTGGTGAGCTCCGCAATTATTTTTCTGGCCTTCTCTGTCGCATCCCCTTCACTCCCAGACATTCCCGCAGCAGGCGACCAGTTCCCCACTTTTTCTAACCATGGGAGTAATGCCGCCAAATTGGCCACCATCTCTGGTTGGGCTGGGTTGACCCCGTCAGGATTCACCCCTTGTGGGACAGGAGCAGGCTGTGGTGGCAGGGGTGGCACCGGTGATGGCCCACTTGGTATAATTGGCGCGGGTGCCGCCGGTTCCGGGGATGGCACCGGTGATGGTCCTCTTGGTATAATTGGCGCGGGTGCCGCTGGTTGAGGGGGTGCCCCCCCTGGGACTGCCCCTGGCTCCCCCCCCCCATCCATGACCCACTGCTCCACACCTCCCCTTCTTGGCCCTCTTTTCCCTGGCCAATGGCGGTGAGTAAGGCTTAGGGGGAACTATCGGTCGTCTGGACCTGCTCCCTGAAGCCCCATCCAGCCCCTCAGTCCTCTCCCGTAGTTCTGTGATTGCTTGCCCCATCACTGCCATTTCCTGCAACATTTTTTCCATAAATGCCTCCATGCGAGAGGGGTGTTCCCTCGCTTTGCCTTAGGGGCCATTTTAGCTTTAAACACGCCCCCAAAACCTCAAATGAACCTCAACGGTCAACCCTCTGACCCTTGGTCTGGGATACCCAAACCCTTACCTGGCAATTGTAGCAGCCACCAGCCAGCCCTGCACCCACGCAACCGGAGCCACTTCCCACCAGCTAATCTAGTGGGGCAGGTGAGTGAAACTCCAACCCGCATGGCCCCCTGAGGCGATGGTAATGCGGCTTGCCGGTGCTGAACCCCCCAAACAGGTCCTGCCAACAATGCCTTTTCCGCAAAAACAGCCAACCGATGTCTGGGCTCCTTCTTCCTGTGTCTCTCTTGATTCCTGTAGCACAATCAGGAAGGGAAAAGGGGAGAAAATACAAGCGCTTCCCCGCTCCCCTCAGAAACCCAATATATCCCCCCCCCACAACAACGCTGAACAAACTCTTCCGGCTGCTGTGCCCGTGGCCTAACTGTAATGCCCGATATTTTCCCCAGCGCTACCTGAATTGTTTAAAAATGCGCAAAATGCCCCCCAAACATTCATAAACGAAACGCGTCTTCTACTCTATTTCAGGCAGCGTCCCCATGCGCACTCTACCAGGTTTCCGCTGACCACCGATACACCCCACCGTGTTGCAAGAGGATCCTGGGCGGCTCCGGTACCAAGCGTAGCGCTCCTTCACGATGCGGGCTCCCCGGCAGTTGCAGTCTGGGCCGCCGCCCGCAAACAGCTGATCCTGTCCCGCAGCCACTCCGCCGACGTCTCTTCTCCTGCTGCTCTTGCGCCGCCCGCTGCCACGACAACGATCAGACAACCTGCAGCAGAAAGAAAAACAAAAAACCCGCTCCTCCTCTCCTACACGCCGATCCTTCCAAGCTACACAACCCTTGGGAAACCTGAAAAAGAAAACAAAAAGTTAAACAGGCCTCCTCCCGGCCCGGACAAAGGACAGGTGTTGTGTCCAGCAGAAGGGGCAGCGGAGCGAAGAGAAAGCCTCCCCGATCCCCCTTTTAACGCCGGAGATGGGGCCGACCAGTTTAGACCGGTCTGCCCCTTACGTTGCGCAGACGCTACACGACCCGGAAGCACTTGAAAGTGCTTCCGGTTCAGACCGCAACGCACGCGGATTGGGTGACCCCCTGGGGAGGTCGGGGGCCGCGTCAATATTGTGCGTGGCGGACCCCTCCCTCCCCGACTACCGGGGGGTGCCGGCGCGACCGCCATAATGGCGGCAGGCTCGATGCCGAGCCCGCCTGTTCAATTGTTCTTGTTTATGTGAAACAGCAGGAAACCAAGAGGGTTTCTTGGCTTCTGTTAAAGCCATCTCGGCTGTGCTCGGCGCAAACGAGGAAATGCTTGTTTTCTTTGTCCTTTTTTAGGTCGAGCCTAGAGTCAGCGCGCATGCGCTGATCTGCGAGGCATGCTGTATTTGGTATGAGGAGTTTGACCATGCCCACCAATTATAATTGGTTCCTTCCTGTGTCTTTCAAACTTCTTTTCTTTTGTGTGGTGAATGGTGCCATTTGTCCCTCCTTTGGATGTGTTTGTCACCCCCATGGCGACTGGCCCTCTTACATGGGTCATTTAGCTTCAGGCAATTTCTTACCTGCGGAGCACTCTTTTTTAACATGTGTTTTTGGATGGAACACTAGCGCTCATGTTTGGAGTCGCTGTGCGCTTGTTTGGGCATAGAGTTCTTGAAGAGATTGGTGATGTTTTTCTCACTCATGCCATACCTTGTGTTTTACTAACATACCATCCTTCCCTGGTGGAATATTTTGTTCCTTAAAATAGCAATTTTGCACGTCATTCCACTCTTAAGTCTCTGTGCCATGGCAGTGATGGGCGGAGCAGAGAGCCTGCAGGAAAAGAACTTCTAGCAGAACTGCAGGCAGCCAAGTACGAGCTCTTCTGTAGTTCCGGCCTTCGTAAACATGTATGTTTTTTTTTTTACTTTGGTGGCAGTTTTTCAACATTACATTGTCGCCGTAGGGCAGTGCTGGAACAGAAATGCCTGACAGCAGGGGTGAATTCATTTTGCAGTGTGCCGATTGTTGTTGACCTGTTAATAATAGATAATGCATTCTGTGGTTTTAAAACGCTTTAATTAACCAACCACAGGATCGTTCAGGCTCCCCTTGCATGTCTCCTCCCCTCTCCCTGTGCTCACCCTCCCTTTCTTTTAGCCCGTACATTCGTGCTCTGAGGCCTCTACACCACCCTCCCCATTTTTAGGTCTCGCCTAGCGTTGCAGCGCGAATGCGCTGACATCGCTTTGCGAGGCATGCAGTATACACTATAGTGTGGAAGCTCCGCCCACTCTCTGGCCCATCTTCTTCATTGGCTTAGGTTATAAATGCTGCCTTCCGATTGGTTTTAAGCTTGTTAGTCCCTCCCCATGACAGCAATGTCAGTCATTTGTATCCTTCCACGGCTACTGGCCCCTTTACTGCACAGACTACTTTCTTCCCGTCCCTTCCTACCCCCCCTCCCGCAGTCCGTGACTTCTTGGGGCCCCCCGTCCCCCTCCCGCGCACTCCCGGTCGTGCTCATGCCTTCTCGTGCCGGCCCGCACTCCTGTTTTCAATGCAATAGGTCTCGCGTAAATGCGAGTACTATTGCATTGCCAATGCTTGTTTTATGTCCATGATCAGCTTCCTCTTGTTCTACCCATGGGAGTTTCCCTTTATCTTCTTACAATGTTGGCTGTCGTCCGTCTTCTGTGTCGGCAGCCCGCCCGCAGTCCGCACGAGAGCCACCGCCAGGGAGCGCAGGTGCGCGCGCACAGAGCCCCTCCCGCCCCCTCCCCGGCCTTGGAATGTAAACAAGCGCCTGCGAGTAACGGTCAGCGATGGTTTGAGGCTGCTGACGGCCCCTTACCCCCGCCCGACCATGGACTTCCAGCAGCTGGCCGACACGGCGGACGCCTGGTGCTCCGACACCCCCTTCCACTTATCGCTGCCGAAGAGACGGAGCGGTGCATGGACTTTTTCCAGACCCAGGGGTCTCCTTCTACGTGCTGTGTCCGGACACCGGCGGCGGGGAGACCTTCGTAAGTGGCCGTATCGCTGACACGGGGAAGGAAAGGGAGGGGGAGGGTCACAAATGTTCAGCGAACGACACTGCTGTGCTATGAAAGGTAGTTTTGCCATATACTGTGGCCTAATACTTTGTCATCGCAGGGTGCATTTTATTATGGTTAGTCTTATGCATTCTTGGATCGCCCCATAGATGCTCATTTATGGTCTTGTGACATCAGGATGGGTGTCATAAGCCATGGTGGGTTGTCGGATACCCTCACGGGTAGTAAGGGATGGTGTCATGGCTCCTTTGTTCATGAAGTGTTGTTCCTTGTTGTCAGGGAAGTCCCTTTACCTCTACTGCCCTCAGCGAGAAACTCGTGTATTTTCTGCTACCTGGGAGTTACCACTCTTGAAATTAAAAGGGAATAGATACTTTCTGCCCTGCGACATTTTCAGGAAACGGATACGAAAGGATAGGGAAAAAAAACAGTTTTTACTTCTTTGCATCAGTCAGTTGGCCAGTCCAGGCAGTGCTGTTTCTTTCCTTTTAAACATTTTAAATGACCCTTTGTTAAGTAAGAAATCGACAGATTGCTACAGGGTCACTTTCGTGTTTACTTCCAGTGTGTGCAAGGCCCACTCAACTGCTAGTGAAGAAACGCACAGCTTCGGCCTTGTCAGCTGTTAACGAACAAAGTTAAAAGTAATTGCTTTGAAAAATCTGCACCCCCATTATTCGCATTGAATTCGTGGCCTGGATTATTGATTTTTTTTTTTAAATAAAAAAACTTCTGTCACCATATGATGACGTTTCTAAGCATGCAGGGCTGTCATATGACCGCTTCATTGCAGAGATACTTCATAAGGACCGCCTCATAACAGGTATGGGTTTCAATATGATTTGGCACTCATGGAATTTGGCAGACTGGTTCTCGCGAGATTATACCGTTTCATGATGTAAGTTATCAGTCCCTCCTTATTGGTGTGTTCTTCGAGCCCCCTTTGTTTGTTTTTACTGGGAGTGATGCATAGCTGCCAAGGTTTCAGATTGCTATGTGTGACATTTCCACAATTTTAGTGTAATTATGAGTGACATTTCAAAAACTATGAGTGACACTTTCTCGCCCAAAATCAAACAATGAAGATAAGGGAAACATATATGTCAGAAATTATACTCATTAGAGCAACGAGAAAACTCTAAGAAGATTTTGAAACTGCTGTAAAGCACAAGAAATGGAAGGGCACTAACCTAGTGCCCTTGTAGGGACTGACCTAGTGCCTTTGTAACCTGATCGTACTGTAAAACACATATCTAACCCCGATATTAAAACTTCAATCATGATATTAAAAGTACAACTTCGACCTTTACAGTAATATTGTCAGCAGCTTTCATTTTTTACACTTACCAAGTATGTGAGTCATAGAGCTGCAGCTGGGGATATAAAGACTGCTTGGCCATGGTTCCTCGTACTCTCTTTGAGTCTGTCCTGTCACACTCTTGGCTGCAGACAGCTGCTGAAAATCGGGATACATTTGATGACGGTGAAATAAGCAGCAAAGTGGCACCGCTGTCTTGAGAGCTGTGCCTGTGCCTTTTAAAGACACACAGGACCTGCTCTAAGACTCATGCCGACCGGAAGGAATCCCCAGGGACCCCCACAGCAGGGGCTGAGCAGGCAGCAAGTGTCAGGTCAGGAGGTGACAGGCCGAACACGGGCCTCCTCTTGTAATTATTTAACTCGGCACAGAGGCGGCAATTAACTATTAGGGGCCGGGCCAGCAGGAAATTGAGATTTAAAACAGTGTGTCAAAGGCGGTAGATACCTCGGCACTAATTTTACTTGACAAAGCCAGTGCCACCACTGTACGGGCCAGAGCTGAGCCATGACGACTGTTCTCGCAACGGCCCCGGTCCAGTAAGGACTCACGCCGCATTATCAAGAGTAGGTATAGCTGCAGGCACTCTCTCGAACGGGCGGCGGCATGATCAATTAACTTGTATATCGGGCGGGGCGCATACTGCTGGCTGGCACTGAGGCAGCACATCATGATGACAGGCTCGGCTGCAGCACCACCAGTCACTCTGCTGCTGGCAGTCAGACTCCCCGCAGCGCCCGCGAGCCGATGCCAGTCAAGCAGCGCCGCAGCCCGGCGGGCCATGATGATCACTCCACTCGTGTCTGTCTCAGCGAGCAGCGACTCAGGACTTGCGCTGCCCGTCGTCCAGGGGCGGGCCGGCTCAGGCTGCTGCCGGCCCAGGTGGAACCCGGGCTCAGCCTCAGGCAGCTCAGCTTGGTGGAACTCCGCCGCAGGCAGCGCCAGCCAGCAGCAGCAGCTGAGGCAGCACTCAGTGCACTGCAGACTTGTCTTGACTCCACGAGTCCGCCGCCGCGCTTCTGGCGCGACGACTTCACTTCCTGCAGAGTGTGCAGGACCGCGTGAGGTCACATTCGGTAATGGGCAGGCCCCGGCGCCCCTGGTGAGTGTGGTCTGAGTGTGTCAATCACTCACACACAGCCTACCGCGCAGCGCCGGGAATTAATTAAGCCAGGCTGGCAGGCGCGGCTGTGAGGCCGCAATTGTAACATTGTAGCACTGCAGCACTCTGACTCCAGAGGCTGCATGAAAATCCTTAACTGTTTATGAGCCAGACAGTGCGGCCCAGTGAGTGGCGGCAAGTCTGCTGGGAGCAGCAGAGCCGGCGTGCTAGCACCCCAATCAGTGGCATTAAAAATGCGTGACAAAGCATTTCAGTGCGGTGATGCGGAACACCACACTGAAATGCGTTAGTGTCACACGTGATGCGTGATACTTGGCAGGACTGGTGATGGCCACCTCTACAGATAGCGTCAGGGAAGAATAAGAAACAGTGACGTTGGGCTCCGAGGTAAAATGCTGGCCCTTTACTTCTGAGCTCAAGAGAGACACATAGACGATAACATGTGCGTCAGGGTTTCTCTGAAAAGACTGGCCTCCTGGTATCACTTCTAACATGGCAGGCGAGGAGTTGGCGCCTTTTGTTCCTGTCAGCCTCTTTTGTACGTTGAAATATGTGAAAAAACGATTGACAATATCTGCACCCTGGAGTGTGTAACATTCTAAAGTATAAAGTCACAGCGCGGGTCTAGGGAAGATACAGGGATCTGAAGAAAGCTAGCCTCCCACTGCAAACAGAGATGGCCGCAAGTCCTGCTCTGAAGTTCTCTCGTCAGACAGATCAGAGTACAGAACATGCTGCATATCTATGACCTGTTCAAATCCCAGGCAGCTTCTGGTTACTGATTAATGAAGCCTTTATTCTGTCAATTAACTTGAATAATTGCTTGTATTTCAATGCATTTCTCATGCAGAGTTTATTGCATAACTTTAGGATGCACTTAAAATATCTTCCGTAGTAATATTTTCAGGACTAAATCAATTTTCCAGCATACACAAAATGCTCTACTATAATTGTGTGCAAAACTTAAATACAATTCAGCTTAGCTTAACGCCACCCTGGGGTCTTTTGTACATGAACATTGTCCTCCTCTCGCCCCCTCCCTCCCATAACTTCCTTTTTTTCTTTCTATTGTTTTTGTGTTTTAGGTGTAACATAACTGGATGTATTACACAAATGTGGTTATTTTGTTCCAAACCCTTCTTTCCCCGCACCACCCTCTTGCTCCACATCAGGCCTTCTCTACTGTGTCTTTGTGCACAATAGCACCCTGCGCTCTTCCACCCAGTTAGAGCGGTGTACAGTCTGGCAGTCACAGTTTAGCTGCTGCTTTGCTACCACACATTGTTTGGCCAATGGCTGCCTCGGGTGGAACTGCACATCTAGCCTCCTGAGGTAGGGAGTCGGTGGTGCCCGCACCACAGAGCTACCGCTTCTGGCCTTGTGCTCTCTTTCACTGTTCCTCACTCTATAAAGTTCCCATCAGTGATCTGGAGCTCCCTTGGGGACTTCTTAAACAAGAACGGAGCACACGCTACACTGAACAGAAAGAGGTCGCACCACAGCTGCTGGTTTATTAGGTCGAGCATTCGAGACCTCTTGTATATACTTTAGTATATACTTTAGTATATACTTATATGTGTATGTACTTTGTGGGCTCTGGAGATCATCCCTAGGACTTGTCTGCTTCCGCTTAGGGACTTTTTTTCTGTTCAACTGCCTCTATTTAACTGTCTTGAAAGAAAACGACCATCAGAGGTCAGTAAAATACCAGAATTGCTTTCTGCTGAGGGACTTTCTTTTTTCTATTTTTCTGGCAACTGCCTCTATTTAACTTTCTTGATAGAAAACGACCAGCAGAGGTCAGTAAAATACCAGAATCACTTTAGCCTTCTCTAGATTCTAGTCCATACAAATTGTCTTCCACGAGCACCCGCAGACAATAATATTTTTCTCAAATCTTGTATTTTCAGTGATATGACCACCGAAGGCCCTGATTTTATATTAAAAACAGAGCTTTGGACTATACAATTTCCTGCTGAAAGGCAATATTTCTCTCCAGGTGTTCCCATACCTGGCGTTTCATGCAGTTTGGTGCTTACTTTCCCTCCATGTTAAAGAACAGTAGATGTTTCAGCACCCAGGCTAATCTGCTGCATAGCTAAATACATATAAGGTACCAAACGCGAGACCGATTGCATTGCAAATGCTTGTTATCTCTCTTCCCCCTGCACGCTGTGTGTTTATTCGGCAGCAGGAATGCAGTGTTTGCTTAGCGCTGGTGGCCCAAAGGGACTGCACTTTTAAACATAAACAACTGAGTACATCTCTGGCCTAACAATCTTTGTACAAACCATACCGTCTTTTCAATTTGAATATTAGTATGTCTCTATATTTATTTTAGGGACTTTCCCACGTGAAAAGAACTCTGTACATTTAACTAGGTTCCCCAGGTCCACAAAGTAGGGGCATGTCTTTGATTTTTTTGGGATTGGGGGTGGGGTGTTGGCAAGGGAAGAGCACGCTAAAATGTAAACACGGTTCATAAATTGATCATTCAATCCCACACAAGTGAGCAACTCTACAACTACACCCTCTCTAGCAAAATGCATATGTATGTTATTTATTCATAAAGTTTGCCAATATTATCTGCTATGCACAAGCACCAGTTCCATCACGCAAGTCGAACTTAACACCAGCCTTTCCGGTTTATCAAAGGAAGAGAAATGTCTTCTTTACATTACTGCTCCTTCAACGTGCTGCTTTCCATACCAATTATCCTATCAAGCCTGCCCCACCTTTTCGGCCCATCTCCAGCACCATTCTCATTCTTCACACTATTGTTTACATTTGACCCTGTTTGACACACTTATGATGCGCTGCATATCTCCCAGCATGCAGGGGTAGATTGGGATGTTGCTGTGAAGCTGCTTATGGCCCAAAGGTTTTTGGCTCTTTTGAGAACACTTTACTATGTAGTGGGTACTACAGGATGGAGACAGGTCTGCTGTGACAAGGCAGAGGAAATAAAGGCTGTGTCGCTGTAATTTACCATATAGGTGTATATATATTTTTTAACGCAAATAACTTTGAAAGCATAAAGAACAGAACCAAAATATTCATCAGTGTGTTAAACACAATGTTTTTGGAATCCCTAACAACTGTTTTTTGCTTAAGCAACTCCACTACTTTTCGGAATAGTACGTAGACAAAAAATATTCTCAACTGGTCACATAATAACTTTGCTCCATATAACACAATTACAATTCAAATAAATATATATGTCTATAATGTGCATTGACGTTATAAATAGATAATGGGCCTGATTCACAGAACTAACTTACGTCAAAAACGTAAAGTTAGTACTTTTTGGTATTCACAGAATACACTTACTCATTTCGGTATTCACAGAAGTTAGGAGTCCTAACTTTAGGACTCCTAAATGCCTTCTGTGAATACCGAAAGTCTTAAAGTTAGGATTTTTCTCACTTTCGGAGTAGTAAAGTTAGGACTACTAACTTTAGGACACCTAAATGCCTTGTGTGAATACCGAAAGTCTTAAAGTTAGGATTTTTCTCAGTTTAGGAGTAGTAAAGTTAGGAGTCCTAACTTTACTACTCCTAAACTGAGAAAAATCCTAACTTTAAGACTTTCGGTATTCACAGAAGGCATTTAGGAGTCCTAAAGTTAGGACTACTAACTTCTGTGAATACCAAAATGAGTAAGTGTATTCTGTGAATACCAAAAAGTACTAACTTTACGTTTTTGACGTAAGTTAGTTCTGTGAATCAGGCCCAATAACTTTAACATCAGCTTCCTTCAGTACCCGCAGGATTTCCTTAGGGGACTGCATCGCTTTTTTCGCTTTGTTCCCCTAACAGCCTTTTACACTCATTTATGCTCCCTCTTAAATAACATACAGCACCTTCTTCACAACTGAAATACGTGGCTTGGCTAGGCGGAAGTACTTCTTTTGTTTTCTGATGACTTTTTTGGGTGGATAAAAACATACTGTTTTTCGATATGCTGAGGCTTTGCAAAGCGGTAAAACTTTGCTTGTTTTCACACATTTTTTGTTGGGGGGGTAAAAGACAAATATTTACTGCTTTTCGAATTCACTTTGCTTTCTGCCTACTTTGTTTACATTATATGCACATTTTCTGCAAGGGGAAGCATTGTTTTTAGCTTTATTCACCGAACAGCATATTACACACGTTGAAATTCTCGTGTCAGACACAGAGCGCTATCTTTAAAGTTGGATTTTGTTTGTGATACCAATATTACCATTAACGACAGATGCCAAAAAACTGTGTCTTCGCCCATAATAAGCTGACAATATATTATCTATTCTGTGTGTGTCGTGTTGGAGACTGGGCAGCACTTTTACTGCCTTTCTGTTGCTTCAACAATCCAAAGTGACGCAGAAGAGGGAAGGTACATATTTTTATAATATATTACTTCATAGTACTTTGCAGACACACATAGAATGTTATAGTGCTGTTCACGTGCATCGAGGCACTTTTCTTTCTGTCTATGCATTAAAAAGCCTTGGAATGTGTCTATAGATGTTTCCTGACGCTGGCATGTATTCCTGAATCTCACTTCATGACCCAGTGTGTAGTAATTTTGTAGCTCTTCAATCTCTGGCGGCACAGCACCCAGGATAGTGTGCTGCATGGCTCAACACTTATAAGGTCACAAAGGCGAGACCTATTGGCTATGCCAATGCTTGTTGGATTTGTGGTGCAAGTCAAAGCTTATGGCTTTCAACGAGGGATGTTCTTTTTCTAAACGCAGGCAGCAGTGCTTTCTTTTCAAACTGGCATTGGGGCTGTGCACATAGTTCTCCTCGCACACAGCCTCATTTTGTCTCCATGGACTCTTTATACCAACCTTAGACTTAGGACACCATATGCACACTGTGATGCACAAGTGTTATTCCGCTGGCCTGTGCTGTGGGGAAAGGAACAATTAAAAAGACTGGGGAAGGGGATGGGTTTATGTGCAAGCGGGAGGTACACAGAAGCCCACAGTGCTTCAGAGCAACATACAGCAGAGGCAGTGGCGGCCCCTTGGGATCCGAAGTGGTGAGACAGCGGTGGGGATACAAAAATAGGCACAGACACACAAACAAATAAGAAATAAAAAATATAAAACTTAACTAACCTGCTGCTGCGGTTGCTACATTGCTCCTCTCCCGATCCTCAACTCCAAGGCTGGTGCACACTGCGCAGGCTCCCAGATGCCAATCCTGACGCTGCTCTCATGCTGGGAATAGTATTCCTAGCATGAGAGAAGCGTTGGATTGTCTGAGTAGCCTGGTTTGCCGCTCAGACAGTGCCTGGGAGCCTGTGGCTTTTCTCCAAAGCAGCCAGGTGGAGAAATGCTAAGAAATGCTAAGTGTGCATGATGGTTTGGCCGGCCTAAGATGGCCGACCAAATTGTCATGCGCACTTCGTAGTGCCCATCACCCCTCCTCCTCACTGTTGTCATAGACTGAATGGCCCCGCCCTATGACGCGGCTCACTGGCAGCCTGAAGGTAAGAAGAAGAATGATAATAAAATTGGTTTATTTATCTATTTATTTTCCATGTTTTTAAATCTGCTGCCACCTAGTGGGGTAATGCTGCTCCACCATCATGGAGAAGCCGCCCCTGCCTGAGAAGAGGGGGAGGAGAGAAGCATACAAAGGAGACCACTGGTTAACACTAACACTATCATGGAGTGCTGTAGCTATCCCTTACAAAGAAAGAAAAAAATCTGTTTTCCAAAGCACACATACTCTGAGTGGACAAAAGAAAGGGTCTGTGCGATTTTGAAACATATTTGTTTATTTGCTTAAAATGCATCGCGCTTGTACTTTTCAAGCAAATAGCTTTCCAAAGCTCATGCACGCTCCCTTGACAATGACAAATAGTTTAGTTATGCTTTGCCAACATGCATGATTCCTTTAGGGTGGTAGATAATGCTCTTCCAAAGATCACCGGGGAAACAAGTCATGCTCTGTGACCCGATCCAATGCTGTGCAATGTCCCAGAGCTTGCAGTCTCCTCCAGATGCTTAACTATCATACAGGACTGTTTTTCATCTGTGCATTAATAGAGCATCTTTGTTCCAAAGCAAATTACTACTTAGATTGACGGGACAATTATGCATGCATCAAATGTAACTACATCGCTGAGAGACCTGGAAAGGGCCGTGCCACAGCTAGTTTGCGAGCAAAACAGCGCTGAAGCAACAAAGCTGTGTTTTATTGCTATGGAGTCTTAAGTAACACGTCCTGAGTGGCCTCTGCTGGCTGACAAGCAGCTACATATCGCGCTCACAAGCCCTGCACCGAAAGCGGACATTCCATCCAGCTCAGTTACGCAGAGTGTTTGCACGAGGCACCTTAGTCAGACCAGTAGAAAAAAGCGCGAAAACAGCTAAATATGAGGTTGTTTTTCTTAAGATATAAACCTTGCACTAACTAACTGCTAATGGCAGACTGGCAAAATAAAAATAAAACTAGTTAACGCTTGTCATCCTTGTGAGAGAGATTTCAGATAAGTGTAATCACTAGCAACGACAAACACAATCCCGAATCAAAGAAAAAAATAGTTCCCTAAAACAACACATAAACACAGAAGCGCAAAGACACAAGTAATTGGGCGGTGCTTCATGGGAGGAAACAAAAGACAAAAAGGAGGGACAAAGAGGTAGGATTAACCAATAGCAAGTTACTGTTTTTGAACTACAATTGAATGGACTAGTAAAAAGGCAATGGGTGGGCTGTAATCCCACACAGTGAATACAGCATGTCTCAAAGAGACAGTGCATGCCTAGACTCAACCTAATAAAAACCTGTAGATTCAAGGAGCGGGCCAGACATGGGAATGTTAGGGTTTTTAATAATTATTCATTTATTTGGTGTGGGGGTGGTTAAGTGCTGCATACAACCAATGTGGCCTCAGAGCACTTTGGTTTAGATACAACGATTATAGGCTGGTCTACAAAAAAACCCTCATTTGTATATGTTTAATAGCCTGCAATGTTCAACCATCTACAACAATAATATTGGCCATGATGTAAGGGACACCTGAAAATTGGTTCACTTTGTTCACTCATAGCTTTGTCAGGAAGGAGGGTTAATACATGTTTTAAAGTTCATGCTTATAAACCTTCACTTCAAATAAATGGCATTGCAATGTTGTGATCTAATGTACTAAACTGAAACATTTCCATATAGTAAAGAAAAATCTTTCTACATTTTAAATTCTTTATAGTGTTCTTATATTTTGCTTGGTGTGTAATTTGCATCCCAAATATTTTGAAGATTCTACATGTACTTTGGTACTTGGGGATGAGCCAGATCATTGATTCGGCCTTGGTTCGACTACAGAGCCATTTTAAAACATGGACAGAGTGGGCAATTGCCCAGGACACAGGGAAACTTCCCGCCGACCCTCCACAAGGACAACCAATGGACCAATGCACTGGCAGAGTTTGTCAGTATAGGTGGGTGCTTCTTATTCAATCACTTGAGAGAGCCTCTTCTGTTTCTGGCCTCTCTTCTGAGACTAATCTCCATGTATGCAATATTTTCCGACACTCATGTCTGATTTTAGGAATTCCCGCCTTGTTCTTTTCTTCCTAATTTGTCCGGTTCTAAACAACAAACCTTTAACTCAGTCACTGCGGATCTCCCATCTGATCTCAACTTCATTCTGTTCTTTAATTCTTTGTCTGGTAGTCAGGCTCCCAGTTCAGAGATTAATGTAGAGTCCCAGATGCGCACTCTAATGCAACAGACAGGCCTTCTTTTTGCTGTGAGAATACAGAAAAGTTGTGCGTACCTCACATCCATTGTGACGTTTA
This sequence comes from Calotriton arnoldi, assembly GCA_963921515.1. Classification (NCBI taxonomy): domain Eukaryota; kingdom Metazoa; phylum Chordata; class Amphibia; order Caudata; family Salamandridae; genus Calotriton; species Calotriton arnoldi. The sequence goes on from CAWUFW010003937.1 coordinate 621,220, forward strand.
GTGGAGGGTGAGGTGATGTTTTTGTTAAACTTGTCTAAACTAGTAAAAGGTGAAAAAGTCAATTACCTTAATGTTTCCCAAACTGTTTTCCATGGGTTTTAAAATGTTTAGAAACATCAACATTTTGCTGTTGCTTTCTCTCCAAGAAAGACTGAGTAGATTTGGGTAGTGGTGATACCCTTGAAACCGTGCTTACGGGCATCAATTTACTACTGAAAAAGGACAGAATGCGCTATCTGAATGTAGCATATCTAGAGGCAGTCTCATACAGGGCATGCACAGTGAATAAATAGTGCAATATAAGAAATAGTAAATAAATGCATTGCTAAAGTAGTGAGGTATGGCCGCTCCTCGGATGGGTCCATAAAATTGGCCTTTTATCCATTTGTCCTGAATTGTGACCCTTTGTCCTGAATTTTCACAGTCCTGTCCTGAATTTGCCTCCATGCAATGTGATCACCCTAACGGACAGTCGATGAGGACATATCATTCTCTGGACAGGAAACAACAGAAAAACTGTTGTTTGGCCAGGCTCATTCAACTGAAGTGAAAGGGAGATGGCTGAGAATTCCGAAACACAACGGAAGATGTGGATTATGTAAAACTAATTTGGAGACTCTTGCTGCTATTATGTTTCAATGAATGAAACATAACGAAATGAACAAGCGAGTGCTAATTGGAAAAACCTGTGAGCTAGCATCGCAATAATAGAAAGATTCAAAGAATTTATTTTACATTATTTTTTAACAGTTTATATGATATGTTTTTAAACTAAAAGAAACACATTATTAAACAAACTACATTTCCGCTTAGCCCATGCCAGTGCTTGCCATACTGCGCTGGAAAATGTCAGAATAAGTTATTCAAGATTGCATTAATAGTGCTTGTTCCTTCCTTTAATGCTCCCCCTCTCTATGCATGAAGGCCTCGAACAGCTGAAACTGTTTAATAAAATCTAAAATCTGACTGGACTAATGTGCATATTTTCAACTTATGCATCAGTTTGCATTATTGCAATTCTACCTGAAAGCTAATCATATTATGTTTTTATGTCAATCAATCAATCAGGATTTGTAAAGCGTGGCTAATCACCCGTGAGGGTCCCCAGGTGCTATGATCCCTGCGGAGCATGGGGATCGGTTGAAATTCAAAGCAGGGGTCTCTGCGACCCTTTCTCATTCAGAGGTTGCAACAATAAGGTTCAAATTCAAAGCAGGGGTCTCTGCGACCCTTTCTCATTCAGAGGTTGCAAAAATAAGGTTCAAATCCAAAGCAGTGGTCTCTGCGACCCTTTCTCGCACAAAATACCTGAATTCAGTAGCAAAACCAACAAAATGTCGCAAAGAAGTGGTAGCGATGATTTTCCTCACTTGAGGCCGGCGATGCGTTAAATCCTTGCCGCAAGGGAGGATGATGCGCCGATCTGCTGATGCGTGCGGAGACGATGCGACCAACTTCTGCACGCTAGGCCGCCGATGCGATGACTTTCTTGCCGCGAGGGAGAAGTTGATGTGACGAGCCTGTTGCGTTGTGCGATTGTGTTGCGATGCGAAGAAATGGTGCTCTGCGAGGGAGCGACGAAATCCGGTGCGATGCGATGAAAATGGCGGACGCACGGCGTCCGCAATGCGATGTCTTGAAGCGATGATTTCTTTAGGGGTTGCGAGCGCTCGGCGACAGCAGCGCGATGATTCTTCCAGCGCGTCTCGGCTGCAGCGGCTCGCAAAGAGGCGTTAGCGATGGTTTCGTGTTGCGAGCACTCAGCGGCAGCAGAGCGATGATTTTTCCAGCGCTCTCGGCTGCAGCGGCTCGCAAAGGTGCGTTAGCGTCGATTTTCAGCACTCTTTTCTCTGAAGCAACCTAGAGGCCCTGGAACTCACAGGAGCCTCATCAGCAGATAGCAATCCTCGCAGGGAGGAAGCAGGAGGTTGGTGGTGGAGTCTGATGTGCCTGAGACTCCAGCAGGAAGCTAGCTCTTTTCCTAGCCCTTGGGTAATTGCTGTAACAAAAATAAAAGTTCTCTCAAAAGTTCCTTTTCCTCTTCTTCAAGGTCCAGTGGTCACTGCTGCAGGCCAGTGCAAGAAACAACACACAAGCACAGGGACAGTCACTTCCTGCAGATTCCTCCAGTGGCACGGACAGAGTTTCCTCTCCAGATCCAAATGCAATACAAAATGTAGGGGTTTGAGCACAGATATTTATACCCCAAAAGTCTTTGTTTTCAGAAGCTACAAGTCACTGAACCTAGCCAGAACAAGTTCTGCTCAGGCCTGGAGCACTTTGTTTACCAGGCTGCATCCTTCCTTTCAGAAAGAGGGGGTCTGCTAGCAGACACACAGTAGGAGGTGGAGCCAGCATTCACCTTGCCAGGCACAGCCCTATTCAGGTCAAGGAGCCACCCCTCCCCATACTCTAAATGCAGATCTCTCTATTCAACCCAGGTCTGACTCAGCCTGCCCTGCCCCTCCAAAACCAGACAGCCAATACACATAACAGCAGAGCACACTGGAAGGGTTAGGCAAGAAAATACCTACTTTCTAAGAGTGGTATTTTCAAACACAGAATATAAAAATAAACTTCACTAAAAGGTGTATTTTAATATTCTGAGCTCAGGCATACTAAATTCGTTTTTCTACCATGTTCCTGGGGACAGTTAGGACTATAGGATGTAATAGTCAAACTGCCCATTCTAGCCTATGAGGAACAGGTAGCCTTACAGTAGTGAAAAACGAAATGGGGTGTAATTCACTACCAGGACATGCTACACACAACAAAGGCATGTCCTACCTCACACATACAATGCACCCTACCATAGGGGTGTCTTACAGGATGCCAAGGGAAGGTTCAGGGGCTGGGAAGTGGGTGCACTTCACAGCCAAGATGGCAGTTCTGGACTGCACACAGACACTGCAGTGGCAGGTCTGAGACACACTTTACAAGCTGCTTCTGTGGGTGGCACACATCAGTGCTGCAGGCCCACCAGCAGCATTTGGTTTACCAGCCCTGGGCACACACAGGCCACACTACTAGGGACTAACAGGTAAACCAAATAAGCCAATCAGGGATACACCAATTCACATAGACATATTTACAAAGGGAGAGCATATGCACTTTAGCACTGAACAGCAGTGGTAAAGTGCCCAGAGTCATACAACCAACAGAAACATGTCAGCAAAAATGCAGGAGGCAGGCAAAAAGTTTAGGGGTGACCCTGCAAAAAGGGCCATTTCCAACAACCACCAATTATGAAAGATAGATCAGTAAAAGGATGGATTGATGAGTGAAAGGGTGGATGATGGGCGAGTGAATGGGTGGATGGATGAGAGAAATGATGGATGGATTGATGAATTAATAAGTGAAAGGGTGAATGAATGGATGGATGGATGACTGAATGGATGGATGGGTGGAAGAGTGGATGGATGAGTGAAAGGGTGGCTTGGGTGAAAAGGTAAATAGTTGGATGGATGAGTGAATGGAATTCATGAGTGGAAGAGTGGGTGGATGAGTGAGAGGATGGATTGGGTGAAAGGGTGGATGGATGATGGATGAGTGAAAGGATGGATTGGGTGAAAGGGTGGATGGTTGATGGATGGATAAGTGAAAGGGTGGCTGGATGGGTGAAAGGGTAAGTGGTTGGATGGAGGAGTGGATGGATGGGTGGAAGAGTGGATGGATGAGTGAAAGGATGGCTTGGGTGAAAGGGTAAATGGTTGGATGGATGAGTGAATGGATGGATTGGTGGAAGAGTGGATGGATGAGTGAAAGCATGGATTCGGGAAAGGGTGGATTGGGTGAATGGAGGGATGGATGAGTGAAATGATTGATGGAAGAATAGACATTGGATAGGTTTGCAAATGGTTGAAAAGGTTTGGATATGGATGGGAACACAGATGGAAGGACAGAATGAATGGTGAAAGACTGAATGGTAGATGAAAAATTAATAGATAACAGAAAGTACATTTGAAATGGTGGATGTCAGGGGTTTGATGGAAGGATGAATGGCTAGATCCTTGGACAAGAGAGCTCTTCTGGGGAGGGTTGTGATGACTTACTTTGCTTTCTTGGTGCCATAAGAGCTTTAGTTCAAAGTGGGAGGTATTTCAATTTTCTGGCTACTCCCTTGCCTATGTATTACTATCCTGTATTTACTGTGTGCTTATGTGTGGGATCCATACATCATGCAAACGACATTTTGAGTGACACCCAACTGCTACTTGAATGTTACACTAGTAATTGTAAATGTTTGCATGCTTTGTTTTAGGTGTAAGGTTTTAGGGAGAGCCTCATAGTGCCATAAGCTGTGCTTGAGATGTATATTGTGTTTGTAACAATAGGCAAGGCGTCAAAAATAAACTATGTAATAGTGTATTGACAGTGCCTTCTTTAAGAAAGCTGCAGGGAAAAGCACCTTTGTGACTTCTATCAGCTAGTGCAACTCTCTTCAAAGCCTCCATAAGCAAAGTCAGATTCCATATTTTAAGTTCCACTTGCTGAAACACCCATAATGTGTTCCCTATAGTGGGTTCATCACAGCAATCCTCCCTTTAGTTCACCTATGCGTGCCGCTTTACATCTCACAATAGCACTCAGATATGAGATGCTAGTAACAAAGTCCATCCGAGCAGATCTTCCCGACCACTTCTCTCACTAAGCATGCCTGCTCAGGACCATGAACTGTAAACAAAATATCATACTGGACAACCCAGTGCAGTACCATATAAATACATTATTATCATATGAAATACCTCAAAAAGACCTGCACGTTTGCTCAAAGCTGCACGCATACCAAAAACCATGAAGTGCAGATTGTCTCAACCTAATATAAACTTATTTTGACTTGTACTTAAGTGGTTGTCTATTTACTTACTTTTATACTATCGTGCAACTTCCTCTGATGTGTCTGTAAAACGTACCTTTTGTTCCGAAGATTTGTCCTGAATTTTGACCTTCTGTCCTGAATTTTCGTCCTGAATTTTGACCCTTTGTCCTGAATTTTTACACTCACTGTCCTGAATTTGCAACCATGCCAGTTGGTCACCCTACATTAACTGGTGAGTTCACTTCGGGGCGCTGTGTTCACACATGACGTCACCAAAAGTACAGAGTTCACCCGAACGTGTCTGCAAAGCATTCACCAACGCATCCATGGTACTTACAATGTGGACAGGACTGAAGCCCAGAAGCATGACTGAAGCACGCACCTCCACTAGCAGGGAAAAGACACGCTACAAGCCGCGCAGGAACCATGAGCCTCCTCCCCCGCCACAAACGTCCTGCTCAGCCCCCATTCCAGAACAGGGATTTCTCAAGAAATCTTCTGCATGTGGGGGGCCCTTTTGTTGCCGATCTTCATCTCACATTGAAGTGACCCCTCAGCCAGGGCTTTAAATCGGCCGGGTCCCTCCGGGTGGCAGAGGACGTTGCAACGGGTCCTTATCGGGCTCTAACGTCATGCCCTTTATTCTGACATAAACACTGATCGATTTCTAAATAATGAATGTAAAAAGGCAATCCATTTCAGCGATTTAGTTCCTGTTTGTGTTTGACGTTTTACTTAATATTTCATTCCCTTAGAGTGTTAACGATTTCCCGGATGTTGTGTTTCTGTATTTTTTCCGTGTAGCATATTACGCTTGTAAAGCGCCAACTTTGATCTGAGCCACCACCAGGAGCTAAGAACGAACCATGGTTGAATGCTAAGCATCCGAGAATGTGATTTTTATGACCCCTTCTGAGAGGCCCAGAACCAGCCCGAGCCAGCCCGCCTCTGAACGGTTTCAGCGACCCTCCCTGCCCCCACCCTTTGTTTTCTTTTAGACAGGTGCCACTGAGGTGATATCCTTGCCTGAAGGCAGGGATTTCACCTAAGCACTTGATGTGTTGTGAATGTGAGCATGGCGTGGGAGTGGGAAGATGTGCACAGCAGGGGGAAAGGGATGGCAGTGCAGGTGACACTTTTCCTTTGTAAAGTAATTTCTGCTGGCGTCATAGCCCAGGGTTCGCTGTCTGTGCACTTGTATAGATGTGTATTCCATACAAGTGCACAGACAGCAAACCCTGGGCTATGACGCCAGCAGGAATTACTTTACAAAGGAAAAGCGTCGCCTGCACTGCCATCCCTTTCCCCCTGCTGTCTGTGCACTTGTATGGAATTCACATCCACGGCGCTGCTCACCAGATAAAGGGTGAACAGGGCCATGGATCTGTCTCTTTTTGCATCCAAGGGCACCTACGAAGAGGCAGAGGAGGCCCAGGAAAGGAGAAACCAGGAGACATTTGACCCACACCTATCTACACAGTGAGACCTTCGGGAGGGGCTGGATGCCAGGACGACAGTGCTGCTGATCAGCCCGACTCCACTGAATAGTATCAGAAGAGCAGACAGCAGTTTTTAAGTAAGTTCCAGTAACTTTAATGCATTCTACAGCATCAGCATTACCTACTGGCTGCATATCTAGGTTACTCTAAGTGAACGGTGTTCTAGACTTACATGCATGGAAACGTAAAGGAGGACAGTCCCCTCCGAATATGCAAATGTAGTGTAAGCGTGTAGTGTTCAGCTTTTGGAGTGCCAGGGGGTAACTTTAGGGTTCAGGTTGGGTGTGGGTTTTAGGGTGCCAGGGAGTAATTTTAGGGTTCAGGGTGGGTTAGGGATTGGGGTGCCAGGGGTAATTTTAGGGTTTCGGGTGGGTATGGGTTTTGGTGTGCCAGGGGGTAATTTTAGGGTTCAGTGGGTATGGGTTTTGGGGTGCCAGGGGGATAATTTTAGGGTGGGTATGGGTTTTGGGGTACCAGGGGAGTAATTTAAGGGTTCAGGGCGGGTATGGGTTTTAAGGGGCCAGGGGGGTAATTTTAGGGTTCAGGACGGGTATGGGTTTTGGGGGGGCAGGGGTAATTTTAGGGTTCAGGGTGGGTATGGGTTTTGGGGTGCCAGGGGGATAATTTTAGGGTTCATGGTGGGTATGGGTTTTGGGGTACCAGGGGGTAATTTTAGGGTTCCGGGTTGGTATGGGTTTTGGGGTGCCAGGGGGTAATTTTAGGGTTCCAGGCGGGTATGTGTGTTGGTGTGCCAGGGGGTAATTTTAGGGTTCAGTGTGGGTATGGGTTTTGGGGTGCCAGGGGGATAATTTTAGGGTTCAGGGCGGGTATGGGTTTTAAGGGCCAAGGGGATCATTTTATGGTTCATGGTGGGTATGGGTTTTGGGGTACCAGGGGGTAATTTTAGGGTTCAGGATGGGTATGGGTTTTGGGGTACCAGGGGAGTAATTTTAGGGTTCAGGGCAGGTATGAGTTTTTGGGGGGAAGGGGTAATTTTAGGGTTCAGGGTGGGTATGGGTTTTGGGGTGCCAGGGGGATAATTTTAGGGTTCATGGTGGGTATGGGTTTTGGGGTACCAGGGGGTAATTTTAGGGTTCAGGGTGGGTATGGGTGCAAGGGGTGCAAGGGGAGGACATTTTAGGGTTCAGGGCGGGTATGGGTTTTGGGTTGCCAGGGGGACAATTTTAGGGGTCAGGGCAGGTATGGGTTATGGGTTTTGGGTTGCCAGGGGGCTAATTTTAGGGATCAGGGAATGTATGAATTTTAAGGCGCCAGGGGGGTAATTTTAGGGTTCATGTGTGCTCTAATTTTTGTCCAGTTTCAAATGCAGAATTCACCACTTTTTTTTCTCAGCTTGGCCTGAGCATTACCCGATCCTGATTGTCTGCCATTTTAGCCCCGCCCCTATTGATTAACATTAGCCACACCCCTTCATTTGCCAGGTTAGCCCCCCCTGGAAAAATTTCTGCGGACGCCCATGCATGCTTCCCTTACTCATGCAACATGTACAGCATGGCAGCAGTAGAGCAAGCTTCCTTCACTCAGTGGACAAGTACAGCATGGCAGCAACAGTGCATGCTTCCCTTACACGTGTAACACATGTAACATGGGCAGATGCAGTGCATGCTTCCCTTGCTAATGTAACATGTACAGCATGGGCTGCAGTAGTGCAAGCTTCCTTCACTCAGTGGACAAGTACAGCATGGCAGCAACAGTGTATGCTTCCCTTATGCGTGTAACATGTGTAGCAAGGGCAGACGCAGTGCATGCCTCCCTTGCTCATGTCACATGTACAGCATGGGCTGCAGTAGTGCAAGCTTCCTACACTCAGTGAACAAGTACACAGTGCTTAATTTGTAAAAGAATAAGTGCCGGTGCTCTCATCAGGAGCTTGCTGCAGCTGGCACCATACATTGCCCCTGCCAGCTGCCAATGACAATATAAACGCAGCTACTAACCATCACACTCTTGCAAGTGTGACAATTCAGACTATTCCAGGCCCCCAAAGCTTTAAGAATGGCTTGGGAGGCAGGTATTAGTCATTGTGAATGTAAATTGAACTAATAAATGGCTGTTGCTGTGCTCATACCTAAATTAGAAAGACAGAGTCACCATGTGGCAGACTGTCGTAAGCCCCTGTGCTGGCAATTAGGTGCTGGTGCCGAGCACAGGAAACCACCAGCTCAAATTAAGCACTGCAAGTGAAGCATGGGCAGCAGCAGTGCATGCTACAGTAATATAGTAAACAAGTACATTATGGGCAGGTGCTGTGCATGCTTTGGTAATACAGTGAACAAGTACAGCATGGGCAGCAGCAGTGCATGCTACAGTAATATAGTGAACCAGTACAGCATGGGCCACAGCAGTGCATGCTTCGGTAATATAGTGAACCAGTACAGCATGGGCCACAGCAGTGAATGCTTCGGTAACATAGTGAACCAGTACAGCATGGGCAGATGCAGTGCATGCTTCGGTAATATAGTGGACCAGTACAGCATGGGCCACAGCAGTGCATGCTACAGTAATATAGTGAAAAAGTACAACATGGGCAGGTGCTGTGCATACTTCAGTAATATAGTGAACCAGTACAGCATGTGCAACAGCAGTGCATGCTTCGGTAATATGGTGAACCAGTACAGCATGTGCAACAGCAGTGCATGCTTCGGTAATATGGTGAACCAGTACAGCATGGGCCACAGCAGTGCATGCTACAGTAATATAGTGAAAAAGTACAACATGGGCAGGTGCTGTTCATACTTCAGTAATATAGTGAACCAGTACAGCATGGGCAACAGCAGTGCACGCTTCAGTAATATAGTGAACCAGTACAGCATGGGCCACAGCAGTGCATGCTTTGGTAATACAGTGAAAAAGTACAACATGGGAAGGTGCTGTGCATACTTCAGTAATATAGTGAACCAGTACAGCATGGGCAACAGCAGTGCACGCTTCGGTAATATAGTGAACCAGTACAGCATGGGCAGCAACAGTGCATGCTTCGGTAACATAGTGAACAAGTACAGCATGGGCAACAGCAGTGCATGCTTCGGTTACATAGTGAACAAGTACAGCATGGGCCACAGCAGTGATTGCTTTGGTAACATAGTGAACCAGTACAGCATAGGCCACAGCAGTGCATGCTTTGGTAATATAGTGAAAAAGTACAACATGGGCTGGTGCAGTGCAGACTTCGGTAATTTAGTGAACAAGTACAGCATGGGCAGCAGCAGTGCATGCTACAGTAATATAGTGAACAAGTACAGCATGGGCTACAGCAGTGCATGCTTCGGTAACATAGTGAACCAGTACAGCATGGGCAGCAGAAGTGCAAGCTTCGGTAATACAGTGAACCAGTACAGCATGGGCAGCAGCAGTGCATGCTTCAATAATATAGTGAACCAATACAGCATGGGCCACAGCAGTGCATGTTACAGTAATATAGTGAACCAGTACAGCATGGGCCACAGCAGTGCATGCTTCGGTAACATAGTGAATAAGTACAGCATGGACAGCAGCAGTGAATGCTTCGGTAATTTAGTGAACATGTACAGCATGGGCCACAGCAGTGCATGCTTCGGTAATATAGTGAACCAGTACAGCATGGGCAGCAGCAGTGCATGCTTCGGTAACATAGTGAACCAGTACAGCATGGGCAGCAGCCGTGCATGCTACAGTAATATAGTGAACAAGTACTGCATGGGCAGCAGCAGTGCATGCTTCGGTAATAAAGTGAACAAGTACGGCATGGGCAGCAGCAGTGCATGCTTCAGTAATAAAGTGAACAAGTACAGCATGGGCAACAGCAGTGCATGCTTCGGTAATAAAGTGAACAAGTACAATATGGGGAGTAGCTGTGCATGGTTTGGTAATATAGAGAACAAATACAGCATGGGCAGGTGCAGCACGAGCCTCTGTAATATAGTGAAAAAGTGCAGCAGGGGCAGGTGCAGTGCATACTTCAGTAAAATAGTGAACAAGTACAACATGGGCAGGTTCAGAGCATACCTCGGTAATATAGTGAACAAGTACAGCATGGTCAGGTGCAGTGCCGACTTCGGTAATATAGTGAACAAGTACAGCATGGGCAGCAGCAGTGCATGCTTCGGTGATATAGTGAACAAGTACAGCATGAGCAGCAGCTGTGCATACTTCGGTAATATAGTGAACCAGTACAGCATGGGCAACAGCAGTGCATGCTTCGGTAATATAGTGAACCAGTGCAGCATGGGCCACAGCAGTGCATGCTTCGGTAACATAGTGAACCAGTACAGCATGAGCAGCAGCTGTGCATACTTCAGTAATATAGTGAACCAGTACAGCATGGGCCACAGCAGTGCATGCTTCGGTAACATAGTGAACCAGTACAGCATGGGCCACAGCAGTGCATTATTTGGTAATATAGTGAAAAAGTACAACATGGGCAGGTGCTGTGCATACTTCAGTAATATAGTTAACCAGTACAGCATGGGCAACAGCAGTGCATGCTTCGGTAATATAGTGAACCAGTACAGCATGGGCCACAGCAGTGCATGCTTCGGTAACATAGTGAACCAGTACAGCATGAGCAGCAGCTTTGCATACTTCAGTAATATAGTGAACCAGTACAGCATGGGCAACAGCAGGGCATGCTTCGGTAATATAGTGAACCAGTACAGCATGGGCCACAGCAGTGCATGCTTTGGTAATATAGTGAAAAAGTACAACATGGGCAGGTGCTGTGCATACTTCAGTAATATAGTGAACCTGTACAGCATGGGCAACAGCAGTGCATGCTTCGGTAACATAGTGAACCAGTACAGCATGGGCCACAGCAGTGGATGCTTCGGTAACATAGTGAACCAGTACAGGACGGGCCACAGCAGTGCATGCTTTGGTAATATAGTGAACAAGTACAGCATGGGCCGCAGCAGTGCATGCTTCGGTGATGTAGTGAACAAGTACAGCATGGGCAGCAGCAGTGCATGCTTCGGTAATATAGTGAACCAGTACAGCATGGGCCACAGCAGTGCATGCTTCGGTAACATAGTGAACAAGTACAGCATGAGCAGCAGCTGTGCATACTTCAGTAATATAGTGAACCAGTACAGCATGGGCCACAGCAGTGCATGCTTCGGTAACATAGTGAACCAGTACAGCATAGGCAGCAGAAGAGCATGCTTCGGTAATATAGTGAACAAGTACAGCACGGGCAGGTGAAGTGCATGCTTCGGTAATATAGTGAACCAGTACAGCATGGGCAGCAGCAGTGCATACTTTGGTGATATTGTGAACAAGTACAGCATGAGCAGCAGCTGTGCATACTTCAGTAATATAGTGAACCAGTACAGCATGGGCCACAGCAGTGCATGCTTCGGTAACATAGTGAACCAGTACAGCATTGGCAGCAGCAATGCATGCTTCGGTGATATAGTAAACAAGTACAGCATGAGCAGCAGCTGTGCATACTTCAGTAATATAGTGAACCAGTACAGCATGGGCTACAGCAGTGCATGCTTCGGTAACATAGTTAACCAGTACAGCATGGGCAGCAGAAGTGCATGCTTCGGTAATTTAGTGAACATGTACAGCATGGGCCACAGCAGTGCATGCTTCGGTAATATAGTGAACCAGTACAGCATGGGCAGCAGCAGTGCATGCTTCGGTAACATAGTGAACCAGTACAGCATGGGCAGCAGCCGTGCATGCTACAGTAATATAGTGAACAAGTACTGCATGGGCAGCAGCAGTGCATGCTTCGGTAATAAAGTGAACAAGTACGGCATGGGCAGCAGCAGTGCATGCTTCAGTAATAAAGTGAACAAGTACAGCATGGGCAACAGCAGTGCATGCTTCGGTAATAAAGTGAACAAGTACAATATGGGGAGTAGCTGTGCATGGTTTGGTAATATAGAGAACAAATACAGCATGGGCAGGTGCAGCACGAGCCTCTGTAATATAGTGAAAAAGTGCAGCAGGTGCAGTGCATACTTCAGTAAAATAGTGAACAAGTACAACATGGGCAGGTTCAGAGCATACCTCGGTAATATAGTGAACAAGTACAGCATGGTCAGGTGCAGTGCCGACTTCGGTAATATAGTGAACAAGTACAGCATGGGCAGCAGCAGTGCATGCTTCGGTGATATAGTGAACAAGTACAGCATGAGCAGCAGCTGTGCATACTTCGGTAATATAGTGAACCAGTACAGCATGGGCAACAGCAGTGCATGCTTCGGTAATATAGTGAACCAGTGCAGCATGGGCCACAGCAGTGCATGCTTCGGTAACATAGTGAACCAGTACAGCATGAGCAGCAGCTGTGCATACTTCAGTAATATAGTGAACCAGTACAGCATGGGCCACAGCAGTGCATGCTTCGGTAACATAGTGAACCAGTACAGCATGGGCCACAGCAGTGCATTATTTGGTAATATAGTGAAAAAGTACAACATGGGCAGGTGCTGTGCATACTTCAGTAATATAGTTAACCAGTACAGCATGGGCAACAGCAGTGCATGCTTCGGTAATATAGTGAACCAGTACAGCATGGGCCACAGCAGTGCATGCTTCGGTAACATAGTGAACCAGTACAGCATGAGCAGCAGCTTTGCATACTTCAGTAATATAGTGAACCAGTACAGCATGGGCAACAGCAGGGCATGCTTCGGTAATATAGTGAACCAGTACAGCATGGGCCACAGCAGTGCATGCTTTGGTAATATAGTGAAAAAGTACAACATGGGCAGGTGCTGTGCATACTTCAGTAATATAGTGAACCTGTACAGCATGGGCAACAGCAGTGCATGCTTCGGTAACATAGTGAACCAGTACAGCATGGGCCACAGCAGTGGATGCTTCGGTAACATAGTGAACCAGTACAGGACGGGCCACAGCAGTGCATGCTTTGGTAATATAGTGAACAAGTACAGCATGGGCCGCAGCAGTGCATGCTTCGGTGATGTAGTGAACAAGTACAGCATGGGCAGCAGCAGTGCATGCTTCGGTAATATAGTGAACCAGTACAGCATGGGCCACAGCAGTGCATGCTTCGGTAACATAGTGAACAAGTACAGCATGAGCAGCAGCTGTGCATACTTCAGTAATATAGTGAACCAGTACAGCATGGGCCACAGCAGTGCATGCTTCGGTAACATAGTGAACCAGTACAGCATAGGCAGCAGAAGAGCATGCTTCGGTAATATAGTGAACAAGTACAGCACGGGCAGGTGAAGTGCATGCTTCGGTAATATAGTGAACCAGTACAGCATGGGCAGCAGCAGTGCATACTTTGGTGATATTGTGAACAAGTACAGCATGAGCAGCAGCTGTGCATACTTCAGTAATATAGTGAACCAGTACAGCATGGGCCACAGCAGTGCATGCTTCGGTAACATAGTGAACCAGTACAGCATTGGCAGCAGCAATGCATGCTTCGGTGATATAGTAAACAAGTACAGCATGAGCAGCAGCTGTGCATACTTCAGTAATATAGTGAACCAGTACAGCATGGGCTACAGCAGTGCATGCTTCGGTAACATAGTTAACCAGTACAGCATGGGCAGCAGAAGTGCATGCTTCGGTAACATAGTGAACAAGTACAGCATGGGCAGCAGAAGTGCATGCTTTGGTAACATAGTAAACCAGTACAGCATGGGCCACAGCAGTGCATGCTTCGGTAACATAGTGAACCAGTACAGCATGGGCCACAGCAGTGCATGCTTCGGTAATATAGTGAACAAGTACAGCATGGGCAGCAGCAGTGCATGCTTCGGTAATATAGTGAACCAGTACAGCATGGGCCACAGCAGTGCATGCTTCGGTAACATAGTGAACAAGTACAGCATGAGCAGCAGCTGTGCATACTTCAGTAATATAGTGAACCAGTACAGCATGGGCAGCAGCAGTGCATGCTTCGGTAACATAGTGAACAAGTACAGCATGAGCAGCAGCAGTGCATGCTTCAGTAATATAGTGAACCAGTACAGCATGGGTAGCAGCAGTGCATGCTTCGGTAACATAGTGAACAACTACAGCATGAGCAGCAGCAGTGCATGCTTCGGTAACATAGTGAACAAGTACAGCATGAGCAGCAGCAGCGCATGCTTCAGTAATATAGTGAACCAGTACAGCATGAGCAGCAGCAGTGCATGCTTCAGTAATATAGTGAACCAGTACAGCATGGGCAGCAGCAGTGCATGCTTCGGTAACATAGTGAACAAGTACAGCATGAGCAGCAGCAGTGCATGCTTCAGTAATATAGTGAACCAGTACAGCATGGGCAGCAGCAGTGCATGCTTCGGTAACATAGTGAACAAGTACAGCATGAGCATCAGCAGTGCATGCTTCGGTAACATAGTGAACAAGTACAGCATGGGCAGCAGCAGTGCATGCTTTGGTAATATAGTGAACCAGTACAGCATGGGCAGCAGCAGTGCATACTTCAGTAATATAGTGAACAAGTACAGCATGGGCAGCAGCAGTGCATACTGCGGTAATATAGTGAACTAAAAGAGCATGGACAGGTGCAGCACAAGCCTCAGCAGTATGCTGAACAAGTACAGCATGGGCAGCAGCAGTGCACACTTCCCTAATATAGGTTCAGTGCATACCTTGGAAATATAGTGAACAAGTACAGCATGGACAGCAGGTGCAGCACAAGCCTCAGTAATATAGTGAACAATTACAGCATGGGCAAGTGCAGCACAAGCCTCTGTAATTTAGTTAACAAGTACAGCATGGGCAGCAGCAGTGCACGCTTCGGTAATATAGTGAAAAAGTGCAGCATGGGCAGGTGCAGTGCATGCTTCAGTAATATAGTGAACAAGTACAGCATGGGCCACAGCAGTGCATGCTTCGGTAACATAGTGAACATGTACAGCATGGGCAGCAGCAGTGCATGCTTCGGTAATATAGTGAACATGTACAGCATGGGCAGCAGCAGTGCATGCTTCGGTAATATAGTGAACAAGTACAGCATAGGCAGGTGCAGCACAAGCCTCGGTAATATAGTGAACAAGGACAGCGTACAGCATAGGCAGGTACAGTGAATACTTTGGTAATATAGTGAACAGGTAGAGCATGGACAGCAGCAGTGCATACTTCAATAATATACTAAAAAAGTACAGTATGGCCAGGTGCAGCACAAGCCTCGGTAATAGAGTGAACAAGTACAGCATGGGCAGTAGCAGTGCATACTGCAGTAATTTAGTGAACTAAAACAGTAAGGGCAGGTGCAGCACAAGCCTCGGCAATATAGTGAACAAGTAAGGTATGGGCATGATCAGCACAAGCCTCGTAAATATAGTGAACAAGTACAGCATGGGCAGCAGCAGTGCATACTTCAGTAATATAGTGAACAAGTACAGCATGGGAAGCAGCAGTGCATGCTTCGGTAACATAGTGAACAACTACAGCATGAGCAGCAGCAGTGCATGCTTTGGTAACATAGTGAACCAGTACAGCATAAGCAGCAGCAGAGCATGCTTCGGTAATATAGTGAACAAGTACAGCATGGGAAGCAGCAGTGCATACTTCGGTAATATAGTGAACAAGTACAGTATGGACAGGTGCAGCACAAGCCTCGGTAATTCAGTGAACAAGTACAGCATGGGCAAGTGCAGCACATGTTTCCGTAATATAGTGCATGTTTATCAGTTAAATAAATGTGGAAATATACCATTTTATGACCCCATTTACTCTCAAAACATAAAATAAATATGGATAAATAGCAATAAAATGGCCAACAAATAAATATGACTAAGTACAGACGGAAATGTTAAAAAAAATACCATAAAACGGGGAGCCCTAGTTATGGGCTATCTTACAGCAACTCACTTCGTCTGGGTCTTGCCAGAAATTTGAAATCAAGTCTTCACATGATGCAAAACTCCATAGTATCTTTTGTTCTGCTGCACCAACCTGACGTTCTTTGTTAGCATTTCTGTGCATACCTTTTTCTTGGGTGCTGTGCTGTAAGAACATTTTTATCTTCATAGTTGTTGACGCTGTATTGTAGCTATGCTTTCTCATTTTTCCCCAATCAGCATTCACTGTTGTGTGAAGGATGACAGCCCTTTTTTTCCTTAATGCAGACAATATAATCTTCTTGTAATACTTCTGCAGGACTTGGAGTAGCTGGTTTGGTCATCTACTAAGCACTACATTAAAATTGCACTGGACTTCTGCCTCCTGGGAGATGCTATGGACCCTCACTGATGTAATCCCCTGTGTTGGGTGTCTTGACCTGTGCTACTGAAGCCCACTTATATTCACTACCTTATGGGATCGAAATGTTGACAAATTGTGAACTAGATTGTCATCTGGTCAAAACGTATTTTGACCATTGAACAAAGCTCTAGTCTCTGACTTCCTTTCACAATAAAATTGATTATTCAGCCAGGTGTTGCCATGTTCATACTCTCTGAACATTAACCTGTTTCAGAAAATTTGGAAAATTCACTGAATTAATCCATACTACTAACCATTGTTGCTCGTGCACTATATATACACCAAGGTTACCAGGAATACAGAGCTACCTACCCCCTTTATGTACCTTCTTCTCGTTTCTCATGGCCAAAGCCTGGAGCTTCTTCATTTTCATTTGATGTACTTGTTGTCTTAGACAGAGTGACCTCCACCCAATAGGGTTTCAGAGCACTGTACACAAGGTGCAAAACACCTGCTAGGAAGCCTATACATACATTGATTGTTACACAGTATAGCATTAGCCACAATAACGCTAAAGGAAAAGAATATTTCAGTACCCAAAATATATACATAAGTAATGACCGGTGTATTTAAATAAGTAACAAGAAATATACATATAAGTAGTGGTGAACACATGTTAAGACACATAAGGAAGTACTGGTTCATTACCATCAAAGATAAATAAACATAAACAGCAGTTTAGCATACTGCACATTGGTTTCATAAAGCAGCAACAGTAATGGCCAAGGAAACAACCCGAATATACAATGTGATAAGTTGCTGGGTAAGACACAGGTGCCAAGAAAGTGAGAATATCAGGAGTTAGGGAGCTATTGATCAAAATCAACGGGCAGCACGTAAATGAAGTATATGGGAATTTGGCTGACAGTTGCAGGTATTTCTCTAGGAGCAAGACAGATATGAAGCTCTGAAAGGAGGGGGCATTTTTATTGGGAAGAGGGAGGATGTTTAATATTCTGGGAGCGTTACCAAAGGAGTATCTGTGTGGTCTATTGACTTGAACTTTTCAATGGAGTGAGCAGAAGCCTAGAGACATTGTAAGTTTCTGGGTACTACTTTGAAGTTTGGGGGGGTCAGAGCTTTCATAGTGCAGAGAGCCTCTATTGGGAGACACTTAAGATAAGCAAAATCAGGGTTAATATGTTCCTGAATTTTAGGATTTGTGGGAAATCTGCTAGCAGCATGTAGAACTGCTAGATTATTTTTCTGAAAGCCAATGAGGAGGGAGTAGCTCTAGGTAAGCCATGGTTAGGCTGTCCAGTTCTGAGTGTTTATTTTTTGTGGATTTCAGTGGTGTTCTCAGTGTTTTCCAAACGTTTTGAAATCAGTGCTTCTTAGTGTTTATTCAGCTGCCTAACCCCTAAAATAGTAAAAATTGTGTTTTTCCAGTGTTTACAAAAATTTCATTTTTTGCAGTGGTTGTAATAAGGCACATATTTAAATTAAATGAAAAGTAGTGCAAGTTGTGTTGTGTCTTCACATTGGCAGTGTGACCAATGGACTTATGTTAGACTGTTTTAAGCATAGAAAGTGTTTGTATTACACTGTCACCCACAGTACATATTAGCCAAGATTCTTATGAGCCAGCCATATCACCTGTCATTCAACACTGCTAAAAGATCAAATATGATTTTAATTAGATCGGATGTAAAACGGGCTTCTAAGCTCTGCACCGCTAATCCAAGCACACAAAGCTGGAGGAAACATATGGGAGAAGAAACAATATTTTAGTGACATCCCTAAGCAACAAATCTCAAGCACAACAATCTTAGACCAGTCTTTCATGTTTCTACCTTGCACAACAAAGTTACATTGTGTTGGCCCATACAGAAAGAAATGAAAACAACTTATTCTCTCTCATTTTCCTTTCTTTGAGTGTCATTTTAGTTTTTGCAAGTGTTTATCAGTATTTACATGTTTACACTGATGAGCTGGTTCCCTTTCAGTGGGGGTTTATCAGTTATTATAAGTTTAAACCTAAACTAGAATAGCCTAGCCATCATTAAGATAACCATGGCCTTACCTGCCAGCTTCAAAAATGAGAAACAGGAAAGAGAGAATATGTTTTAGCTTCTTGAGTTTGAGGAAGTGAAACTTGCCTAGGCACAGCATAGATGTAACTGTTAAGGTTAGGATTTAAGTTAAATAGAACAGGAAACCCAAGGTTTGGCAGAGATGGACAGGTCTAGGGTGAAATGAAGGTGTCAAATGGAAGACGAGGGCAAGTGAGAGAACAACTTGAAGGAGCTTGAAGGATGAGAAAGATTGTGCAAAAACAAGCAAGGTTAGGGAGATTTTAGGAAGTCCAAGAGTGAAAAGAGGTTGCTGAAGGGGAAAGAGATGAGGTGAAAGATGCGCAGATTGACGAGATATGGCGAGAACAAGTGTATACATGTCTAACATAGGGTGAATATAGCAGGAGTGATTAGGACACTCTGAAGACTACTACCCCTTACACAGGCTTCAGGAATTTTTAATCCACAGTCTCATAATTTCAGATTTAAAATGTTTTCAATATTAATTGTTTATAACAAATCTTTGCTGTTACTCATTTATCTTAAACAGCTAATACCCACTCATGAAGCAAATTGTCCTAGTTGGTTTTAGGTGCATGCCAGTTGCTATCTTATAAATCTAGATGCACTGATAGAAGGCACAATGGAAATTACAGAAATGTAGTTTAGTGTTTAAATGACACTCCTAATTACATAAGCCACACCCCTTTTAGAGGTTGCTATGTGGACGAGGGCAGATTATCACACCCAATGTTCTAGGCTACATGAAAACAGAAATATTAAATATTAAAACCCAATACTGAAAACAAACAGAAAACCAGAAGTACAAACTAACGAGGATTAATTTAAACTGGAAATGTACACCGAGCTCTCCCGTTAAAATATACTTCCCTTTTCATAGTGTTTTCAGCCATGCTTTTGACTGAGGTGTGAACGTCAGTTTCTTAGTCAGATAAAGTAAGTGTTAAGATAAGTGCTTCAAGTGTGATGTGCAGTTGTTTCATGGTACGTGCGCACACACACACGCAAGCACACACGCACACACCCACACACACACACACACACACACACTCTGCCACAGAGGACTCAGCTTTTGAGCTGTAATCCCAGCACAATTTTGCTGTTGTGTTCTTAAAACTTAAAAGCTCTATATCTTGGCCCATTTACTCTACTTTCCAGTCAGTCTAAAATGGAAAACGATTACAGGGATGATGTACACACCGAAAAGGCCATCCTTAACAGAACATCCAACTGTATTGGCCAAAGGTCTCCCTTCCCTAAAACCCTAGATTTAGTAACAGTTTTCACTGACACAGGCCTTGGTATCACTATTCTACTCTGACTTTTCTTTCAGTCTAATGTAGTCACCATCACACTAACTTCCACACCAAAACAACTATGCACAAATTTCCAAATTACTTATCTCCTTGCAATTTTCCTGGCACCCATTTCAATTCGATTAATCTTTTTTTAGGAATGAATATATAATCCATAAAAGATCTTACATAATTAAAACATCACACAATATAAAGTTTCTAGAATCAAGTGTATGTCTGATTTTAACTGCCACAGCTAAAACTCAAGCAACAGAATAGCATATAAAATTATCCTTCAACAATTGTAAATACGTTAAACTTGGACGCACTTGACTAAAAAAACAGTTTTTTAAAAGTGGTAAGATAAATGTTCTTGGAGGCTTTACGTAGAATCCACAAAACATGGCAAAATGAAGTAGGTCTTGTGGAGACACTTGGGCACAGCCACAAGGTCTAGTATTAGATCCCTCTTGTCAGCACTTAGGGGCAGATAAAAGCCATTGTCATTGGTTCAACCTGATCCGTGTCAGTAAAAAGCAATGATTCCCGTTAGTCTCCCACGTTAACTACAGTTCCATTGTGCTGACTGTTTTTAAAGGTATAAACGCACAGACAGAGGGCTGAGATAGTTATTGACCTTCTCTGTTGGACATACTTTAAGATAAAAAAAGCATTCTTTGTCCATTTTAAATGTACCTTACTTATGTTCTCCAGGCAATCAACATATTGGGATGACCCAGAGAGGAAATGTTTTTAAACATATTTTAGCCAGGGGATTTTATGGGCATTATCAAGGTTTAAACAATCCTTTATCATGTCCCTAATAAGTTGTGTTCACATTAAGTTTGGTCTCAATCAAATTAAAACCCATCTTTAAAGTGGGCGAAGGGCTAGAGTACCACCTAGGTAGTTAACTTTAACTTCTTGAACCACAATGTATGCAGGAGTGCACTGCGGGGCACTTAGAAAATGTCTGAAAAGAAGAAGCATCCTTATGGCCCCAGATGTCACTAGCATAGGCAACTACAGAGGTACATTTAGCATGGTAAATTTTAATAAGTGACTGCAATGTTATTTTTTCCCAATTTCGGCACAAAATCAGAAACTGATGAAATTGCTCTGAAAAACAGATTTTTCTTGGACTTAACCAAAAGGGACCCTGTCCATGCAGAATCAAATTGGACTCCTAAATACGAGAAAGAGTCAACTTTAGCCACCCTGTTCTCCTGAATACAAAAAGATTTTACTCTAAACTGCTTCTGCTCTACAACCATCGCAAACAACTTATTGTAATTTGTAACTAAATCTACAAACTGCAAACTAGTTCACTATCTTTTACAGACCTACTGCTTTTCTTGCTAAAAGAACCGCGTTGTCTGCATAAAGTAAAGCAGGCACTGGCCGTTTGCCCACCACCGGGAAATCCTGACAGTTATCAATAAGATACTGTTCCTGACCATTAATATAAAGAGTATACCAAAAAGGATCAAATATACATCCCTTGGCATACCCCACTCATGACCCTGAAAGGCTCGGTAGGAACCATATTCATTCTGCTGTACTACCGCTGACATGTTCATATACAGATCTCACAGAAATACTATGGTATCTGAGTGTACCATCAAATTGGGAGCAATTTATTTCTATTGACTCTATCAAATGTCTGAGTCAGGGGCATGAATGCCATGTATACCGAGCCATATTGGGTGACTGAGTACTTGTTAATAATAATGTATAAATTAAGGCATTTGTCGATGGTGCTTAAGCCTGGCCTAACCCCATATTGAAGATCTGACAAAATATGGCTCTCCTCATCCCAGGTTGAAAGCCTGATAAGCAGTACTCGGCCCATAACCTTGATTACTGAGTCAATCAATCAATCAACCCATCAAAGACTTTATTCGGTTTTCAAATAAAGATATAGGACGGTAGCACTTTGGGTCATCCTTATTCCCTTTTGCAAAGACCAGGATGATAATTGAGGTTGACCATGAGGAGGGAGGGGCATCCTTAACCGCTCTATTAATAGTTTGGGTGAGTATGGGGGTCCTATATCCCTGGGTCACTTTGATACAAATCGTCCAGGATTCCATCAGGGTCTAGGGCTTTGTTTTTTGATAGCCCTATAACTTCCAAATTCAAATACTGAAAACGCTAAGGGGCATATTAGCAACGCGCTTAGCGCTCATTTCTTTATCGCCGGATATCGCTGGATTTTATCGCAGAGATAGCGCGTTATTAGCAATGCGTATCTCCAAGGCGATATTAAATCCAGCGATAGCCGTGATAACATTGTATTGTATTGTATTGTAATTGCATTTGTATAGCACTTACTACCCCTGACGAGGCGTCGAAGTGCTTTTTCGGCAAGTAGCACGCTACTCCGGGACCCATAGAGGATTAGTGTTGAATTAGTATAGTGAAACATGCAAGTACATTTTTTAAGTGGTGGATAGGTTAGTCAGTTGTTTGGATTCGGAAGGATAGAAGAGGAAAAAAGGTTTGTATTTATATAGCGCTTGTTACCCCTGATGGGGTGTTGAAGCACGCTACTCCGGAAACCCATAAAGGATTAGTGGTGAATTAGTATGGTGAAATATGAAAGTAATTTGAGTGGTGGATATTGGTCAGTTATTTGGAGTGAGAAGGATAGCGGAGGGACAGAAGGGGAAGAAAGGTTTGCATTCATATAGCACCTGTTACCCCTGATGGGTGTTGAAGCGCTTTTCTGGCGAGTAGCACGCTACTCCGGAACCCATAAAGGATTAGTGTTGAAAATTAGTATAGTGAAATATGAAGTAATTTGAGTGGTGGATATTAATCAGTTATTTGGATTGAGAAGGATAGCGGAGGGATAGAAGAGGGAAAGAGGTTTGTATTTATATAGCGCTTGCTACCCCTGATGGGGTTTTGAAGCGCTTTTTTGGCAAGTAGCACGCTACTCTGGAACCCATAAGGATTAGTGTTGAATTAGTATGGTGAAACATGAAATTAATTTGAGTGGTGGATATGTTAGTCAGTTATTTAGATTGAGAAGGGTTGGGGAGGGGAGGGGTAGAAAAGGGAAAAAGGTTTGCATTTATATAGCGCTTGTAACCCTGATGGGGTGTTGAAACGCTTTATTGGAGAGTAGCACGCTACTCTGGAACCCATAAAGGATTAGTGGTGAATTAGTATAGTGGAATATGGAATTTTAGAAGTGAACATGTTAGTCTGTTATTTCGATTGAAAATTGGTATTGACACCAAAGAGGTGATGGGATCACACTGAAGCATACAGAAACTCAACGACTGTCTAATTTGCCCAGAGGTTTGTCCCTTCTTGAGGAGCCGGAGGCACAAAGACAAGCAAGACTGGTTGAGGAAGACAACTAGGAATCCAAATATAACAATCACCCTACCCTATGTCGATTGAAAATGAGTACTGGTGGCACGGAGATGCTGTAACGCGGGAAAACAAGCGATGATTTCCCTGCGAAACTGCAAACCTTGCTGATAGGCAG
Source organism: Calotriton arnoldi (assembly GCA_963921515.1). Lineage (NCBI taxonomy): Eukaryota > Metazoa > Chordata > Amphibia > Caudata > Salamandridae > Calotriton > Calotriton arnoldi. The sequence goes on from CAWUFW010003937.1 coordinate 644,574, forward strand.
GCATGGACTCAGCCATGCAATCCACCTCCCATGTTAAAGATGGCTAAGTTGTATTTTTAGCAAGTGTTATAAACCTGCGATAAAGGGGGCTTAGCGCGGCTTTCAAGCTCGCATCGCGGGTCTTGTGCAGCCTTGCTAATATCCCGAAGCTGTGTTAGCAAGTGTTTGCCAAGGAGTTGTGTGGAGGAACGCCCACTTTGCATGTCATTAGCGATAAATATCGCTGACATGCAAAGTGGCACCAAAACGGTCGCTTTCGCCATAAAGCTGTCGCTAACAGCTGTTAGCGACAGCTTGCTAATAGGGCGATGGAAATATCGCCACTTTAGAGGCAAAAAGTGACGCTAAAGCAGCGATACCGCCCTTGCTAATATGCCCCCAAGGGGCATATTAGCAACGCTTTGCGATAAATATCGCAAAGCGCGCTTAGCGCTAATTTCTTTATTGCCGGATATCGCTGGATTTTAACGCCGAGATAGCGCGTTATTAGCAACGCTTATCTCCAAGGCGGAGAAGGTGGAGAAGTGTGGCTCAATGGTTAGAGTGGCAGACCCTGATGCAGAGATCTGGCCCGGGACCAGGGTTCAATTCCCGCCTCGGCGGGTCTTGGGCTCAATTTCCTCGGACCTGATAATTCTCGCCTCGGTGCCTATTCTAATCATGGGTCCCACTCTGCAACTCTGGGCAATAGCTTGCTTAATCTCCACAACGGCCCCAACAGCGCTGGGATGCCTGGCTTCACCCTGGGGGTGCCCAGGAGTGGACATTTCACAGGGAAAAGCCAGGAAGGGTTCCACAGCGGTATGCGTACAGCGCCAGGACTCCCCTTTGGGGGTATGGGTGCGCTTTACAAGTACAAATTTCAAGGCGATATTACATCCAGTGATAGCCGTGATAACATGTTGTATCGCGGGAAAACAAGCGATTATTTCCCTGCGATACTGCAAACCTTGCTGATAGGCAGGCATGGACTCAGCCATGCAATCCACCTCCCATGTTAAAGATGGCTAAGTTGTATTTTTAGCAGGTGTTAAAAACCTGCGATAAAGGGGGCTTAGTGCGGCTTTCAAGCTCGCATCGCGGGTCTTGTGCAGCCTTGCTAATATCCCGAAGCTGTGTTAGCGCGTGTTTGCCAAGGAGTTGTGTGGAGGAACTCCCAGTTTGCATGTCATTAGCGATAAATATCGCTGACATGCAAAGCGGCACCAAAACGGTCGCTTTCGCCATAAAGCTGTTGCTAACAGCTGTTAGCGACAGTTTGCTAATAGGGCGATAGAAATATCGCCGCTTTAGCGGCAAAAAGTGCCGCTAAAGCGGCAATACCGCCCTTGCAAATATGCCCCTTGGTGCGGTAATTGCAATGCTGATGCTCCGGTGTGTGGTAATTAGGGGGGGACTCAATTACTGCACCATTCAGAGATTCCAACCTCAGAATGGGGGCTAATACATTAATTATGCATGTTTTACCAGGCGTTGCTGCTTACCCCAAATTGGGGAAAAAAGGTACCTTGGAACTCCCGTGCTAAATAGTTCTCAGTTGCTTTGATCGGCAGTCCAGGTTCAGCCAGCTCATTGTCAAAGGTTTGCATCAGCGGAGATTCCGCCGGCGGGAACATAATGATCGCCCGACTATAAATAGAGTGGACGAACCAGGAGTTTGTTAGACAGCATTGTCTGCCACATTTGTGGCAGAGAGTACCCTGTCCACTAAACTCTAAATAAGGCCAGAAATGTTTCCTAAGCTAAAATTTCCAAACTAAACAGTTTTGAAGCAAAATGTTGAATTTCTCTAATACAATCCTTGCCCCATGTTCTGCATTCTGAAGCGAGCGGGACAACTCTGTATTCAAGACCGGACTAGTCGTACCAGTCATCGGGCGTTTCCCGGGAGGCTGGAAGGGTGGGGGCTGGTTTGTAGCAGTGCAGCAGTTTTAAAACTACTGCAGAGTTCCTTGCATATCCATCAGTTTTCAGGCAACAATAAAAGTGCCAAGATAACTCTGGTGATTAATGTACCTGCAGGAGAGAGATCAAGGTTTGTTTAGTGGAAGTTTTGATTCATCTAAGGGAGTGTAGAGGGTTAATGTGCCTGCTGCAAAAAGCCTGTACTATGCAGATCACAGTACAGTATTTTATGTGTATAGCTCAGTGGGATAATACTTTTGTTGCAGAGATCCTTTTTTCACAGTGCACTTCATAAAATCGTAATCTAGGTTAGAAAGTCCTTTGAGGAGTCTACCCCATAATTAATTAATAAGGTAGCCCATTGGTTATCCAAATTTGTGAAATTTAACACACGTGATCTTCAGTATATTTTAATGGCAAGAAGGGTGAACTGGATAGGTAGTATGAGGAAATGTTTTTCTGGAGACTGTGTGATTGTCACCTTTAGATATCCGTGGTTGGTTCAGTCAATCCTTTCTCAGGCAGTTAATTTTTTTAATATGGAGACTAGTATAAAACCCTTGACTCTGGGCTTTTTTTATAGACCAGGCAGACCAGGTACAAGAGGTATGGTCAATCAGGTTGGGGAGAACCAGGATCAATTTAACATCAGGAGGATTAGGGACAGACCGGTTCATCTAAATAATGTTTTTGCCCCCCTGGGTGATCTGAATGAAATTGATTGACTACCTGAATGTAGGGGTGGGGGGACCTTTGTCTCGTCGGGGTTAGTGGTCGTCCAGAAAGGGAAGTCTGTGTGGGCTGGTGAGGTGGAGGCAGTCCCGTCATTGGAGTGTAGGGAATCAACCTCCAGTGAGGAGAGTAGGGAGATTGGAGAGGGCAGCATAGCTCACCCTGGGGTAGATAGTGGGGTGCATTACTCTGATGGGAGTAAGATTGATGGCTCTTTAAAAATCATATCCTGGAATATAGCTGGTATAGCAAATAAACTTGAGGATATGCATTGGCTTGCCTTGGTAAGGGACTTTAACATAATTTGTCTCCAAGAAACCTGGGCGACGGAGAATACGTGTTTTATAGAGGGATACAAAACCTTCTTTTGTCCAGCAATTAAACCCCGAGTCGGAAGAGCAAAGGGGGGATTGACTGTGTTTGTGGATTTGAACATTCAGGGAAGGTGGAAGGATTTGGCTTGTGATTCACATAATGTACAAGGGGTTAGACTCATAGCTAAGGGATGTAGGGTAACTATTTTGAATTTTTATAATGCCATACAATGCACACCACAGGGCCTAAATAGTATACATGAATTAGATGGTTGGCTGGACCGTCTCACCAGGAGTGGGCATGGCGCAACGCACATGATAGTAGCAGGCGATTTTAATTGTCATCCATGCCCGGATTTAAGGGTGGCTCATGGTGTGTGGTCGTCATGTGCATTAAGTAAGGGTATGCACATGGAACACACCCGGTTGGGGAGGGAGCTGACGTGCCTTTTACACACACACGGGTTATCACACACGTTGGATATGGCCGATATTGTGGAAGGCTCCCTGTTGGACCCCACTTTTAAGGGAAGAGGGTGTCATTCAGTTATTGATTATATTTTGATTTCACAGGCAATGAAAAGATCTGTTAGGAAATTTAATATTTTACACAGTGTATTTAGCGATCATAACCCAGTAATTTTAATAGTTGATGTATACAGTCAGAGTGTGGTCAGACAGACAGAGGATCAATTATTATCCACGATCGATCAAGGCAGGCGATTAAGATGGGTCCAGATAAATGAGGCAGGGTTCAATGCGGCTCTATTTGGTCAAGGAGCTAAAGACATCATGAATTGCTTGGACCCAGAGGTGGAAGGGGCCGACTTGATCAAGGCTTTCACAAATATCGCTGTCCTTGTCACTAAATTGCTGAAGACACACCCACGTAGGCATAGGGGGATTCCCCAAGATGGTTTAGCCACCATTGTTCTCTTACCCTTAGGAACTTGAAGGATGCTCTCAAGCAGTCCCCTAGGGATAGAGAGAGGGTGTTGGCGTGTCGCGCAAGTTATAAGTCAGCGTTAAAACAACGTAGAGGTCAATTGCAGCGGATAGCGTGGGAGGAACTCCTTGAAGCCGCAGAGCAGAAAGACTCAGAACGGTTTTGGAGGGTTATAAATAGTCCCTGTTTTGCGGACCCAAATAAACCAGGGCTAAGTGGTAATATACTCCCGGAACAATGGCAGGAATATTTTCAGGGCCTATATAACCACTCGTCTGGCCAGGCAGAAGCATGGTTGTCAACTATACCCACAAGGGCTACCTCTGTCATTTTTTCGTTGGAGGAAGTCACTGTTGGTATCGAAGGGCTGATGCGAAATAAGGCCCCAGACCCAGATGGGATTCCACCCGACCTTTTCAGATCGAATGTACAGGTCTGGGCACCTTTATTAACAAGGGTCTTAAATGCGGCAATAAGTGTTTCAATGCCCACATCTTGGTCTTCGGCAATTATAGTACCGATCTTTAAGAAGGGTAATCGGGATAGCCCGCACTGTTACCGACCAATATCTTTGATAGATGTATCAGCCAAGGTCTTGGGGCGGGTAATTTTAAATAGACTAATGGAGTGGGCGGAGTCTGCTAATATAATCACTGATGTTCAATACGGATTCCGCCCAGGGAAATCAACTGTGGACCAGTGTCTTAATCTTTATCTTATTTCTGCTAAATATACGCTGTTAAAAGGGGAGGTTTTTTATTTGGCTTTTATGGATTTATCGGCGGCTTTTGACCGCGTGAACCGGAACAAGTTGTGGCTAGTAATGGCTAACCAGGGGTGGATTTAGAACTAATAAATATACTCCAATCACTGCATAATCACACCACGGCTGCAGTAAGGTATACCCAGGAGGGAAAAGTAACGGATCGGTTTGGATGTTCAAGCGGTGTCAGACAGGGTTGCATTCTGGCTCCCTTCTTATTTACTTTATACATTAATGGCCTGGATGCGGCACTGCGGGATATTAGGGCAGATGTACCACGAATAGGAGAAAGAACTGTGCCGGTTTTATTATATGCAGACGACGCTGTGTTATTGGCACGCACCCCTCATGGTCTACAACTTTTAATTAATGGTTTTGTAGAGTTTATGGAAAAACTCGAGATGGCCCCCAATCTCACCAAATCATATGTAATGGAGATGGGGAAAAAGCCAGCCAAATCATTTAAATACACCATTGGCTCGCATGTCTTAGGTAAAGTCCCAGTTTTTGCTTATTTAGGCATATTATTTGATGGGAAGCTTAACTTTAAACAGTTACTAGAAGAGAAATCTCTGTCTTTAATTAGATCCACAGGTTCAATTGCGAACTTTGCAAGCAGGCTTGGGCTGTGGACCCCGGACATGATTTTGAAATTGTACAACTCAATCTGCTGTGCCAAGGTGTTGTATGGTAGTGAGGTTTGGGGCTTTGTGAAAATCAATAGCCTACAAACGGAAGAAAACAAATATATGAGGCGCCTATTAAGGGTTCCCCATAGCACCCCAGCATTTATTGCACATGAAGAACTGGGAGCTAGTTACATCTCAGATTTAGTGGCTGTTAGACCCATAATTCACTGGTTAAAGGTCTGGTTAAATGAAGAGATAGGCCTGACAAGGCTTGTTGTCCAGGATTGCCTGTCCCTGGCTAACGTAATGAAGATCCCATGGTTAAAATATGTGCGGGATTGCCTACAGAAAATGGGACGGCAGGCACTGTTCGATGACCCAGATATAATAAGACAGAAGGACAAGGCAGCTGTCAAAGAGTTGTTTTTCAAGTTTAGTATGGCGCAACGTGAGAGTAACGAGTTGGTTAAACCCACAGTAAGAGAACACGTTTTAATTAAAACCTCCTTGAAAATAGAACCATATTTAACTATTATGACAAATGCCCACGATAGATTTTTAATCACACGTTTTAGATTTAATTTTATTCACCATATTTTAGCGGTTCCAGCAGGCTTTATAGTAAAGCCTGGGGAGAGAGGGCCCTGCGGCTGCGACAATGTGTCTCCGCAGGATACCCTCCACTTCCTTTTTAATTGTTCATTTTATGACCTCCCTAGAAAAAGGTTCTTGAAGTCTTTATTACAGATTACTGGTATTAGACAGGCACGCGTGGCATTGCTCTTTTTAAAACTTTCCGCAGATGTTTTAACCTTGTCCTGTGTGGTAAACTTTTTAAGAATGGCCCTTAAATCTAGATCTACAAGAGTGGCTAATGATATTGAGACATGATTTGTTAGTATGTTTTTAGATATCATGAAATATTGGGTTGTTTTAAAAAAATTTTTGGTTGTATCTATATGTAAATGCTTATAGGATCCCCCACCCCCTGTAAAGTAAATTGAGCATACACTCTTATTCCCTAGCTCTTTTAGTTATTTACTCTTTGGAAACACCCTATATTTGTTTTACATTAGCAAACGTTTTATATTCCGCTTTTCGGACTAGGAGAAGATCCTCAAATAGGGGTGTTGTTTTATGTGATTATTTTTACCAATCATCATCAATTGTTAGTACTGTTTTTTTAATTAAATTGCTGCTAGTTAGCTAACATGTTAAATTGAATCTGTAAAAGAAAAATGAATTGTTTACGTGATGGTGATATAATCACACTTTGATTAGTGTAAATATTCCTCTTATGATATATAGCAGCTAGTCTTAGAAATGCGGATGCACTTAAACTATGCTATTTCTAATAGGCAAATATACAAAATGAAAGTTTTTAAATGTTTTAAAATATCTCCAGATCAATTTGTATTATGATAATTATTTGTACTTTTATGCATTTTCCAAATGCGAATAAAGTTATTTGATTGATTGATTGATTCATCTAAGGGAGTGTAGAGGGTTAATGTGCCTGCTGCAAAAAGCCTGTACTATGCAGATCACAGTACAGTATTTTATGTGTATAGCTCAGTGGGATAATACTTTTGTTGCAGAGATCCTTTTTTCACAGTGCACTTCATAAAATCGTAATCTAGGTTAGAAAGTCCTTTGTTATGCTAATTTTACTAGAAAGGGTTTGTTTGGGTAAAAATCAGTGCTTAATTTGTGCTGGTGGTTTATGGTGCTCAGCACCGGCACTTTATTGTCAGCACTGGCTCTAGTGACAGCAGCCGCGGCCCGTGCAGGTAAGAGCGGTGAGGCCGGGTGGGGGGGGGGATTTCGACAGATGAAGACGAAGGAAAATTAATTATTTATTTAATTTTCCCTTGTCATCATCCGTCGAAATCCCCCCTCACCCGGCCCCACCGCTCTTACCTGCACGAGCCGCGGCTGAGTGACAGTCCACCACATTATAGCGCTGTCTTTTCAATTTTGAGATGAGCACAACATTCATGTTTATTAAGTCAATATACATTGAAAATGAATAATACCAGCCTCTCATGCCATTATTATAGCTCTGGGTGGCCTGAAATAGTCTGAATTGCCACATTTGTAGGAGTGCAATGGTTAGGCGTTCTGTTGGTACTGCCATTGGCAGCGCTGGCAGGGTATGGGTGGTGCAGTGGTCTTCCGAGAAGGGCCATGGCATTTCATTTTTTCCAAATTAAGCACTGGTAGAAATACATTCTAATTAGTAAAGTAAACCCTAACCACTATGTTGCATTCTGAATCTTGAATTAGTGCTTCCCCAGACCAGGGACTCTAAAAAATACCTACCAGTATGGATGACATGTGAATCCTTCACCTTGTAGTCCCCTTTGTCTTATGTAACATTTTCTATACACTGATTTTCAAATGTATGATTCATTTTCTCTGTATGTGTGTGTGATGTAAAATGCTCCGACACCCTATACTGGCATGAGAGGTGCTATAAAACAAACCAAACACATGTGAGAGAGGGGATATGGAGAAATGAGAGGCACTGTTGGAGGGTGATAGTGAAGGAATCATTGAAGAGCCCCAATAAAGATTGCTGTATCTTGGTGCACAGTAAGGTCATCATTTACTATGCTTTAAAAACGAATACAATTGAATATATAATGAAAAATGTGTTGTAGGGTACACCATTTTTCCCCAAATTGTCTCGGGAGAGAACCTACCCAAGCCCCCTTGTACTGATTAGGCTTGCTCGCTACACTCGCTCACTATGCACCATATGGGTCTGGTCTTACAAAATTTGCCAGGGCCAAGGTGCCCCAAACCCCCTTGTGATTAGGCTCGCTGGCTACATTCGCTCATTATGCACTGTATGGGTGTTGGTTTTACAAAATGTGCCAGGGCTGCTTTGCGTTCCCAGTCCGGCCCTGTCTCTATTCTCCTCTGTCATGCCTTAGTTCAAATCATGCAAGCCTTTATCCCTGGTTCCCCTTCTTTACTCTGATATCCTCCAGCCTCGTGGGGGATGGCTGCTCTTCCCGCAGACAATACAAGCATCAGTACCTTCGTAGGTCGTGGTCCTCCATGTTCCTCTCACTGACCAACTGCACCACACAGAGTGATTCATTTCCATTTCTTACTAGTTCATACCTCCAAGGGTGAACTATTACCTGTAGGTAGGAGACAGAACAGTCTAGCTTAGTGTATCAGAATACTTGTACATACAATGTGCAATTACTGTCACATAGATCTCAGTACATTTTCTTTAGCCTGCTGATGCAAACCCCAATACTTCTGCTACTTTGAAGAATTATGAGTCGCCCAGCAGCCAATCAGAATGGGCCTTATTCTCATTGGGTAAATGGGTAGCCTATGATCCTGAAAGAACAGCAATGTGATTGGCCACTATTTCAATCAATCTGCATAGATGCCTGTTTTAGCACCATTTTGATTGGCTACTTGCAGCCATTCGTTATATCTGTGGGCAACCCATAATTCCCTAATGGGCCTGGCAAAGGTTCCAGGAGGGGGCCACGGTGCCAGTGATATGTCTGCTCATTCCAGTACTAGTAACCTCTTGTCCGAAAACTATGGTCAGCATTCGCTCGATGTAGTCTTGAAGTTTGCCTGTGTTAGCTGATTCTGGTAATCCTGGAATTCGGAGGTTGTTCCGATGGGAACGGGCCTACAACTCCTCCTTTTTTGCACTGAAGATTTGTGGGACTTAGTCCATGTGATGTATAGTGTCCTTTTCTTTTTGTCACCTGGTCGTCTGTTTGGGAGATCTTCTGTTCCGCTTCTTTTGGGTGTTCATCATGGTTGTCGAGTTTGTGCTAGATGGAGTCCATCTGGGTGTTTAGTAAGTCCATTTTTTTTTTATTTATGGAGCGCAGGCTGTCCTGCATTGCGCGGAGGAGAGTCCGTACATTGTCTCATGTCGGAGGAGCTGTCAAGACTTGCAATGGTAGTCACAACCTAGTTTTTATCTTGTTTCTTTGCTTCACGTGACATGTTTTGGCCCGTTACAGAATTTTTTTAACTTCTATTTGTTGCCTGTGTGTGTCTGTATGGGTACTGGAGAGTTTGGTGGATTGTAATTGGCTGAATGTGTATGCTAGACATATTGGAGCTTGAGTAATTGTGACTGATTGCCCCTGCCCTTTATATGCAAGGGAATGGCTGTTCTTTGTTTTGCTGTTAGTAAGAAAGGGAGGTGTGTAGTGTCCTGTGTGTCCCAATTCCCTGTATGTCAGAGCTGGTGTCTGGAACACAGAGAGTGAATGATGATTGTTATATCCTGGCTTTGTTGTCATGCATGCAATCTCTTGCTCTGCCAGTGGAATGTTCATCCAATGATGCGTTACAGAATGTTGGGAGCCAGAGATGTCAGTTGAGAAGGGCTGAGCACCATCCTGGCTGCTCCTGGTGGGGTCTTGTATTGAACTTAACTGGATGACTTGTGACTTACTACTAATAAACATCTAAAGATCCTCTACGCATCTGGACTCAGTTACTACAAGTTTTTGGCGACGATCTTCTAAAGAACCTACTACTTCCACCTCTTCAAACTTCAATCAATTTCTACTACAGACTTAACAGTAACTGAAGCTGTTTCTACCTTCTACTGGCACCCTTGACCCCACCAGTGACCTCCCACCGGTCGCCCTCAACGCAAAGTGCCAGTTCCACTCTACGCAGCACAGTCTGTTCAACTTAAAGAGCTGTTCATCTCCTAAGGCTGTCTACTCTCCTGAGTGCATCTCTAAGTTTCAGTCAAAGCCTACTTCTAATGGTGCTGAGCCTTCTATGAGGGTAAGCCTGCGTCTGCACACTGTCTGCTGAAGAAGTGTGTGTGCTCAGATGTGTACCAGTTTCTACTGTTTCTGCCTGGGAGTGGAGAAGTAGTGTACTATTGTACCTCTGCACCAGTCACTAATCTGCATGACTGTTTCTCTGCGACCTCATTTGGATGCCTGGAGAGTTCTGCCACCTATTGGAAACTGCCTGTCTTGGAAGAAGTCTGTTTCTCCTTCTATTTTGGGGCTGTCCCTCTCAACGTACAGTTCCCTAGAAGTGTGTACCGACCTGTGCGCTACTTTGGAGGTGCCTGAAGTACGATTTTACGTGTTTCCTGTATACACAACGTGAGCAGAGATCGCTACACATTGTCTTGCACAAAGACAAACTCGTTAAGCTTGGAGTCAGTTGTGGATTTTTACAAAAGAGCAACTTCACATGGAGGTGTACGGAGGTATTGGCACAAAGACTCGCATCTAACAGCGAGCTGCAGGACGTGATTTCACTGGTGCTTGCTGGTGAAGTCAGGTGAGACATTTCATTTTTTTTTGGGCTTTTATTAATGGTCATCTTTGAGACCTGATATCTGCGGTGTCAACCGCCGCTCTCAAATTTAAATTAGAAGCCGCACGTGCTCTTGACAGGGCACGTGGAATCTCACCTGGAGTGTGGAGATGTGCTGCCTATTCCAAGCTCCTCTTGTTACGATGTTGTGACGATGTTTCTGATGCTGGGCGTTTCTGAAAGGACGTTCTACTGCACAGGCATGCAGGCAGCCACCCGGCGCGACGTGTTTTGCGTGCGGCCATATTTGGTTTCGCAATCACACTGTTCTGTTTAGTGCCAACCACGTCACAGCATCTCCGTTCAAATTAAAGTTTTAGCAAGGACTGTTGGATACCAGTCACTACGCCGAGTTCGTTTAGGCACTGCCGGGTGGTGAATCCACTACGAGGGATTTCCAACTTTGTTTCTACGTGGCTGCATGGAGTTCACACGTTTTGCCAAGCAATGACTCATAGAGTGCTCGAGGCGAACACTCCTGAAACTGACTGAACACCATTGTGAGGTTTGTCGGAGCGACGAAATATTAACGTCATGTTCAGTGTCTCATTTTTCTTTGTGGTGGCTCAAAGCATTTTGTTGTTTCCCTGAGTGCAGTTTAGGTTTGCCCAATATTGTGGGTTGAAGTCTTGTTTTCACACAGTTATGATTTTTCTTCACTCACTGCTCTGTCCTATGCTGCCATCTAGTGACTATTCCTCACATTACCAGTTTTAGTGACTATTCCTCACATTACGAACTTTAAGCTCCATGGCCAATGTCTCATGCACACCTATGTCTACCATGTTATACTTTGTATGGTGGAAGTTGTATTTGATTATCAGTAGTTGTCATTCAAATGTTTTTACAAATGCATTTTCATTGTACCTTCTACGTGTTTTTCCTTTACAGGTGCCACTTCATTCACAACTTTTCACGTTGGGAACTCTATTTATTGGTGGGTCTTTACATCTTTATATAGTCAACACACTTACAGCACTCCAATTCTACCCTGTCACAGGGGATCCATGCAGAGGTTTCAGTCCTTTCGCATTAGTCAATTTGGGGGTTCCTACCCGTACGCTTTCAAATGTACCCGTCTACAGGGTGTGTCTATGCGAAGGTTACAGTCCTTTCGAATTAGTCAATTTGGGGGTTCCTACCCGTACGCTTTCACAGTGAACAACCTGTACCTTAACATCAGGTGTCTCGCAAGGGTTTAGTCCCTTTATTACAGTGCACATTGTCCTTACCTTCACACGAGGTGTATCTCAAGGGTTATTGCCCTTCTACTGGTGCACAACACTGACCTCTCCATGAGGTGTCTCACATGGGTTACATTCCCATCTCTACGGTGCACAACATGTTTGCCTCTACATGAGGTGTCTCACATGGGTTACATTCCCATCCTTTACAGTGCACAACTATTTTATGTTTTACCCTTCTTAGGGTGTGTCGTTTGTTTTTTTTTAGTCCCTTCACAACAGTGCACAATATTTTGACGTGGTGTGTTTAATGGGTTTGGTCTCATTCAGTTCAGTGCACAGTGTGCACCCGTTCACCACATGTTTTTTTTCAATATTACCTTCATACAAGGTATTTGGTCTGAATACCAATTGTTGATTTTCTCATGTTTAATGTGTTTTGTTTACAGCTTTCAATTGGTGTTCAACGTCATCATTTATTATATTGAGATTTTTATTTATGGGAAGTATGAGTGATTTATTTTATTGGCTCACTATTTCCTGTTACTGTCCAGTTTTACTTTTGATATCTCTTATTGGTGTCATCTGTGGATTCTGGTTTCTTTTCTTCTCTGTTTTTCTCTTACTGTTGTGTTCTTTCGTTCATTGGAGGTTTTCTTCTCCCACTATTTTATAGTGTCTGGTATGACTGGTCTCTTTTTATACATGCCTGGCCAGCTAGTGTATCTTGAGGTAGTTATTGGTGTTTTCTCTTTTCGTTTCTGTCGTTGTGGTAGAAGGGAGGATGGCTTTCTCACCTTTTGTCTTTCTTATGGCATTCTCACCTTTTGTCTTTCTTCTCTGTTTTCCTCACTTATATTTTCGCATCTTCTTTTGGTTGTTCTGTTATCTCATTGGTTTGGGGTGTTTCTGATTTACTCTTTGTCTTTCCGCTATCTTTCTTTTTGTTCCCTTTTCTTTCTTCAATGTTTAATATGGAAGGAAAGGGGATATGTTATATCCTGGCTTTGTTGTCATGCATGCAATCTCTTGCTCTGCCAGTGGAATGTTCATCCAATGATGCGTTACAGAATGTTGGGAGCCAGAGATGTCAGTTGAGAAGGGCTGAGCACCATCCTGGCTGCTCCTGGTGGGGTCTTTTTATTGAACTTAACTGGATGACTTGTGACTTACTACTAATAAACATCTAAAGATCCCCTACGCGTCTGGACTCAGTTACTACAAGTATGTAATAGAATGTTGGTCCCTGGGCCAGCTCCCCACCGCTGCTGCAGGTTGGGCCCCCCGCTCGAACCTGCACCACGATGCCAGTCCTTATCGTCCTTTGTTTTTCCTGTGCCGAATCTGCAATATCTTTTGTCCCACTTTACCCCTTACACTGTGACTGTAACTTTTGCCTCCATTTTTTTGTAACTTTTGCCTCCTTTTTCCAGCCTAATTGTCACCTTTCTCTCCTTTTTCCAATCTCACCTTGACTTTTGCCTCCTTTTTCCAACATTTAACCTTAACTTTTGCCTCCTTTTTCCCAGCCTAAGTGTAACTTTTGCCTCCTTTCTCCAACATTAACGTAATTTTTGTCTCCTTTTGCCAGTCTAACTGTAACTTGTTGCCTCCTTCTTTCCAGCCTAAACCGTGACTCTTTGCTGCCTTTTCCTCCCTGAAAGCGCTTTTCTCTCACTCATTCCCCGTTCGCTATCACTCCTGCTTCCCACCTTCTCATGACCAGGCCCAGTGCACCGCCCCCTTCCAGGAACCTACTTAAAGCAGGCCGCAGCGCAACGCCATTGAGCAGGTCCCTGGGCCAGCTTCCCACCACTGCTGCAGGCCGGGTCCCCCGCTCGAACCTACACTACGCTGCCAGTCCTGAATACCATTGTTATTCCTCCACCAAATCAGCAATATCTTTTGACCTCATTTTCCCCTTACACTGTGACTCTAACTTTTGCCTCCATTTTTTCGTAACTTTCAACTCCTTTTTCCAGCCTAATTGTAATCTTTGCCTCCTTTTTTCCAACCTTACCTTAACTTGTGCCTCCTCTTTTCAACATTTAACCTTACCTTTTGCCTCCTTTTTCCCAGCCTAAGTTTAACTTTTGCCTCCTTTCTCCAACATTAACCTAAGTTTTGCCTCCTTTGGCCAGTCTAACTGTAACTTGTTGCCTCCGCCTAAACTGTGACTCTTTGCTGCCTTTTCCGCTGCGAAACCGCTTTTCTCCCATTCTCTCCCCGATTTCTCTACCTCCCACTTCTTGCCTTCTTGTGACCCCGCCCAGCACCCTGCCCACTCCCAGGAACCTTAATGGAGGCTGCCGTCTGCAGCCACACACCCCCACGATCAATGGCAGGATCCTTCTCCTGCCGCCAATGCCAGCTCTCCTGCAACGTCAGAGCACTTCCCCGACAGGCCCCACCTACTACTACTGAACCAGAAGAAATCCAAAGCCTCCTGATCAACACCCGCTCGCTCCAAAAACACGCCACCGAGATCTGGGAGACCATCACCTCCCTCACCCCCAACGTCGTCTTCCTTATCGAGACCTAGCTCAACTCCGCTTCAGCATCAGACATCGCCACCACCCAACCAAACGGATACAAAATCATACACTAGGACACACCAACAAACATGGGGGTGGAATAGCCATCATCCACAAAGAATACCTCCACTGCACAGCCAACACTGACGACACCACCCGCATCATGTAACACCTCAATTTCCAGCTCAATACAGATGGCAAGACAACCATTAGAGGCACCGTGGCTTACAGACCGCCAGGACCACAGACTGCCTTCTGCAAGGCTATCTCCGACTTCATTGCCCCTCTGGCCATCATTCCAAGTACTTCATCTTTCTCGGGGTCATCAACTTCCTCATCGATGACCCTAGCGACATCAACACATCCAACCTAATCGAGAGCAACAACCTAGGCCTCACCCAACGAGTCACTGACCCCACACATCGCCGAGCACACACTGCACCCATCTACACAGCCAGAGACAGAATCAGGTACAGCCATGCCTCTGAAATCACGTGGTCTGACCATTCGATCATACACTTCTCCATCACATCCATCCTCGACACCACCTCCAACCAGACCAGCACCTCACACAGGAGCTGAAACAAGGTAAACAAAAATCTTTGGACCAACACACTCACTGCCTCCGCCCCTGACACCTCCTTCAACCTAAAGGTGGCCGTCAAAAACTTCAACTCATGGATCACCAAATGTGCCAACATAGTCACCACCCTCAAACCCACCCGACCAGGCAGACCCACCAAACACACCAGCTGGTTCACCCAGTAACTCAAATCCACCAAATGCACCTGCAAGCAACTGGAAAGGATCTTGTGCACCAGCAAAGTCGAACGACCGAGCCAACTTCAAACGGGCTCTCATCAAATACCACCACCTCCTGGAGAAAGTGAAAAAGGACTCCACTTCCGCCCGCCTCGAAGTTAGTTCCAACCACAGTAAGGAACTCTGTCTTCAGCATATGTGTGTGACACTTTTTAAGAAAAAGAAGAAAATAAAGACGAGTATTATATTAAATCTAATTGTCTGATTTGGGTTGTTTCTCTCCTCTTTATCATTTTCCTCATTTGATGTGATGCATTTGATGTGATGCACTCCTACGTTGTTCTTTTGTTACTTGAAACCTTCAGGTTTATGCACCTTGGCAGCAGGTGCTTGTGGTGTGTGCACACACTTTGAAATATTTCTGTGAACTGTATTTTTGGGAACATCGGGTAGGTATAGTCTTTCTGGTCCGCTGCCTTTGTTTTTATGATAACCACAGCAAGTAACTCTTCAGCATCGTCAAAGAGTTCTCACACCCCCAAGCATCCGAGAACACTGTCACTACCTCTCAGGAGCACCGCAATAACCTTGCAAACTTCTTTTACAAAGAAATGTCCACCACCTATGAAAACTTCGCCCCCCAACCACCCATACCAGCATCCACAGCCTCCTCAACCTCACAGACTCCAACTCAAGCCCAAGGATCACAATGTGGGACCATCTCACCACGCAGGCCACTGCCAGAATCATGAGCACCATCCACTCAGGAGCACCCGGGGACCCCTGCCCCCACCACATGTTCAGCCTGGGGAACAGCACCATCAGCAAGGAACTCACTTTAATCCTCAATGCATCCATCACCTCTGCCTCCTTCCCAGTGGAATGGAAACATGCAGAAATCAATCAACTCCTCATAAAACACCCACAAACCTGGAGGAGCTCAAGAACTACCGGCCCATCTCCCTGCTCCCTTTCCATGCAAAGGTTCAGGATAAAGTAATCAACCAACAGCTCACAAACTACCTTGAGAACAATGACCTCCTGGACCCATCCCAATCCGGGTTCCGCTCAAATCACAGCACAGAAACCGCCCTACTTGCAGCCACCAACAACATCAGGTCTCTCCTAGACCAGGGAGAAACCGCAGCCCTAATCCTCCTCCACCTCTCTGCAGCCTTCGACACCGTGTCCCACTACACCCTCCTGAAAAGATTCCACCATATCTTTCCTCACCAGAAGAACCTAGAGCATCCACCTCCTACCCTACACCTCGGGCCCAAAGAATATCATCTGTGGCGTTCCCCAAGGGTCCTCACTGAGCCCAACCCTGCTCCAGACATACATGGCCCCTCTGGCCACTTTGGTCAGATTCCACGGTATGAACATCATATCATACGCTGATGCCACTCAGCTCATCCTCTCCCTATCCGCAGACCACACGAACACCAAAGCCAACTTCCACAGGTGCATGACCAGCATCGCCAGTGTCACCAGCTGGATGCAAAACAACTGCCTGAAACTCAAGTTTAACTCGGATTGAAAGTGGCGGTATTTGCAGCAATCCCACATCTATGTCACCTGTCGCCCAAAGAGTTGGCGGCACGTCTTTAAACTCTGCAGGAAGAGGTGCATCTTTGGACAAACACTGCATACCGCACACTACATCCGGGCCCATCGTCATGTAAACACCTGCCGGAGAGCAATAAATAGTAGCATTCAATTTCTTCAACAAGTCCAAGCCCATCCCCACAATTAGACGTCAGCAAGAATGGCGAATCCACAGTGAAAGGACCAATAGTCAACGCAAGAGGTTTGGAAATGGGGCTCACAACCGGTACACCAGAAAAACCTACCGAAACATTATTATGGCCAGACAGAGCCGCCCCAGGGACCAAGGAACGAGAAATAGAACTGTTTGTCGCACCTGTATCCACAAAAAACTCCTTAGCCGAACCATGCACATCCGCACTAACGTACGGACCACGTTGATCTACTGGTATTGGAACTAGTCCCTCACTCTGTCCCTGGCTGTCCTAGCTGTAAGACATTCCCGTCACTTCATCCATATCATAATCATCATGATAATACTGTCCTCCCCGGGGGTCATCAAAATAATTCTGATCAGAACGACCCTGCGAGGTCACAGCATTCTGAACCCTGTCCTGACCACCAGCTCCTCGACCTCGTCCACGAGAACCTCATCGTCTCAGGACCGCCACCTTCTGCAAAAGCACTGGACACTCGCTACGCCAGTGTCCCTCCTCTTTACAATACGCACACTGATTCGGCCCTAAAGGCGTGGTATTTTGTGGCCTGCTAGTGCGTGGAATCTGTCGAGCCGAACCACCACATCCTCTACCATTCCCCCTAGAAGCCTGCTGCAACAACACCTTCGTCTTCAAATCCTTGTGCTTCTTCTCCGACCTCTCCTTATCCTCATTTTCCCTGTGTTCTTAGTACTGCGCCATATTCAAAATAACAGAAGGGGAAGTTGTGGACCAGGTGCTTTTGGAAGCCTGCAATCGGGTCGCAATCTCAGGAAGCAAATTGGTAACAAATCTGTTAACGAACATTCACCCAGCACCTTCGATCGACAAATCCTGTCCACTATAATCTAGAAACACCCCCTCAAACCGAGTGAAATAATCAGACACACTCTCATCTTTCTTCTGACGGCAAGCCGATAACTTGTCCCAATCAACCTTTCTCGGAGGGATAAGAGAATGCATATACGTAATGATACGGCTGGGCAAAGCAAGTATCTCCACTCTAGGCTTATCACCTGGCTTCCGTTCCTGATCCCATACCTTAATTCGGTACCATGTGCCACCCAAATCCGCAACATGATCCTGTGTGTGCACTTGTCTCCAAATATCCACCGGGACTAGCAAACCAAGGAACATTTCAATATCAGCAAGTGTCATCACTGAGGAAGAGGGTGCCTCAGTCAATTCTTTATAATATGCAGTAGGATTTTTCCTAGGGTCAGGTAACTGAGTCTTAAGGGACAAAATCTCACTCCTTTTCCATGGAGTATAAACCCACTGTTCTTGGAAACAGGCCGCTACCCTTGGCCTAGTAACGTTATCATGCTGATCCCTTAGCTCTGGGATTTCAGGATGATAGATAGGATGAACCTCTCGCATCGGAAACTGGGATACCGGGGTGGGACTCTTCTCAAGCAGTCTACCCCGATAAGCAACCACCGTCGCAACATTTCTAAAAACTTGACCAGGCGCCATATCAGTAACATATACATGATCCTTAATATCATATAGAATTTGCGGTGCTACATCATTGAAGCACTGCTCCCAAAGACCGATCAAAGTAGCCAACATATGCTTAAGGGCATGCTGCTGTACAAAAGGCTCATACTCTTTCATCACACTCCACACATCTTCCACACTATAAATGGGGTTTCGGGCCCACTGCGCAGCCTGATTAGCCACCACCTTTTTCTCTTCATCTCCCATATCAGATCGGACTAACGTCCGCCCCATACGTTCCTTAAAGTTCGTCCAGTCTCTATCCTCAAATCCACATACTGATGTCCCACAACTCAGTAATGTCGGGGAATGGAAGAACACAGTTGGAGCAGAAACAGAAGCAGCAGGCAATAACGTCACTGCTGGCTGCGTTGCAGGTGTAAAAGCTGGCGAAAGGGTTGCTGAAACAATGGGTGTTGCAGGAGTACCAACAGTCATAGTTGCCACAGACGGCGATGGCAGGGAGAGGACAGGAGGTGCCGTGGCCAAGGCAGTCTGATCAACAGCAACAGAAGCAGAGACAATAGAGACAGAAGAACCGGGTAGCTGAGCCTGTGAGGGAAGAGCGGGATATATCCTCTGCGGGGCAATTTGGGGGTGGGGGTCGAGTATCTAGCACTTGTTCCACAAATGTATCATTTTCTTCTTGGGTCACATAAGATTTATCAATCTGTAATCGAAGCCTCCTATCTTCATGTTCAATCCCTATCTCTTGTTTCTCTCTATCATGTGCTACAGCTTTCTGAGTCAATGTTTGCATTCTCCCCTTCCGGGCCTCTTTCTCTGCCTTCATTCGCCTCCGTTTAGCCTCCTTTTGCCACGTTCGAAGAGAATCAAACATAGACTGTCTACTTCTTCTCGCGAACAACTTCTCCTGTAAAATCCCAATTTATTGTTCATCAAAAGTGCCCGTCAACGGCCACAGCAACTCGGCATTGTCCCTCGTATATTTGTGCCATAGTGTACTAAACATAATAGGACCAAGGCCATGTTTCACATACATTTCAAAGTTCGGAGTGCCTTCTGGAGGCGCCGGCTGACTTTCTTCCAGTTGAGCATCTGCAGAACAACAACAAGAAACCAAGAGTCTGCTGAACCCAGGCATTTTCGAAAGTGGGCCAAATTCGTTATGTTGCCTGGCAAAGTGTTCACAAACACTCTGTACCAAAATCGGTCTTCAGACCTTGTCAAATACAAACCAAAATTGGTCCTCAGACTGTACCAAATGCAAACCAAAATGGTACCATATCCACAAAGAACCAAAACAAACTCACCTGGTGGACACAGGTCAAATGAATTTATTCTCCAATGCCGACTCTTCAGACCAAATGGTCAGATCCAAGGGCTTTGACGTTCAGGACCCCAGTCGGGATGACCGCTGGGTGAGGCACCGACCGGTCAGACAAACGGGGCAGCTGCGAGTTCAGGAACTCTCTCGTGCAGGGATCCCTGGTCCGCCTGTCCAACCCGACGATGGCCCCGACCTCCCCACCCGTCCGCGGGCAGGGATGGGTCACCCGATGGGGTCCCAGTTCGGGCGCCAACTGAAGGAAGTGACCCGATTAGGGCCACCCGGGTCACTCGCAACCACCTCTCAGCCTTCCATACAAATGAAGTCGGTCAGTCAGTAGAGAATACAAACCAAGTATATATTTATTCAGATACACTCGAGCGGTGCCCCATCTGCCCAGTCACTTAGGGGTGCTGCAGAGAGGACTGACATCAGCAAACATGGTGATACATTATGGACTATTCAGAATCAATGAAGGCACGTCCAGACTGGAAATTTCCAGTTGGAGGCAGCAAGACAAAGAAAGTACAGAAGGATGAGTTTCGATCCTGAGACCGGGCACACACTATCTCTACACCAAGGTCGTTTTGCCTGTGCCCGCCACTGGACTGGTGGGAGCAGGCCTAGTGGGAAAGGTATGCGCTAATAAGAACAGTGTATTCATTAGTACAGCAAGGCCCAACCTTGAAGAAACAAAAACTATCAGAGCTGCTTTCAGCAGAGACAGAGAGAAATTAGTTTCGATCATAGCTCAAAATGGCGGCCAAACATAAAACGGTGCAGCAAATGCTAACATAAGACGTACAATACATAAGCAGCACAGCTAAGATATTTTTATTCTAACATCCCCATCCTTGCAGGAGTTCAGAAATGGGTTAAAAAACTGGCTGTTCACCTGACCAGGCCATCAGCAGCTACCCCCAGTGCCTGGATATCCTTATGGGTGTTATGCAGCGCTTTACAAAGTTTAATTGATTGATTGATTAGTGTGTGGTGTGGAATAGGAGTTGTAAGCTAGACATAGTTGCAGGGAGGATGGAACCCTGCAAAGACCTACCTGCTGTAATCTAAGGGCCTAACATGAAATACCTACTGCTTGAGTGGCTCCAGACTCTTGTATGCAGACCCTGCCCTCTAACTTCAACAGGCTCCCTTCACAGCAATGAAGGGCGGCGAGCCGGCACTATGCTTTAAGCACCTGCTCGGCAATCTTTTTCCAATTTGCTGGTGGCAAGTTAACATTTTTTTACGGCACCCATCCTACTCCACCAAACCTTAGTGTCCTTAATTCCTCTGCCAGAACATCCCATCACTGTCCCAAAACATTTTGATTATGTGCCTGGGCAGTCCATCGCTTTTCAACAAAACCGCTTTCTGTGTCAGAATTTCCCATCACTTCACTATAATATTCCATCCCTTTACTATGGCCATTATAGTGAACAACTGCAGTTGAGAGGATTGTGAGAGAAAATGCTGACTGTATATGAAAGTGGTAGTATATGTCTTAAAGCAACATTGAATGAGGAGAAAAGGGAAACATGATAAGGAGACACTGCTGACCACGGTATTAAACTTTGGTACTTGGGGTCTGCTGCTGCTCATCCCATACAAGAGACTCTAACGCACCTGGAAATATATATTCTATTCATATCGAATATGTCAGCTTGAAAGAACTAATGGACAAGCAGAGGCTGAGAACATTATGAAACATTACTTTCAAAGGGAAAATAATGCATGTAAATGAGTTGGTTTTCCTTAATTTGTAAAGTAAAGCACAAGGTGTAAGTGGCTGCTTAGTCTGACTCCCAGTTTCCACTGTTGATGAATATGACCAGGATTTGAGAGCCAGATAGACATATTATCCTTTCACTTTGAGCAGAAGCTTGGTGCAATAGCCTAGAGGAGAGACTCAACATGTGGCTAGAAACTTCGCGGCCCTCCAGGAAGTTGGGAACAGACTCAAAGACTCAGGACAAAGACATGCCGTTGCTGAGAATTGAAGGAGAATGAGGCAAACCGCCCATGATGCTGAGAACCTTTCACATACAGCTCAAGAACTAAGGACCAGCTGGCTTAAGGTCAGCTGGTTGGGCGAGGAGTTCCTTGAGTCCTCAGATCCTTCCACATCTCACGGGTAAAAGAAGAAATGTGTTATTGTGCCTATGCTGCAGGATTCTCAGGGGACAATAACCAGCCTACGCTAAATCTCATTTGAAATGTGGGTTGCCCAAGGCACTATTGCTTATTATTTGAGCACTTTTTAAGACTCTGAGGTTGCAGACCTTGCAGCGATGTGACGTGCCACTTGCCTCTGCATGCACCTGCATGCGGTTTAGATTCCACAGGAACGAAGATGCGTCCTCACACTCCCTAAAAACAGCGTCTGGATGAGTATTAAAGAATC
Source organism: Calotriton arnoldi (assembly GCA_963921515.1). Taxonomy (NCBI): domain Eukaryota; kingdom Metazoa; phylum Chordata; class Amphibia; order Caudata; family Salamandridae; genus Calotriton; species Calotriton arnoldi. Next base: position 666,647 of record CAWUFW010003937.1, read on the forward strand.
ATTCACAGATAACTGTCTCCAAGGAGTTGTGGGGAAAGTCTCATAGAGTGACCACCACTCTTTCCCCTGCGTGAGGGACAGGTTACTTCAGTGATGAGGGACGGGATACAATGAGGTCTGTAAAGGAATATGGAGACCTATTAATACAGTGTACAACGTGACTAGTTACATTATCTAACATTTGTTATGCATGTCTTGTATAAGTATGTAGATCCACTTACCAGCCAAACAGTTCCAATCTTCCTTATAAGAAGATTATAAGGAGTTAACGTCACTCCTCTGAAAGCTGCAGGAACAGGAGTCTTGTGCAAAAATATGGCAGTATTAGAACAATGCAAAAATAGTCCTTAGTAGAAGTTAGAAGCTCTTTCCTCCAGGCTCGCGATCTTTCTTTATCGGCAGGCTAATGCACCCTTAGAGAAATGAGGTACTGGCAGCTGAGGTGGGGATCTGAGTATCCGAGGTAAAGAACGTGGTAGCAGTAAAAGGTTTTCCCCCAAGGCAGAGTCACTGATGGTAGAATGCCAGGAAATAGAAGCGGAGTGCTCAGCTGAGAAAGACGCGGTATGGAGACGCGAGCGGAGTGAGCGTACTCCAGTCGAGCGGTCCGAGAGGGATTCTGCAGCAAGGCTGAGACAGAGTGCCCCGTGGGCAAAGACGGGGAAATGGGATAAGCGCTAAATGGCCGCGCTGAATCCGACACAGCGTCCGGACACAGACGAGCGATAGCGCAGAGGAAGTGGTATGAGAACTGCGAAGGTGGTCACGGGGAAAGAAAGTAACCACGCTTGCGAAACTGCCACAACAAACGCGGTCAAGAATCCAGTGCTGAGAACTGGTTCGAAACAATGGGGTATATTTACAAGAATGTGTGATAACTACCGCAAGAGTAGCGTAACGCAACTTTCAATAACGCAGCCTATCACGGGAAAATAACCCCGTGTCAACGTGGAATTCACAACAAGGCGGTAGCATGCGATAGCCTGCCGAAACCGCGGACAAAGTCCGCAATACAACCACCACGATGGAGATAAAAACACAAACCACAACACCAAAAAACACGCGATGGGCCAAATAGCCATAAGAAAACAGTGACAACGAGCGCGAGGGCAGCAATTCGCACGCGCAATGCGGGAAAAAGCACAAGAACAGTAAACAGAAAATGCCACAGAACAAAATACATCAACAGCGGAGTACCACGGATGCACCCTGGCCAACTGCAGAGGACAACATGCACACCACAACATCCACGCACCATGGAAGAACAGAACCCACAGGCACACCACTTGAAAGAGACCAGTGGCAGACAAATCAGAGCCGCAGGAGCGACACACCCACCGTGCAGCATATGCACACAAGCAGAAGTGCACCCGAACAGTGACAACATCCCGGTACAAACAGCAACACCTCCACAACTGAACACAGGACACAACTGGATCGGAAAATGCGCACAACCTGGCAAATCACACCTGAAACCCCAGGGACATGTAACATGACAATGTACAATTCCAACCTGTGACCTGCAAACATGTTTATTCACACATGCAGTGCAATTGGACATCCACTACTGTCCCATGAATGCCACGGAGGGTCACAATGTGACGTGCTCATGAGAAGTAAGTGTCAATGATGGAGTCCCTACGGGCCATTCCTGCCGCAGCTGCAGTGGGATGTGGGCCACCTGCCCCATCACCACCATCATCGTCCGGTACCTCTGGAACTGGGATCCATGGGGCCCTGGTGCGAACACAGATGTTGTGCAACACACAACATGCAACGATCATCTTGCACACGACGTCCGGGCTGTACAGGAGCTTCCCACCAGTGCCGTCCAGGCACCTGAAACGTGACTTCAACACGCCAAATGTGCGTTCAACAATGCCCCTGGTGCGTATGTGGGCCGCATTGTACTGCCTCTGGGCGGGTGTGTTCGGGTCTCGGAGGGGTGTCATCATCCAAGGGCAGAGTGCATATCCTTGATCACCTGGGACAGTGCAGGGAGAAAAGAGTTAATACTTGGTTCGGCAGGATGTGATGGCAGGCCCACCAATTCAGTGACGCCTGTGCTGGCTGGGGCGGGGGGGGTGAGTGTAAGCCAGCCCTCAGGGAGTAGCATGTGCTGGCAACTACACCAACAGTCATCAGGCACACAGACATGCAATGTCTGAACTACAAGTGGGGATGACTCGAGTCGCACAGGGCTAGTCGCCCCGGATGCACAGCGGCCAACACGGGCCCACCACCACGGGACGCTGGCCTGCGGGAGACCGGGGTAGGGTCATGGGGGCAGAGCAGTGCCTCACATGTGTCATGGCTGCATTCCGCATCTCCACACGTTCAGCTGTTGTGTGGCTGTGGTGCCATGTGGAGTCTGTATTGGGTGCAGGGGTAGCCCAGGATGACCATGGAGTGGTGTAGTCGTGTCTGGTAGGGGGTCGTGTAGTTTAACATGTCGGATGTGGTTAGGTCACGTGTGCATCCCCACAGTTGTGCCTTGTGCGTTGGTGGCTGCGGGATGTGTGGTGTGTTGAGTTGGTACCCACCAACGAGCAGTCCCGTTCCATATGTGCCATCCTGGAAGCGCTGGTTGATGATGGACTGTCGGAAGATGAAGGAATCATCCACACTGCCTGGGTAGTTGGCGACGACATTGGTGAACATTCCCCGGTGGTCCACTATTGCCTGCACATTGATGGAATGCGTGTGCTTCCTGTTGCGGTAGTGGTGTGCAGTATCCGCAGGGGGCACAAGTGGGACATGTGTGCAGTCGATTGCCCCCAACACGGCCGGGAATCCGGCTATGGCGTAGAAGCCTTGCTTAGTCTCCAGCTGTTCCTGCGCAGTGTTGGGGAAGTGAAGGTACTGGGGTATGAAGCTGAGGATGGCATCCAGGACGGGTGTGATGAACTTTGATAGGGCTGGCTGTGAGACCCCTCCGACTCTGGCAGTTGTTGGTTGGAAGGTCCCAGAGGCCAACAAGTGCAGCACTGCCAGCAGCTTTGTCTGCGGAGGGATGTTTGTTCTCCGCTGTGTTGGGACCGTCAGCCTGTGGGCAATGTGGGTCAGGATGCGGAGGATGGTTGTCCTTTTGAGCCTGTAGTGGGCAATGACTTCCGCGGGCGTTAGGTCTGTGAGAGTGGTGCGTTTACGGTAGCTCCGCTGTCTTGCTCTATGCTGCCTCTGTGGTGGTCCGGGGGCGGAGCGGGTCCGGGTCCTGGGGGGGTGGCGGGCCAGGGGGTGGTGGCGGGGGGTGTTGTGGCCCTGTTGGGGCTCCGAGCTGCATGTAGAGTAGCTCCATGGTGTTGTTTGTTCTTTGGGTATGGCTGTGTGCGGGACTCCGTTGCCTACTGCAGGTAGACGTCCTTCTTTACACCTGCTTGAGGCAGGTGTTAAATACCTGCGGCTAGCGCACCTCATCGCCTGTTTTGTGTTCTTATCGCAGATGTGGCTGGTCGTTGTGAATGTTGAGGTGTGATGTTGTCTCGACTTTTCACACGGGAACGCCTACTCTGCATCTCATTAGCGATATTTGCGCGGGTCCTCTGTGGCGATGTTTTTTGCGGCTGCTATCGTGGGTAAACTGGTGCTGTGGGCTGTTAACACCGGCTTGTGAATGGGGGGGTAAATTTATCACGACTTTGGCTGCGATAAAGTGCCGTTAATTCGGCGATAGCTCCTTGTGAATATGCCCCAATGTTTCTTCTCCTCAAGAGAGATTCCAAATCCAAACGACGGAGAGAAACGGGGCGTGGTTACCAGAACAGGAACAGTAAGCCAAGCGAGGGCTTGTTCCTGAAACGTCATGTTTAAACAGGGAAGGGAACGTGTACAAATGCACCTATTCGTACACATGAAAATGCAGCAAGGGATCCTCACAAAAGAGCAAACATCCTTAAACCAGACATGCATCAACAAAAGACTTAGGGGCATATCACCAACAAACTGCGATAAACATCGCAGAGCGCACTTAGCGCGAATTTGTTTAACGGCGACTATCGCCGGATTTGATCGCCGAGATAACGCGTTATCATCAACGCTTATCTCCACGGCGATGGAAAATCCGGCGATAGCGGCAAAATGAGGGAACATCGCTGGAAATCCAGCGATACAACTACAGCGCTAAGGGAATCCTTGGTGATAGGGAGATGTGGACTTAGGCTTAGAATCCACCTCCCTTTATAAATATAGCTAAGTCTGAAATTTTGCAGACGTTAGCTGATGGCGATAACCGCGGTTAGCGCGGCTTTTCATATCGCTATGGGTGTTCTGGGTCAGCTTGCTGATACAGAGTAGTGCAGTTAGCGATATTTCCCATGTTGTTTAGAGAGGAAACGCCTTCTTTGCATCTCATTAGAGATGCGATGCGAGGCGTTAGTGGAACGGCGGCTGACACAAGGAAACACGTGCTGATGCCTATTAGCGTGTCCTTGCTAATAGTGAGGTAATTCAATCGCCGCTTTTCGGCCGAAAACGGCCGTTAAAGCGGCGTTGTTGGCCTTGATAATATGCCCCTTAATTCTGGTTCCAGTGTATAGAACAGCAGGCCTTAGCCCTGACACGATGGCCCTGCATCATACCCACACTGACCCGCTTGATCACAGAGGTTGAATCACCTAAGATCACACACCTTTCTCTTTTAATTATTCTGAGCCAGTACCTAACCCTGACTGTAAGACTGTGGCCAGGTGTGCTTCTAGTGACAAGAGCACTACACTGCCAACTGCATCTCCACTGCAAACTCCTCTTGATGTCCGTCACCCCAATGACTTCAACTGCATGTAAAGGAGTCTAGCGGCCTTGAAGGGACTCAACTGCACTGACTTGTGCATACTGGCATACAGTAAGACCATACTAAATGCCAAAGCAGAAGATTAGGACTCACTTGCACTGAACAGACTCTGCACCTCAGGTCTCATTGCTAGAATTCATGAATATGATTTTTCCACCATAGATGCTACTAGTGTGCATACTTAAAGATGCTACATTTCCTTCTCATATATATCTGTAGAAAGACTCCAGGCACCACCACCATCTAAGACGAATTAGCTAGATTGTGAATCCAGTGCTTGATTTTTCTACCCTTTTCCATTTTTCCTTGGGTTCCTCTGACAGTAGTAACAGCAAACTGATAGTCCATACAGGGAGAAAAGCCAATTTGTGCTCTCAGAATCTGACAGAAGTTCAGGGACAGGGCACCGAACCTCCATGAGAGAGGTGCATTGTAGCTGACTAATGACTGCCAGACTGTCCACTTGGAGCTCTCTCACCCAGGATTCAAGGATGATGAGGGACCACTGAAAAAAAAGTATTAGACCACACGGAGCCCTCATTGACTACAGCCTCTTGTCTTGTCCCATTGAAGGAAAACAAGAATCAATTCACCCATATAACTTGGAATTAGGGCAAAGTGAATAATTCATTCCAGTGACAAAGCCTATGAAATCAGCTTTTTTACACTCATCTCTTTTTTTAATGGAATGCTTCAGTAGACTTCAGTAGGAGCTTGATAACGATGTCTCTAACTTCAGGTGATTATCTGTCAGAAAGCACTAACCTTGTGCTCGGAATCCAATGGAAGCGATGCTCTCCTTCATGTCTCATCACCTCTACCAATGAGGAGAGAATAATAGGATAAGAGAGAAAACAGACACACTGGACTCCACCACTCTGACTCGTCACATATATTTGCAGGATTTAGGGATGGTAAAGGCACAAATATATCTTTAGTAACTCGCCATGAAGTTCTGCACCCAACTGCAAATAGATATATATTAGCAATATCTCTCTGTAACAAACTGGGTGTACTTGATGTGAAACTTGTACTTCCTGAAACTAGACATACAGGAGATGAGTATCTTAAATATATGTTCACCAGCACTTCCATATATGGTTAGAATAACTACTTCAAGCTGTGTGGCCATGCACTCCATGCGGAAGATGAGTTAGAATTTGTACTTGACTCTTGTGTCACTGAATGTGTGTGTGATTTCCTGTCAAACAATTTCTGCATCTAATCTGACAAGGCAAAAAAATATGTATATAACGCAGAGGATCATTTCTCTCTACTAATAGAATGTTCCAGTTTGCTGAATCCCCACTTAAATAACAAACAAACAGAGCTACATTCGTGTGATCACATGTATCTGACACTGATTAAGAAATAGTGCAAATTTCTCTAGGTCTCCAAAGAACTTTTCTGGAGGCACAAAGGGTACAAGAACAGGAATATGCAAATCACTTGGTGTCTCCGAACGGAAGTTGTAATGCCCACAAATCAGAGTTCTGGGAATTTGTGGGCAGGCACGTGACTTGCAATTCTCTGACTTTAAGCTTGGACCTCGAGTCACCAAAATGCTGGGGATAGCAGCAGTGACGTCGTGGTTCCTTTGATGCCCAGATGACATTACAGGAAGTGACATCACTTGAACGATGACCCTGATGGCATCACAGGAAGTGTTGTCACATGACCATCGGCTTGATGACATATATTAACTACGACGCTGCCATGAGATACCTCAATGGCAGCCATGACATGCCATGGGTGCAGCCTTGATATCTCATAATTGCCGCCATCTCTTACCCAGATGCAGCCATCAGACAGTTGTCATATGTCAGATCACAGCATCAAATGCCCACATGTAGCACAATGTGTCAGCGCAGCCCCACATGCCTAGGCACAAGCTCACATACCAAGGTGCTGCTCAAAACGCCTCAGCTCACCCCCAAGTGATCAGTCACTGCCCTCAGTGATGCAAAGCACCCCAGTGCCAACCCCCAGCATGCAGGCGTAACCCAGGGTCTCAAGTGCAGAGGCGCCACAATAATTGGATGCTTCCTTCACTGAAAGTCATTATAAACTAATGGGGTAACCCAAGATACAGTACAGGACCTGGGTAACGTATAGTACAGGCAACAATGTGGTCTGCTGGCAAAATCTTAACAAAGACAGTCTACGATAATGAATAAAGTGTCCTGTACTCAAAGGGCAGGTTCTGCCTGGGCTGTAGCAGTGTGAGTGAACTGGAGAAAACAGACCAAAAGAAGTGTAAACTTAATCAAGTAACTTCCAGGCTCAGGTGAGATAGATATATATATATATATAATGCACGTATTCCTGTAGTTATAAAATCCAACTAAATCAATACAATTCTCCCCCACACCTCTCCAAAACAAACAAGATTGCCACCAGCCTCTAAAAGGTTGATTCTGTATGATGTGCCTCAGTCCAGATGTGCACATCTCTTTGAAGTCCCCCAGACAGAGTCAGGATGAATATGCATCTCACTTTACAGTGCCAAACCGTTTATCAAAAATTATTATTTTTAGAAACATAGGCAAGAGTGCTATAAACACGTTATGTTATGTTACTGTCAATTTCTAAAGCGCACGTTCACCGGAAGGTCTCTTGGCGCTAGGTAGCTGATGCGGCATTAATCCACCGTTACTGGTAAGCCTGTTTAAAGAGCCAAGTCTTCAAAAGTTGTCTGAATCTGGTGTAGTTCAAGGGCTGGCTTTAGCATTGGTGGCGCCCAGTGCGACAATCTTTTTTTGTCGCCCCCTCCCACAATTTTCTTTTAAATGTTAGAGGTGCAGAGTTTGGAATAAAAGAGATATGAAAAATTGAGGATATTTTTAAAGGCCTCACTTACTTGAAACATGCATCCCCAATAATCCACACAGAAATATTTTTAGCATTTCAAATGCACATCTTGTTCCTATTTTACCTTTTTATATCATTTTTCTGTGCCAGACGCCAGAAATCTTTAGCTGAACCATCTTTCCTTTCTATAAGTCGCCCTCACCAGAGAGGTAGGGAAAACAATTGTGTGCAAAGGGATCATAGAGAACGCTGGCTCTGCCCCTCTGAGCTGGATAGCTTGCTGTGTATTGTACAGCAGATGAGTTGTGGGGAAAGCTAGGGTGCAGGGGAGGCTGCGACAGGAGGTGTGTAGCAGAACCACTATGCCAGGCTGCTATGCGCTTGACTACCTGCTTACAGATGCTTTTATGGTGCCTGCACGGTGCTCCAATGTAAGTAGTCCCAGAATCAGACCCTGTCAGACAGCACTGCAGAGTAAAGCAACATTTTTAAAGAGACCTGATGTGAGCATCTGGCGCCTGTGAACAGCTCACGTGGAGTGGGCGACCTGCCCATGTTTTACTAGAAAGCTTTTTTATGGATTGGTAATACACAGTGATTAATGTAGCATAAAATGAAGTGTACCTCAGGCTGGAGAAGTGGACACGCGGCATTTCTTCGGGCTTAGATTGATATATATGCACAGTGCATAATTGTAAAGTGATCCCAAAGTTTTATTTAGAAGGCCGTGAACCACTGCCTCCATTGCCTCTGTCCAAAGCCAGCTCTACTGCAGGAACATAATTGCACCGAGCCAATAAATTTCCTCAGGCGGAGTTTTCAATGGGACTATCCGCCTGAGAAAATTTTGAGAAAAAAGGGTGAACAGTGCATTTTACAGTACAATGTTCGCTTAAATTTACTGAAAGGCCCCACATGAAATATTTCAGTATTACCATGGTAAGAAACAGCCGCGGTCCGTGCAGGTAACAGCGATGGGGCGGTGGGGCCAGATAAGGGGGGATTTCGAGGGACGATGCAGAGGGAAAATGAATTATTTATTTAATTATCCCCCTGCCCCACTGCTGTTATCTGCACGGACCGCCGCTGGTAAGAAACACAAATGCAAATAGAGAAGCCAAGTGAAGCAGTATTAGGTAGGACCAAGCATTGTGCAGAGTGACTATACGCACTAGAGAGGAGTGAGTTGCAATTTTCTGACTAGTTGATAGTGTGTCGCCTATATGAGGCATCACTCCACAATGAAATGATGCCTCCTCGCCCGACATCGCATTCCTGACAGAAACCTGGACGAACTCCAGCTCAGCGCCAGACATCGCCACCGTCATCCCCGACGGCTACAAGATCATCCTCAAGGACCGTCGAATCCGGCCAGGAAGAGGCATCGCCAATGTCCACTAAAGCTCCCTCCGCCTGACCACCCACTCAGAAGAACCAACGACCCACATTGAACACCTCCACTTCCAGATCCTGACTAACCTGAAAACCACCCTCTGCGGCACCCTCGTCTACAGACCAACTGGTCCCTGCGCCTCTTTCACCGACGCCATCATCGACCTCATCCCACCCCAGGCCCTCGCATCCACCGACTACATCCTCCTCGGAGACCTCAACTTCCACCTGGACAACCAAAACAATCCCAACACCTCCTCCCTCCTTGAGAACATCGCCAACGTAGGACCTAAACAGCTACTCACCTCTCCCATGCACACAGCAGGACTCACACTTGACCCTGTCTTCGCCGCAGGAGATAGCATCTCCTACAGCCAAACCACCAAACTCCTCTGGACGGACCACCACTGCATCCACTTCTCTTTCAACAAACCCACCACACACCAGCACGCCCATCATTTACCCCACAGAAGCTGGAACAGAGTCACAGAAGATCAACTCACCACCTTCCTCAACGACACATCACCACCAACATCCTCAGATGTCAACACCACAGCACGCAACCAATGGATCGCAAACTGCGCCAACACCCTTGCCCCCTCAAGAAAGCCACTGGCTTCAAGAGTCCAGACGCACCTGTAGACGGCTCGAGAAAACATTGAGGAACAACAAAACCCTGGAAGCCCACGCCACCTTCAAAGCAGCCACCACTGCACACCACCACCTCATCAAAACCACAAGGAAGAAGGCCCTCCAAGACAGAATCACCAACAACGCACACAATAGCAAAGAACTCTTCAGCATCATCAAGGAGTTAGCCAAACCCATAGCGAGGCCACAGACGTCCCACCCTCCTAAGACCTCTGCAATAGACTCGGCACCTTCTTCTACCACAAGATCAAGACTATCTACAACAACTTTGACACCCAGGACAACCCCACCGTGCCGCAAACCACCACAACCAACACCGACCCTCCCGACCTGCTCTGCACAGCTGGTCCCCACTCACCACAGGCGACACCATAAAGACCATGAAAAGAATCCACTCCGGTGCACCTTCGGACCCCTGCCCACACCGCATCTTCCAAAGAGCCGCCTCCACCATTGCACCCAAGTTATGCCGAACTATCAACTGCTCCCTCGAGACCAACACCTTCCCTGATGACTGAAAACACGGCGAGATTAACCCCCTCCTGAAGAAACCCTCCGCAGACCTGACAGACCTCAAGAACTTCATGCCCATCTCCCTGCTCCCCTTCCCAGCCAAAGTCATCCAAAAAGCCATCAACGCCCAGCTCGCTGACTTTATCGAAACCAACTACATCCTGTACATCTCCCAATCCGGATTCCAAAGCAATCACAGCACGAGACCGCCCTCCTGGCCGCCACCGCCGACATCCGCTCCCTCCTCGACCAGGCGAAACCGCAGCCCTCGTCCTACTGGACCTCTCGGCAGCCTTCGACACTGTCTCCCACCGCACCCTAGCCACAAGACTCCACAACACTGTTATCTGAGACAAGGCACTCAACTGGATCACAACGGGTTAGATTTTCACCGTACTTCTCGAAACAGACAGAGATCAGCTGCAGAGTACCCCAGGGCTCCTCCCTCAGCCCTACCCTCTTCAACATCTACATGGCCCCCCTCGCAGCCATCGTCAGGAACCACGGGATCAACATCGTCTTCTATGCCAACGACACCCAGCTTTCCCTGGCAACCGTCTCACAAATCTGCAAGACCAGAATCGAAGGAATGTCCTTTTCCTGCCTCGCCTCCAAGACAAGGAACACGCTGCTCATCTACCTCAGGAAATCACCCTCGCTGATGCAGTTCAGGAAGAACCTTAAGACCTGGCTCTTCAGATAAACTCAGCACTTAGTCTGATCCGCTGCAACCCCCTCCCAGCACCTTGAAATTCTCACAGGTGAGTAGCCGCACTTTACAAACCCTGATTGATTGATTGATTGATTGAACAATTGAACCCAACACGTATGAAAGTGTGCAGCCCATCTCAGCCCTGACTTGCAGCACAAAACTGTCACACCAGCACTGAGTCTGTGAATAGCTCAGGCACTAGACAACAAGGTCTCAGCTGATACGGTCATACTATGACAGGATCGACTTCTCAACACTTTGCTGCAACATACCTCAACCCTTAAACTCGTAATGCCATGCTAGACCCACAACCTGCTCTCCTGGTGCACCCCACCCTGCCCTACAGCACCTCCTGGTATTTCAGCACAATGCTCTACACACACCTCTGCTAATGCACTTTATTCCTGTCTTTCCCCCATACTAGCTGCTCAAATTCTCATATATAGAGATGTTATGTTAAAGAAATTTGTATAGCGTGTGGCAACCCGAAGACATCCCAGCGCTGATTGAGGAACACAGACTGTAGACTTACACTCCCCTGGGCTACTTCACAAACAAAAAGGTTTTTAGCTGTGTTCTGAAGGCCAGTACATAGAGATGCTGTGTGTCTTAGGCATGGCACTCACACGATGACACCAATATGGCACAAATTCTGTTCAGTTTAAAGGAAAACAACCATACTATGCAAAAGACATGTACTGCTTACCTGAGCCCATCAGTAATGGACCTCGGACACATACAACATTCATTGTCATGCTCTTGTGTGAGAGATGTGTCATTTATGCCATCTGGCCAGAGCTTAGCTAGAGACGTACACAATGCCAGTGGTGTGCTATTTATGTGACAGTGACAACAATGACCAACCTAATATCAAGCTACATACATGTGGCACTCAAATAATGAAAACTGAACTACAAAAGGCAGCTGATATAACCACACTAAGACCAAACTAGTCGCCCTTAACCCGTTTACTGCTTCGAACGTTCCGCGCCAGTGCGGAACGTTCTATTAAACGGGCGGGGCCGCGTCGGCCAACGGACGTGCGCAGCACTACGAGGTAGTGCTCGCGACGGCCGTTGGCCGACAGCAGCAGCAAACGGGTTAAACAGGATGTGCGTGCTTGAAGAGGCCTATGAGCAAGTGATGTTGCACTGGAGCCCGGGAGTTTGATGAGCTCACCCCACTTCAATATTGGCACTCTTTTAAATTTCAGTCATGGTCCTTTTTTGCACTATGGCTCGTTGCACCCTTGCTACGCCACTGCACAGGAATGGAATAGCTGTATAATAGGCGATACTGTGCATAGATTTACAGCATGCAAGCTACTGAGTCAGGGAAACAGCAATACAAACTTTCTGTTCTGAGCTACAGCTGTATGCACAAATTCAATTATACAGTATTCTGGCACACTCTGCAACATATATATCCATCACAAATTCTCTGTGCTTAAATAACCACAAAATACTGTGAAACATAACCTGCTCAAACACGTAACAGAAAGACATACATCAGCAAAGTGCCCACAGTCACTGGTGTGGCCGCAACTCCTTCTCAGCAGCATGTTGCTACTTAAACCACAAGCTGCAGAGAGATTATCTAGACACTCAAACATAGTACACAACTTCCACAAACAAAATTGCATATTGCCAGGGACAAGGGGCCAGATTTACACTGCTTTTTCGAGGTCGCAAGCGGCTCGATTCCCAGAATCGGCCCGTTTGCAACCTGAAAAAAGCATTTTGCTATGAACAAGCCCTATTTTGCGATTCGGAAACCTATTACCGAACGGCAAAATGGGTTTGCGATTCGGTATTAGGAAAGGGCGTGTTTAGGGCGTCCCTTCCTAATAGAGACTGATAGTGGTATGTGTCAATGCATTGCGAACGAAATGCGGTCGCAAACATTTACATTTTACCTCCTACTTCAAGTAGGTGGTAATCCATTTGCAAATGGGAAGGAGTCCCCAAAATACCCCTTCCCCTTTGTGAATTCTTGAAATAAAAAAATGTAAGAGGCGGTAGTGGTCTCACGGACCACTGCCTAATCTTAAAAAATGAAAAGAAAACTTTCATTTTTCTTTTTGAAACGCATCCCATTTTCCTTTAAAGAAAATGGGCAAGATTTAAAAAAAATTGCTTTATTAAAAAGCAATCACAGACATGGTGGTCTGCTGACCTCCGCAGGACAACATCCCCGTGATTTTAATGATTCCCAATGGTCCGCAAACTGAGACCTACTTCATGAATATTAATGAGGTAGGTCTATTTGTGACCCATTGGAAATCGCTGAATGTGTGAACCACACATGTCTACATCACTGTTTGCGATTACCTAATAGCGCATCGCAAAAAATTAGCTATTAGGTAAACGGAGACACAAAGCTATGTACATCTGGCCCAAGGTGCTCTCTTCTCACACTGATTTCTGTTATACTCAGCCATGCACTTCCCTGTTACCTAAAAATGTGAATTACACATTCAGACATACACCCACTTTACTGTGACACACAAAGGACCCCACTTACTCACACCAGGGTGATTTGGACCAGACCCCTGGTATGTTTAAGTAAGGGCACCGCTGGCATCTTTTAGAGCACATGCATTGCCACATGTTTTTGTGTGTAAGGGTTTACAGCCATGTTTCAGAGCAGGTGCATCAGGATTTTGGGAGTATGCCCACCCTAGCATATGTTTGAGAATGTGAGTTGCTGCCATGTTTTTGAGCATGCGCATTGCAAGTATGTATGTCTTGGGGGGTATGCAATGATGACATAATGTTTATCAGGTCTGCTATGAGCATGTTTTCAAATAGTCCCTAGTGTAAGGTAGTGATCCTTAAAAGGGATCACTACCGAGATGTTATTGGGCCGATGCAGTGTCAGCATTTTTCTAAAGTTGCGCTCCTGGCAGGTGTCAGTATGTCTTCAAAATGAATGCAGAGGAAAACATTTATTTTAAAGAAACACTGCTGAAAGTTGAATCTCTGGCAGCTGTGGTGTCCCGGTTCAGGCAGCTCAGGTGGGGCTAAAGGACCGCAGAGCGGGCCTCATGGCTGGTGTTATTCATGTGAGTGAGAATGAACAACCTCAGCGGGAGGGCGGAGGATGAAGCAGCCAGGCGGAGGCCAGAGGACCGCAGAGCGGGCCTCATGACTGGTGTTATTCATGTGAGTGAGAATGAACAACCTCAGTGGGAGGGGGGAGGACGAAGCAGCCAGGCGGAGGCCAGAGGAACGCAGAGCGGGCCTCATGGCTGGTGTTATTCATGTGAGTGAGAATGAACAACCTCAGCGGGAGGGCGGAGGACGAAGCAGCCAGGTGGAGGCCAGAGGACCGCAGAGCGGGCCTCATGGCTGGTGTTATTCATGTGAGTGAGAATGAACAACCTCAGCGGGAGGGCGGAGGACGAAGCAGCCAGGCGGAGGCCAGAGGACCGCAGAGAGGGCCTCATGGCTGGTGTTATTCATGTGAGTGAGAATGAACAACCTCAGCGGGAGGGCGGAGGACGAAGCAGCCAGGCGGAGGCCAGAGGACCGCAGAGCGGGCCTCATGGCTGGTGTTATTCATGTGAGTGTGAATGAACAACCTCAGCGGGAGGGCGGAGGACGAAGCAGCCAGGTGGAGGCCAGAGGACCACAGAGCGGGCCTCATGACTGGTGTTATTCATGTGAGTGAGAATGAACAACCTCAGCGGGAGGGCGGAGGACGAAGCAGCCAGGCGAAGGCCAGAGGACCGCAGAGAGGGCCTCCTGGCTGGCGTTATTCATGTGAGTGAGAATGAACAACCTCAGCGGGAGGGCAGAGGACGAAGCAGCCAGGCGGAGGCCAGAGGACCGCAGAGCGGGCCTCATGGCTGGTGTTATTCATGTGAGTGAGAATGAACAACCTCAGCGGGAGGGCAGAGGACGAAGCAGCCAGGCGGAGGCCAGAGGACCGCTGAGCGGGCCTCATGGCTGGTGTTATTCATGTGAGTGTGAATGAACAGCCTCAGCGGGAGGGCGGAGGACGAAGCAGCCAGGCGGAGGCCAGAGGACCGCAGAACGGGCCTCATGGCTGGTGTTATTCATGTGAGTGAGAATGAACAACCTCAGCGGGAGGGCAGAGGACGAAGCAGCCAGGCGGAGGCCAGAAGGCCGCAGAGCGGGCCTCATGGCTGGTGTTAATCATGTGAGTGAGAATGAATAACCTCAGCGGGAGGGCGGAGGAGGAAGCAGCCAGGCGGAGGCCAGAGGACCGCAGAGGGGGCCTCGTGGCTGGTGTTTTTCATTTGAGTGACAATGACCAACCTCAGCGGGAGGGCAGGGGAGGAATCAGCCAGGCGGTGGCCCCCGTGCTTCACGTGCAGCTCCAGCTAGTTCTGTCAATGGGCCCTCACCACTCCAGCTAAACATGCAGCCTTATTTATTTCAAAACTTGATTTTTATTATTGTCAACGATGGCTTATAGGTCTGGCTTATAAATGAAAATTCAAACCAGATCTACTGACTTTGCCAATGCTTGTTAAAATACCAGCCTGTGTCCTTCTTGGATTATTAGAATGACTCCTATGTCTCCAGGTTTCCTATTGAATATGAATTTATTTTCCTTACCAAAGCTTTTTTCCTCAATTCAGTGCATCAGGGGTTATACTTACATTGAAAACCAAAATGTGGGTAAGCAAAACAAAACACTTTTATAAGCTAAGGGGCAGATTTACAAGCCCCTTGCGTCACTTTTGCGCCACTGGTGCGTCACTTTTTGTGATGCGGCATAACAATGCGCCACGTTGCAGCCCATTTACAATGTGACGCATCTAGGGAGATGCGTCACCTTGTAAAGCCCTGTGCCACATTATACTTGGGTATAATGTATGCAGGGTGTGCGTTCCCACGCAGAAAAGCCTCGTAGAAGTGACGTAGTGAAATCAACAAGATTTCACTGCGCCACTTCTAGGACGCCACTGTGTCAAATTCTTACGCCTGCTTGAAGCAGGCGTAAGGAGTGACGCAGCACAATAAGTATAGGCCTCCCCATGCATTGGTGGAGTTGCGTCGTGCTTGCGACACACCTTCAGCAATGCGTGACTTTTGCGCCAACAGATGCGTCAGAATTCCTTGCGCCATAGTGCGCTGTATTGTAAATACATCCATGTTGGCGCAAGGGTTTCACAGGCTGGCACAGGGAAACTGACGCATCTCTACAGATGCGTCAGTTTCTTGTAAATCTGCCCCAAAGTCTGTAATATTTCTAATTTCATGTCATAATATTGCACAGCAAGAGGCGCCTTTGGAATATATTGTTGCTTTAAACCTGTTTAATATAGAATTAGACTTATTGCAGATGATTACTGCGGAGCCTGCGCTTCACTTCAAATTTATCAAGAAGACGTGAAATAGTGAAAACTAGGTCTAGACGTTTGAAGTATTCATAGCATCCGAGTTAGTTGCCTTTAGTTGCTTGTCCTAGCTGAGGTGACACAAGAAGTCCTCACGGTTTCCACAAAGAGTTAAAATGGTGCAGGTCTCCTCGCACTGAGAGACAAACAGAAACAGGCAGGCACTGCTGTGTGCTATGAGAAATGACGAATATGAATCTATCTGCACCCCACCCCCCGTGAACAAGTGAGCCTACCACCACAAGTGCAACTCACACATGCCCACTTGACCACAGCCTACAAGTGTGATGTTTCCATGACATGGGTGTCAACTGAAACTGCAGCCTGTTCTTTCTCACTGAAACTTGACTCACTTGTGCACAAGTGTTGGCTGTCTTTAAAGAGCTTTCTGCAGTCCTGAAGTCACCTCAAAGGGGCTTCAGCGAGGCAGAGGGAGAGGGGTGAGGTGTGTAGGAAGTACCAAGAGATAAGAAAGGCACACATGGGAGAGGGTGAGAGTTCATTCAATAGGAGATGACCCTTCATCTCCTGCGTGATTCTTCCATCCAATCCTGGCTTTTTAACCAACACCGCTTTGCATGCTGGGATTGTTAACCCATACCTCCAACGATAAGATCAAAACTTCAAGTCCCAGATTGAAATTTGCAGTTATGCAGCTAGCCATGGTTGGTTGAAGGTGCCAATTGGAAGCGGTTTAATTAACCATGGGAGAAGTCAGTAAAACATGTATTTTAATTGTTCTAAGCCAGTTGTTACTTCTCACACTCAAATATTTATCCTAAATTCATTACAAACCTAGGAGAACATCAGAGCGAAAAGGATGTTACAAACATTGATTTGTAAGAGCTCAATCAATTAATGAAATACCAGCATTTGTAAAGCGCACAGCTACCTCCGGAGAGGTGTCCCGGCGCTGGGGGCCACTGGTAGGTCGCTCCCCCACCACACAGCTCCGTCTGTGTGCCCTGCTGCTGCCCCTGATTGTGCTCGTTTTTCTTTTCTGTGCCCCCTTGCTGCCCGATTGTGCTCGTTTTTCCTTTCTGTGCCCCCCTTGCTGCCCCTGATTGTGCTCGTTTTTCCTTTCTGTGCCCCCTTGCTGCCCCTGATTGTGCTCGTTTTTCCTTTCTGTGCCCCCTTGCTGCCCCTGATTGTGCTCGTTTTTTCCTTTCTGTGCCCCCTTGCTGCCCCTGATTGTGCTCGTTTTTCCTTTCTGTGCCCCCTTGCTGCCCCTGATTGTGCTCGTTTTTCCTTTCTGTGCCCCCCTTGCTGCCCCTGATTGTGCTCGTTTTTCCTTTCTGTGCCCCCTTGCTGCCCTGATTGTGCTCGTTTTTTTTCCCTTTCTGTGCCCCCTTGATGCCCTGATTGTGCTCGTTTTCCCTTCTGTGCCTGTTTCCCGCCGCTGCGCCCCTGCGGCCCCGCCCCCTCACTGCCCATTCGCTGCCCCATTCCCTGCTCCTCCCTCCCACCTCCCCATTTATGGCGGCCGCTGTGCGGCCGCGCTGCTGGCGCGCCTAGGGCAAGCCCGTCTGCGCTTGTCCGCGCCGTGACCGCGCCCAGCGCCAGACCCCCTGGTCCGGGCATCCCCCGCGCCCGCCACATCAACAGACGCCGATACGACGCCAGCACCCTCCACGCACTCAACCCCGGAAAAGATCACGCCTGCTACCAGGCCACCCCGAAGCGCACCCAAGGGCCCTTCACCTGCCGGAACTGCAGCTTCACCAGCACCCGCCCCGCCAAACCACCGCCCAGGAAAGAACCCAACTACCTCAGATGCATCCTCCTCAACACCCGCTCCGCCCGCAAACACGCCATCGAACTCTGGGACCTTCTCGACTCAACCTCCCCAGACGTCGCATTCCTGACGGAGACCTGGCTGAATCCCGCTTCAGCCCCCGACATCGCCATTGCCATCCCGGACGGATACAAGATCACCCGCAGGGACCGCACCAACGGAGTCGGAGGAGGCATCGCCATCGTCCACAGGAACACCCTCAGAGTCTCAACCAACACCGACGACACCCTCAGCACCGCCGAACACATGCACTTCCAGATCCACACCGATCCCAACACCACCCTCAGAGGAACCCTCATCTACAGACCCCCGGACCCCGACCACAGTTCAGCGATTCCATCGCTGACTTCGTCAGCACACACGCCATCGCCTCCACGGACTACATCCTCCTCGGGGACCTGAACTTCCACCTCGAGAACAACAAGGACACCAACTCCACCACCCTGATCGACAACCTCGCCACCCTCGGACTCAGACAGCTCGTGACTACACCCACCCACGCCGCCGGCCACACGCTAGACTCCATCTTTTCCGCAAGCCCACACGTCTCCTTCAACCACACCTCCGAACCCCACTGGACTGACCACCACTGCATCCACTTCACCTACAGGAAGCCCACCACGCACCACCGCACCGAACAAATGCCTCGCCGCTGCTGGAGCAGAGTCACGGAAGACCAGCTAACCACAACCCTCGCCCTGAGCCCACCCGCCGAACCCTCCGACCCCGACACCGCCGCCCGCAACCTCAGACAGTGGATCGACGACTGCGCCAACACCCTCGCCCCGCTCAAGAATCCGCCCAACAGCCACACCAGCAAGAAAGCCACCTGGTTCACCGAAGACCTCCAGGCCTCCAAACGAACATGCCGAAAACTGGAGAAGATCTGGCTCCACGAACGGACAGCGGACAGCTACGCCGCCCACAAGAGCGCCACCCGCAGTCACCATCACCTCATCAGATCCGCCAAAAGGGCCTCACTCAAAGACCGCCTAGACAACAACGCACACAACAGCAAAGAGCTCTTCAACATCGTGAAGGAACTCTCCAACCCCAGCTCCAACACCAACGACATCCAGCCGTC
Source organism: Calotriton arnoldi (assembly GCA_963921515.1). NCBI lineage: Eukaryota > Metazoa > Chordata > Amphibia > Caudata > Salamandridae > Calotriton > Calotriton arnoldi. The sequence continues at coordinate 685,765 of CAWUFW010003937.1, forward strand.
GCGAGACCTGTGCGACTCACTGGCCACCTTCTTTCACCGCAAAATCGCCGACATCCACGACAGCTTCAACACCACGACCGCCCCGGCAACCACCGAGACCACTGCCCCCACAACCACCAACCGCCTGCTCTCCTGGACCAACATCAACGACGAGGACACCAGCGAGATCATGAACACCATCCACTCCGGTTCACCGCTAGACCCGTGTCCTCACCACATCTTCAACAAAGCCAGTACAGCCATCGCGCCCCATCTCCGGAAAATAATCAACATCTCCTTCGAGACAGCAACCTTCCCGGAAAGCTGGAAGCACGCCGAGATCACCGCCTTACTCAAGAAACCCAAGGCAGACCCCAAGGACCTCAAGAACTTCCGACCCATCTCTCTGCTCCCGTTCCCCGCGAAGGTCACCGAGAAAATCGTCAACAAACAACTGACCCGCTACCTCGAGGAGAACAACATCCTGGACCCTTCCCAGTCCGGCTTCCGCAGCAACCACAGCACCGAAACCGCCCTCATCGCCACCACCGATGACATCAGGACCCTGCTAGACAACGGAGAAACAGCAGCCCTCATCCTCCTGGACCTATCAGCCGCCTTCGACACGGTCTGCCACCACACACTACGAACACGCCTTCACGACGCCGGGATCCAAGAGAAGGCCCTGGACTGGACCACATCCTTCCTTTCCGGCAGAACACAAAGCGTCCGCCTCGCCCCTTCCGATCCAAGGCCACCAAGATCATCTGCGGCGTACCCCAAGGCTCCTCCCTCAGCCCAACGCTGTTCAACATCTACATGGCACCCCTCGCCCACGTCGCCCGACAGCACAACCTCAACATCATCTCCTACGCCGACGACACCCAGCTGATCCTCTCCCTCACCAAAGACCCTCACACCGCCAAAGCCCACCTCCACGAAGGAATGAAGGCCGTCGCCGAATGGATGAGGACCAGCCGCCTGAAGCTGAACTCGGACAAGACGGAGGTCCTCATCCTTGGTTCCAACCCTTCAGCCTGGGACGACTCCTGGTGGCCAACATCACTGGGAACAGCCCCGCCACCCACCGACCACGTACGCAACCTAGGGGTCATCCTCGACCCCACCCTCTCCATGACTAAGCAGGTCAACGCCGTTTCCTCATCCTGCTTCAACATCCTCCGAATGCTCCGCAGGATCTTCAAGTGGATCCCCACCGAAACAAGAAAAACAGTCACCCAGGCCCTCGTCACCAGCAGGCTGGACTACGGAAACGCCCTCTACGCAGGAACGACGGCTAAGCTCCTGAGACGGCTGCAACGCATCCAGAACGCCTCTGCACGTCTTATCCTCGACATCCCCCGACGCAGCCACATCACACCCCACCTGAGAGACCTGCACTGGCTCCCTGTCAACAAGAGGATAACCTTCAAGCTCCTCACCCATGCACACAAAGCACTCCACAACTCCGGACCAGCCTACCTCAACAGACGACTCAGCTTCTACACCCCCACCCGCCAGCTCCGCTCGACCAGCCTCGCCCTCGCCACAGTCCCCCGCATCCGGAAAACGACCGCCGGCGGCAGATCCTTCTCCCACCTCACCGCCAAGACCTGGAACACCCTCCCCACCAACCTCCGACAGACCCAAGACCTACTGGCCTTCAGAAGACTCCTCAAGACCTGGCTCTTCGATCAGTAGCAGCACCACACCCCTCTTCCCCCAGCGCCTTGAGACCCTCGCGGGTATGTAGTGCGCTTTATAAGTGACATGATTGATTGATTGATTGAGGGAAGATTTAGCAAGTTATTGCCCAGAGTCACAAGGTGCTGGGCTAACCTGCCGCCGGGGATCGAACCATGAGCCCCCGTGTTCCGGAGTCAACTGCCCTGGCTGCTGCACCACACCTCTTAACTGTTTGATATGAAAGTTCTCTTTCAAACTTTATTTCTAATAACATATTTTCCATTTCTGCTGTTTCTTCATCAGATCCCTTCAACATTACTACCTGCACTAGCCTTGGAAACTCAGTATCCTCTACAGCATAGGTCTTCAAACTGTGGGGCGCGCCCCCTGGGGGGGCGCAGCATCCCTTTAAGGGGGGCGCGCACTCCACCCTACCACTTCACCTTTCATTGTTGCTTCCAGGCGCGCAACGCCTATTAGGCTGAAAGTGCTTCAGCCCCCGCCGTCGTGTGTCTCAGCCGGGCTGCTGCTACAGCTCGAGCTGCTGTGTGCATGTGCGCATATTTCAGGAGCCCCTTATGAGCTACTCAAGGTGTGAAGACAAGCGCTTCAACGCCTCGGTAGTAAGCGCTATATAAATGCAATTACAACATTACAATACAATTTAAAGAATTCTAAGCTGCTAGATTCATTACAGCTGTCAACAAACGCTTGGTGCACCGAGTCGCCAACTGTGGCGGACAAACGAATCTTTGCTGCCCTCTTGCAGGAGTTCAAGGGGGCAGAGGTCTGCACCATCAACCCCTGCATGACACCTGGACTAGGTTGGGGAACAACTGGAGGCAGCTTGAGAGCCAGCATATTAGTTTCTCCATAGAGGTCAGCGTTAAATAAAGCCACAGAAACTGACCATGCTTATTTTCTAGCTTCAGGGACTACCCAAATGCCTAAAGCAAAGAGGGACACGAGGGACACAGGTGCACAAAGAAGGGGAATTCTGGGAATGTTTGTTTTAACGGAATTCCCACAAGCCATCAGGGTTAAAGAGTTCCTGCAAATGCGCAGTATGCCGACACTGAGCAGCATGATCTCATGCAGACCTGGGTTCTCCTTCGGAAGTTCACACTGGCAGAGAACGACTACAGAAACATTTGCTGTTTGTGAAAAAGGCCTTTGTTTCAGAAGCAAGTTGAGTGCACAAACACAACATCCTTCGGTTTAGACGTACATTCTAAACTGACGTAACTACATCCTAACATGGTCAAACTAGCCCATCTCTTCTCCCCTGATACACCACTCACAGCCATGAGGTTGTAAAATCCGTCTTTTAACATCAACTGCAAAAATATGTCTACCGTTTAGCCTGCTGTTTATTTCCTCAGTCTTGAATTCCTTCCAAATTCCTGTCCAGCCAGCCCACGCTAGGCCCACACTGGGCCCACGCTGCATTCTCTTGCTTTTTGTTAGGGTCTCTCCTTCACTTTTCTGTTTCTAACCTGCTCCCCCCTCGCTCAGTCTGGGCTCTCTCTTCCCATTTGCCTCTTGTGACAAAACTTAATATGCCAATAACCCCCCTGCCCAACCAATTTGTAACATAGCCTGACACTCTGTGCCAGAGTGGGCGTTTGCCTTGGCTCCTCCGAGGGATTGTGAACATCCCTCTGTGTAGGCAAGAGGGCTTTGCTCTGCTGAGGGATTGTGATAATCTATCTGTGCATGTGTGGGCTTCACACACATGCACAGAGGGCTCAAAGACACAGACACCTATGTCTTTGAGCCCTCACATCTCTGTGCTGAAAAGGCCATTCCTTCCCCCTCCAAAAGGGACTTGCCTTTAATGAGAACAACTCCAGGCACGTTTGCTGTTTCTAAAACAAGCATTGGCAAAGCCAATAGGTCTCAGCAATCAGTGGTAATACATTTGTGTATATCAATAAAAACAGCCCCTGAGCCATACACAAATGCACTTACATTGCCATCGTCTGTAGCTATCTGATTGCCGAGACCTATTGGCTTTGCCAATGCTTGTTCTGATATCTTGTCTAGGGCAAGGATGTGGCGCAAGAGCCAGAGCTGATGACTGTGGAGCTGGGGAACCAGGTTCAATTCCTGGTGTTTGCCTAACATCCTGTGATTCTGGGAATATCACTTTATCGCCCTGTGCTTACAAAAAATGAATGTGTGCTTGTGTAATGTAAAAGATGCTCCTGTAAAGCGTTCCAATACCTTTGGGTCATGTTCGCGCTGTATAAAACTGCAAAAAATATATTACAAAATTTTGTGAGCACTCCCGTTTCCAGGTACTGCTCAAGACTGGAAGTGGAGCTCTTTATTTAATATTATTTGCCCTTACGACCTGGGCTTTGCAGGAGGGAATGGTCATCAATGATGCAGAGTACCAGCTTCTAGAACTTTTTGTCAGGTGGTGGTGGTGGGGGGGCTCGACGTGTAAAAAGGTTTAGATGGGGGGCTCAGCTGACAAAAGTTTGAAGACCTCTGCTCTACAGTCTTTTCTCTATTTCTTTTGTAGTTTGTGTGACTGACAATAGTACTTAAAATCGATTATGTCATGAGGCTGTAAATAATCCACATTATTATCCAAAAGGTCACCCATTGTAATAGTTTCCTTTCTCAAGCTTTCACGACTTCTATATTTGCCTTCCTTGTAGTTTTCCCTGCAGATCCAAACCCACATTAAAATAATATATATTGTAAGCTGTATTACTTGTTCTGGGGTGATATATGATAAATATCTGTTACTAAAATATCAAAGTTAAATGACTTTTACATAAATGACAAAGATAGCTACTTCAAAAATAGCAACAGTAAAAAATGTAGTATTTTAAAAATAATAATTACACAGAACAGAAATATTGACTGCAAAATATAGTATTAAAAATGCTGCTAAAGTAATTAAAAAATATATATTTGTAATTCATACTAAATAAAATTAACAAAAGCTGGATTTTATTTAAACTCATCTAATATTTAAATGTACTTTTCTATACAAACGTAAAAAATAAATACTATATTTGTAATTTTTAGAAATAGTGTTATTTAAAATATTGAAAATATAAACTACATTTTTATAACAGTATGTATATTATGTCAAGTTCTTACAATTTAAGTAACACTAAATTACAAAATATAAGTAACAATAAATAGTTTTAAAACAGTGCACATAACAATAACATTAAATGAAAAAGAAATTACATTAATTTATTTTAAATATCACCAGATAAATATAACACATATATCTCAAAACACATACTCAAAAAGTATTCAAACATTTTAATTAATTTAAATAATTATTAAATATGAAACATTTCTTTAATTCTTTAATAACTAATATAAGCATGAAAAATTAAGACTGACACAATTTACAGAACAGAAATAAAATCTAAAATACAATGTATTAATTACAATCCTGCAAACATTGAAATGTATATACTATTTGGTGTGGAGGTGAGATTTGCTGTCCTAACTACAAGCCAAAAACAGTACATATTTGTGGGAGGTATGGGGAGCCTGGAAGGTCTGATTTACTATTCTAACTCTAGTTCAACATAAATTGGATAACGTGCATATACTTTTGGGGTCTAATTGACTCTTCTAACTCCAGTTGCACAAATATTGGGATAGGTGCATTCATTTGGGGGAGGGTGTTTACTATTTTAAATCCATTGCCACTAACGTTCAGGAAGGTGCATGCATATGTAAGGGGAGACAGGAGTCCCATACACATTGGTAAAAGTGCATAAATATGAGTGGGGGTCAAATTTACTATACTAAGGGCCAGATGTACGACCATTCCATTTTGTGAGTCGCAAATTGTGACGTTTGCGACTCGCAATTTGCGACTCGCAAAATGAAATGTATAACAGTGTCTGAGACACTGTTTGCGATTCTCAAATGGGTCGCAAGGGACCTGCCTCATTAATACTCATGAGGCAGGTCGCAATTTGCGACCCAATGGGAATGGCCTGTAAACACAGGGATGGTGGCCTGCTGGGGACAGAAAACCCCATGTCTGTGTTTGATTTTTCAATACAGCAACTTTTTTTTTTCAAATGCAGCCCGTTTTCCTTAAAGGAAAAAGTGAAGCGTTTTTAAAAATAAAAAATAAAAATTATTTTCGTTTTTTACGGGCAGGCAGTGGTCCCTTGTAACACTGCCTGCTCTTAAAAATATTTTTGCACCCATTCACAAAGGGGAAGGGGTCCCCTTCCCGTTTGCGAGTGGCTTACCACTTACTCGAATAAGGCGGTAAACTGCGAGTGTTTTGCGGCCGCAAATGCGGTCACAAAACAATGGTACATACCATTCTGACTCGCTATTAGGAAGGGACGCCCTTGGCACGCCTCTTCCTAATAGCTACTCGCAAACCCTATTTTATGGGGCACTGACTCGCAAAATAGCGTTTGTAAATACCACTGCCCTTTTTTGCAGTCGCAAACAGGCCGATTTCCCGTTTGCGACTGCAAAAAACGGTCGTACATCTGGCCCTAACTCCGGTCTCGCAGTTCAGATATTTGGGGAGGAAGGTTCAAATTTACTACCCAAACTCCAAGCCAACAAAAATTGGGAAAGTTCATATATTTGGAGCTTCAGATTTACTATTCTAACAGCACTGAACATAAATTGGGGGAAGGCATTTATTTGACATGGTCAAATTTGCTGTTCGTTGATCCAATAATTATTGCCTATTACCAATTTACGGGGAATAATATACGTTTTTTAGTGCTTACCACATTGAAATCTGCATATGCTTGTAAATACTGAGCCTTTTACCCTGGTTAACCTCCTGAAAGTTTGACCTGCTGAAATTTAATAAAGGGTGTGATCTTTATTCCATCTGGTAATTTTCTGGTAATTATCTGGTGCTATAAATATTTGACCCCTTATAATTGCAATACAAAAACAGGTGTTTGCTTAGGAATTGAAATTTAGAGGGCAACTTGTAGTCAGGCCTGGTGTGCGTAGAGCACAGAGAAAATCAACAACAGATTATTCCACCATACCAAAGGAGGCCTATAATGCCACAACTCTAAATATATATATATAGCTAAATTTAAAGTTATTATGATCGGAACTTTTCCATATCATCTATGAGCTCCAACAACCAATGGCTACCAAATCAGATGTCCAAAAACAGCAATTGATGGACAGAATGCAGAACAATGTCATACATTCACCCCTGTACAGAGATCTGGGCCTAAATCCATCGTTTTTTGCTCACCATGCCATTCCAGTTTGAACCCAGCCATATGCAAATCAGCCTTGACCTTGTGCCCAATGGGAACAGTCCAGCCCGAACTGCCAGGCCAGGTCCTCCCTGGACTGGAAACAAGCATCCTAGGACCGGTTTCGGGGTTTCACCCCTCATCAGCCAGGATAGCTTGACTCCAGTGGCATGGAGAGCACGGGACCCACGTCTGGGCATACCCGTCCCACTAGTGGTGACAAATGCAAAAACAGCAATTGATGGACAGAATGCAGAACAATGTCATACATTCACCCCAGTACAGAGATCGGGGTGAATGTTTGCATTGTCCAGCATTCCGTCCATCAATTGTTTCTTTTGCATATGTCGCCCTAAGTGGGACGGGTATGCCCAGACGTGGGTCCCGTGCTCACTACACCACTGGATTCAAGCTAGCCTGGCTGATGAAGGGTGATGACGTGGGCCCCGTGCTCACTACACCACTGGATTCAAGCTAGCCTGGCTGATGAATGGTGATGAAGGGGGATGCCCTGAAACCGGTCCCAGGATGCTTGTTTCCGGTCCAGGGAGGACCTGGCTTGGCAGTTCGGGCTGGACTGTTCCCACAAGGAACAGGGTCAAGACTGATTTGCATATGGCTGGGTCCAAACTGGGGTGGTGTGGTGAGCAAAAGAATGATGGATTTAACCCAGATCTTTGTGACTGGGGGTGAATGTTTGCATTGTCCAGCATTCCGTCCATCAAATGTTTCTTTTGCATATGTCGCCCTAAGTGGGAAGGGTATGCCCAGACGTGGGTCCCGTGCTAACTAAAAAAAAAAAAAAAAAAAAACACACCACTGGATTCAAGCTAGCCTGGCTGATGAAGGGTGATGCCCTGAAACCGGTCCCAGGATACTTGTTTCCGGTCCAGGGAGGACCTGGCTTGGCAGTTCGGGCTGGACTGTTCCCACAAGGAACAGGGTCAAGACTGATTTGCATATGGCTGGGTCCAAACTGGGGTGGTGTGGTGAGCAAAAGAATGATGGATTTAACCCAGATCCTTGTGACTGGGGGTGAATGTTTGCATTGCCCAGCATTCCGTCCATCAATTGTTTCTTTTGCATATGTCGCCCTAAGTGGGAAGGGTATGCCCAGACGTGGGTCCTGTGCTCACTACACCACTGGATTCAAGCTAGCCTGGCTGATGAAGGGTGATGCCCTGAAACCGGTCCCAGGATGCTTGTTTCCGGGTCCAGGGAGGACCTGGCTTGGCAGTTCAGGCTGGACTGTTCCCACAAGGAACAGGGTCAAGACTGATTTGCATATGGCTGGGTCCAAACTGGGGTGGTGTGGTGAGCAAAAGAATGATGGATTTAACCCAGATCCTTGTGACTGGGGGTGAATGTTTGCATTGCCCAGCATTCCGTCCATCAATTGTTTCTTTTGCATATGTCGCCCTAAGTGGGAAGGGTATGCCCAGACGTGGGTCCTGTGCTCACTACACCACTGGATTCAAGCTAGCCTGGCTGATGAAGGGTGATGCCCTGAAACCGGTCCCAGGATGCTTGTTTCCGGTCCAGGGAGGACCTGGCTTGGCAGTTCAGGCTGGACTGTTCCCACAAGGAACAGGGTCAAGACTGATTTGCATATGGCTGGGTCCAAACTGGGGTGGTGTGGTGAGCAAAAGAATGATGGATTTAACCCAGATCGTTGTGACTGGGGGTGAATGTTTGCATTGTCCAGCATTCCGTCCATCAATTGTTTCTTTTGCATATGTCGCCCTAAGTGGGAAGGGTATGCCCAGACGTGGGCCCCGTGCTCACTACACCACTGGATTCAAGCTAGCCTGGCTGATGAGGGGTGATGCCCTGAAACCGGTCCCAGGATGCTTGTTTCCGGTCCAGGGAGGACCTGGCTTGACAGTTCGGGCTGGACTGTTCCCACAAGGAACAGGGTCAAGACTGATTTGCATATGGCTGGGTCCAAACTGGGGTGGTGTGGTGAGCAAAAGAATGATGGATTTAAACCAGATCCTTGTGACTGGGGCTGTATGTTTGCATTGTCCAGCATTCAGTCCATCAATTGTTTCTTTTGCATATACCAAATCAGATGTATCATCATCTCAAAGGTGCTGCAGTTGCATTGCTGATTTCTTTATGGAAAATATTTCAACCATTCCGAACACAATCATCAATGACCCAGCCCTCAAACCTATATTTGTACCTGACCATATCACTGGTGCAGGGATGCATCTCTTGTGCCAATCACCAAAGAGAAACTTTTATATATATATATCATCATACATAACATATTAGGCTTTCCAAATGACGTAATTTCCCAGATGCACCGACAGCAGTGGTTAAAACTCTCATAAAAACAGTGTCCCTTCGGCCCAGTGATTTGAATAGCTTTTGTCCCATTTCCCTGCTGCAATGCTTCAGGCTTGCATCTCCCTGCTGCAATGTCTGGGCAAGCTGCTGGAAAGGTAGCCCTGCTTCAGCTCCAGGACTTTGCTCAAACAATGGTCTGTTGGACAGGGGTCATGGTCTGAGCTACCCATTCCTTATAGTTTGTTTGTTTAGGTTCTTACCTGTTATGAGTCTAGAATCCTGTACCTGGGGATGCTGGAACAATGCAAGGAACGTCAGTTCTCGGCTGGCCCCTTACCACTACAGTCATGTTCATAACATGCTGATCAAATATGTTTATAATTAAACTGCAAGTGAAGAATCCTTCAAGAATGTTACAGTGGCGACAAGTGTGAAGCGAAAATCCATGACGCTACAAAGTGTTAAAACTGGGACGGGAAACATCCATTACAACGCAGTCATTACAACGACCTACCTTTACAACGCAACTGTTACAACGCAACTGTTACAACGCAAATGCCTTTACATCGCATGCCTTTACATCGCATGCCATTACAACCCATGTCACTACAACGCATACCACTACAACGCATGCCATTACAACGCATTATAAGGTAAGTAATGGAGATTCTTTTAGTATTAGGGTGGGTATGGGTTTTGGGGTACATGGGAATAGTAAATTTTACCCCTACACTATCCAACACTTACCCTACTGTTGCACTCACTGGAGTAGGAATAGTAATTTTTACCCCTACACTATCCAACACTTACCCTACTGTTGCACTCACTGGAGTGGCAATAGTAATGTTAACCCCACACTATCCAAAACTTACCCTACTGTTTGCCCTAAAAGTATTATGCGTTGTAATGGTATGCGTTGTAATGGTATGCGTTGTAATGGTAGTTTTAAAAAATGCGTTGTAATGGCATGCGTTGTAAAATCATGCAATGTAATAGTAGTTGCGATGTAAAGACTGCGTTGTAAAAGCATGCGTTGTAATTGTATGCGTTGTAATGTCATATATTCACTGGGACCAGTTCATGTAACTGAAATTCATGGTGTTGCTGTAGATTGCATAAGGTAACTTGGAGCAGTGCATATTGATAGAGGATTAGCTTCATAACTAAAATTTCTCAACTGAAACTCGCATTGTGGTAAAGCATAGATGGATGCACTTGAGCACGTGAAACTGTGGGGAGTCGCAACAAAGTCATTCAGTGTGAGATGCATGAGAGGGGTGTGTTCTCAAGCTGATCCAGAGCGTCAATGTGTGGACAGAAGTAACAAAGTGTGTGACTTAACGATGCGTGTTGTGGTGAACGCGAGATGCATGTAGGCTCGAGCATGTGGCGAGCTTGAGCATCAGCGCATGTGCATAAGGAGAAGCAAGTAAGCCTTTGCATGCGCAACATGTATGTGTTCAGCCTGGTAATGAGCTCAAGCTTCAGCGCATGTGTCCAGCAATGACTGTTATTCTGGAACACATAATAAAGTTACCATATCGTTGATAATGCACTGAACAATTAGAGCGTGTTAGAGAAAGTGGATGTAACAATGCATCAACATGGAGCACAGAGGGCCAACGCATGTTAGAGCATATTAATCTTAACATATACAGGGGTAACACCAGAAGATATGCTAATGCAAGAAACAGGAATTACTATTCAAAGGTTAATAAACCGAATGTGAGGATTAAGGAGGAGAAGAAAGTGATTTGCTTCCGATGTGGAATGAAAGGACATGTAGCAACAGACAGAGAAAGAGCTGCGTATACTCAAATATGTAGAAGATGCAAACCTAAGGGGCATCATACAACCATGTGCAAAGGGAGCACAAGAGGTTCACATAATTATAACAAAACTGTGAAAAGCGTAGACAATGAAGATGTGAATGATACCAAAGAAGAGTTTGTACAGGAGATTTCTGATGTTAAAGATAAAATTGATGCACTTTTCTGTGAAATAAAAGTGAATGGAAAACCTGTGAGAATTATGGCAGACTCAATTCATTAATTCAAGATGAATGGGAAGGAAAATATCCTGAAGTACTAATTTGGGATTGTTAAAGGGATTCAAACACCACATTATTTTGTGCAATGGTTTCGAAGCTAAGATATACAAAGTCAGACCTATTCCCTTGGCCTTAAGGTCGGAACTGAGTACTTAACACAATACGTAATGATGGAATAATAGAGGCCATTGAAGCATCTGAGTGGTTATCCCCAATAGTTTTGGCAAAGAAGACACTTAGCAAAATAAGGCAGTGCATAATTTTGAGGGACTTAAATAGGTACGTTGGGGTTGATCAGAATCCTCTACCAAATATTAATGAAATATTAAGAACATTAAAAGGAGTCAGAATTGTTCCTACTTAAGACCTCTTGTCAACCTTCCATCAGATGCTGTTTGATGATACATTTTTCTTTTATCACTCCAGAAGGAGCATTCCAATTTTGTAGGATGCTTTGTGATATTTTTCCAAGATGATATTCTGATATATGGAAAGGATAAGTGAAGATACAGACATTTGGAAATAAAGGGGCTTAACTATAAAGAAGAAGAAGTTAAGACTGGAGTGGAGTATTTGGGTCACCATATATATTACAATTGCACAAAATCCAAGATTTGTTAGGTTGACCCTATCAAGGAAGCAATTAGTCCCCAGAACAAGGAACACCAACATGCATTCCTGGGACTTGCAGAGTTTTATACTGAATATGTTGCATCTTTTTCAGCCAATACCAAAACAATGAAAAAGATGTAAAGCATGAATGGTGTAAGGAGTAAGGAGTGCAAAAGTGAGTTAAGGTTGCTTAAAAAAATGTAATGTGTAATGCTTCATATTTGAAACCATTCAATACGAGATACCATTTGATTATACTAACAGAAGCCAACAATTACGACTTGGGTGTTGTGTTAATTCATGTGAAAAACTTATAGTGCTTGCTTCTAGAACATTAATACCAGCTGAATCTATATATTCAGTCACAGAAAAAGAAGCTTCGGCGTGCCCATGGGGCATAAAATATTTTAGGCAGTATGTACGGGTACAAAATTTACTCCCAGAACTGTTCATTGACCTTTAGTTGATCTTTTTACTACCAAAGATGCAAGTAAGGCTACTCCTCTAAAAAGTAGGTGGAATTTTTTAATACTCGAGTATGGTTTTGAGATGGAATATGTTCCCGATATTAAGAATGCAACAGCACACTATTTGTCATGCTTACGTGTGGAGTTGAACAAGGATAAGGAGCTTGAAGAGTTCATGATTTCTACAGTCCATGAAGTGAGAGCAAGATGTGCGTAACAACAGGAGTGGGTTAAACAATTGAAAGTGATTAGGTATGAATAAATGATATGGCTGAAAAAGAAGACATTGAGTATGGAAGAGTGCAGTTTTAGAAATATAGACCTAGAGTTATCATATCATGATGGAATATTGCATAGAAAAGGGCTGTTGGTTGTATCAAGAGATTTGAGGGACACAATAATGGATCTTTCTTGTGATGGATAAGTTAGTATGAATACTATGAAGAGAAAGTTAAGAGCAGATTTTTGGCAGCCAGGTCTACATAATGACATAGAGAACAAGGAGTTACAAGTCTCAAAAGACAAGTACATATGGACCTTGGAAAAAATAGCACTTGACATAACAGGCCCTTTTCACACTTCAGGCACTGGTGTGATGTATGTATTGGTTGTGATTGAGTATTTTTCAAGACGACCGGAGATAAAATGTGTTTTCCTTGTTGAGACAAGAGTGCTGATAGATCATTTAGAGGAATAATTTTGCTCATGAGGGCGTGCTTTCAGAGTTAGTGACAGACAATGGGTTTCAACTGGTATCTAAACTAAATGAAGGAGTTCTGTTAAAGGCTGGGTGTTCCTCACTCTAGAACATCAGTTGGGCTAGAGTGCTCATTGAAGGTTTGCATTTGGATTAAGTGGTGGTGAAACTGGAGTGTTGCTTCTCGGAAATTAGTGTGGGCATAAGACACCACTCTCACCATAGTTACTGAAGACACAATGTAGAAGCTAATGCGTAGAAGGGATTTCTGTTCAGAATTAAAGCAAAGTTGGATGGCCATGCAGGATAAAACTATTTTAAGGGAAGGGAAGGAAGACTGTATAAATATCAAAAAAGGATTTGAATATGAGGATCAATTTCAGATACGTGATCGAGTGCGTGTTAAATCTGAAATAAGAACGAGAAAGGGTTGGTCCTGATTTTATGCACCTTTGCAAGTAATCAGAGTTGGCTCACAGATAGTGGAATCGACAGATGGAAATGTGTGAAATAAGTGACAAGTGGTGTCTGTTCCAAATGTTTTGCTGCATAAGGGAAATGCAGATAAATCTTAAATTTGATCGATTAAGAAAAATACCTTTGTGTGGTATTTTATCTGAATAAGCAGAGGGAGTATGTAATTAACTGAGTTAGCAGTCTAGGAGGTGCGCAACGCCCATAGGGCTAAAAGGGCTTCATCCCCCCCATCTTGTGTCTCAGCCCGGGCTGCTGCAGCTTGAGCTGCTGTGGGCTCGGATGGGCAGTGTCTGGAGTCTTATCTCCGGCACGCCCGAGTTTTTCACTGGTCTTTAAATATCATTTGCATATTTGAATACCTTTGTAAACTGGTCACAGAGGCTTAGCTTTTTTCTGGTTCCAGTACCCCCTGGGCCCCCACTCTGCCTATTCCTAACATTTGTATTTTATATTTACTGCCATAGTGTGAGAATGCATTTCATGAAAAGGAATATAAAGAAGGGTTGCCTAAAGAAAAATACCAGCCATTTGTTGTTTAAGAGCCTGCAAAGGCCTTGTCTTGACAATGATAGGGGTATAAGCAAAACAGTATGTATTCATTTGTAATGTGACTTTTCTGTCTTTGTTCCCTTTAATTATCAGTCATGGATCATTCAGGCAGCCTTAGAACACAATAAAAATGCTTTCTATTTATATTAGCACAGATAAGTGCTGAAAATAGGCTTTAGGTGACTGCTTATTTTTGTACAGCCTGGGACATCACAAAATGAGCTATCACCCCTAATCACAAGACTGGAAGTTTGTTGCAGGATGAGCACAACAGGGCTGGACTGGGAAAGCACACTGGCCAAGGCAATTGAGTTGGACCGCCCACTAAGCAGGGTTGATCGAGGAAAACACTTCAGCAGCTTTTGGTACAGGGGGCCGATATTGCAGCACTGCTGGAAAACCGGCTCCCTGTACCAAAAAGGGCCCCCACCGGTCCAAAACCAGCCCTCACCCTTCCCGCCCACTGAGAAAATGCCCAGTGCCTGCTACTGCCAGTCCGGCCCTGACCCTGAATAATGCCATAATAGCAAAAGTTTAACTTATATTTGAAGCCCTACGCCAGCCCTCAATAACATGCTGAGTTCCTTGAAGTGTCTGGGAATGCACCCTGCATTTAGACAACTCACACCTCACTCTTGCCCTTCACTTTCACACTCACCCTGCACTCACAGCGATCACAATGCACTCATACTGATCACCATGCACTCACACCATTCACCCTGCACTCACAGCGATCACAATGCACTCACACTGATCACCATGCACTCACACCATTCACTCACAGTGACCACACTGCACTTATGCCACTCGCCATGAACTCACACCATTCTCCCTCCACTTACCCTGTGGTCATATGAGCACACTGCTCACCCTGCACTCACAGTGATCACTCTGAACTCACAATGCACTTGCGCTGTTTACCCTGTACCTCACCCTGCAGTCACACGAACACACTACTCACCCTGCACTCCAGTAGCGGCTGCTACCGGACGGGGGGTTTGTCGGGGGCGGGGAGGAGAGGAATCTAATTTAAAAAAAAGACTTACCTTTAACGGCCGGCCGCCTTTCCTTCGTTGTCTTCATCTTCCTGTCCCGGCCGGCAGCAGGTAGCACCCAGGCACACAGGCTCCCCTGAGCCAATCACAACGCTGCAATGCAGCATTGTGATTGGTCTGAGCGCCATGGATCTGTGCTCAGACTGGAACAGGGAGCTTGTGCATGTTCCTCACCAGGCTGTGTAATGCAGCCTGGTAGGAACATGCAAAGTAGCAAACAGTTCATGCGTACTTAGGGAGTGCACACCACTCCTCCCCTGCTCTGGCCAGCCCCGCCCTGCCCCACCACTGACTTCAATAGGCAAAAAAAAATGATAATAAGGATACATTATCATTTTATTTTTCCTTTTGAGCAGT
Organism: Calotriton arnoldi; assembly: GCA_963921515.1. Classification (NCBI taxonomy): domain Eukaryota; kingdom Metazoa; phylum Chordata; class Amphibia; order Caudata; family Salamandridae; genus Calotriton; species Calotriton arnoldi. Next base: position 701,229 of record CAWUFW010003937.1, read on the forward strand.
GGGGCGACGTTCATCCGCCTTAGAGGAACAGCCGTCACTGCTGCACTCATGTGAGACTTTACTCACCTGTCCACCTCACTGCTCACTCTGCACTCTCACTCAAACAAGCCCATCACTAACCATGCATTCATTTGTCCTACTCTGCACTTACATCCGCACCCAAATTCATTTGGTCATCCCACTCACCCTGCAGTCACTCCTCTCACCCTACTCTCACACTGTTGCATCGCTCACCGTGCACTCACATGGGCAATCCTGTCACCCACACAGTGCAGAGGGTTAGAGTACCTGCTACAAAGAATGTGTACCATGCAGATCACAGAACTGAGTGTGAGTAAACTACGAGTAGCCCTATAAAAAAATTAAATGTTTGTCAGAAAGGGGCTATAGAGAGATGAGGTGCATTGTTGGTGAGTGGTAGTGAGGGAATTCATGGAGGAGGAAATGGGGGAGGGGCACCAAAAAAGACTGTTGCACCATGCGTGACCAGTGCTAGGGCCAGCCCGAAGTTTGGGTCTAGTTGCGCCCCTGCAGTCTAGAATCTCCATATGCATTGTTTGTTAAGGTTCATACCTGTTATAATACTACCTGTTTGTGGAGTTCTCTGCCTCTGTGGTAGATATAAAAAAATTGAGTGGTTGGTTTACTGAGGTGTAACCCCTGGTCAAGCAGCAACCACAATCCTTGTCTGGGTGAGGCACAAGACAACATAAAATTAACCTATGCTCAACCCAGTAGTAGCTTGGCACAGAACAATCAGGCTTAACTTAAAAGCAATGCGTAAAGTATTTGTGCAACACTTCAAACAGTAATAAAGTGAAAACCACCACAAAAAAGGATCCCACACCAACTCAGAAAAATAGAGTGATTTAAAAAAAATAAAACAAGACCAAAGGGACAATAATGCAATCAGTAGAACTGGAAATCTGCAAGTTTAAAGATTTCATTGAAAATAGCGCCCAAAAGCACAAAGCGCCAACTGTGGATATCTGGTTACTGGTTACGCCAGACCGGGACATAGTCACAACTTCAGGTTGACCGCAATAGAGCACGGGCCGGCTACAGGGACCCAGTTAGGCGTGCTGAACAAAGTTCCTTCAATCCTCGTTTGCGGAGCTTTGTGAAGGTCCGAATCAATGATGCATTCAACCAAAGCGATGTGTTGATTCCGAAATGCAGCAAGGCTACGAGATGAGGTCCTGCGTCGTGGTCAAGGATCCTGTTGACAAGGGCTTGCGATGTGAAGTCCAGCGTCGAGCATGCATCATGCAGTCAGGGTGATACGACGGTTCTGAGGAGCTATGAGGCTGCGATGCGGAGTCCAGCGCTGTCTTTGAGGCTGCGGTCGATGAGGGATGCAAAGGCCTGCGCCGAGGATGTGTCGCACTGCGGCAGTTCCTATGAGGTGGTGGGCTGCGGTGCGATGTGGGTTCTTTGCGATGAGTGCGACCCACGCAGCATAGGCGATGCATCGAATATGCTCAGGTTGCGGTGTGCAGAAGGGGAGATGTGGTGGTTCCGCTGTATCCACAGAGGCTGGCAGAGCATCTTAGGCCCACTTCCAAGGGTCCAGGGCTGGGGTGGCACCACTTCGCAGGGTAGACTCACAGATGGCAGAGTCCAGGTGCTGGGGTCAAGATTGTTGGAGCCATCTGTCCCTGAGGCTCAAGTCAGGAGGCCAGCCAACTAGCCCTTGGAGTCACTCTGGGGTCCTGGATTCAACAGATGCAGGTCCTGTCCTTCTCACCTAGACGAGAGGCAGCATGTCAGCACAGCAGGACAGATTACTGCCTCATGTGGTACTGCCACATCTCATGCACATTTTTACCTTTCTTCCCAACATGCTTTGAGGGAGATTTTCACAATTTCATGTGGCACATTGTGCCGTGTGCCGTTTCCGCACACCTTTCACCTCAACCTGCTCTGAGGGAAATTTTACATTGTTTCATGTGGTACCTCCACATCTCATGTGCATATTATTGTATTGTGTCATGTGGAGTTCCCACATCTACTTTTTACTTACCTTGTTTAATGTGGTACATCCACATCTTATGCACATGTTCTACTGTTTTATGTGGTGCGTCCCCACATCGATTTTATGTGGTGTGTCCCCACATCTATTTAATGTGGTCACCCCACATCTGTACTCTGTTACATATTGTTTTTATTGCGTCATGTTGTGCGTTTTGCTTTCCTTGTTTTCTTCTTCACACTCTTGATCGTACTCTTGTACTTCCTTCGTGCCGGCCCGGCCAGCTTTCATGATCTTTGTACCTGAGTCACTTGTTGTTTTGTTGTGGGAGTGCGTTGGTTGTTTTGTGGGAGAAAGGGAGATGGGTGATTGAGTCGTCTTTAGTGCCACTGTCTTCTTTATTGCTCCCACTGTCTTCCTTATTGTTCTTTCCCACTCACTACTTTCTCTTGGCGTTTTCTATCAATTTTAATTTTTCATCATATCTTGCCATGTTTTCGCTTAATCCTTTTAATGTGATTTTTGTTATACCTTTTTAGAGTTTCTCCCTTCTCATTGTAAAGAAGGGAGATGTTGTAGTATGCTGCTCAGCCATGATGTGTGTGTGTTAGAATGTTGGAAGTTAGAATGTTGGAATGGTTTGAGTCAGTTGGTCTATGGGCTGAGCAGCATACAGGCTGCTCCTGGTGGGGCTCGCTATTTATGTACTTTCTTACTTGTAACTTCAATCTTCAATAAATACACTTGAAGTTACCAACAACGAACGGACTACCTTTTATTTGTTTACTACAAGCAGCCCTTCAGAGAAGCAGTACAGCTGAGTGGCAGTCCTTTTAGCAGCACAGCAGTACTTCCTCCAGGCAGAATATCCACATGTCCAGAAGTGTGCTGCAGAATTGGTGTCAGAGGTCCAATATTTATACCCAGTTCTGCCTTTGAAGTGGGAGAAGGTTCTAGAGGCATGCCATTGAAGTGCACAGGTGCCCTGTCTTCCTTTCCCTGGCTCCAGACTAACCACAGGGGGTAGGCAGCCCCTTTGTGTGGAGGCAGGACATAGCCCATTCAAGTGGAAGTGAGGCTATACCCATCTCCTCCCTCTCATCCTGCTAGCGCTGGCCCATCCAGGCACACGTTAGCTCTCTACTGTGTGTGGCTGTCTAGGCGGACTACACAAAGCCCAACTGTCAACTACACCCAGTCATGTGACCCAAAGACCGGCTGCAGCAACCAAATGGCTAAGGCAGAAAAATGTCAACTTTCTAAAAGTGGCATATTCAAAATTGTAATTTAAAATCCATCTTCACAATAAGTTCGGATTTTTCATTACAATTCCAAAGACACCAAACAGGAATGATGAACCTGTTCCCATTTGGAGGTTATAGCTTATTAAGTTTAATAAGGTAATGCCAATGTAAGGCCTCGCAGTAGTGAAAAACGGATTTAGGAGATTTTCACTACAAGGACACGAAAAACTTAATAGTACATGTCCAATGTTTTAAATACACAGCATCCTGCCCTCTGGGCTGTCGGGCCTACCCTTGAGGTGACATATGTATTAAAAGGAATGGTTTGGTAATGGCAAAAGATTTATCTTGCCAGGTCGAAATGGAAGTTTAAAACTGCGCACATAGGCTGCAATGGCAGGCCTGAGACATGTTTAAAGTGCTACTTAAGTGGGTGGTACAATCAGCGCTGCAGGCCTACAATTAGCATTTAATTTATAGGCCCTGGGCACAGGTAGTGCCACTGTACTAGGGCCTTACCAGTAAATTAAGGTTGCCAATTGGGTGTAAGTCAATTCTACCATGTTTTAAGGAGAGGGTACCAGCACTTTAGCACTGCATAGCAGTGGTAAAGTGCACAGAATCTTGAATCCAGCAAAAATGAAGTCCGCAAACAGGAGGGTTAAAGGCAAAAAGTTAGTAGTGAGGTAGCTTAGCGTTAAAAGCGTGCAAAATGTGATACCAGCATGAAATTTGGACAGGGCTTAATAATAAGGTAAAAAATGAGTGATGATATAGACCCCAAAAATCGTATTACTACTTTGCCCGTATAACGTCATAAAAGAAAATTTCCACCACTATTGTTTGTATAGCGATTATAAATCTAATGTTAAACATCCATAACATCATTTCGCACGTTTTTCTGGTCGGGAATGCCAAAAGTGGTACAAATTCTGCATTTTAGTTGACTCCTGACGAAGAATAAGACATGTTTAATGGATCCAGTAAGTAGACACCTTATTATGTAAATAAAAAAGTATGTTGTACTGCCCTTGTAAACTAACAAATAATTTTTTTTGTTGCAGCTTTCTGAAATTGTGAAAAGATTATCCGCTGTCAATGAGTAAAAATGTCTACCAAAAGAAGATGTGAATTAGTAAATATTAATGAAGAGTTTATATCTAGTATACAAAATATTGGAACTGAGATTGATTGGGATCTGTGTGTATTGTGTCAACAAGATTTAATATAAGTTTTAGTGTGTCCAGCTAATAGAAAATATTCTGATAAAGGAACTGGGTACAAAAGTTTGCTTGACGATCTGCTAGCTTTTGACAAAATAAAAGGACTTCCATCAATCAACAAGACCAAATTTTTTAAAAATCATGATGTAGTTGAAGAAGTTAAATGAAAACTGTGGAAAATGTTATAACATATGTTGAAACAAATTTGACAAACACAAATTTGCAAGGTTATCAGAAAAAACTAAACTAGTTCAAGGCAGTTTTCAAGAGAGTACTTTAAGGTGTTCATTTATAGTTGGTGAATTGAAAGATATGTGTCTCTTCTGTAACGAAGAGTCCGGGGCAGAGCTTATAAATGTGCGTACACTTGAATTGAGTAATCGAGTTCGAGATGCTGCAGTTACATTAAGTGACTCAAAATTACTCGCCAAGTTAAGTGGTGGTGATATGATTGCGACCGAAGCGAAGTACCACAAAAAGTGTCTTGTTAGTTTTTATAACTGGCTTCATCAAATACAGAACAAAGAAAAAAGAGAAGACAACAAATTGACATTAATCTATGGCATGGTATTAGGTGAAATTGTAAACTATCTTGAAGATACCCTTCTGAAGTATCACCAGTATTTACTTTATCTAACATCAAATCACTTGTAGTTCGTCGTATGACAGAATTAGGTATAGAAAATGCAGACAAATATGTACACAGGACAAGATTAAAAGAAAAGATTCTTGCGTCATATCAGAACTTACAGCTGAACCAAAAGGTAGAGATATTCTTCTAATACGCACAAATTGATATAAGACAAATTATATTCAGTATCTGTAGACAAAATGCTCTTCAGGATGGTGTCTGCCTGGCCAATGCAGCTGCTATTATTCAAAAAGAAATGTTTCAACTTGAACTAGATGGATTTAGTGGACAGAGTGAGCAAAATTGCCAAGAAAAGTCAGTAGGGACTGCTATGCTAAATCTAATACGAATGATTATGGAAGGTTGTAACATTTAAAATGACAGCACAGTAAATGATAAGAGGAGTGCAGCTTTGCCAGTCTCACAGCTTGTTCGGTATCATACCAGTAAGTGTAAGAAGGGAAATCCTAAAGGAAACATTCACCACAAAAAAAGATAATGAAACTCCACTACCTCTTTACATTGGATTAATGGTGCATGCTAAAACTCAAAATGGGAATTAGTTGACAAACTGCACAAATTGGGTGCATGCGTGACATATTAGCGTGTTCGAGAAGTGTCAGCAACAATAACTAACAAACAATGTAAGCAATTCTGCAATGAGAGGGTTGTGTGTCCAACAGGCCTTCAACTCTCCACTTTCATTTGTGCTGCAATAGACAATATTGATCACAGTCCCTTGTCATCTTCATCCGCTCAGTCATTCCACGGAGCAGCCATATCTCTGATACAGAGAAAATCAGATGTACAAGGTATATCATCCTTCTAAAAAATTGAAGAAAATGAGTGGACCAAGAAATGTACGTCATCCCTATCAGAGTGGTATTTGCAGGTACCATGTACAAAAAAACAGCCAAATGTACCTGTAAGTAATATCAATGCCTTCCAGCCTCCTCCAATTCATAATGAAGCTATGTCAGACGAATGGCTGCAGATGAATCAAACTCTTGATCTCCATAATCTAACCAATATAAGCCGCACCAGTTGGGCTGCTGTCTACTCTAACAGAAGTGGTATTGCTACCTTTATTAAATGAGTCAATAAATTCTCCTTCTATGGTACACCACTGCTTTGATATATTAAAGCGTACACTGGCCACAATTAATCCTAATCAGACTCCTGTGGTGATGTGATCAACCAGTCTGTGCAACTGCTAAACAATTACAGTGGTTACTTCCAGAATTGTACGGGGAAGACCAAGTGGTAGTCATGATGGGAGCATTGCACATTGAAATGTCATTCCTTGCAGTTTTAGGAGATTGGCTTCATGGTAGTGGCTGGGCTGAAATTTTAGTTGAAGCCAATGTTACCAGTGAGGGTAAAGTTGGACAATGTCTGAAAGGGTCTCATGTAAAACGATCCCGCTACATACACGAAGTTAGTGTTGCATCACTGTATATACTTTTGAAGAAGGCTTATGATGTATCTACTGATGGACAAATATCCATGAAAGAATGGATTACAGTAAGATTTGCAGAGTCTGTTCATTTCAAATATTGGTATATTACACTTCAACTCGAATTGCTGCTATTCCAATTTCTTGATACCATTCAGTCAGCACATTTTTGAGAAGTTTATTGTAAACCTGCAAATGATATGTCTTTGGATTTTTGCTATGGACCACACCCACAATGCCAGGTGGATGCCAGTGTTCTTTAAAAGCTTGTCGAGCTGAAAACAGGAATTCCAGATGTTTATGAAGAATTTTCAAACTGATATTTTGTTACTTATAAAAGTGGTAGACCTTATTCCTGCATATCTCATGATCAGATGCATGAGCAGAGTAACAAGGATATAAAATCAGACGGCGGGGCAGTTGGCATTCTTGATAATCCCTGTGCATTGATTATATGGGTGGTATCTGGACCTCTAATTGCCAACTTACTGGGACAATTCGATGAAGAAATGGGATACAGTGAAAACTAAAATAACTGTGTTCACCATGAAGACAACGGGCCAGATGTGCAACCGTTTTTTGCGGTCGCAAAGGGGAATTTGGCCCCATTGCGACCGCAAAAAACCTCTGCCCAATGTACTAACCCTATTTTGCGAGTGGCTAACCTAATAGCGACTCGCAAAATATGGTTAGCGACTCGCTATTAGGAATGGGCGTGCCAAGGGCGTCCCTTCCTAATAGCGAGTGCAATTGCCATGTACCATTGTTTTGTGACCGCATTTGCGGTTGAAAAACAGTTGCAGTTTATCACCCTTGTCAAAAGGGTGGTAAGCCACTCGCAAACAGGAAGGGGTCCCTAGGGTACCCCTTACCCTTTGTTAATGGGTTTGCAAATATTTTTTAAGAGCAGGCAGTGCCCTTAAAAAATTAAACTGAAAAGTTTCATTTTTATTTTTTAAATGCAGCCCGCTTTCCTTTAAGGAAAACGGGCTGCATTTAAAAAACAAACTGCTTTATTGAAAAGCAGTCACAGACATGGTGGTCTGCTGACCCCAGCAGGCCACCATCCCTGGGAGTGCCAGCCATTCCCAATGGGGTCGCAAATTGCGACAGCCTCATTAATAATCATGAGGCATGCAATTTGCGAGCCCATTGGGAATCGCAAACAGTGTTTGAGACACTGAGACACTATTGTACATTACGTTTAGCGAGTCGCAAATTGCGAGTCGCAATTTTACGCAATTTGCGACTCGCTAAACTTAATGGTCGTACATCTGGCCCAACGTGTCTTGCAACACTCAATTTGTAAGTGATGGTAAAGAACTTACACAAGTGTTTTTGCATGATAACAGGAATCCTTATGCCTGTGGTTTTGGTGAACATTTTATGAATATTGCATCCAACTTAATCATGAGTGATAATCCAAATAAATCTGTGTGCATTTCTGACAACATGGGGAGAAGTCAATATGGAATGTTTGTTCAAGAACGCCTGGTACGCTGCGAAAAATCTATTTTTGAACCTATTCCTAGAAACAAGATATGTTTATTTCATAAGGTAGTCTCAAAATCAGTGAACCACAAAGTATCCATATTAAAAAGAGACTGCTCACTTTTCACTCAGCTGTATATTGCTTGCCAAGATAGGGAAGGAGATTTAAAGGAATTTTTGGCCCAGGAGAATCTTGATTATCCCCCATCATTTTCTGAGGGAGGATTTCTAAGAAAAGGGACAATGTACGCAATTTTCAAAACTACAGCACATATATATTCCAGCCTTAGGTAATGAACATACTTAACAAACCGAAACGATTAGCCATAATATTTAACCTTTACATAGAGGGGTTTCTGAAAAAGGAAGAAAGAAATTGGTGAGGTTTTGGTCCACGCTATTGTGTAAAAGGTTCAACAAATATACCCAAAAACTGAGCAACGTTTCTAAAAATGAAGACAACAAAAATTATTTGTTCCAATTCTTGGCTTCTAACTTTTTGTGTCTTGAGATACTAGAGGGTAAAATTGTAGTACTGACAAAGGATGATAATGTGGTGAATATTCCCAAAAATATGAATTTATCTGAACTTAGACCATGTTATCAATAAGAAGCTGATACCAGAATACTACAACATGCAAAACATGCTAGTGAAAGTGGCCAGAGGTCTATAACTATATGTACTGTTGATTCCGATATGGAAGTTATTGCTCTTTATGCATTTAGCAGCCTAAATGTTTCAAATTTGTGGATTGATTTTTGTATTGGGAAACATCAAAGGCTACTGCCTATCCATGAGTATGCTAATAAACTTGGAAAAAGTGTTTGTGATGGTATTTTATTTTTCCATGCATTTACAGGTTGTGACACTGTATCTGCATTTGCAGGTCATTGTGAGAAGTTGGCCTGGCATATGCTGTCCACTAATTATAGTGATACCAAAGGGGATGATGGACGGAGCGTTAGAGCAAATCAAACACTCACCCCCAGTCAACTGATCTGGGTTTAATCCATCATCATTCTTTAGCTCACTCCACCACCCCAGTTCAGACATGGCCATATGGAAATCAGACTGACCCTGTGCCTCATGGGAACAGTCCAGCCCGAACTGCCAAGCCATGTCTTCCCTGGACCGGAAACAAGCATCCTGGGACCGGTTTCGGGTTCAAAACCCTCATCAGCCAGGCTATCTTGAATTCAGTGGCAAAGTGAGCAAGGGACCCACGTCTGGGCATACCCTGCCAACTTAGGGCGAACAAAGCGATACCAAAGGGGATGATGGACGGAGCGTTAGAGCAAATCAAACACTCACCCCCAGTCAACTGATCTGGGTTTAATCCATCATCATTCTTTAGCTCACTCCACCACCCCAGTTCAGACATGGCCATATGCAAATCAGTCTGACCCTGTGCCTCATGGGAACAGTCCAGCCCGAACTGCCAAGCCATGTCTTCCCTGGACCGGAAACAAGCATCCTGGGACCGGTTTCGGGTTCAAAACCCTCATCAGCCAGGCTATCTTGAATCCAGTGGCAAAGTGAGCAAGGGACCCACGTCTGGGCATACCCTGCCAACTTAGGGCGAACAAAGCGATACCTAAAGGGGATGATGGACGGAGCGTTAGAGCAAATCAAACACTCACCCCCAATCAACTGATCTGGGTTTAATCCATCATCATTCTTTAGCTCACTCCACCACCCCAGTTCAGACATGGCCATATGCAAATCAGTCTGACCCTGTGCCTCATGGGAACAGTCCAGCCCGAACTGCCAAGCCTTGTCTTCCCTGGACCGGAAACAAGCATCCTGGGACCGGTTTCGGGTTCAAAACCCTCATCAGCCAGGCTATCTTGAATCCAGTGGCAAAGTGAGCAAGGGACCCACGTCTGGGCATACCCTGCCAACTTAGGGCGAACAAAGCGATACCAAAGGGGATGATGGACGGAGCGTTAGAGCAAATCAAACACTCACCCCCAGTCAACTGATCTGGGTTTAATCCATCATCATTCTTTAGCTCACTCCACCACCCCAGTTCAGACATGGCCATATGCAAATCAGTCTGACCCTGTGCCTCATGGGAACAGTCCAGCCCGAACTGCCAAGCCATGTCTTCCCTGGACCGGAAACAAGCATCCTGGGACCGGTTTCGGGTTCAAAACCCTCATCAGCCAGGCTATCTTGAATCCAGTGGCAAAGTGAGCAAGGGACCCACGTCTGGGCATACCCTGCCAACTTAGGGCGAACAAAGCGATACCAAAGGGGATGATGGACGGAGCGTTAGAGCAAATCAAACACTCACCCCCAGTCAACTGATCTGGGTTTAATCCATCATCATTCTTTAGCTCACTCCACCACCCCAGTTCAGACATGGCCATATGCAAATCAGTCTGACCCTGTGCCTCATGGGAACAGTCCAGCCCGAACTGCCAAGCCATGTCTTCCCTGGACCGGAAACAAGCATCCTGGGACCGGTTTCGGGTTCAAAACCCTCATCAGCCAGGCTATCTTGAATCCAGTGGCAAAGTGAGCAAGGGACCCACGTCTGGGCATACCCTGCCAACTTAGGGCGAACAAAGCGATACCAAAGGGGATGATGGACGGAGCGTTAGAGCAAATCAAACACTCACCCCCAGTCAACTGATCTGGGTTTAATCCATCATCATTCTTTAGCTCACTCCACCACCCCAGTTCAGACATGGCCATATGCAAATCAGTCTGACCCTGTGCCTCATGGGAACAGTCCAGCCCGAACTGCCAAGCCATGTCTTCCCTGGACCGGAAACAAGCATCCTGGGACCGGTTTCGGGTTCAAAACCCTCATCAGCCAGGCTATCTTGAATCCAGTGGCAAAGTGAGCAAGGGACCCACGTCTGGGCATACCCTGCCAACTTAGGGCGAACAAAGCGATACCAAAGGGGATGATGGACGGAGCGTTAGAGCAAATCAAACACTCACCCCCAGTCAACTGATCTGGGTTTAATCCATCATCATTCTTTAGCTCACTCCACCACCCCAGTTCAGACATGGCCATATGCAAATCAGTCTGACCCTGTGCCTCATGGGAACAGTCCAGCCCGAACTGCCAAGCCATGTCTTCCCTGGACCGGAAACAAGCATCCTGGGACCGGTTTCGGGTTCAAAACCCTCATCAGCCAGGCTATCTTGAATCCAGTGGCAAAGTGAGCAAGGGACCCACGTCTGGGCATTGTGAGAAGTTGGCCTGGCATATGCTGTCCACTAATTATAGTGGGCACCTTGCACCAGTCCAAACAACCCCTTATTGGAGATAGGTTAAAGACAACCTTATTGAAAGCTATCCTAGTGGTAGCTATGGAGAGCAGCCTTCAGGCTAAGTCTTGAAGGAATGTAAAGCAGCTTGTTTTACCAGTCTATAATCTCTTGAGTGACCAAATGAAAGAGCACCACACCAGGTATATATTCAAAATATATGTATTTATTGCTAAACACACCCCTCTAGTCTCTTTATGAGGCTAGAGTTCGAAGTACACAAGTTATAAGTTATTTAAACACAGTAATAGCACAAATACACGTTTGGGCCCTAGGGGCGTACCAAACCATATACCAATAAAGTGGTATAAGAACCACGACTGAACTAGACACTAGGCCTAGAGCCTCTAGAAGTGCTTGGACCACAAGGAACCACCCAAGGTAGTGACACAGGGGACCCACGGGGGACGCGTGCAGTGTAAATACACAACCGCGATACGCCGTTGACTTCTATGGAGAAAGTCGCAATCAGGAAATTAAAGAAAGGGACACTTAAAGGAGGACTTGGAGCAAACCCTTTGAGAACTAGTACTTTGAAGAGTCTCTACCCACGGGAGCACCGGAGTACTCGTGTTACCTCACCCAGGGAAGCCGGGTGCATAGGTGCCTTTCGGGGTCGGGTTTTGTCGTCGATTTGAATGGCGATCTGCTGCAAAGTGCTGCTGGCGACCAAGTGGAAAGTGTCCGGGTGGATCCAAGAGTGGATCGGAGATCTGAAGAACCTGAAAGCAGAGGGGACAGAGTCTGGGTCACTAGCCAGTGACCAGGAAGGCGATGGACAGATGCCCACCGATGTCGAGTGCTTCAGGTGCGTTGACGGCCGTCTTGACTCTTCAGCCACGAGGTCCAGGAGGCGTTGTCGGTGACCAGGAGCAGGATTCGGGCTGGTACACGATGTCTGTCGAGTGCTGAGGTGTCAGCGACCGTATTGGACCCAACAAGCCTTGGCAACGGCAAGTCTCGATGAAGATGAAGATCGTCGATGGTGCAGACCGGCAAGGTCTGGGGAACTCACCCAGCGAGGGTAAGTGAGGGCAGGCCTGGAGCAACCAGGATGCCCAAGAAGAAAAAGATTGGCCTTCGTGAAGGGCTACTAGCCAACGGGCTAGCGACCGCAAAGGAGCCTCGAGACGTCGCACATGGAGCTGGCTCACAGGACACTCGTGGAGTGGAGGCCAGTGATCTTCGGTGCAGTTGGTGCTGGAGGCTAGGGCTACTCGGAGCCCAAAGCACGACTTCGTGGGAGACCCAGAAGAGGATGCACTTGCAAATGTGCTCGGTGTCCAGGGGTCACGGTCTCACATTACCCACGATAGCTACGGGCCTCAGCTTTGCTGGGGACTCAGGGTAGCCTCGGGGAAGTCTGAGAATCCACCTCTGGTGATGCGAAGACTTCGGCGTCCGACGGGAGCTTCAGAAATGCAGACCGGACAGATGCGTCTTTGGTGCCTGCCAAGCAGGGGAGTCACTCCTTGACCCCAAGGGAGATTCTTCTGTCCTCTAATCTTGAGTAGAGCGTCGAAAGTCCAGGATTCTGTTTCAGAGTTTCATCCAGGGATAATCTAAAGTCCTAAGGACTGGGTTCCTATACTTATACCAAGTTTAGGGGTTGGACTACTCTGTGGCCCCACCTATGGGTGGGTCAGGGCAGAGGGGTGGCTACACCCCTTTCCCTTTGTCCAGTTCGCGCCAAAGCAGGGGCTGCAAGCCCCTGATCCGGTTTGAACTGGGGTATGCACAGGGACACCAAGTGTGCCCCCAGTGCAGGACTTCAAAGCACCCGAAAGTGCTCCCGCCCAGCCCCAATACACATTATCCTGTCTGGGGAGGTGGTCACACCTCCCTGGGACAGGAAACCTATTGTCCAGGCCTCCCCTGCCGGAGTTTCGTCCAGCAGCAGGAGGCCAGACTCGTGTCTGTGGCAGCAGCATCCATTTTGTGATGTCAGGGCTTTGGAAAGAAGTTACCGGGCTAGCCAGAGTTAACATGTCTTTCCCTCTAGAAGGGTGGAATGCTACCCTCGCCGCCAGAATTGGCGGGGGGGTAGTATTCCAAGATGTTTGACACCAAACACGACATGTTTAGGTGCAGCCATTCCAAAGTTAGCATTTAACGCGAGGTTATAATGCGCTTAAGAGTATATGGTCAGGCTGCACTACAAACAGCATCAGAGAAGGGTCTCCAAGCGCTGCAGAGGGGCCCTGCTCATGCAGGGGCACCCTCTCACATAGGAACCATGCACTCTGCCTTCAGGATTGATAAGGCCTGCCTTAGGAGTGACTTATAGGTTTATATGTGTGTATGTATTTAGTGATATAGGTAACCTATATCACAGTAAGGGGTGCATGCACCATCTTACCCAGGCTGCAGTAGCAGACCTGTGGTGTCAGTTTGGATGGCCTTCCAGGGGTGGCATAATACATGCTGCAGCCCCTGGTAGGCCTCTGAGGTACCTCTGCCCTTGGTACATAGTATACCATATACTAGGGACTTATAAGGGCACTCCAGATTCCAATCAGAGATGTGCCTAAGGCACATGGAAACCTTTTACAGAGAAAGCAGATAGACTGGGGCCCTGAATAGCAGGATCCCAGTCCAACTAAGTCATAAACCAGCAAAACACCATAAAAAAGTGGGGGCAACCATATAGTCAGATTCCACCTTCCTACATAACCCCCAAACGAAAGGAGATAAGGCTAACCTTGGCCAGTTGAGCCTTCATTGACTAAGTGGTCATATAAGGAAGCACCTGCACTAGCATGGTTGCCCCCTGTCTTATGGTCCACTAAGCAATCCCTCACCCTAAGGGTATGAGAGGGTCTCCACCATGGGGAATCACTACCTGTGGTGTGCTTAGGTAAAGTACAAGGCTGGTGAGGTGTCTGGGTAGGGAAGTGAGGCCCTAGGAATGTTGGCCTCAGCTTCCTCAGATCACTGGTCACCATGTATGCCTGTCTTTCCATGACTGAGTTGCACTTTGCTCTAAGGGTCAACCTTTGGCTGCCTACAGCTGGGGGTTGGGTCCCTTTGGATGGACTACTGGAGGGACATGGCAGGTTTGGAACCTTCAGGTCCCAGGTTTGCCCTTGCCTACCAGAGTCCTTCTGGGGAGGTCCCTACATAAAGGCATGAGGGATCCCTCAGTGTGTAGAGGAGTTTTCACCTGGCTAGGGCTACTAGACTGGGTGCCCCTAATCTGCTGATGGGGGTTCCTCTGGACAGGGGGCCCTGGGGGTCCACTGACCTCCCTGGCCTCTGCAGCCCTGGGCTGGCTGAGGCAGGGTTGAGAGGGGCAGGTTACCTGCTCCAGACTGGGTACCACCTTGGAAGGGTCCTCTGCCATCAGGGGTGTGGCCAGGCCAGGCCTGACTACCTCTGGGGCAGTTCCTTCACTAGGGGTAGGGTCAGTTCCCTGAGGAGGCTGACCCTTACCTACTGTCTGGAGGGAAGAAGACTTTTCTTCAACCCTTGTGCTCTCTTTTGGGGGAGAGTGGGCCATTCTTTCAGGCTCCATCTCTCCAAATTCTTGGGCTGGGGCTGTGGCCATTACAGCCCCACTAACCTTTACAGGGACGCCCAACATCCTAAGGTGGGTTTGGTGTTCAACTTCAGCCCAGGCTGAAATCTCCAGATCATTGCCCATCAGGCAATCTACAGGTAAGGTGGGGGACACTGCCACTCTCTTTGGGCCTGTGACCCCCTCCCAGCTGAGATTGACTATGGCCATGGGGTGATCTGTTCTGACACCATCAATGTTGGTCACCTGGTATTTAAACTCAGGTAAAAGCTGGTGAGGGGGACTAGTTTCCCTGCCACCATGGTGACACTAGCCCCTGTGTCCCTAAATGCCACAGCTTTCTGACCATTAATCATTGGCTCCAGTCTGTACCTGCCCATTGCTGTGGGACCCATGGTAAAGGTGGCAAATCCTACACCACCATCAGAGTCAGAGGAGTCTGTTGAGGGGTCCCTGTCTGAACCAGGGCCCACCTCTGTTCCTGTTGCAAAAGCACCTAACTTTTTGGGTGCACTACTCCCAACTGGAGGATTACTACTGGTAGTACCAGGAGGGGGGTAGTAGTTGCTGGGGGAACATTTTCTTTATTGCCAATCCTGGGGCAACTGGGATCAGATTTCCAGTGCCCAGGCTTTTTACAGACATGGCAATATGGTTTCTTTTCAGGAGAGGAAGGAGTTTGGGACCCACCCCCAGAAGAGGAATTTTGGGGCCCTGTAGTGGACTTATCCTTAGATTTATCCCCACCTTTCTCTTGGGACTTAGTAGAATCTTTCTTCTGGTCACCACCCTGATTTTTAGTCTTTACTCTGGTTCTGACCCATTTGTCTGCCTTCTTTCCCAATTCTTGGGGAGAGGTCAGATCAGAGTCCACCAGATACTGGTGCAAAAGCTGGTTTTGACAATTATTAAGGAACTGCTCCCTCATAATCAAATTGTACAAACCTAAAAAGTCATGCACTTTGTTGCCATGTATCCAACCTTCCAGAGCCTTAGTAGCACAGTCTACAAAATCAACCCAGTCTTGAGTCTGAGCTTTTTGGGTGTCTCTGAACTTCAACCTATACTGTTCAGTGGTTAGGCCAAACCCATCTATCAGAGCACTCTTCAAGACTGTGTAATTGTCAGCATCCTCTTCTCTTACAGTGAGGAGCTTGTCTCTACCTTTGTCTGCAAAGGAGAGCCACAAGATTGCTGCCCACTGCTGCTGGGGGACCTTCTGAACTTTACAGGCCCTCTCCAGTGCAGTTATCCATTTGTGGATGTCATCCCCACTCTGGTAGGGAGGGACAATCTTGTTTAGGTTTCTATGGTCATAAGACCTTTCCCTATCTTTAGGGATATTGCTGCCACCATGGGACTCTAGTCCCAACTTTTTCCTCTCTCTAAAGAGATCTAGCGACTCCCTGTCTAAGGCTACCTGCTTCCTTCTGAGTTCAAGCTGAGCTTCCTCATATTGAATCAGCCTC
Source organism: Calotriton arnoldi (assembly GCA_963921515.1). Lineage (NCBI taxonomy): Eukaryota > Metazoa > Chordata > Amphibia > Caudata > Salamandridae > Calotriton > Calotriton arnoldi. The sequence goes on from CAWUFW010003937.1 coordinate 717,518, forward strand.
TTTCTTCTCTCATGAGAGGATTCCCTCCTATGAGATGAGACAGAGCTCCCTATTGAGGTGCCAGAGTGGTTAGACTCCTGAGAAGGAGATCTAGACTTTCTGGGCACACTCATAATCCTTCCTGGGGGGACAAAGAGGGCATCATCCTGATCCTCCTCTTCATCTTCCACAGGAGGGATTGGGTTATCCAGGTCAGGGTCATTGTCACCCTCCTGGCCAGTTTCAGAGGGGGCTGGGGGTATTGGTACCCCTGGTCCCTTCCTCTTCTTCTGCCCCACCCTCAGCTCCTACCCCTTCAGTCCCCAAGGGCTTACTAAGGTCATAAGCCACCAACAACTCTTTAAGGTGTTGGGTGGTGGGACTTTGGCCTGTCCTTAATTTCCTCAAGTTACATAATGCTCTCAATTCTAAGAATGGGAGGGTATCATACTTGGAGGGAAGAAGCCCAGTGGCTTCTGGTAAGGATTCTCTAGATCCTACCTTTAAAGACATTACTAGTGTGGTGTGGTGTATGCACTACCTACTCTAGTGTGGCCTACTAAACTCTCTTGAGTTGTAGAAAGGGTGTGCTATCCCTTAACACACAACTCTAAGTTCAGTAGAACTTACTGTATTCTAAGCTTAAATTATATGTACCTTAGGTACCTTTAGTGGTTTTCAGTTGATCAATTCAATTGAGATTATCTGGTAAAACAATAGCAAGCTGGAATCCCACACGCTGCACACCAATGTGAGAAGTTGGCCTGGCATATGCTGTCCACTAATTATAGTGGGCACCTTGCACCAGTCCAAACAACCCCTTATTGGAGATAGGTTAAAGACAACCTTATTGAAAGCTATCCTAGTGGTAGCTATGGAGAGCAGCCTTCAGGCTAAGTCTTGAAGGAATGTAAAGCAGCTTGTTTTACCAGTCTATAATCTCTTGAGTGACCAAATGAAAGAGCACCACACCAGGTATATATTCAAAATATATGTATTTATTGCTAAACACACCCCTCTAGTCTCTTTATGAGGCTAGAGTTCGAAATACACAAGTTATAAGTTATTTAAACACAGTAATAGCACAAATACACGTTTGGGCCCTAGGGGCGTACCAAACCATATACCAATAAAGTGGTATAAGAACCACGACTGAACTAGACACTAGGCCTAGAGCCTCTAGAAGTGCTTGGACCACAAGGAACCACCCAAGGTAGTGACACAGGGGACCCACGGGGGACGCGTGCAGTGTAAATACACAACCGCGATACGCCGTTGACTTCTATGGAGAAAGTCGCGATCAGGAAATTGAAGAAAAGGGACACTTAAAGGAGGACTTGGAGCAAACCCTTTGAGAACTAGTACTTTGAAGAGTCTCTACCCACGGGAGCACCGGAGTACTCGTGTTACCTCACCCAGGGAAGCCGGGTGCATAGGTGCCTTTCGGGGTCGGGTTTCGTCATCGATTTGAATGGCGATCTGCTGCAAAGTGCTGCTGGCGATCAAGTGGAAAGTGTCCGGGTGGATCCAAGAGTGGATCGGAGATCTGAAGAACCTGAAAGCAGAGGGGACAGAGTCTGGGTCACTAGCCAGTGACCAGGAAGGCGATGGACAGATGCCCACCGATGTCGAGTGCTTCAGGTGCGTTGACGGTCGTCTTGACTCTTCAGCCACGAGGTCCAGGAGGCATTGTCGGTGACCAGGAGCAGGATTCGGGCTGGTACACGATGTCTGTCGAGTGCTGAGGTGTCGGCGACCGGATTGGACCCAACAAGCCTTGGCAACGGCAAGTCTCGATGAAGATGAAGATCGTCGATGGTGCAGACCGGCAAGGTCTGGGGAACTCACCCAGCGAGGGTAAGTGAGGGCAGGCCTGGAGCAACCAGGATGTCCAAGAAGAAAAAGATTGGCCTTCGTGAAGGGCTACTAGCCAACGGGCTAGCGACCGCAAAGGAGCCTCGAGACGTCGCACGTGGATCTGGCTCACAGGACACTCGTGGAGTGGAGGCCAGTGATCTTCGGTGCAGTTGGTGCTGGAGGCTAGGGCTACTCGGAGCCCAAAGCACGACTTCGTGGGAGACCCAGAAGAGGATGCACTTGCAAATGTGCTCGGTGTCCAGGGGTCACAGTCTCACGTTACCCACGATAGCTATGGGCCTCAGCTTTGCTGGGGACTCAGGGTAGCCTCGGGGAAGTCTGAGAATCCACCTCTGGTGATGCGAAGACTTCGGCGTCCGACGGGAGCTTCAGAAATGCAGACCGGACAGATGCGTCTTTGGTGCCTGCCAAGCAGGGGAGTCACTCCTTGACCCCAAGGGAGATTCTTCTGTCCTCTAATCTTGCGTAGAGCGTCGAAGGTCCAGGATTCTGTTTCAGAGTTTCGTCCAGGGATAATCTAAAGTCCTAAGGACTGGGTTCCTATACTTATACCAAGTTTAGGGGTTGGACTACTCTGTGGCCCCACCTATGGGTGGGTCAGGGCAGAGGGGTGGCTACACCCCTTTCCCTTTGTCCAGTTCGCGCCAAAGCAGGGGCTGCAAGCCCCTGATCCGGTTTGAACTGGGGTATGCACAGGGACACCAAGTGTGCCCCCAGTGCAGGACTTCAAAGCACCCGAAAGTGCTCCCGCCCAGCCCCAATACACATTATCCTGTCTGGGGAGGTGGTCACACCTCCCTGGGACAGGAAACCTATTGTCCAGGCCTCCCCTGCCGGAGTTTCGTCCAGCAGCAGGAGGCCAGACTCGTGTCTGTGGCAGCAGCATCCATTTTGTGATGTCAGGGCTTTGGAAAGAAGTTACCGGGCTAGCCAGAGTTAACATGTCTTTCCCTCTAGAAGGGTGGAATGCTACCCCCGCCGCCAGAATTGGCGGGGGGTAGTATTCCAAGATGTTTGACACCAAACACGACATGTTTAGGTGCAGCCATTCCAAAGTTAGCATTTAACGCGAGGTTATAATGCGCTTAAGAGTATATGGTCAGGCTGCACTACAAACAGCATCAGAGAAGGGTCTCCGAACGCTGCAGAGGGGCCCTGCTCATGCAGGGGCACCCTCTCACATAGGAACCATGCACTCTGCCTTCAGGATTGATAAGGCCTGCCTTAGGAGTGACTTATAGGTTTATATGTGTGTATGTATTTAGTGATATAGGTAACCTATATCACAGTAAGGGGTGCATGCACCACCTTACCCAGGCTGCAGTAGCAGACCTGTGGTGTCAGTTTGGATGGCCTTCCAGGGGTGGCATAATACATGCTGCAGCCCCTGGTAGGCCTCTGAGGTACCTATGCCCTTGGTACATAGTATACCATATACTAGGGACTTATAAGGGCACTCCAGATTCCAATCAGAGATGTGCCTAAGGCACATGGAAACCTTTTTACAGAGAAAGCAGATAGACTGGGGCCCTGAATAGCAGGATCCCAGTCCAACTAAGTCATAAACCAGCAAAACACCATAAAAAAAGTGGGGGCAACCATATAGTCAGATTCCACCTTCCTACAGTCATGGCAAGAAAACAGGTTGGGAAAAGTGGCAACATTTTCAGGGTGTCACAGAAACATTTATTGAGCTCTCTCATTGCCCACCAGATATTTCAAATAACAGGCTCAGTCAGCTTCAGCGATTTGGTGCAACACCAACAAAACCGAGATCCTACCAATAGGGAAAGAGGTCTCATTCTTGCCAGGCGAATGGTGGCCAGAGGGTACATCACCCCTGCCTGAGACAGTGAAGGTAGCAAGAAATCTAGGAGTGCAGTTTGACTCCGCCCTCACCTTCCAACCACACGCAGTAAAGGTAGCAGGGACCTGCTTCAGCCTTATAAAGTCCTTGAGAAAATTTTTCGATCTACTTCCACTCACTGCAAGGAAATCAGTAGCAGTCGCCCTAATCCTTTCACGACTCGACTACTGCAACAGCCTCCTGGCAGGAGCCAGCAAACAAACATTAAAAAGACTCCAAGTAGTCCAACATGCAGCAGCGCGGCTGGTTTTAAAACTGCCAAGAAGGTCTTCCGCATCTGCAGCCCTCAAAACCCTTCATTGGCTCTCACTACATAAGAGAATAATTTTTAAGATCCTCCTAATCACCTTTAGAGCCTCACTCAAAATAGGACCAAAATACCTCTCATCAAGATTCACCCCCTACATTACAACCAGAACTCTCAGGTCCTCATCAACCAACCTGCTCAAACCTCCCAATTTTAGATGCAAAACAAAAGGGAGGTAAAACAATGGCAGTATTAGGTACCAGAGCCTGGAACCTACTGCCTTTGCAACTGAGAATGTTAAAATCTGAAATTCAATTCAGGAAGGCACTAAAGACTTGGGGGCATATTAGCAAGGGCACTATCGCCGCTTTAGCGGCAAAAAGTCCCACTAAAGCGGCGATATTCATATCGCCCTATCAGCAAACTGTCTCTAACGGCAGTTAGCGACAGTTTGCGGGCATTAGCGCCCGTTTTTTTACCGCTTTGCATGTCAGCGATATTTATCGCTAATGACATGCAAAGTGGGCGTTCCCGACGAACAAACCTGGGGAACACACGCTAACAGGCCTATCGCCTATTAGCAAGGTGGCCATGGCCCCCGTTAGCGACGTGAAAAGTCGCGCTAACCGGGGTCATCGCCATTTATTTAACACCTGCAATTAGCAGGTGTTAGCCATACCCAACATGGGGGGGTGGATTATGCTGATACGACCACAGGGTCGTATCAGCAAGGTGTTCTCCCTTCTCCATACAACATCGCTGGTTTTTCAGCGATGTTGGCCCATTTCCCCCGCTATCGCCGGAATATTCATCGCCATAGCGATAATCGTTGCTAATACAGCGTTAGCGTGGCGATATATTCCAGCGATAGCCAGCGATAAAATAAATCACGCTAAGCAGGGTTAGCGATGATTATCGCCTCTTCTTGCTAATATGCCCCTTGGATCTTCGGATCTTCAGATGAACTTTGCCTTTCTCTCATTTAAGATCCTTAGAGCTTCCTCTTACCTCTGTACCAGCGCCAGGATGCTCCTTTCGGAGTGACAGTCAGCGCTTTACAAATACCGCTTTTCATTTCATTAGATTATACAATAAGAACCTTAAAACAGATTCTGTTAACGAGTGTCGAAGAATGATGGTGACCAAACTTAATCGCTCTCTAGAAAATGTGCCACCAAGTGAGGCTACTCTTTTACAGCACAGCAAGAGAGCTATTTTCCAAGTGGATTATGTGTGGTCTCAGTGGTGGAATGTGTATCCTGATATACCTGATCCAGCTCAGTGGGGATGGCAGAGGGAAGATTCTGGTTATTCTGATGCTTCAGAATTCTGCAATGAACTTGTTAAGTGTGGATGTAAAACATTGTGTACCCATGCTTGTAAATGTAAACAATTGTCTCTTTCATATACTAGTCTTTGTAGTTGTGATGGACAATGCAATCAGGAGGGAATGTTTTAAATGAATGACCAAATTGTAACCTTTAAAAAAACTATTGACTAAAATAACAATAAACATTAATAACAATATCATTTGTAGCTTTATTATTTTTCATTAAAAAAAATTTATGTTTAAATGTTGCAAAATCTGTTTTTATAGTATAACAACAAATATAGAAAAAATATGCAGGGTGTCATTTAAAATTTTGTAGTAGACTTTTGGTATACCCTGTATATGGGGCCCAAGTGCCCCTAAAATAGTAACAACATAAACTAGAAATTTCTGATGAACCTTGATTTTTGTTTAAAATTTCTATCTTTAGCCATTCAAAAGTTAAGGGGGGGGGTGAGTAATTTATGTGGAACAAACTGTATATCTACGATATAACTACATACTTATCATAGTGCACTATGATTCAATTAAATTGCAACATTTTTGAAATCCTTGGCTAAAAAACCATTACAATTATGTGCTGGAGGGCTAATATTACATTTATTATAATTTACTGGCCCATGCGCGGCTATTTTGTACTGTGACATCACACGCCTGAAATTTGGGGTCAGATTTTTAGGGTCTATATCAAAAATCAATGCCCATATAACTACCTAACACTGTGCAAAGAGCCGTATTAGTATCACATTTTGCACAATTCTGGTGGTTTTTGACTCTAAGCTACCTCACTATAGGGGGAAAACGCACCAAGGATGCCAGGTCTAACAATTAACCTAGGACTACTTAAAGAAAAAGACACAACACACTACCTCCTGAAATTGTATCAAGTTGTAAATCAATTTAAATACATTCATTTTTTAAATATTTTTCTATCAATATTTAAAAATTAAAATCACCCACCCTCACTGACATTTTTATTAAATTTGTAATCAACATGGTTATAAGTTATGTTTTTAATTTTAATAATTTTTAGACAAACTAAGTTTTAAATGTAATGTAATTTATTTTACATTTAAGAGTAGTTTTAAAAATAATACAATTTAGGATTAATTATAACCACTTATTGTGAGTTAAGAAAATTATACATATATCCATATATATCACATTTAAGAAGGCATGGTCAATGAGGCAAGAGCTGGTGGACAGTAGTCCGGAAGTTGGAAGAACCGAGGGATGGCTGAAAGCAAGCCCTTGCTGCCACAAATGTCTCAATGTAAGGCCTGTAAGATTGCTCGGAATGAGAGGCAGGTTATGTCACCACTAATGAAGAGCCCATGGAAGATCAGGAGCTTCTTGAACTGTAGGAGTGAATACGTGCTGTATATTCTGCAGTGCACGTGTCCCAAATTGTATGTGGGAAGCACCATTCATATGGTGCATGTACAGATACTTCAGCACTTAAGGGCAGTAAAGAATGACAAAAGCTACCCTGTTGCTCGTCATATCAATGAGGCACACAAAGGTAATGTGAATGAGCTTACGTATTTTGCGATTGATCAAGTGGCAAAAATGAGAAGGGGAGGTAATGGAAAGCACAAACTGCGGCAGCTAGAATCCAAATATATACTCTTGTTTAACACCAAGATCCCGTCAGGATTAAATTCAGAGGAGGATTTACATGTACATTTAGGGGTGTAGTGGTATCCATGGTCAGGGTTTTAGATGTTAGCATGGCTCAACAGGTAAAAAGACATTACAATGAGATGTGTTGAAACGATTTTATCTCATGGGAATCAATATATATCATATGTTTAATCCAAGCATAATGCTCAAAATTGTTCTTAACATGATTTACGATGTTTAAATATGTTCTGGTACATAATCAGGGTTAACTCTAGCGGAGGAGGCTTTGGAGTAAAAGCCTCACACGAGTATTTGTCATTAGTCATTTGATTCTCTCATGGGTATTTGGGAGAATCAAGCAATGTATACATTATGCAGAATGGAAAAAGGTAATGATTATAATATACCCTAGAATGTCCACTTGGAAGGTAATGATATGCTTTGTGTGTTGACCCATATCATCCATTGCAATGAGGAAGACTCTCAAATGCACTTGCACTTTACATAGGTTGTTTTGTATATAAGATACGGATCGTATTAACTCAAGTGAAACAGTTTGACAACCGAGTTTTATGATGTTGCACTTGCACTTTATACAACTGCACTTTACTAGTTACTAAGAGAGGTGATAATCGAGAGTGAGGAGAAAAAGAACTAAAACTGTATAAGCACTTGCACTTTACATTGTTTAAACCTTGCACCGTAAATAATGTAAATACTTGAGATGTTATAACTTATTAGTACATTTTACAACTGTTTTGCACTTGCACTTTAATTAATGAGGGATATGGGTCAATGCAATTGAGGTTCGTAGATCATGGGACCGGGATGTGGCAGAGCCAGGATCCAACGTGAGAAATCTTAATTGGCTGAGGCATTATTATTGTATCTAGGGTGTTATTAAAGGTTGTGTGCCTTTGTTGGAATGCTGCAAAAACAACAATTGATGGACAGAATGCAGAACAATGTCATACATTCACCCCAGTATAGAGATCTGGGCCTAAATCCATCGTTTTTTTGCTCACCATGCCATTCCAGTTTGAACCCAGCCATATACAAATCAGCCTTGACCCTGTGCCCAATGGGAACAGTCCATCCCGAACTGCCAGACCAGGTCCTCCCTGGACATGAAACAAGCATCCTAGGACCGGTTTCTGGGTTTCACCCCTCATCAGCCAGGATAGCTTGACTCCAGTGGCATGTAGAGCACGGGACCCACGTCTGGACATACCCGTCCCACTTGGGGTGACAAATGCAAAAATAACAATTGATGGACAGAATGCAGAACAATGTCATACATTCACCCCAGTACAGAGATCTGGGCCTAAATCCATCGTTTTTTTGCTCACCATGCCAGTCCAGTTTGAACCCAGCCATATGCAAATGAGCCTTGACCCTGTGCCCAATGGGAACAGTCCAGCCCGAACTGCCAGGCCAGGTCCTCCCTGGACTGGAAACAAGCATCCTAGGACCGGTTTCGATAGCTTGACTCCAGTGGCATGGAGAGCACGGGACCCACGTCTGGGCATACCCGTCCCACTCGGGGTGACAAATGCAAAAAAAATTGATCGACAGAATGCAGAACAATGTCATACATTCACCCCAGTACAGAGATCTGGGCCTAAATCCATCTTTTTTTGCTCACCATGCCATTCCAGTTTGAACCCAGCCATATGCAAATCAGCCTTGACCCTGTGCCCAATGGGAACAGTCCAGCCCGAACTGCCAGGCCAGGTCCTCCCTGGACTGGAAACAACCATCCTAGGACCGGTTTCGGGGTTTCACCCCTCAACAGCCAGGATAGCTTGACTCCAGTGGCATGGAGAGCATGTGACCCACGTCTGGGCATACCCGTCCCACTCGGGGTGACAAATGCAAAAAAAATTGATCGACAGAATGCAGAACAATGTCATACATTCACCCCAGTACAGAGATCTGGGCCTAAATTCATCGTTTTTTTGCTCACCATGCCATTCCAGTTTGAACCCAGCCATTTGTTGGAATGCTGACACTTAAGGTATGCAATGACATGAAATTTGCAGAAAGTGGAAACTCTATTTTAATTTTATTTTTATCGTTTAGTCCAATTATGTTGTAACCCTGAGCATTGTGAATTTGAGTGAACTTCAAAATGTTAAATCATTCTAGCACTTGCACTTTTGAACTTTTGAATATTTAAGCAACAAAAGAACCGTGTGTAAATTTGATTCCCAGCTATTGATGATTTTTTTCAGTCTGTAAGTATGAGAAGAATAATCATATTTACTAAAATTGGGATTCAAGCACCTTAAAATGCTATTGAAAAAGATGTGGTAATTCAGTAATTGTAGAAGTTACACACGAGGAGAATCAGTTGCCGAGTATGTCTTCCATGGCATTTGGATTAGGTAATCATGTGACCTTGAGCCCTGTTATTTTAATGGTTACTGGTAAATGACGTTTGTTGTGTGAGCAAGGCAGGAAATGCTGAAACGCGTAACAGCTTAAATAATAAACGAAGAACGAATGAACGATCTAAGCCCCTGTGTCGGTGTCCGTTTCTAATTGGGGAGACAGTTTAAATGTTGTACTTGACTTGATCAAAGACTGGGCTGGAGTAGATCCAAGCCTGTTTTGGCGCTTTGTGATAGAAGTAGAAGTGTATTTTCTGAACCGCAATTGTCTTACTCTTAGGTTGGTGGGTTTTTTATATATGAACATGTGCATCCCTAAACCCCTCCTTAAATTTCCCATAACACCACACATTTTGTAGTTTTTTTTTCCCATTTCTCCATCACTCTCCCTTGTTCTGCCTACATTTACTACTAATCTCATACTTGTCTGTATGGAGACTTCTGCCGCTAGGGCAGAGGTCTCCATGAAGAAAAGATAGGCGAGCTGGAGATCTCCAGCCATTGGTTTGTGAATTGCATTTTGTAGTAAGTGAAGTAGTACTACTTTACATGCTCCAAAATGCTTTTTGTGAATCAGCTCTAAATAAATGAACATGTATTGTCTTGCTTTCTTTCAGTCTGATGGAAAGGACTGCAGAATAATTCTATCCACAAACATTAGGGGTGCAAGTATCAGTGTGATGCTAGTTATTCAATTGTATTTTGCAGTAATCGTGCACTTGCTTATCTCCAAAATATCTCTTGACCCTCACTTGTGCTTTGTTGGTCCCATCAATAGTGTCTATTAAAACTGTTGACCTGCCAGTTACACAGATCTCAGCAGCAGCCCCGAACTGCACCAAGCTTTCTTTTCTGTCTTCCCAATAAGCTGTACCAAACAAGATTTTGCATTCTTTTAAGGTAATCAACTGCACCTCATATCTATATATAAGTCTATGAAATAGTTTAAAAGTTCCCTGAGTAACCTTGTTTCCTTTTATTTGTAAAATAACCCCACAACCGACACTTATTTGGTGTGCAACAAAAGAAAAGGGCCTAAGGGTCTGTCTGACGGTATACAGGTGACAGGGTTTTGCCCTTGTCAGTGCATTGGAAGATCATCATCAGGACTGTGACAATGTGAGCGGCACAATGGGTCTGGACCAGAGGGGAACTGAAAATGAAGAGAGCATAGAAAAGATTAACAGCTCAAAGTATGACCAGTCTCTGCCTAAGTCGATAAGCAACAGGCTCGGCCATGCAAACACTATAGTCTGGAGTAGAAACACAAGTATTATGGTGTATTATGGTGTAAACTTGTATGGAAATTTGTTAGGAAAGAATGACTTCTTTAATGTAAATGTCTTGAGAGGATTTCTTCTATTTATTCATACAAACGTTTAACCTGCTTCTTACTTATCCACTGTGTTTCCTCTCGCTGCAACTCATACCACCACCTTCCATTTCATCTGCAGGACTGTCGGCCAGAATAAGGACTTTACAGATAAATTCTCAGATCTCCTCACCACTTTATCCATCTAACATGCCCACACCACCCTTTGAGTGACTTCAACCTCTCAGACAACACAACCTCAAAAATAAAAAAGATACCTTCTTCAACCTCATTGATACCCTCAATGTGGTACCGTATGTCACACAATCAACACACTCCAAAGGCCACATCGTCAGCTTTGTCCTCTCAACATCTCCAACAAACCTATGCAAACCACCCAAACCCCTGGACTGGACCGACAATTTTGCCATCCCTATCCTACACAAGGTCTACACAAAAGAGAAGACCAAACCTTCCGATCATTCAAAGACTTCTCCAAAGACAAGCTAATGCTTTAACTCATCTCACCATATCAACTTCATGTCCGACATCAACACCCTTCTAGACAACTTCAACAATTATTTGGAAAGTTATGAGGACATTCCTGACACATTTATAACATGCAAGCACAAGCCAAAGCCTCTAGCATGCTAGTACTCTAAATACCTTGCTGACAAACATGATCAGGACAGGAAAGAAAATTGAAGAAAAAGCAACTCTTGATACAGAAGTCTTTCCGCTCAACACGCAGACATCTCATCACATCAGCCAAAGCAAAGAACTACACCAATACCATCAATGATGCCACCAACAGAAGCAGAATGCTGTTCAATCAAGCACTGCTTCAACTCCCTGCCCAACCCACCTATTCCTTACTCACAGAAAAGTGCAATGCCATCAACCTCTTCTTCCACTAAAACAAATACAGAATGTCAGACAGCACATTGACGACAACCAGCCTGCTTCCATTTTTACACCCACCCCTTCCCGTAGAATTCTGCAGTGGTCATCCTTCAAAGCCTTATCCCTCCAAGATCTTTCTGACATACTCAACTCCCTCAAAGCCACTTCTTATGAAGATGGTGTCTTACCATCATCCTTCATCAAAGCTCTCTCCGAAGATACTCTCTTAATGCTACTTACCATTGTCAATGCCTCTCTCACTCAAGCCATCTTCCTTCAAGCTTTTGAGACAGGCCTGATATTTCCACTCCTAAAAAACCTACTTTAGGCCCTGATGACTTCGCCAGCTACCAGCCCATCACTCTCTACCATTCATCAGCAAGATAACTGAAAAACGAGTCTAGATCAACTCCAAGGCCCTTGCCTCCTGATATTGCTGGATCTCTCAGCTGCCTTCCACACAGTTGACCATCTCACTCTGATATGCACCCAGAAGTCTTGAATGAGATTCATGGACAGAGGTACTTCTCCTCCTTTTCCAATCGACACCAGTTTGTTCGCATTGACCCATATCACCAGTGAAGTCCCCCAGGGCTCCATACTGTCTCCTGTCATCTTCAGTCTATACAGGGAGCTGCTTGGTGCTTTACTCACAGATATCATCAATTTTGATCTATAAGACGATGATACACAACTCTGCATGAAAGTCTCCTCTGCTTCATACATCTAACGTCTCAAACATTCCTTGTACATCATCTAGACGTTAATGTCTAGCGACTACCTGATGCTCAACCCAACCACAGCCAGAATTCCTATTATTTGCTAAAAATAAGATACAGTACAAATATGGCTCAATGACATGAACCTTGGAGGCTTCGAACCCCAACTTTCACACAATTCCAAGTCATTTGGATTCACCCACAAACCTCAACCTCAAGGAACACATTACAAAGAAACAAAGATGGCCTGAACCAGATCTCTCTTCTAAAGAAAGTCTATCCATTCTGTTCAGAATGCAACTTCAGAAATGCTGTTCCAGCCCCCTCTACTCTTGCATCTAAATGTTGATGATGCTCTACTCCATGGCCTACCAGACGCCATGCTGGGATCCCTTAGGATTGTCCTACATGCTGCAGCAAATCTCGCCCAGGACCTGAAGAAATATGATCACATTGCCCCGTTCCTGATCGAACACCTTTGGCTCCCCTTGCCGACCCACACCATCTTCAAACAAGCTGTATAATTAAAAAAGCTATCATGACCAGCACCCCCGCCTATCTAGCAGACTGGCTCACCATCTCTGGAGGATTTCGGCACATCCACTGTCAAGACACCATCAGACTGCAAACTAAGAAGTGTAAAAAAGAAGAAAACAAACCAGTAAGTCTTCTCCATCTATGCACCCAGAATCTGGACAAATATCCCTGTTTCAATCAGGACCACCCCAAACCAGCTCCGATTTAAGAAAGACTTGAAGGCTCACCTCTCTAAAGAACTACATCATAGTGCATTAACCATCCTCAACCCCGCGTCCTATCCTATTAATCATTGACCTTATGCTTGTCTTTGACTAGGACAGCCCTCCGCTGCCTTTTGGCTAGGTTTACGCTATAGCAATACCATATACATATATATATTTACATACTATGTGATCACTTATGAACACATAAAGTTCATTAAGAGTTTCCTTAACCCATGAATAAACTTGTGCTAACTTTTTTACTACCAAGAGTAATATGGCTGTCATGTGAGCAATGGTTTGCATCATTCAATGTACATTGGCCTAAATAGATGACCAGTAACTGTGTCAAATTATGAATAGTGAGACCACAGTGAAGCACTCTATCTTATTATTTCATAGAATAATTTGTGCTGGTGGTTGTCGGTGGTGGGCACAGATGCCCATTTTTTGGGACAATTTTTCATCATTAGACTTTGACCCAGCGCAAGAGAGAGAAAGATATAACTGGGAGAAAACATTAGGATTAGAACAATAGGCAACTAGTGCCAAAGGGAGAAAGCAGGATTGATTGAAATAAAGAGGCAGGAAATGTAGGGGGTGGAAGAAAGTGTCATGACGTGGTATCAACATTAGAGAACTGGCTAGCCGACAACCATGGCATTGGGCTGCAGGCTCCTACCTATAAATTAGGCGAGGATGGTGTTAATGGGTGAAAGGGGCATCACACTACCACCCCTGGGGGAGAAACAAGAGGATGAGAATGAACACCAAGTAGCTGTAAATAAATTGCACTTGCTGCTTGGTCACAAATTAGTCTAAATCTGTTTATTTTTGTGGGGGAGGGGATGGCCTTTGGGCCCTGTTCATGTGTTAGCTGGGCAAGGTTTTCCTCGCCCTGGAGGCATAAGCCAGGGCAATGACATCACACTGGTGGGTGCGGTGTGTTTCATTACGAGGAGTAGAAATCAATTTTGGGAGTTAGCTACATGGCCATGGGCGTGGTTGGAAGACCACCGTTAATCTTACTGGACAGGGGGGGGTTGGGACAATGTAGGAGTGGGTGTGTCTGTGACCTCTCCCTCCGTCACTACCACCCCGCAACTCATGTTGATTATCTTCCTGATAGGTGGCTGGGGTCTAGGGTAGGAGTCCAGCTGCTTCCTTCCTTTATATTTCATTTCGTTTTTGCCAGTGTAATCCAGTAAACACCAGGGAGGATAACTCGTATTTTAAAAAAATAAAATAAAAAACCTGCATTTTTCAAAGTACTTTACATTTGTGGGAGCTCTCAGCTACCTACACGTTCTAGTAGACTCCAGTGTCTGTCTGTCTATCTCTCTTTCTCTCTCTCTTTCTCTCTCTCTCTCTCTCTTTCTCTCCCTCTTTCTCTCTCTTCCCCTGTATTTCTCTGTGCCTCCCTCTCTCTTCCCCCCTAATTCTCTGTGGCTCCCTCTCTCTTGCCTTCCCAGTATCACATTTATCAGTTCATTCGCTCTACAGGGGTTGGTGAATTTTCTGGCTTCTGGTGTCTCTCCAATACAAATCTCTTGAACTCGGCATGTCTTAACAGCGAGTAGGGAGGGGGTCTCACCGGACTCTGGCTCAAGCTAGCCAGAGGTTGAGCAAGGCAAGGATAGGGTGGTGGGGCTGGTACAGGTTTTATGAAATATTATAACCTGGAAATAAAAGTAAAATAAATCTCTGCTCCCTACTGAGGTTTTCACACACAGATTTTAAAGCAGCCAGCTTCTCGGAGAATATATACAAATCCTCTGCACACGTTCAAAGTAAATACATGAAGTTACATTAAATATCACAATGATGCTTGTCTTTGTATTTTCAGATGTCTTTAATTCAAGATCTTTAAGCCTTCTTAGCCAACATGTGTTTCGTCGCTGTCACAGGGGATTACCCCGCGACTTCTTCAGGGCTGAGGTCAGTTTCAAGTAGTCTCTTAATTCTGGTGATAATTCCAACCTGGAAGGCGTTCCTATAAGTACTGCTCCTGGACTGCCGATTTGCACGGCGAACACGCCACGGCCTGGAGATCCGAAGGGTTCTACCTAATATTGCCGGATGGGTCAGCTCTTCTAAAAGAAACTCCCTTATATTTGGAAGCATATTTAGCTCTCCGGACACGAGACTAATTGGTCTACCTCTCCAAGAGCAGGAGTTACTTTGAACGTGTGCAGAGGATTTGTATATATAGCATAAGTGGTCTGCTGGCCACAAACGTGGGGATCTGGTGGTTTTTCCCTACCTTATGCACCGTGCCAGATTACCTGCCTTAACTGATTTGCACTTGTGATAGACCTTAGAGCGCCATCTTTGCCTATTGCTGACCACCGACTGTATAACTAAAGCTTCTCAGAGAACTAAAACGATCCCTTGTGCTCACTCGTGTAGATACCCGCACAAAGCATGTACTCATGTATTTACGTCCATTGATTATCGCAAGGGTATAGCGTATGTGGGATTCTAGGCGCAGAGAGCCGGTGCTCGGATAAGTGAGTAGATTTATGAGCTGCTCTAGCTCTGTAGGGTCTCTGAGCCCAACAACGTTGCCTTAGGTGTGTGGCAGATTTGTAGCACCGTGTGTTTTCCCAGCGACACCCTCCCCCTTTTTACAGTTAGCCACAAACTCAGAATCTCTTGCATTCTAAACAAGTGTACTTTAGTTATGTTGTGAATTATTCTAGGATACTAAATTGAGTTGGGGTGTGAACTTTGCTAGGCGCCAAGTCTCAGACGTGAAGGAGCACTTTTTAACATTCCTCTGGTCCATAGATCTTTTTTAGTTGCCTGAGAGGTAGAAGGGAGTAAACATTAATCAACCAATTCGATTACAGTGTAGCCCATTTGGCCACGCAAAGAGGACCAGGAACCAATGGGTAAGGACAAGCGGGTTTATTACAAATTCAAAGCCAAACTGATGTAAATGAATCTCATAAACATATTGTAAGGATACAGAATCATCATAGGAAAACTGAAACAGGCCAAAGACTAACAGTGTGAGCTTCAGTTAAACCCACAGAACATTCAAGAATTTCACGCATCAACTCCAGAAGTTTTCCACCTTCTCACAGTAGAAATTGGCAACTTCGTTTGATTTTCCCATCCTACGGTTTGAACATCAGGATGACCTTGGATGTCTCCCTGCTCCTGATACGACATGAATAGGATTCTTCTCTTAGTTCATTAGCGCCTCTCATTCTTGCCAAAAGTTCTCCTCCCGGAACTCACTATCTTTAACATACAATATGCCTATCGCTAGCTATGCGTCATCTGAACGCACCTGCAAAGAAAGAACATGGCAGCACAAGCAAAACTTTCACGTTGAAGGTTAAACAATAACGACCAAAAGCTTAAGAACTTTGTTAAGCTAACTTTGTGAGACTGTCAATGTACACTTTCAGATGCATGAGTATACGTGCACAATTACAGAATAAATGCAAAACATTAATATATCAATACATGAGAAATGCAATTTCAGTAAAAGCAGTATATCTCGAAATTCACAAGTATAAGTGTGAACGAGAACTACAATTTGTAACATTATAATGAAAACATTAGAGCACACACATATGAATTTCTACAGTGAATGCACTCAATCAGTATGGTTGGAGCTTCACTTTACAGTAATAAGGTTAAGGCACACAGTAGATATATGGGGGCAGATTTATGATGACTGGCGCATCCCTGCAAATCAGCAGGGATGCGCCAGGTAAGATGCGTCACGCAAGTTTACCCTTGCGCCACCACAGATGCGCCGCATTTACAATGCGGCGCATCGTGGCGCAAGGATAAACAGATGCGTGACGCATCTCCCGTCGGAAGGGTGGCGCATTGCTGGAGTCGGGTGGCAAGCGCGACGCAACTCCAACAATGCTCGTGGCCTGCCCATACATGACGTGGTGCGTCACGCCTTACGCCTGCTTCAGCAGGCGCAAGGTTTTGACGCAGCGGCGTCGGAAATGTGACTGAGTGGAATCTTGTAGATTTCACTCAGGCACTTTTCCGAGGCTTTACTGCGCCGGAACGCCCCCCCCCCCCTGCGCCGGAACGCCCACATGAAACCTGATGCAGGTTTCATGTGGCGCAGGGCTTTACAACGTGATGCATCTCCCTAGATGCGTCAAGTTGTAAATAGGGCGCAACGTGGCGCATGGTTTACGCCGCCGCTGCGTCACAGAAGTGACGCAACGGCGGCGCAAAAGTGGCGCAAGGGGCTTGTAAATCTGCCCCGAGGTTCTAATACATGTGAATATCACTCTTCTTTGACATATAGGCTTGGGGCTTAAATTATGCATTTCCAGAAGTCTCTAAGCAACACATTATTTGCCCCCAGCGCCCCTGCAGTTACCATACTGAAACACCAGCCTGTTTGGGGTTTGCCTAAATGGCGCTGCACTACGTCACCCTATTTTATGCCAACATAGTCCATATTTTTTTAAAGACGTAAGTTAAACTCATTTAATAAAATACTTATTTATGTTGCCTTGAGCCCCCAGCCATGTGTTCGACTTCCATTGGAAAGAGGGATGCAACAGATCCCTCCCTACGCTGTACACAATCAGATGTCGCTTTCTCCTACCCACTGGAGGGGCTTGGGAGGCCTGTATGCCTTAATCCGAAGCACTGCGCTATGCTTTGTTTGAAGGATGCAGCTGTCTTGTGTTCTCCTAATCCCGGAAACACATTTCCCATTTGAGAAGCCCTAAAAAGTGTGGCAATAAAGTCACCATGGTATAACCACCAGTGCCGGCTTTCCACACTAGCTAGTGGTGGGGGTTGCAGTTGGGAAACATCTTAATGGGTTACAAACATTTGTTGTTGCAGCCGCCTTTTGTTGTTCAGTCTCGCTTGTTATACTCAGGTACAACATTTCCGCCCCACGTCTTTAAAATCCACCAGCCGTGTATATATATATCTCAGGTACATGAGCTATATTAAAGATTTCTCCTCCATTGGTTGTTGTTTTCTTGTTTAACCCTCTCTGAGCACTGCCCTCTCTTGGAGCACGTGAAACGTAGCGACGTTTTCCCCAAAAAATATGACAAAGGGCTTTTATGCAAGTGGCGGTACGAAGTTCAAATCATGTGTGCTGCTCTACAGTATTTACCACGATTTAAGACGATGAAAGCCATAGAACAGATTCAGACACGTGTCAGACTCTGTGCTGAGCTGTGCAGCAAAGTCAGCCACGGCAAAAGTATTGAAAGCAACTACACGCTGCAGGGGGCCATGCCTAGAATGGAGGTGTGGGGGCACGGGGCATAGTGGGTCGGGGCAGCCCAACCGACCCTAGACTTAGGACCGCCATGGGGGGTCACCCTCGCCAGTCAGCGCCTTGTCAGCCTCTCAAGTACCTGACTGACCCCCCAGCCCAGCCCTCCCGACCTTGCATAGGGCTCGGGTCATGGCGCGCAGCTCCAATGTACAAGCACCCGTCTGCGGCTGGTTTTAGTCCTGTTTTTGCCTTACCGACCTCTTAGTGAACAGCCTTCTTCGTGGGACCCTTGCTGACGGCTTGACTTCATGCTTCTCAGCGCCGGGGGCCCGCATGTGTGACATCCGTCAGCGGCCACATCCTCAGTGGCCCAGACCCGGTGTCAGGGGCTCGCTCACACCTCAAGAAGGGGGCGAGGAAACCATTTCCGCCCCCTCTCGCTCTGTCTGCAGTTTGGCACAAACTTGAGAAGACTGTCTGAGGCGCAGACGGCTGAATCTCCCGGAGGTAAAACGAATCGATATTGTATGAGTGAATGAGGGTTACAGAAGCGCCTTAAGGCGCTTTGTACTAGAGGGGTGTGTTAGGTGCTTGTGAAAGGAGCAGGGGGGAAAGCGCTGGGGCATAAAGATTGTTCATGGGTTAAAGTTCCTGAACTGTGAGTCACACTTGCAAGTATAAGTGCAGGAGAGGAGGATGCCAGTTTCACAGTCCCCAATCTATAGTGGAGAGGGAAGCACAACTGGACTGGTTAAGCCACTTAGCAAAGGGGGGGAGAGGGGTGATGGGAGAGTGTGTGTATGTGCATGTGTGAATAAGTGTATCTCTATATATGAGTATGTCTGTATTATACATCTGTACACGTACATCCACATATGTGTGTGGTGGTGTCTGACGGCCACCCGCTGGTATTTGTTGGCCATAAACAACTGACATGTTGTGGCCACACCCCCTACCAAACCTTTAAATGTGGGTTAGGCCTTATAGTACCCTCTGTATAAGGTTATCCTTATTGACATATTGTGAGCAATATTTGAATTATTTGGTTGGTTTGGGGTGTACTGGTGCCCATCGTGGCCTAATGCTAACCCTGCCATATAGTGACCACCCCTGGCTTCTGGTTGGTATCCTGTGTAAGATGGGCCTCCTTGACATTTTCTGGCTACCAGTAATGTATAATAGGCATCCCTGCTATATGATTATGATGCCCTGGAAAGTGAGGACGTTGCGGCTGACAATGGGTAGTAGTATACGCATGCGCTTGATGAAAATGATACGCTGAAATTTGGGGACTAAATATGTGGATTTAATACAAATTAAGATCTGGCATTTGGCTTACCAAAAAAGTTATTATAAAAATTACAAGTTTTTGTTTGGGGGAATAGAAATTATGTACCCAGTGTGAAAAGTTTGTATTTGGAAACCAAATGCGAACATGTTCAGAAAAAGGAAAAGTAGTGTTGGGTGACATTAATGAATTTCAATAAGATACTTAAAGTTAATATTTGAGAGATAATTCATGGAGAATTGGAGACACGTATTGCTTGTTTATTATATGTATTCATAGTTGCAAAAGGACCCACTGTGGTGACTCGTATGGCTCATGTGTAAGCAATTCAATATCTATGTTGATCCCACTTTTTAGGAAATTGTCATCACTCCTGTTGTCTGATGTCAGAGTCTGTATGACTGGTGTACCCATACCAATATGTCTGTTCTATGAATGTATATGGTCTTGGTAATCTGAGTGGTAGTTCTGGTGTCTGAGCCTGTGAAAGCAGTCTACTCAAAGAGATTGTAACCTCTATGTAACTTTTTATTTTCCCACTATGTCCCTTCCAAGTACATTCTGAGTCATGCTGTATTGCCAAAAAATCTTCATTGACAGGGCAAGAAAATAAAATGATGTGCAAGGTAGAAGTGAAGCAAGATGCCCAGAGTCACATGGTGCTGAATTGAGCTGCCACCGGTGATCAAACCGTGAACCCCGTGTTTCGGAGTCAGCCGCTCCGCCACACCTCTCCCTAGGTACACACTATCATAGAGAGCCTCTGCCTTGCAGGCTTAGACGTTGAGTTTTTTTTTGATGGCGCACAGTATAATGTATATTCTGTTCAAAGGATGTATGGCCTTGCTGTTTGGGCTAGACTATCTCCCATGGGGGAGGTCTAAGATAGCTTTATATATGTCTGTGATACTTCTTTTTTTGTGCTTGCCTCTTCTTGCGTTTGCTAGCGGGACACTTATGGGTTCACCAAGTGAAGAAGTCTAAGAGCCTACTGGCAAGGTGGAATATGTCTGACCTCTTCACTTCAACCCCATTTGTGAATGCGGTTGGTTAGTCTGAACAAAGGAACGATGGAATGGAATGCACCCATTGTAATTACCAGTGGATAAGATTTATTTAAGAATCTACACCAGTAACAATTTGCTTTTCCACCACTGGCATTTCTTTTATTTCAAAGATAGATTGGTAACAGCTCTATATTTGTCTTGGTCCACCAATATTAACCTTATATAGTGCTTGCTGCTTCAGTCTTGTAACTTTACGGTGCTGTAAACAGCAGGTACTTCTCATCCCGCGTATCAAAGGCGCTCTTTGTATTGGTCTCCGATCGATGAGTGTAAGCGTGGTCATTTGGCTTGAAGATTTAATTTATGTATTTATGCATTTTTATATAGCGTGGACATTGCCCAAAAGTGCTGGAGAGCTTTACAGTAGAAATAGATCATCACATAAGGTGTAAATTTACATAATCCGAAGATGTTGATATATTAGAGGATAAAAGCAGATCATTACATAAGACTCAAAATTACATTATGCGAAGACGTAGGCACATTTCCACGTTCAAGATGGACTCCAATGAAAAGGGGGCAGCTCATTAAATCTCAAGTCATCGATGAGTGCAGAGAATAAACCAGAGAGGTGTAAAGTGGGGAGTGGAGGTTAGCTAAAATGTCTTTGAAGGATTAGAAGTACATTTCCAAACTGGTTGTGCATCCGTTCAGAGGTAAGGCGCTTCCTGAGAAGGATTGAGACATAAATCGTTCCTGTTTAAATGTCGGGGGTTCTAGCAGCAGTGCCCCCTGATATCTTATGTATGTCAGCCAGGTAACCTGGAGTCGATGTGTGTAGGGCCTTATGTGTGATACAAGGCGTCTTGTACATTGCCCTGGCCGATTTCCTGAGCAGATGCAGCAGACGCATTAACCCACTAAGCCATTCTGTCTGAATAAACTGCATCATCGCCTCTATAAAATTCGCTTTATTAAAAGTACACTGGATGAGACGCTCGTGAGCAGAACGACAATATTTGCAGTCCCACAGCATGTGCGCCGTGAAAGGTGTCTCCAACGCAGATGTCAAGCAGCTCTCCCAAACATGACACCCACGCCTGGGACATTGTTGAGGTCAGAGCGGCATCCTTCCAAGGGGCTGAAAGTTTCCAGACTTCTGCAAACATGGCTCGTCGCTGAGGAAGCATTTGCCTCTCTGGGTGGGATATACGTACAAGGGGTTAGGAGAGAGGAGGAGGTTGTAGGTGGATAACGAGGAACACGGGCAGGGAATCTGACAGGGCAGCCAGAGAGTGAGGTAACCGGCAAGGAGAGGAGCGAATAGACAGGCAGACGAAAGGTACAGGGAAGAACAATAAACAAGCATTTGCAATGCAATAGGTCTCGCATTTACGTGAGTTTAAGCTATTGGCATTGTAAATGACAATGCCTTTTATTTGTTTTAGAAATGAAAACAAAAATAAAAGGCATTGTTATTTGCAATGTCAATAGCTCAAACTCGCGTAAATGCGAGACCTATTGCATTGCAAATGCTTGTTATACATGTAGTTACCTGAAGGTGAAAGACTGAAAAAAGTTATAGAATATTTTGTTTTTTTCAGCCACACCTTTGACCACGACCCTACGCTCACTCACCCCTTCCCCAGAGCACGCAGCATAACAGTTCCCATACTTTCTTTAATGCACTTCGACCACTGGTGTCAACAAAACTAAACTGAGAGCATAAGTATCAAAATGCACTGATTACTTAAGCTAGGGGATTGGCACGAGGCATCTGGGTGATACAATGCTAATTTTCAATACTCAGCCTTCTTGTTCCACAAGGATCGATACTGAGCCCCGTGCTCTTTAACATCTATGTACAACCCCTGGCTGTGATGGCAAGAAGCAGAGGGCTATCGTTGGTTTCTTATGCCGACGATACCCAACTAGTCATCGCCTTCTCCAAGAATTGCAATAACAATCTTGTTAAATTTAAGGAGGACTTGTTGGCAGTCGCCAATTGGCTGACAACAAACTGTTTACAGCTAAATGCCAGCAAGTCGGAAATCTTGCTGTTTGGTAGAGACAGCGATATGTGGTCAGAACAATGGTGGCCAGATCAATTAAAACCAGCACCAACACCAAAGGAGGTGGTTAAGAACCTGGGATTTTGGATTGATAGAGGGCTCTCTTTCGATGCCCAATCCAAAGTAGTTGCAGGGACTTGCTTTGGGCTCCTAAGAGGACTAAAACCCCTTCTTGGCTTCTTTGAGCCTAAAGTCCGGCAGACTATAATACAAGCCACAATCCTATCCAGACTGGACTATGGCAATTCCCTTTACCTAGGTGCCAATAAATCCTGTATTCAACGCCTACAGAGGATACAAAATGCAGCAGCCCGCACTCTATTGGCGCTTCCGAGAACATGCTCCGTGTCCAGGTCTCTACCTAAACTACATTGGTTACCGGTAGAGAAGAGAATTCAGTTCAAGACGCTATGCGTCGCTCATAAAATCCTGACGCAACAAGCCCCCCCGGTTTTATCTGACCTGTTAACACCGTATGCTCCGAGTCGCTGCCTGCGGTCAGCTGCTCAAGGGCTGGCATGCATCCCCAGAGCTCTAAGACCCAGGGCTGGTGGTCGCTCTTATAAAGTCTTGGCTGCCAGACTCTGGAACTCCCTCCCGATTGCTATTAGAGGGCTCCAAGACCACTTGGCCTTTCGGAAAGCCATAAAGACCTGGCTTTTCCCAGCATAACTTTCTTCCCTTCTCCCGAGCTGTTATTACTCACGGGCACTGTAGGGGTAGCGCTGGGACGCCCCGTTGCTGGGGCAGCTATGCGCTGTATAAATCTGAAAATAATAATAATAATTGTAACCCAAGTCATGTATGACATCGGCTACTTTATATTAATGATTTGAACAACAGTTTGCAAGCCAAGTAAATAGGCAATGCTACAGCATGAAGAAGTTCTGGATATATAAAAACAACTAAACTGATTTCTCTGTGGCACCCCTAAGTACGGATGAACACGTGCATTTTAGCTAAAGGATGCAGTGCCTCTAATGAAAATATGAGGTTTGAGCACATCGAAAAGTCACCCGAGTCGATATATCTGCTGCCAGCATTTTCAATAACAGACAGGGCTGAGCACAAGAAACTGAGGAGGCACGGGGCTCAGGTAGAGTACTCGGTGACTGGACATCAGCCCCAAGACGCACATAGCTGAAAGAATATAAGTGATGATATGGCCCGAAAACACCCCAGGAACTAGGGGTGCACACATACTTCTCAGACATTTGCCAGCGTCAACCGGTAATTCTCTTAGAACCTTCTATCAGGGCTTTACGGTTTCACACGCAGATGTTGGCATAAAAGAAGTAACTAGTTTCCCTCTATACCAACTTTGCCTACTTTGATGCATACTTTTTAGATGCTCCCTGACACTGATTAGGCCGTCGCTACTCGGGGACGTTGGTGGTATTTAAGACGGCCTGACGCATAGGCACGTCCTTTTCCCACTACTGAAGGCCCGTCATCTGGGGAGGCCGCATCTTGACATCTACGGGTAAGCCCTGTCTCGCGCTCACTTCACTTTTCATTTCAGTCTCTGTCCGGCTGCCTTTCAGCCCGGCCTCGCGCATGCTTAGCCTTTGACATTCACGGCCAAGCACCGTGTCGCGCTCGCTCTACTTTACACTTGAGCCTTTATCCGGCCGTCATTCAGCCCGGTTTTGCGCTAACCCTGTCTGTGACTCTCAGGGGCAAGCTCTGCTTCGCGCTCACTCTGCTTTCTATTTTTAGATCACATGATACTATTTTTAGTATCCCATTTATATATATTTTTTGTTTGTTTTTCTTCTTGCCTTTCTCTCCACAGGCACACTAGCCAGTTAATATTTTACTGACCCTGGATCTAGGAGGGTTCAGTGCTTGCGTATGTACTTAACATACTTTTGCTTGATGGATTGATAATTTTTAGCCTGGAAAATCCGATCAGGCCTCTTCCATCGGTTCAACTTTCAGGTACGTGGATTCGTGCAGCTCTCAAATGATCCTCACCTAGGATTTCACTCCCCGCCCCCCCTTCCTACCTGCCTCTTACTCTTTTTGTTGCATTGAGTGCTCTTTCTTATTATACTCTACTGATTTGGTATTTTTTCCTTTCTCCTAAGAACCTTCGTTATTTGCGCCTGACCCTGTTCGGGTGGGGTCCTATTGTATTTCTGACCCTTTTATATTTCTGAACACACGGCCAAGTCTACTTCTCATCTAAGGTAGGCTGCCTCAAGGCCCCCCTTTTCTTTTTGTTCTTTCATTCATTGCAGGGCCTTGACCATTACATCACTTTCCCAAGTTTTCTTGGGTTTAGCCCTGTTTTCTTTGCTTAACTACACCATATCGGACTTATTATGTTCATTATGTGTCCTTTCTCCTCTTTCCCCTCTTACGTCTTTTGACTTTTAGCTGTGCACTTGATACTCTTTACCCAAACACGGTTATTTCATTTGTCTCTTTTTGCTTTTTCTTACTTATGGTTTACCCTCACATTGCACGTCCGGTTATTCCTTTCTCTGTAGGTTTTTTAATTGTTGTAGGTTTACCATGTCCCTCTCTTTTAAATCAATGTCATATTTTAAGGTAATGTTTTAGATTTGTTTGTTATTATGTCATAAACACGTATTGTATTCTGCCAAGTCTCTGTATGGTCACTTCTTTGTTATATTATACACTATGTATTTTGTATGTTTTTTGCAGCCCTGATGAAGTCCATTTCTATGGACGAAACGCGTTGGCTGTTGTTCTATGGGCAATACAAAAGAATAAAGAAACCACGTTTTTTGATACCTACATTGAATGGACAGCAATTTCTTAAATTGGACATTGGTGGTGCTCTCCACATTGGTAAAAAGCTTCTCAGACATATGTTTCGCAATTGCGCTACCCCCTCTTTGGAATATACTTCCAAGGGATGGCTGACAACCAAAGCCGACTCCTCTAGGAAGAATGTTACCCCTTCAGTCAGCGTCATGTCTCAAGCTTCAGACAAGATGTATCACCCCCTGATGAACGGTGCGTGACAATAACACTGGAGATACAGACCTTGAAGGGACAGAGGGTCTCTGCTTCAAGCTCCAGACTCCAACACTTTGGACAGGCAGGATTCGGATCGCGCGCTGGAACAGGACTTACAGCGCATGCGCAATACAGCAAACCAGACAATAGAGCAGAATTACGTTACTGCCTGTGTACTGGATGATTCAGTAAAATCGATATTTCTAAAACAACAAAAAGAACACTTTAGGAGGTTTCAATTAATGTACTAATGCTTTGTTTTAAATATACGTTTTTACTAATTGGACAACGTGTAATGGTTTTAAGATATTGCTAGCAACCAGAACTCCGTCGTTTTAAAAACATGTTTCCAAAATGACATAATACGTTTGATTAAGAGGAAATATGTTGTCTAATTTTGGAGTGATTACTTCACTGCATATTCGAAACAGAACTCTACTGTTCTAAGATGGCCGCCATATGATCCGAAGGAGGTGAACAAATGGCTGCCAATTTCACAGTGCAAGTTTACCCTCCCCACGTCTTCTATGCAATAGAACACAAGCGCCCGCCATTCCGCTGTTTATTTTAGCATCGCGCTTTCACTAAGTGAAAGCGCGATGCAAAATAAACACGAAGAGAGAAAGAAAAGGGACAGTTAGCACCAAGGTGGAGATGAAGGTGAGAGAGGGAAGGAAGCGGACGCCTCTAAGGGCGGTGGGGTCAGGGAGACGAGAAAGGAGCATATTTTACAAAAACCCCACATATATTACAACAATAGCCAAAAAACAACACTCGCATACCTTATTGTGGAAGCGCTCCTCCCTCTTCTATGCTGGCATCGGGAAACCGCTAAGGCACAACGGTCCGGTGAACACAAACAAAAAAAAACACAGACTAATACAACACGCCCACTAAAGATAAGAAATAGCGTTACGACAGAAGGAAAGCAGGAGAGCCAGTCCAGGTGGGCCGGACAAAAAAGTCGAAAAGGAGGCACCCCAGAAAGCTTATTTCCAATGGCAGCCCACCGTTTACCATAAACGGTGACGCAAGCCAATGGAAATAAGGGGCGGGGCTTCAAGCCCTTTTCTCAAACTCCTCATTTACAATAAATCTCGCAGAGCGAGCTGCGCATGTGCGCAGCAATGCTAGGCGAGACCTAACAAGCCCTTTTCTCAAACTCCTCATTTCGAATAAATCTTGCCGAGCGTTGCTGCACATGTGCGCAGCAACGCTAGGCGAGACCTAAAAACAGAGCAGAGGCGGGACACACCCAGGAGCTGGGAGGAGTCTGCAGGGGAAGAACAGGGCCACACGACCAGTAAAAAGTGAGAGTTAGAGTTGGACAGCGAGAAGGAGGGACAGGAGGGCACAGGAGGGCACAGAAGGGAGGGGGCGTCTACCCGAGGAGGGAAACTCAGCGCTTCATGGACTCTACTCAACGCGGAGACTGTACTGTGGCCCGACCTCCTGCAGGAGTTTGTGGAAGCAGCTGCGGTGAGAATTGGATGTGACTTTCCCTGCAGCCGGCCGAGGGAGTGTGTAAGTACAGACTGGCCCGGCTGCTGCCCGTGGCGGGGAATTAAAGCGAGCATCTGGGAGACAGTGAGTGACATCATCGGGACTGTCAGTGGCAGGTACCTCAGAGGAAGGGATGGATGGAGTGCCCTGGCACAGCACGTGAGGGCACACCAAGCCCCTCGCTGGAGCAGGGCTGCTGTCGCATAACTTCTGACTGCAGTCACAACTTGAAGACTGATTTATTTATGTCTTATGCATTCTTCTTCTTCCAGTGGTGTAGCACAAAATTAAGTCCCTTCAAATCAGGACGAGGCTCCTAAAAACCCTGAGTCACACAACCTCACAGTTGCCCTGGGGGTGAGAAGGGACCCCCCCCCCTTAAAGGCGACCACTGTATGGGAGTAGGGGGCTGGCTTATGTTTCTGCCTTTTAAAACTCAAGTATGCCAAGCAGGGTCCTAGCTATGAATTGTGCAGGAGGTAGAGTGGCGCTGGGGTGCAGGTTTACAAGGAGCCAGTAAAGCCTGTATTTTACTCTCCAGGCATGGGACTGGGCTCATTTCCTTACTTGCATTAGGGCCCATGCCACCTCCGTTACGCCACTGATGTCAAAGCAGTTCAAAGCGAATCGCTCTTCCCTTACTTTCATCTGTGCCCCGCCTTTCACCTTTCTAATTCTGACAAGTGCGCGCACCGCGCACACTCCCCTGACTGGGTGTTGTTGATAGAAGATGAAGTGTTGTCTGGCTGCCTGTCTCGGTGTTGTGAGGGAGTGCTACGGGAGGGCTATTTTTACCTCAACCCATCGCATAGATCCAGAATTTAGTTTCACTGGAGAACAAGCTGTCGCCATTGCGCAAAGGCGGCCTCTTGTTTATTTTTGCATTGCGCTTTCTCTTTAACCCGTTTACCGCGGCGAACATTCCGCCGCGGTGCGGGCGTTCTAAAGGGTGGGCGGGGCTGCGTCGGCCAACGGTCGTGCGCAGCACCAGGGAGGTAGTGCTCGCGACGGCCGTTGGCCGACGGGTGCACTTAACGGGTTAACAATAGCTGCCGCCCCACCCCGCGAGTGCTGTGTGGGGCGGCAGCTATTGTTAAAGTGAAAGCGCGATGCAAAAATATACACGCGGCCGCCATTGCCAAAGCTGACTGAAAGAAAATAGTATTTTCCGACTAAATGAAGGAGACCGTGTAGCGCCGGAAGTAAAAGATCCAGTCCTGATGGGCAGTCACAAAAGGAGACAGGGCGGTAACAAGGCGGGACTAAGAAGCCTCATTATCAATCGGAAGCCAGCATTTACCATGGACGATGACGCCAGCCAATGAAAAATATGGGCGGAACTTCCACGGCACTTCCACATCTGTCCCTACTACAATATGCCTCACAGAGCGATCAGCGCATGCGCTGCAATGCTAGGCTCGACCTAAAAAGGGTACCTTGTACCCAGACTCTTTACCTAAATGATGCTAACACTGCATCTACCATACACGCCTGACTTGCAAGAGGAGCCTGGAAGGAAGAAATACGCATTCCTTGTGTTGTCGAGCGCCTCAATGTCAGACGAGTATAATAGGTTAAGGAAACTGAGAATTATAGGCAGGCACGGTGTATAAATGTACCATATGTAATGTGAAGGGTGGGACAGGTAGTGTCGGTATGATGTTTAAATGTGTAGCATGTGATGTAAATGGTGGACCAATTTTCTGAATTAAAACAGGAGAACCTGTGGTAGTATGAGGCTCACGTGCTGTGTAGGGCTACGATGCTACAATTAAAGTATTGATTTGAATCACGTTAAAAAATACACCTTTTGTAGGTAAAATTGTGCATTTTAGATGCTGTACATGCAAGTATTCTCTGCTATTTCATCACCTTCCCTAATGACCAAAATATCATCTTTGTAACAATTATATCTTCGGATCACCGGTACTTCGATGGGCGGCACTTTAGCCCCCACTATGGCTTATCTTTATATACATTCATATTCAATAATGAATGAATGAATTGTTCTAAAACACCACTGCTACTGTTAGACCTGGCACTGTTGGCGTGGGTCTCCCTTCCATTTTTTGCTGTTGCCTCATGTGTTTTTGCTGGTTATAGATGTTTTGGGCACTGTGCCACTGCTATTCAGTGCCACAGTGCAAGTGCTCCCTATGGTAAATTGGTGTATGGATTAGTGATTCCATGATTGGTTGGTTTGGTTTATTTGTCAAACCCTAGTACAGTGCACTGAGTGTGCCCAGGGCTTGTAAACCAAATGCTGCTGGTGGGCTTGCAGCACTGGTTGTGCCACCCACAGAAGCAGCCTGTAAAAGTGTGTCTCAGGCCTGCCATTGCAGAGCCTGTGTGCAGTCTGGTACTGCCATGTTGACTGGGCAAGTGCACCCACTTGCCAGTCCCTAAACCTTCCCTTTTCTGCATATTAGTCACCCCTATGGTAGGCCCAAGGGCAGGGTGCAGTGTAAGTATAAGGTAGGACATGCCCTGGTGTGTGTGGCATGTCCTAATAGTGAATTACAGCCATTTTCGTTTTTCACTATTGCAAGGCTACCTGTTCCCCATAGGCCAGAATGGGCAGTTTGATTATTACATCTTATAATCCTAACTGACCCAGGGAACATGGTAGAAAAACGAATTTAGTATGCCTGAACTCAGAATGATAAAATACATCTTTTAGTGAAGTTGGTTTTAACATTCTGTGTTTGAAAATACCACTTTTAGAAGGTAGGTATTTTCTTGCCTAACTATCTAAGCCTGCCTCTGCTAGGTTGTGTATTCCTTGTCTGGTTTGTGAGTGACAGGGGCTGGGGGATTCCAGGAGACAGGGTGAGTCAGCACAGGGCTGAATAGAGAGATCTGCATGTAGATGGGTGGGAGGAGTTGCACCTGGGACCTGAATAGGGCTGTGCCTTCCCTCCACAATGCTGGCTCCATCTCCTGTGGTGTGTCTGATGTCCCTGGCCTACACTGTGAAAGGAAAGAAGGAGTCTTGTCAACAAAGTGCTCCAGGACTGACCAGAACTGGTTTGGACTAGGCAAAGGCCTCTCTGCCTTCAGAGAACAAAGGATTTTGGTGTATAAAAGAGGGGACCCAAACCCCAGAACTTTAGATCACTTTGGGAAACAAGAAGAACCTTTGCTGAGGAGAGGAACCAGAGAAACTGAGGAGGAGACTATCCCTAAACTGAGTGCTGTTTGGGGGATCGGCCTGCAGTGGTTGCCTGACTGCCAAAGAAAGGAGAAAGGAACTTTGTGTGTACTTTCACCAACTTGTAAAAGATCTCCAAGGGCTTGAGAGAAGAGCTTGCCTCCTGCTGAAGTCTCAGGGACCACAGACTTCACCAACCAGCTCCCCAAGAGTCTTTCTGGAAAGTGCCTGCTGCTGTGCTGGACTTTCTGAGAGACTGCGTTCGCAAGGAGCTAGAAGCGCGACTCACGAAGAAGAAGCGTCGCCGCCGAAGCGCCTCGCATCGCCGAAGAAAAGGATCGACGTCGCATCAGACGCCGCCGCATCAACGGAGAAGAGTGTCGCCGCCGCTGCCGCATCGTTGCCGAAGCGCCTCGCATCGCCGGAGAAGAGGATCGACGTCGCATCAGACGCCGCCGCATCACCAGAAACGTGTCGCAGGGCCTGTCGCGACTCAGAAGAATCATTGAGTCGCCGCACGGCCGTCGCATCGTTGCCGAAGCGCCTCGCATCACCGGAGAAGAGGATCGACGTTGCATCAGACGCCGCCGCATCACCGGGAAGCGTGTCGCAGGGCCTGTCGCGGCTCGGAAGAATCGTTGAGTCGCTGCAAGGCCGTCGGGCGTGCACGCATCGTGTCGCATCAAGAAGAAGACGCCATCTTTGTTTCATTGCACCGGATCTTCATCGCATCACGGCGTTGCTGGTCGCATCGCCACGGAAGCGCAGTAAGAAACCGACGCATCACCTCCCCACGCCGAGAAGAACCTACGCATCCCCTACGCATCAGTAGGGACCCGACGCATCACCGTTCTTGCGTGTAAGGAACCGACGCATCACCTTCCCTGCAACACTTTCGTTGTATAACGTTACACATCCTAAGGTACATTGAACTCAAAGTGTCGCATTTACCATCTTAAAGGAACTGAGCTAATTCTACCATTTTTAAGTACAGTATTGTGGATTTTTGTCGTTTGTGGTCTTGGGTTAAATCTATATAAAAGATACTTATTTTTAATATACAACTGGTGTGGTGTCCATCTGTAGTGTTGCCACTTGATTACTGTATGTGTTCACAAATGCTTTACACACTGCCTCTGAGATAAGCCTGTCTGCTCGTGCCAAGCTACCAAGGGGGTGAGCAGGGGTTATTTTAGGCGTGTACCCCCTTACCCTGACTAGACGCAAGGGTCCCTATTTGGTCAAAGGTACCTACCTCTGCCAACTAGAGACCCCCAAATCTAACATTTGTGGTCAGCGGTGAGGATTCTGGACTTGCATTTGTGACTCATGTACAGTGATTGGTGAACACTACTAGTGAGTGCAGACCAAAACGCGACCACATACTTTTGGTATATTGTTTTTTCTGGGATTTTCTATTTTTGCCAAGAACTGCCAAGTTTAACCACCATGGATAAACCAGCATCCATAGCATCTGTTGATTTTGATTGGGAAGAGGAGAAACTAGAATGCTACAATGTGAAGCAGCTGAAGCACTTCTGCAGAAAATTTGAAGTTGCAATGACCGGTCTCACCAAGAAGGATGAGTTCCAAAAGGCGCTGAGGGCCTGGGTCGAAGCAAGGAATACCCCTGAGAATGAGGAAGGGGTTGAGAATGCAGATGAGCAGCTGGAGGGGCCATTGGGTCCAGAGGGGAGGAGAGCAACTTCCCCAGTAGGTAGCAGTGTTTCTGCCAAAGGCCTGTCCCCAGAGGAGTTGGCGGACAGGAAGGAAAACAGGATGCACGAATTGGAGCTTGCCAAGCTCAAGTTGGGTGGGCAACTGGAGTTAGGGAATAGAAGATTGGCCCGGGAGGAAAAGAGAATGCAGTTGGAGCATGAGAAAAGTTTGAGGGAGTTGGAGTTGAAAGCTAGAAGCTTAGAGATTACTCCCTCTGGTGGCAGCACACCGTCAATGCCTGTTGAAGCAAGGATGTATATTCCTAAAGATGTGGTGAGAGAGTTTTATAAGAATGACTTTGGGCAGTGGTTCAAAGCCTATGAGGTAGCCATGTCTTCCCACCGGGTCCCTGAGAAGGATTGGGGAGCGGGGTTGTGGGGACGGTTCCTTAGTGAGAGGCGGGACACACTGTTGGACTTGCCTTCTTAAGTCCATAATTCTTATAGCCACATGAAAGATGCATTGATGTCCAGGTATGGGTTGACTCCTGAATTGTATAGACAGAGGTTTAGAAATTGCAAGAAGGTGGAGTCAGGTACATTGGTAGAGTATGTAACTTTCTTTTGCAGAGCATTGGATGGTTGGGTGAAGGGTAGCAAAGTTAATGATTTTGAGGGGCTCTTTGATATAATTGCATGGGAGCACTTGTCAAGTAATTGTTTTCCAGAGCTACGCCAGCACCTGATTGATAGCAGGCTGACTAACCCTAGGAAGCTTGCTGAGGAGGCGGACCGCTGGGTGAGCACCCGGGTCCACAAGGGTCACGTGGAAGACTCCGCCAAGAGTGGGCAGGATCCCCAGCAGAAGAGTGGGGGGGACAAGGGTAAACAGAGGGAGTTCCAGAAAGGGCCCCAAAGTAATCCCCAAGGGAACCAAGGGAAGGGTTCCCAGCCTCCCCCTGAGAAGAAGCACGGGGCCCCGACAGGTAGGCCTGTTCCCAGGGGACCCCTGAGGTGCTACAAGTGTGGTGAAGTGGGCCATAAGTCTAATGATCCCCAGTGCCCACAGTTTGGAAAGACAGCCCCCACTGGTGCTCCACCCCGGCAGATGGCGAGTGTAGCCCTGGGGGAGGAGAGGGGTGTCCAAGGTGGGTGGGGTCCCGCAGAAATATCCCTTGTCTCTTTAGGAGAATGTGAGGTGGTCCCCAGGACCCAACTGCCTGATAACACTAAAAAGTATAGGCAGTGGTGACCATCAATGGCCATAGAGTGGAGGCTCTTCGAGACACAGGAGCCAGTGTGACAGCTGTCAAGTGTCACCTGGTGTCTGAAGAGCAGGTTGTCCCCAATGCATTTTACCCAGTTGTTGCCGCTGACAACACAGAGAGCCACTGCAAGGTGGCTCAGGTTCCCTTTGAGTGGGGGGGGGTCTCTGGTACTCTTCAAGTAGCTGTGAGGCAGCCATGCCTGTTGACTGTTTGTTGGGGAACGATTTGGAGAGCTCACCTTGGGCTAAGGTGGAGCGAAGTGCTCATTTGGAGATGTTGGGTCTGCCTGACTGGGCGTGTGTGACCACACGGTCCATGGCAGCCAGTAAGGGTGTTAAAGAGGACCTGGAGCCTGAGAGGGGGGCCCAGGTGCCTGCCTTAAAGAGAAGAGGCAGGGGGCACGGGAAACCGGCCCCCGAAGTTCCCACGGTCCAGGAAGAGGTAGACCCTGAGGGGGATGCCCTGGAGCCTACAGGGGAACAAGTAGCTGAACTGGGGGACCTGCCTGAGCTGACCCATTGGCAGCAGGAAGGAGGACCCTCCAGGGAAGAGTTCTGCGTGGAGCAGAAGAAGTGCCCTTCTCTTGTGGGTTTGCGACAGCAGGCTGCAGACCAGGCAGCAGGTGATCAGTCCGGATCACATTGGATCTACTGGGAGAATGATCTCCTGTATACTGAGCCTAAGGTTGCTGAGCCTGGGTCAGCCCGTGTGCTGGTGGTACCCCGGCGCTTCAGAGCCTTCCTATTGGGGCTGGCTCATGATGTGCCGTTAGCAGGACATTTGGGGCAGGACAAGACCTTTGAGAGGCTTGTCACCCACTTTTATTGGCCTCAAATGCGCAGGGGTTCAGATACTCACTGCAGGACCTGTCAGACTTGCCAGGCAAGTGAAAAGAGTGGGAGGAAGCAGAAGGCTCCTCTCCAGCCATTCCCTGTGGTCAGCACCCCCTTTGAACGGGTGGGTATTGACATTGTGGGGCCACTGGACCCCAAGACAGCCATGGGCAACAGGTTCATCCTGGTCTTGGTGGACCATGCCACCCGGTACCCGAAAGCCATACCTCTGAGGACAGTGACGGCCCCCGTGGTGAGACAGGCACTGATGGGAATTTTCTCCCGAGTGGGATTCCCTAGAGAGGTAGTGTCTGACCGAGGTACAAACTTCATTTCCAAGTATATGAAGTCCCTGTGGCAGGAGTGTGGGGTAACTTATAAGTTCACCACTCCTTACCACCCCCAAGGAAATGGGTTGGTTGAGAGATTCAACTGGACCCTAAAAGGCATGATTATGGGTCTTGAGGAACCTATGAGGCGTAAGTGGGACGTCCTCTTACCATGCCTGCTCTTTGCATACCGTGAGGTGCCACAGAAATCTCTAGGGTTCAGCCCTTTTGAGCTTCTCTATGGTCACCAAGTGAGAGGACCTCTGAGTCTGGTCAAGGAAGGCTGGGAGCAATCTCCCAGGAAACCTCCCCAGGATGTATATAG
Source organism: Calotriton arnoldi (assembly GCA_963921515.1). NCBI lineage: Eukaryota > Metazoa > Chordata > Amphibia > Caudata > Salamandridae > Calotriton > Calotriton arnoldi. The sequence continues at coordinate 752,167 of CAWUFW010003937.1, forward strand.
CTACATGCTGGCCTTCAGGAACCAGACTAGGTGTTTCAGGCAACTCGCTGAGGCGAATCTGGAAGCCAGCCAGGAGGAGATGAAGCGGTGGTACGACCAGAATGCCACTCTGGTAGAGCTTCAGCCTGGTCAGAAAGTGTGGGTCATGGCCCCAGTGGAGCCTTGTGCGCTCCAGGATAAGTGGACCGGACCATTTGAGGTGGTGGAGCGCAAGAGTCCTGTTATCTACTTGGTGGACTTGCGGTCTCCAAGGAACCCCTTGCGGGTCCTGCATGTCAACCGCCTGAAGCCCCACTTGGAGAGGTCCGAAGTGGGCATGCTCTTAGCGACAGATGCTGGAATGGAGGAGGAGACTGAGCCTCTTCCTGACCTCCTGTCGGCGACAGAGCAAGATGGGTCAGTGGATGGTGTGAACCTCTCTTCCACCCTGACCCCTGAGCAACAGAATGACTGTCACCAGTTGCTGGGACAGTTTTCTGATCTGTTCTCCCTGATTCCCAGTGTCACTGATTGGTGCGTCCATGATGTGGACACTGGAGACAGTCCTCCTGTTAAGCACAAAACTTACAGGGTAACTGACAGGGTGAGAGCTTGCATCAAGGAGGAGGTCTCCAAGATGCTTGCGTTAGGGGTGATTGAGTCCTCTAACAGTCCTTGGGCCAGCCCAGTGGTCTTGGTCCCAAAGGCTGCCGCACCGGGTGCCACACCAGAACTCCGGGTCTGTGTGGACTACCGAGGGCTCAATTCAGTCACGAGGACTGATGCGCACCCATCCCCAGAGCTGATGAGCTCATCGATCGGCTTGGGGCTGCCCGGTACCTCAGCACGTTTGATCTAATGTCTGGGTACTGGCAGATCGCCTTGACTGATGGGGCAAGAGAGAGGTCAGCATTCTCCACACCAGATGGGCACTACCAGTTCCGGGTTATGCCCTTTGGGATGAAGAATGCCCCTGCCACCTTTCAGAGGTTGGTCAACCAGGTGTTGGCTGGACTGGAAGAGTTCAGAGCCGCCTACCTGGATGACATTGCAGTGTTCAGCGCCAGTTGGGAAGAACATTTGCGCCACCTCTGGGAAGTGTTGATGGCGCTGCGGAGGGCAGGCCTCACGAATAAGGCAAGTAAGTGCCAGATCGGGCAGGGTTCCGTGGTGTACTTGGGACACCAGGTTGGGAGCGGCCAGGTGCGCCCCTACAGCCCAAGATTGAGACCATCCTGGCTTGGGAGCCCCCAAGACCCAGACAGAGGTGAGAGCCTTTTAGGACTCACTGGGTATTACAGGAGGTTTGTCAAGGGGTATGGCAGCATTGTTGCACCCTTGACAGAGCTGACTTCCAGGAAGCAGCCCAAGAAAGTGATTTGGACTGACACCTGTCAGAAAGCTTTTGAGGCCCTGAAAACTGCAATGTGCACGGCGCCCGTGCTCCTGGCACCCAACTTCTCAAGAGAGTTTATCGTTCAAACAGACGCTTCAGAGCATGGTGTGGGGGCTGTTTTGTCACAGATAAATGAGGAGGGCCTAGATCAACCCATAGCCTTCATCAGTAGGAGGTTACTTCCACGGGAACAGAGGTGGAGTGCGATTGAGCGTGAGGCATTTGCTGTGGTCTGGGCACTGAAGAAGCTGAGACCATACCTGTTTGGGACTCACTTCCGGGTTCAGACAGACCACAGGCCCCTCAGATGGTTGATGCAGATGAGGGGTGAGAATCCAAAGCTGTTGAGGTGGTCCATTTCCCTACAGAGGATGGACTTCACGGTGGAACACCGCCCTGGTACAGAACACGCCAATGCTGATGGTCTGTCCAGATTTTTTCCGCTTTAGTGAAGAGAACTCCCAGGAGGTAGGGTAGTTCTCCCCACATTTCAGCTGGAGGGGACACGTGTTAGACCTGGCACTGTTGGCGTGGGTCTCCCTTCCATTTTTGCTGTTGCCTCGTGTTTTTGCTGGTTATAGATGCTTTGGGCACTGTGCCACTGCTATTCAGTGCCACAGTGCAAGTGCTCCCTATGGTAAATTGGTGTATGGATTAGTGATTCCATGATTGGTTGGTTTGGTTTACTTGTCAGACCCTAGTACTGTGCACTGAGTGTGCCCAGGGCTTGTAAACCAAATGCTGCTGGTGGGCTTGCAGCACTGGTTGTGCCACCCACAGAAGCAGCATGTAAAAGTGTCTCAGGCCTGCCATTGCAGAGCCTGTGTGCAGTCTGGTACTGCCATGTTGACTGGGCAAGTGCACCCACTTGCCAGTCCCTAAACCTTCCCTTTTCTGCATATTAGTCACCCCTATGGTAGGCCCAAGGGCAGGGTGCATTGTAAGTATAAGGTAGGACATGCCCTGGTGTGTGTGGCATGTCCTAATAGTGAATTACAGCCATTTTCGTTTTTCACTATTGCAAGGCTACCTGTTCCCCATAGGCCAGAATGGGCAGTTTGATTATTACATCTTATAATCCTAACTGACCCAGGGAACATGGTAGAAAAACGAATTTAGTATGCCTGAACTCAGAATGATAAAATACATCTTTTAGTGAAGTTGGTTTTAACATTCTGTGTTTGAAAATACCACTTTTAGAAAGTAGGTATTTTCTTGCCTAACTATCCAAGCCTGCCTCTGCTAGGTTGTGTATTCCTTGTCTGGTTTGTGAGTGACAGGGGCTGGGGAATTCCAGGAGACAGGGTGAGTCAGCACAGGGCTGAATAGAGAGATCTGCATGTAGATGGGTGGGAGGAATTGCACCTGGGACCTGAATAGGGCTGTGCCTTCCCTCCACAATGCTGGCTCCACCTCCTGTGGTCTGTCTGATGTCCCTGGCCTACACTGTGAAAGGAAAGAAGGAGTCTTGTCAAAAAAGTGCTCCAGGACTGACCAGAACTGGTTTGGACTAGGCAAAGGCCTCTCTGCCTTCAGAGAACAAAGGAGTTTGGTGTATAAAAGAGGGGACCCAAACCCCAGAACTTTAGATCACTTTGGGAAACAAGAAGAACCTTTGCTGAGGAGAGGAACCAGAGAAACTGAGGAGGAGACTATCCCTAAGCTGAGTGCTGTTGGGGGATTGGCCTGCAGTGGTTGCCTGACTGCCAAAGAAAGGAGAAAGGAACTTTGTGTGTACTTTCATCAAATTGTAAAAGATCTCCAAGGGCTTGAGAGAAGAGCTTGCCTCCTGCTGAAGTCTCAGGGACAACAGACTTCACCAACCAGCTCCCCAAGAGTCTTTCTGGAAAGTGCCTGCTGCTGTGCTGAACTTTCTGAGGGACTGCGTGTCGCAAGGAGCTGGAAGCGCGACTCACGAAGAAGAAGCGTCGCCGCCGCAGCCGAAGCGCCTCGCCGAAGAAAAGGATCGACGTCGCATCAGACGCCGCCGCATCAACGGATAAGAGTGTCGCCGCCGCTGCCGCATCGTTGCCGAAGCGCCTCGCATCGCCGGAGAAGAGGATCGACGTCGCATCAGACGCCGCCTCATCACCGGGAAGCGTGTCGCAGGGCCTGTCACGGCTCAGAAGAATCGTTGAATCGCCACACGGCCTTCGCGTTGTTGCCGAAGTGCCTCGCATCGCCGGAGAAGAGGATCGACGTCGCATCAGACGCCGCCGCATCACCGGGAAGGGTGTCGCAGGGCCTGTCGCGGCTCAGAAGAATCGTTGAATCGCCGCACGGCCGTCGCGTCGTTGCCGAAGTGCCTCGCTTCGCCGGAGAAGAGGATCGACGTCGCATCAGACGCCGCCGTATCACCGGGAAGCGTGTCGCAGGGCCTGTCGCGGCTCGGAAGAATCGTTGAGTCGCCGCACGGCCATCGGGCGTGCACGCATCGTGTCGCATCAAGAAGACGCCATCTTTGTTTGCACCGGATCTTCATTGCATCACGGCGTTGCTGGTCGCATCGCCACGGAAGCGCAGTAAGAAACCGACGCATCACCTCCCCACGCCGAGAAGAACCAATGCATCCCCTACGCATCAGTAGGGACCCGACGCATCACCGTTCTTGCGTGTAAGGAACCGATGCATCACCTTCCCTGCAACACTTTCGTTGTATAACGTTACACATCCTAAGGTACATTGAACTCAAAGTGTCGCATTTACCATCTTAAAGGAACTGAGCTAATTCTACCATTTTTAAGTACAGTATTGTGGATTTTTGTCGTTTGTGGTCTTGTGTTAAATCTATATAAAAGATACTTATTTTTAATATACAACTGGTGTGGTGTCCATCTGTAGTGTTGTCACTTGATTACTGTATGTGTTCACAAATGCTTTACACACTGCCTCTGAGATAAGCCTGTCTGCTCGTGCCAAGCTACCAAGGGGGTGAGCAGGGGTTATTTTAGGCGTGTACCCCCTTACCCTGACTAGACGCAAGGGTCCCTATTTGGTCAAAGGTACCTACCTCTGCCAACTAGAGACCCCCAAATCTAACAGCTACCATAAATTCAACAATAATTCAACACAACTTTTAAAAAAATGTAATACATATTAAATATAAATGTTACTGTGGGAAGCTCTTAACAGGGTCCAGAATTGAGTCCGGGTGACCATGGAGCATGGTCTATGATGTGTTACTGTTAGAGCACAACATTCACCAAAGCTTCTTGGAGCTAAAGTAAACGCACAGTCCACAAGGAAGACACTTACCAGTTGTAGAGATGAATGTTTAGAAGTCTTCTAAATCGAATATTTTTTTAGCCCGAAGATAACTTGGTAGGGAGTTCAAAATTTTTACTCCTGCCACAAAAAAAGCTCTGTCACTGACCCTGACTGTTCAGGTTTTATGCACTGAACCAATGATTGATGGTTTGACTGAAAAGCGTGTAAAGTACTGAGAGAACTCTTATGCTAAGAAAATCTGGTGCTTTTTCATAAAGTATTGTATGTACTATTATCAATGATTTATAGACTTCCTATTCTATATAGGAATTAATGTATCAGCTATAATACCAGTGAAATATGAACGCCTCTAGCAGTGATGGCCGCCACAAACAAAGGGTGGTGGGGCGGGTGTAGGGAATGCGGGAGGAGGAGCGCAGGGGGGAGGACGCGCGGGGGTGTTAGAATATAAACTACAAAAAAACATATCTTAAGGTGCCGGCACCCGCCCAAGTCACGCTTCCTCTTCTCTTTCTTGTCCCTGATGACAATGGGACCACCACATCACAGACTCCCATCCAATCCTGAGCGGGCTGAAAGGATGCTCCGCTCAGGCCAGGGAGTCTGTGGCAGTTTCTCCAGCCCGGCTGTTCAATGCAGCCGGGCTGGAGAAACCTAAGTGCGCATGTGTGTTTTGGTCGGCCTGAGATGGCCGGCCAAACACATATGCACACTTAGGGAGTGCACATAGCACTCTTCCTCCTGTGCCCCGCCCCACCCCTCCCTACACAAGCTGGCTCAGAGCCGGCAAATGGAAAATAAAACGATGCCAGAACATCGTTTTATTTTTCATTTGCTGGCTCTGAGCCAGGCGTGCAGCATTCTAAACCAATTGCAATTGATGGATAGTTAATTCAGGAGAAGAAAGGCAAATGAGTACCCTAATCCAGCCTAGATTGGATAAGAGAAGTCATCACTAGAATATGAAAATGATCTTCAATAAAAGGAGAGAAGCGCCCTCAAAGTTTTCAGCTGCCAGAAACAAATTGGGCACTTTTGTTGGTTAACAGATTATTGATGTCAATGCTCTAATTATGAACAGATTTAGCAAACAGAGAACATGGACTCATTTCACGGGGGCAATATAAGGACTTTGATATAAATGGTTGATCTGAAGTTAGCAGAAGCCCCCTTTTAGATTAATTGAGTTTCAGAAAGTTTTTAGACATCCACCATCGAGTAAATAATAGGCAGTCTTTTCTATAGGGAGCAGAAACATTCTTATGACATTTCTTCCACGCTAGGCTAAAAAGGAGCTGAGTATCCGAGAACATACAAAATGCACTCCCATCTGATCGAGTACCATAGCCAAAGGGTGCATCTAAATATGAAATAGAATCAGGTATAAAACAGATCCCTGAGGGACCCCACATTTTAGGATTCTGAAGTTAGATCAAAATGGATGAAGGACCATTGATTGTTGTCTATATTTAAGAAATACGGTCAGCCATTTAAGAGGAGTTCCTGGAATACAAATATTTTGAAGCCCCAGACATCATTATAAAGTGGATAATGGACAACTTGTTGCTTGTTGTTTTTGGCAAGTAGTATGTATTCTGTTTAGGGGAAGTTGAGCTTCAGTCAGATCTGAATGTGGTGCGGACAGTGTGTAAAGGGTTGGGTGTCTTTAGAGTTGTGTGTCATCAGTCTTTTTATCCAAAGGGGCTCCATACGGAGGTTGAAGATGGCAGAGGTCATGATGGAACCCTGGGAGGCTCCATAGTTGCTAGGGATCTTCTGGGACCTAGAGGTGCCCATGTGAATAAGCTGGTACCAGCTGGATAGGTATCACGAGGAGCAGTGAAGGATATTACAAGTATATCCCACTCAAGACTTCAGGGTGTAGATAAGAATAGAATAATCGATGGGTTTAAAGGTGTTCCAACAACATCAGGATCTAAGGGTCACCTTTATCTGTGGTCAGGAGGGCGCTGTCTATGAATATTAGGGTAGCTGTTGCTCTACAGCAGTGAAATCTGAAGCTAGATTGGTATCATGCAAGAGACGGTTGACACTGATGTCATCTTGGAACTGTGCGTATCCTGTTTTTTCAATATTATTATTGATAAAGGGAAGGTGATCCATGGATCTGTAGCCGGCAGAGTCTTTTAAAGTCTAGTGTAGGTTTCTTTGGGTGTGGGAGGATCATTCCTGTATTGAGAGCTTCTGGGAAAGTGGTCTTGAGAGAGGGAGGCATCAATAACAGTAATTACAGATGAGAGCTGCTCTCTGAGAAGGCTTAGATGAAGGACAAGGGTAAGGTATCATTTTCATAGGAAGTGATTTTGAGCGAGTTGAGAAAGTTGAGGAAGCGAGCAATATCTGCAAGAGACTGGGGTGTGAAGGATGACCGAAGTGCGATGCACTGCGGAGGGGTGGGTGTCAGAAGTGAAACATGCTAGTATATTTGATTAGCTGTCAGGTTCTGTGTATTTTTTTCACTGAAGAAGTGGTTGAAGGCAGTGTACTTGTATGTGGGGTGTGAGTAGAGGGTCAATCAGGGAGTAGTGCTTGATTGTCTTGAAGAGTGTTCTGCTTCTGATGGCAGCTTCATTGACGTGTTGTGATAGTGCTGTGCTTTGACTAATATGGTGAGTTGTCTGAGTATTGCATATGTCTGAGGTGCTCTATTAGTCAGTATATATGGTTCATGGAATTGTAACTCTTGCCAATACTGTGCACCGTGCTGTCTGACATGATATATACTATCCAGGGTCCTGTATCAATAGAAATACGCTCTATATGGTACTGTACCAATGGTGTACACCGGTCATGGTGCTACACTGGTTGGCATATACTGCTGTATATGTTAGTGAATACTTGTCAGAGTGCTATTTCAAAAGCTCACCAATAAATCCTTTGGTCAAGATTTATCAACACTTTGCCATGGTGCAACGTCAACAACAGGGAGGCAGCCAAGCGCATTGTGCTGATTTGCGAATTACTTTTCAGCACAAAACCTTTTTTTTGCATTGTGATTTTTCATAAAATTGCCTAAAGAAGTGCAAAGTCGCACTTAGTACTTCTTTGTGTCAATGAGGCGTCCCTTGAGTGGCACATGGTCATTCCCATGCTTCCACCCATGGCTTGGCAGCAGGTCTCTTGCTCCTCCCCCACAGCAGCAGACTTCTCTATAATCCTAGAACTTGCCCTCAGCACTTGAGAAAGGCAGCACTGTGGTGACACTTTGTTAAATGCATATTTGCTGGAAATTGTTGCTAGACATCAGTTGTATTCATTGCAAAGAATAACTGAATAAATATCACCAACAGAAGAGCAATGTGCTGTCCTGCTCTGCTCCTGTCCTTCCTCGGTGTAGGTTTACAGTGCTTCACTGAAGTCAAAGGTGAATTGGTAGTAAGATGCCAGGTGCCAGCATGTTTCCAGAGGTTATGACTGTTAGAAGGTGGTTCTGACCATCTGAGCCGCCTGGATTTTTCGCTTTTTGAACACCTATTTGTTGAGCTTTTACTGTGGGGGTGCCTCATAAGTTGGGACTCACCCACAGTGAATTCATGATGAAAGAGACTGCATGTGTATTTTACCAGTGTCCCCCTGGCGCGAGTAGGCCGCTGCGCTGCCGCCAGAGTAAGGGGCACCGGGCTGGTTACATGCAGACACGGGTTTACATGCGTGTGCACAAGTGTAAGGGCTGCGCAGGGGAGATTCCTGCCGTGCGCAGTCCAGGAGCAGCTACAAATTGAATGGTGTGGCAGGAATTATGCAGAGCTGGGTGGTGACATGGAATAGGCTTTATACAATGGGAAGAAACATGTAAGGGAAAGTCAGTGTGCTTTACTGTTGTCACTGAAAGACCACGTCATTATTCCCCTATGAGGAGGGGGACCATTTGGGATAGTTTCACTTCCCTAGGGCCTACAAATTCCAGACACGCACTAAAGTCCACTGTAACTTAGGTGAGAAGAAGTATTCTGCAGAGTCCAAAGTCCTATCTGTACTGCTTTTGGGTCATCCAGAAATGTCATATTCCTCTGAGTCAGCTCATAACCAGAACCTGGCTGGGGCTGACCCTGCCAGGCTGGATTAATGACCTTCCTCCCCAAGCTGTAGCATCACAGGCCTAGCCCTGCACGACAAGCATTCCAAGGGCGAATGCCTCCTCTCCAAGAAGAGAAGATGGGTGGAGCTACAGGTTAATCCATCAGCAGCTGTCACCTGGTGCCAGGCACCAAGCTGCTCTGGAGAGAAGGCAGCAAGGGGGGGAAGGGGCTTTTCAGAGACCATGTGGCATGAGACCCCTGGATGATGCCATTTTGAACAAACCCAGAGGCCTGGGCAGGAATGAGGGAGTAGGGGCAGAGAAGTGATGTGTTGCTGTTTGATATGGCAAACAGAGACTTCCTGCCAGCCCCTCCCAATTCTTTAAAAGAGTTTGCACAGGAAGAGGAGCTCTCTCTGGGGTGTGGTCTGCTGAGGAAGACTGGTGCTGGATCCAGGCACCATGGGCAGCTGGAAGGAAGAACCTCCAGACTGGCCCAGGACCCTGACTTGCGCCACAAGGGGAGACCAGGACCAGTGAGCAGAAGCCTGGGCCTCTGCGCAAGGAGAAGAGAGACCCAGGAAGAGAGCCAGGCGAAAGGCTGGCGCAGGGAGCCAGTGAAGACTGCTCCCTGCTGAATTCACCCTCCCGGAGATCGAGAGGGCGAAAGAAAGTGCTCCCAATGGCTGGGGAGCGCCACCAGGAGCAAGAAGAGGCCAAAATCGGGAAGATCGGTCCCCTGGGGGCTGAGATACGCCCCCCAGAAAGTAGGCGACCTTTGACCTCTGAGAAGACCGACGACGAAGCGCGTGGGGCTCCGCCGCCGGTCTCGAAAATGCCCCCGGGGTAGGTCAGGTCCCGGGGGCTGCCCCCAAAAGAAGTTAAGTCAGGGAGCGCCGTCGCGCTCCCCGTGAAATTGCCTGACTGGGGTGCCAGGAGCCCACCCTGGCCCCCGATGAAACTGGAGGAGGGGGACGTGACGTCTCACGTCCCTCCTCGCGGAAGAAAGAAGTCTTTCCTGGGACCCAGGACCCCGACTCCGGGCCCCAAAGTCAGGAGGCGTAGGCGGAAGTCGGGGAGCGCTCTCGCGCTCCCCGTGAAGATTGCTCTAGGGGGCCCGGGATCCCCAACTCCGGGCCCCCGGTGTGATGCTGGAAGGAGGGGGGGGAGTGCCGCTGCACTCCCCTCAGCAGCGGGAAGGAGGGGGGAGTGCCGACGCACTCCCCTGAGGCCTCGCTGGGCCAGCAGCAGTCTCCGTGTCTGCCCGCCGGAGCGGGCAGACCAGAATGGGCGCACCGGCTCCCGTGGCCGCACACGAGGGTGCGGGCTGGGCGGGGAGCCAGAAGTGGGCTCCCCGGGCCGCACAGAACTCACCTGGCAGCACGGGGTCCGGGTGGGACCGGGCCCCCAACACTAGGGAGAAGCAAGGGGCTTGGGTGGGACCGGGCCCCCGAGAAACCGCCAGAGCCACCGGGGGTGGGCTCCCGAGCTGCCATCACCCACCTGGGGGTCCAGGTGGGACCGGGCCCCCCACCGAAGCCTGAAGATGCGGTGAGGCCGCCAGCAGTGCAGTGCGACTCTCCACGGAGAGCCGCTGCTACAATATGCACGGGCCGGAGAAAGAGCGTCCCATAATGCCTAGCGGGGCAGGTGAAAACCGACTTGTTGGTGGCGTGTGGTGGCCCCAGGAGGATGGGGTCACCGCCAAATGAGTGAAAAGGTGCAGGGGGAGCTGCAGGAGCAACGCAGTCTCCCCCAGCACGAAGATAGAAAGTCCCCCCCTAAGTCTCTGGGGACTCAGTGGGAATAACCCCTCAAGGGCTCAGCCAGCAGTAAACAGTGTCCTGGAGCTGGAACTTTTGTTCTACAGTTGTGGGTGTGTTTGGGACTGCACCAAGGTATGGAGGATTGAGCTGGGGATGTCTGGAGGAGGGTATCCCCTGGAGGTGAAGAGACGCAATTGCACGAGAAGTGCGATTACCAATGTTATTTCTACTGAGGGACTGTAAGTCACATGTGCAATGAGAACTCATGAGCAAAGTGGGGTTATGTGGCGGGACATTCCTGCTGCTAGGGTGTCTGGCTGTTTATGCTTACTCCTGTGATTATAACTGTGATGCCTTTTAGGGGCTGTGATTGCAATGCATTACAACTGTTATCAGCTATGATAAGTACCTCATTTAAAGTGATGCCCAAACATGTATTCTTGCTACTGCGTTAGGGGAAGAACAACCCAGACTGTTAGCCACTAAGATGTAGAGGTGCATACTGTATGGACAGTATGAGATGCTCAGTCAGGGTTATGTGTCCCCAGGGCAGGTGTACCTATTTTTAAGGCTTGTTGAGATGATGGGGTGGGTCGCCACTGGGATGGTGCCAGTTGGTAAGGCCCTCGCTCCAGGTTGTCAACCCACTGCATTAGGGGGCAAGATGATGTGCATACCTGGGAGTGGTGGTACTAGACCCCACACCTCCTGCGGGAGGGGTGGAGATGTTATGCAATGTCACAAAGTAATTCCAACAGCTTATGTATATTTGTAAATTGGTACATAGTATTGAGTAGTGTGTGTGTTTAATAAATGTACTCTTACTTTTATAAAGCAAAGTACAGACTGGACAATCATTTATTGAGTGTTATTTCTGCGTACTGGTAAATGGCAATTACTAGCCCACACCACCTCCCTTGAGTAAGCCTTAGACTGCTCTGCAACGCTACCCTCTGAGAGTCAAGCGCTACAATAGGGTGTTTGGTTCCCAGTGAAGGACAGATGTGACATGTTATTTGTGCAGGCCTCACAGATACTGCCTCGTTTTCCAACAATGACAGATCACTCAGGTGCTGAAATACATTCACTTATGTGGAGGGGGTGGGGGTCAAACAATTCTAGTGCAACCTCTTTTCTGTGTCAAGTGCCATGGTGATGAGCCATTCCATAACATTAGTAGTGTCAGTATAAGGCATCTCATAATGTTGTGGGTTCTTTGCAGGGATCAGATACACTCACAGGTTGCGCCTGGGGTTGTCGCTCTCCTAAATGAGCTTAACAGAACCCTAGCAAGGTCAGAAGCTGGTCTCTGCACAACTCAGATATTGTAGCCACAAACATGGGGACCGAAAGAGTACTCTAAATGTTCTTATGTGCAGACACTTGCACCCAACTCCTGGGAGTGAGGTATTCCTGTAATAAGGAACTATACAGATGTCCACTTGGAGTACCAGTAGCTATCTTGTTCACTTCGGGTACAGTTAAGGAGCCAGGGATGAAGTCAAGCAACAAACTAGATGTCGCTCAGATTTAAAAGTACAGAGATCAGCCTGTATGGTTCTAGTAAACTAGGTGGTGAAGCATGACTTGAGGAAGAGTTGACCTGATGCATTCACTTATTTTGGTGGGTCTGTGGAAGTAATTCTAGCCTTAGGCTCTAAACCTCTAGTGAACTAGCAGTGCCCCTACTTGTTGGTAAGGATCCAACAGCACTCCCATACACTGTCTACCAGCTCTTCCTGCAGCCTTGAACTTTGACCTTCCAAATATACCTCTGAACTATGATGATTCTGGTCCTACCTGGGCCCTCTCTGAATAAAGGTTCAGTTGGTACAGACAAACCACTGGCACCTCCACAGCTGGACAGCCCATCTTGCGGATGGTTGGTCTTCCATCAACTACTGCACCTCAACCCTACAACACTACCTATGACACTGCACACTTATTTATACTTACATATGAAATACCATTCACACTGGAGCTGGTGCAACTTCCATCCCACGGCTGAACACAGCATTCACATTGAGCACTCCCAAGTCCTTACTCACAGAAATAGGGGAAATGTTGTACTGAGCATATTCAGCCCTCTCCAAATCTGCCTCATGTTGTTACCCCTCAGGATTACATCCTTCACACTGTTACAAAGCCAAGCGAAGAAGACGTATGGCATGATGTCCACAGAGGTCCACTTTGGCCTTCCCACACTGGTGTGTGCCTGGTACACTTCTGCGAAAACCACACTCCCACCACCAACCTCCCCCCAACACATCAGGCTCCCAACACTACTCTGCAATTCAGTGCACCACATCTGCCCTCCTTCTGCCATTTTCCTCCAAAGGTGAACCAGCTGAATGGCCTGTCTTGTCCCTCACTCTGCAAATCTCATAGCACTGTTTCTTGTGCACTTTCCTGAGGCTGCCACCCTCCCTGGGTCCAGATGCTCAACTCTCTGCCACCAGTCTGAGTTGCTTCAGTATTGAAAGCTGAAAGGGCTTCTAGTTCCCTCTAGTGTGCCTGGCCAAGACCTCCTGGCGCCCCTGCCCTGCCTCTCACTGCACTTCCTCCCACATAGGTACTAGGAGGGACCCCTTTTCCACACGTGCATGCTTTCATAACATGCGGTACATGCACATTATAGGGTAGATTCTTTACTAATATTGTATTTCCTCCGACAATCTGAACATGCAACAGGAGCGCGAAAACAACATGAATCCCCACTGGGCTATAGTCACATTTTCAACAATATAGAACTAGGAAGCCGAGTTCTTTTCTGTTCACTTACGGAGACATTTATGATTATTATTCCTCTTCTGTGGAAGTGCGTGTTTTTTTAATAAAAATGATTAATAAAACCTCGACTTTTTTCTCGAAATATATATCTACCTAAATAGACCGCATCATCGTTGAAGCTTGTCGTTTTGTGTTAATTCACATAAAATTAATGGATGTCTTTAAGCACATTAATGCTTGTATTCAACTTTTTAAAATGGAGGTTATAGTTTGTTGTTCTTGCCTGACTTTCTTTTCCTCAGCAGCCACCTTTGTGAGGGTAGCTAGCAGGCTGCTTCTCTGTGCCTGACCTGGGTGTCTTGTATATAGGACTTTGAAACCTTTTTGCAGGTCCTTGCTATTGCCACAGATGCATGGATAGCAAATCCTCTTGATCCAGTGAAAACAACAGTATCTTCCAGACTATATATGGAGATTGTAAGCTGAATTGACTCTGGGAGCACTATGACCCAGGGGTAAGTCTAGGTAAAGTGCTCTGATTGGGCGTATTTTGCGAATTGAGAATAACACAGCTGGCAGGAACCTCAACCGAGCACCTTGGAGAATTGTAGGCCCTGATCTGAGGAGCAGAGATTGTGAACCGAGAACTAGTAAATTTTCTTATTAAAACGTAGACTTTGGGGCCGATTCCGGCCGGAAATCTCTTTGACCGAGCCGGACCCGGAGAGAATTCCGACCGAATCGGACTCTGGCAGTCCGACCGAACGAGTACGATGCGCGCGCATGCACCCGGACTCGATTCGGTCGGACTCCAGTGAAGTCAATGGGAGCCGGTCGTATAACGCGTACGCGGGCTCCCATTGACTCAATGGGTGCGAGGCGAACAAGGGCGCCCCCTACAGCGGGTGCGCGTCCATGCGCATCGCGGCGTGCATGCACAGGTAGGGGGACCCATGGGTCCCCCTGTGTGCGACTCGCGCGCCTACGCGTACAGGGGGGTCCGACGCAAACCCCCAAAGTCCGGCTCCGACAGCTTTTTCGAGCCGGACGACGTGAGTCGGTCGGACTGCTTGCGGCGCGCATCGTACTTACCCGGCCGGGAAACGTCTCCATAGCGCGGTGCGAGTCGTGTCCATGCGAGTCGGTCGGAGCGTGTTGAAGCCGCGTACGAGCCGGTCGGCGATTTCGCGGGTGCTTGCATCGTACTCGCTCGGCCGGACCCGCGTACGATTCGGTCGGGAAACAGGGCTCCGAATCGGATCCGGTAAATCCGAATCCGATTCGGAGCACTACCGGCCGAGATCGGAATCGGCCCCTTTGTCTTTTAACGAAACATTAGTTCTCTCTAAAACATTTTCAGGGATACCTTGCGTTGGACTTGCTCTAGAGTTTTTTGACCACACACAGGAGATCTGGGACCCTATGTATCCTATCTTCTTCACCCTCACATTGTGAGTTGCAAAAGTGTATGTGAATCACAAGGTGAACGTTCCCATTCTTTGGGAATCGCAGGAAAAATGGAGAAGCAAAGGTGCGCCCGCCCTTCTTTGTGATTAGCAGGTAATGTATCAATGGTTTGGGACCACTCCATTTGTGTCAAAGCACTGAATGAGTACCTGTTGCCCATGTCAGTCGTTGACTATTCACACAAACTGTCCATGAGGCACAGCACGAATGTCAGCTATGATCAGGGATGACTAGACATCAGTCCCATTGACAGCTGCCTAATGTCCCATTTCCCTTTTGCAATGTGACTCTTTATGGGACTGGTTTAGATTGGAGATCCATACACCAGATTCTGCCATCACCTGCTGACTTCTATCTATGCATTTGGAGCATTTCATAAGTATTTGCAGAAAGAATACTGCCTCATGGATTTTGCTGAATCAGATATGCTGGGAGTGCTTCCAATGTGGCCTTTTGCACAGCGCTTCGATGCAATCTAGTTCATCATATAGGGCATGTTGGTTGGTGAGGAAGGGGTTTGCAAGGTCTGGATGTGAGTTGATCGTAGGTAATATGGCCTCTGGTGTCTTCTATTGGTGGATGAAAGGTGGGAGTGGAAGATAGTCATGTAACAAATTTGCTGTACCCCTAATCTCTCGTTTTCATTTCCACAGCTTTTTGGTCTGCCCAGATAGTTCGTAGCGAGAAGCATTGACTTCACGCCGGAGGATGTCGTGTTCCAGAATACTGGGGATCTTCTTCACCTCCTGCAGCATCGCCTTGGCACTGATCTCCCTTGTGACCGATTTCTGGATGATCAATTACAAACTGCTTGCACACTGGGGTCTCTGGCATTATTGTACTAATGGAGAGTGTTTTGATGTGAAGGCAGGCACAGGTAAGCAATGGTGCTCCCAGTGCATAAACACATAAGCCTCAAGCCAGAGCTTCAAGAGGGAGAGGGCAGTTCATTCTCTCCGCCCTTTCGATTCTAGGCCTCTCTGTTGAGAATGCCAATTGAGAGGGCAGTCAGTACCTTTTGTGATGATGCATTCAGGGGTATGAACGCCTGCTTGGTAGCACTGGACAAATGGAAATGGCATTAAATCACTGCCTAGATAGGCAGATTGGTAATACTCCTGCAAGGTGACTGGTCTGCACCCCACGTGCCACACAGGTGAACAATCCTGTGGCATGTATTGCGTCTATCACTACTGGGACGGAGTCCCATTAAACAACCCCTAATGGTGGCCAATGAAAGTAAATGTTCTTCTTTTAGGGCCTTACCCTGCATGCGGAAGAGCGCTAAAGTTTATAGGTGCTAAACTAAATTCTCCAAAAGTGATGCCCCACTGTGCTATACACTACTACCACCAAAAGCCAGAGTGCAGTAACCTGTGTTAAACACCTAAAGAATTGTGAGTTTTCTACAACGCATTACAAGTGGACCCCTCCTGCCCAGATGCAGGGGAAAGCATAGGTGCCAAGTATATAAATGCCTGCCCCGCAAGACTGTCAACAAGAACCCCTCTCACTTGTATGTTACTCAGGGTTAAAGGCAGTCCTGTGTGGTAGTGAGGATAATGCCACCCACTTTGCTGACAATTTCTGCAGCCAATTATCCTTTTCTCTTTTTAGAGGCAGACTTTTGACTTCCGGGGTCAGAGCTGGCTGGACGGAAATGTTCCCGCCTTCCCAAAGCGCACTCTTACAATGATGTCCGACTCTGCGCAGACATTAAACTTTGCCTTACCGTAGTTACAGGACCAAAAAGCATTGGACCGAGATCTTTGCTTGTGTAAAATTACACACCGCTGCCCATTGTGCAAAGCTCGAAACCTGGCAAAACTGTGCTGAAGATCCTGTAACACAGACATGATGGAGCCCCTTAACATGGCTCTTTAAAGGCAAAGGGCTGAGTAAATATTTCACTACAGAAAACTAGTTATTAATTGATTAATACTGTGCCACGTGTGCAGAGTCAGTCTGCTCATGTTAGGAATATCAAAGAGGCCCTTAGATGTATGTTCTTGGGCATGCAAGGGCAACAAGAATACTGCAAAGAAGGTAGAAATGTCCTGCATCATCTTGCCCCGTCCTTGCCCCTAGGCCGGACTCAGTTTGAGGAGCCCCTGCACTTCTCCCATTGAAAGCCCTGACTCAACCCTAGCATAGGCTTCTCATCCATACCCTTCATAGTCCCTACTCACAGTCTACATTAGTAGTTTACACGTAGAGCAAAACACGCAATTTCCTTCAGACGAGGAAGCTGCAGAAAGGACTGAGGGCTTCCATGCTACACACACTGAGGCCAGAGCCTGATAGCATTCGATGGGGTCTCTGGATCCCAGAACTCATAAACCTGGCTAGACGGCAGGGAACCTGCATCCCCTGTACTGCCCCCTGGCGGTCCTTGCTGCTCCTGGTCCCTGCAGGCCCTCTGGCCTCCCTTTAGTTCCAAGTCTGAGGGCTCCTTGCAGCTCCTGATTCCTGCAAGCCCTCTGGCCTCCCTTTAGTTCCAAGTTTGAGGGGTCCTTGCAGCTTCTGATCCTTGCACGTCTTCTGGCCTCCCTTTAGTTCCTAGTCTGAGGGGTCCTTGCAGCTCCTGATCCCTGCACGTCTTCTGTCCTCCCTTTTAGTTCCAAGTCTGAGGGGTCCTTGCAGCTCCTGATCCCTGCACGTCTTCTGGCCTCCCTTTAGTTCCAAGTCTGAGGGGTCCTTGCTGCTCCTGATCCTTGCACGTCTTCTGGCCTCCCTTTAGTTCCAAGTTTGAGGGGTCCTTGCAGCTCCTGATCCCTGCACGTCTTCTGTCCTCCCTTTTAGTTCCAAGTCTGAGGGCTCCTTGCAGCTCCTGATTCCTGCAAGCCCTCTGGCCTCCCTTTAGTTCCAAGTTTGAGGGGTCCTTGCAGCTCCTGAACCCTGCACGTCTTCTGTCCTCCCTTTTAGTTCCAAGTCTGAGGGCTCCTTGCAGCTCCTGATTCCTGCAAGCCCTCTGGCCTCCCTTTAGTTCCAAGTTTGAGGGGTCCTTGCAGCTACTGATCCCTGCACGTCTTCTGTCCTCCCTTTAGTTCCAAGTCTGAGGGGTACTTGCAGCTCCTGTGCTTCCTTTAACACTCATCCTGCAGACCTTTCCAATCGCCCAATGCCAGGCATGAGTAGCTCCAGCAAGACTTGACTTTTGTGCATTCACTTGGGCCTGGTGGCAGCAATGGTTTCTGCATGGACGTCATTTAGGGGTCGCAGCTGAGACCTCTGGCTTGTCCCTTGCAACCCCTGTGCTGCCTATGTGACCCCTGGCCTCAGAAGTTGCAAAATCAATGGCAAGAACGCATGGGCAGCTGTGCATTACTTACTTTATGCCTGTTTTTCATTTATAATAATAGTGAATAATAATCTACTATTCACTAATAGTGTAATATAAAATGAAGGGTACTTAGCTGGAACGGGCCCTTCGGTAGCAACTGTGGTAAAAAAATGGTTTCAAATGTATGTTGTGTGCGTTTTTGTGGGTGAGAGTGTTTTTATGTGAGTGTGTATGTTTACACATGTGTGTTTGTATGTGTAAGCCTGTGTGTGCGAGTGAAAGTGAGTGAGAATCAGTTGCAGGTATTGAGTGAGATTGAGAACCAGATTTACTATTCTTTGGTGCAAAGCAATACTAAAACAAAGTTGCTGCTTTGCCTTGCGTCAAAGAGAGAAGAAAAAATACGCAATATCTAGTAAGATAGGGTGCATATTTCTCTCCCCATGCACTGGCTCTCTTATGGCAGCCATGCACCAACGCACACACCCATGTGCCATAGTGCAAGGGTGTGTGCTTTCTCTGAAGCATAGGTTTTGTACTGGCCTAGTACAAAAAAGCTATGTTTTAAGACTTTCCTCACTTTGTGTGTTTACTGCACAATGCAGCACACATGCAAATTTGGAAAAACAAGGAGCAATGAAAACATTTCACATAGTTCTGCTTGCCTCGAGGAAGCACAAACTTTTGGTGCTAATTCCAGTCTTGTTTGTAGATGGGACTAACGTCAAAACCATTGTCAGGTTGCATGGGAACGCCCATGCACCACGCATGGAACGCCGCCTTGATGCAAAGTAACGCAGAGCAGCGCACAACTGGTATTACTTTGGGATACTATCCAATGTAAATCCTGGTTGACGTTTGATAGTAAATCCCCCCATAACACTTTGAGCCTGGTGAAGCATTTGTGAACCTGTGCCTGAGTGTCAGTAACTATGAGTGAGTGAGAATAAATAAGAATGAGTATGAGGGGTGTAAGAGAGTGAGAGTTAGTGTGAGTGAGAAAATGAGTGTGAGGGGGTGATGCTTGTGAGGTTGTTGTTGGCCCTGGCACGCTAAAGGTAATTATTCTCTTACAGCAACACCCAGGGCAAAATACTCATGCTGGCATACTCGCAGTAATTCTTAACACGACAGACACCTGTGACAAATTACTGGCACTGGCCCACTGGGGTTAATTCTTGGCATAAAAGGCATCAATGATAAAATACTGTTACTGCCATACTAGAGAAAATTCATGGTATGTAGGGCACCCGTGAGAAAATACAAACATATTTAATGAAGTTCTACACATGTGGACACCTGTGGCAAAATACTAGTGCTTGCACATTGGAGGCGATTCTTGGCATAAATGTCAGCAACCTGGCATATGGGAGGGTGACAACCATAAGAGTCACCTTTGGTATATGAATGGCATAAATTGCAAAATTCTGCCATGGTTTAAATAAAGGTGTACCCATTTAATATGGGGGCACCGGTAACAAAATGCTGGCCCTGGTACAATGCAGGTCATTTTTAACATATGAGGGCACCAATAACATATTCTGAAAAAAATGGGGTCAGCTTCTAGGGGACATCAGGTTATATTGGTTTGGCACTCCGGGAAAGTATTGGAACAGTGAATGAATGCCCTTTCAGTATTTGGGGAAAGAGCACCTTTCCCACTAAATAATCAAAAAAGATCATTCAATGTTCTGACTAAAAATTTGGACTATTTAGGCAAAAGCTAAAAATTCTCCAAAATATTTTCAAACAAGTTTGAAACAATGTTAGTTAGCAATGCTGGAGGCTGCAGGCACAAGGGCTTCATTGAAGGACAAAGCTGGGAATAACATAGTGCATCTAACGCGCATCATGCTTTTTTATTTTAGTAATTGTGGTTGTGTTTACTATAAATTCAAGACCTTAAGGGCCATACAAAGTTAAAATCAGAACTAAACAAGCTGCTGATTCCTGAAATAAAGCACCTTGCCGGTGCTGGTTTTATATTAACACCTCCAGCTCTTGATCCCTGCAGCGACTTCCTGGATTCCCTGCAGAACCCAGACCCTGTGCTGCTGTCTACCCCTCAGTCATATTGTGTGGACTTTAGCCCAAGTCCCTCTCTGCAAGAACCTGATATCTGACCTCATGTTCCTGTCCTACAGGACTGGCATCTCACGCTGGCCCTGACTGACTAATGAAGCCATGAGAGAGCAAGACCCTGAGTTACCCTTATTAAGTCTTCTTCAGGTCACAGCTGAGTCTACCGATCACAGAGGCAGAGACCAACTGCCAGCCTAACTCAATCTCAGTCCACTGGGCCAGCCACCTAGTGTTACAGTGTTAAATATATTGATTGGCTGCAGAACTGCATACCCCTTGCTACCCACGCTTCTATTAGACAATTGCATATTGCGCCTGGAGTGTGCTTGCATCTAATTGACTGGCCACCACACCATGAGTGCTTCAGGCTGTCTGTTTGGCTGGTTCCTCTGGGGGGAGGTGGGACACGGGTGTTATTTGGTGGGGCTTAGCACTCCTGTCCCCTCTGGTAGACCTGGGCCTGGTGTCCTTGTCCAGTTTCTCCTTCTAACTGACCTCCACACTGTGCACACGGGCCATCCAGTGATGCCTGTGAGAGACCAACATTTGTTAACAGGGTAAATGGTGGAGCTTCAGCACAGGTGGTGTCTTGCAAATTGTTTCTGGTGAAGCTCAGTTTTACCTTTAGGGATTCTATTCAGTAGGTATGTGAACACCCATAGTGCAGCACTCAAACACCTGCAGGGGAGTGGCCTGGTGCCAGCATGGGAGTGACCCCAAACCATTAATACAGCATGACCCATCCATCTTTACTACTAGTGTGGGTCAGCCTGCCCCATGACTATTGTGCTCCCAGGTGGCAGTGATACTTCCGTGGCCACGGCTGTGCAGCCCTCTTAATACTCTGCGGTGAGGGGGTCTCCAGACCTCCACTCTGTTGCTGGCTCTGGACAAGGGCTTGTCATGCATGGCTATTTTGGGGTCTCCGTTTTAAGATGCAGTAGTTTGAGTGCTCTTGTCAGGGTGCAGTTCCAGAGTGGGCTGCAATTTGTCATTTCTTGCACCATCTTTTCCCTTGGCTTGAGGCACCTTAGCCTTGCCCCAGTTCATGAATATAGTTCCTCTATTTGCAATTCCCGTGCTGAAGGATGTGGTGGTGCTACAGGATGTTGTGATTGCCAACTGAGTGGATAGGCCAATGACAGCATTCCAGATTGCCTATCCAGGCTCAGGTTTGGATGGGTGGTCACATGTGCCCTTTTTCCTGCCTCACAATCGCTCCTCTTAGGCCTCAGTGTTGTATTGTGCTATACTCATGTGCTTAACGTTCTAGCTATTATTGCTGGCTTGCTTACATATTTAGGGCCAGAGGTACTAACTTTACTGTTCGCGATTACCTAATAGCAAGTTTTTGCGATTCGCTATTAGGTAATCCCAAACAGCGATGTATTACAGTGTGTTTTACATTGTTTGCAATTCCCAGTGGGTCACAAACGACCTACCTCATTAATATTCATGAAGTAGGTCGCAATTTGCAACCCATTGGGAATCGCTAAAATCACAGGGATTGCAGATTTGGATAGCAGAGAACAATATATTGTCCCCATTTCAGTCAGGCTTTAGGGCCCTAGTAAGTACAATCGACCAAGTCTTTTATTTTGTTTCAATCTACTGGCGTGTTGTACTATTAGCGGGTGGCACCATCTATGCCGCCTTTGTAGACCTTAAAGCTGCATTCGACACGGTCCCGAGAAACAAGCTCTGGGCAGTTTTGAAAGATCTAGGGCTACCTTTAGAGCTCCTACAGCTTGCAGTTCAACTGCATGAATCTAACTATGCACAGGTCCGCTGGGGATCATAAGGATTAGAAAAAATAATGGGGCGACCCGGTGTCCCTCAGAACCTGGGTATACGTATTAAATAAAACAATTGGTTCTGTCGGGGTGTTCAATTGCTTAGAGTACGTAAGTAGCAACAACTTACTTGTAACATATACCAATAATAAACCATAACACACACCAATATTAGTATTCAATACTGTATTTGGAAATGGATATCAAATATTCATGGCTGTCACAATTTACAAATGAAATTGTAATAGAGAATAAGTGACTGTTGGTGAAAAAGTGACATGTGGTGATAGGTGACGTTGATAGTGCACTATATACAAGACAATTAAACGTGCATTCAAGAGAGGGGAGAAATTTTTCCTATTTGTCCTTATTATTTTGGCACATATATCGCAGGATTTATTGGCAAGTTAAACTGTGATCCTGAGCATTGTGCGGACATATGTAGTACGTCGACGTTTCGACCCTGTTGGTAGCACAAAAGTAAAAATGCGTCAAGGTGGGTCTTCTTCAGGACAGGAGGGGGGATGGACAGCCTATGGATGCAATTTAAAAAGCTGGATCAGGTATGTGTTATAAAACAAATTTGTAAAGTAACTTTTTCGCTCCCAGAGTTAAGTTTACCAAAGTGCAGATTCTTTAATCTGTCTGCAAATATCAAGTGTCTCTTATTCAACGTGGGGCTAATGATTAGAACCTCTCAGGACTCCACCAGCCAGTTGGAGCCTACGAGAAAATGACAAAGACTAATTCAGTTACTGACAATGTGACTATTGTCTTTAGTATGAGTAGTCCGCTTTAAATGTGACATACCTCAATAGAGTTCTTTTAATCGACTTCCACCCGTCGGTTGGAGTCTTTTTAATAGCCAGTCAGATGAATAGCTAGGAAAACAGTAAGTAAAAGCTAGTTAAATAATTTACTCGAGAAATAATACATGAGTCATTAATTTAAAAAAAAGGGTAGTCACTTGTTAACGCGAAGACGCGCTTCACGAAGTGTTTCCTAACATAATCTCACCATGATCTGGCAAAAAGCGCGTCCGTCCGGCAGCTGCTTTGTTCTAAGAATGAGGTCAGACTGGGAGGCAGGTTTACAAATAGCATTTGCAGCGTGGGAGCGACGTGCACGCTTGACCGTGTCTGCTTAGAAGTGTATCCTGAACGTCATTTGAGAAAAACAACGTGCACGTATGGTGCAGCAGCTTAGTGAGGCTGTCAAAAAGAATCCAGCTGCTAAGTACATGTTTAAAAATCGTGTTTAAAACAACCCATATGTTAAACATAAAATGTCCCGGGAATGCAAGAAACAGCTGCTGGAAAATTCTACAACCGAACAGTTTAATTTTCGTTTCCACTGCCTGAAAGGTTTCTTAAATAGCAGGTGAAATGTACATTTCAATTCAAAGGTTAATTACAAAAGTCGGGCTAAATGAAAACATCCAGCAACTTTAAGGCATAGGAAATTACATTTCATATCGTAAGTTGCGATAAGACATCTACACGTGTAATATGCTACGATGAGTGGGACTACATGAAAACATCCAGCATATTTATAAACATAGCGTACATGTTATTTAGGGCTTAGGTTATAAATAGTCTGTAACATGAACTATGATAGGCATTTTTGCGCAGACATTAGTACATAGTAAAAGTGATGTTTACAGAATACAATCTAATGCTGTGAAATAGAAAGGTAAAACTACATGATCACATTTATAAACACGTAGTTATAAATAGTCTGTAGCATGAACTCAGACATTAATACATAGTAGAAGTAATCTGATATTACAGAATAAAGAGAGATGGTGTTATTAATAACATATATAAATTACTCCCCCCATATTTGTACCTAGATGTTTATATATTTACACAGCGATGTACAGTACAAGCTTATATATGTATCAATTGGTATCATGACAAATTAGGGAAGGCTCCAGAGCTTGATTTAAAGATTCTAGAGTCTAACCATTTGCCTGTATGTTTCCTCAAATTCATTTAACCCTGTATTCACTGAATCTAGAGTATGGATCCATCTGCATTCATTAAGATTTAACAGTGAGAGTATGCTCCCTCCTCTAAGGTGCAGAGTGGTCTTCTCCAGTACCCACCATTGTAGATCATCCGCAGTATGATTGTTTGTGGAAAAGTGCTCGACCAGGGGGGCCCCCTGGACCTTGCAGCGGATTCTACTGCGGTGTTGTAGAATCCTTGTCTTGACTTTTTGGGTGGTTTAGCCCACGTAGATTGTCACAGGGGCATCGTATGGCATAGATGAGGTTGTGACTGTTGCAATTGCTATGTTGCCTCAAGTGGTATGTTTTTCCCATATGTTGAAATGATGAGCCAATCATTGCAAACTCACAGGCTTTGCAGTTGCAGCATTTAAAATGACCAATCAGAGGTGGTAGATTGAGTTGTTGTCTGATATCCAATGGATCACAAGGAAACATCACCCCCAGGTTTCCAATCTTAAAAGGGGTACGCCAAGGTTGCGTTTTGGCTCCCACCCTGTTTTCATTGTTATAAACGGGGTGGTTAATTATTTTTCAGCGCACTCTACTGATGCTCCTTCTGTTGCAGGCATAAAGGTCCCAATACTTATGTTCGCTGATGATACCCTAATTCTATCAAAAACTCAAGTTGGGTTGCAGCGAGCACTAAGTCGTTTTGAGTCTTTCTGCAAAGCACTCGAGTTAGTGGTAAATGTGGACAAAACTAAATTTATGGTTCTGCACAAACATAAAGCAATTAAAGCTAGAGTTGTTATGAATAAGGAGCCATTGGAACAAACGGATATATTTACCTACCTTGGAATAACTTTGGGCCGTAAACTAGACTGGAAACCCCAGATAGAACTAATGGCACTTAAGCACTCCCAGCTGGCAGGAGCTCTTCTTAAAGAACATAGGCTCTCCCAGACTAAGCCGGTTGGCCCTGTACTTAAGATATATAATACCAAGGTTATGGCTTCTATCCTCTATGGTGCGGAACTCTGGGGATTTGAGAATCTGCCCCCATTAGTCCTGGCTCAAAACAGATTTGTGAGAGGTCTAATTGGTCTCCCCCAAAGTACTCCACTCACTCCCCTATACTTTGATCTAGGGTGTAACACACTGGCAGAGGTCGCTAGATTTAGACCATTAGCCTATTGGTCCACCCCGGAGTTAGCTCACTATGCCCAAGCACTCAAAGACATTAGAGAGGCTGACACCTCTCACAAGATTAGCTGGTTACAGAGGGTGAAAAGCTCCTTAGTGAACATGGGTATGAGACATTTGTGGGAAGATCCGGCAAATAACATGTTTCCCCCAAAAAAGCTTTTAAAGAAGCATACTGGGCAATGATTAGAGCTGGTAATTTGTGTTCTTCTAACACTTCACCACTGACCAGTATCTTCCTGGGGCACAAGTCGGAACCAATGTATGAAGACTTCTGGGACTTCATAACAAAGCCCATTGACAGAAAACACTTCTTTCCGTTTCGGATAGGTACACTACCGATTAAATATTTCACCAAAACCTGGCATAATACCCTGGATAGCAAATGTTCATATTGTCAAAACATGGATGAGACAATACTTCACATTTTATTTGTATGTCCAGCATATAGCTCTCCACGGACAAATGGCTTAAACCAATTTGCTCCAATATGGGCACCAGGTCGAGTGTTACCGCATTACGAATACTGAAGTCAAGCACTCAGGAGGCCATTGTGATTGCCCTAGCAAAATTTTTAGGTTGGGTGTGGAGAATTCGACATAAGATTGAAAGCAAGTAGCTGGCGACAGTGATTATTTTTTATCATCATTCTCCATCATGTATTTGTCGTTTTGTTATGTCTTACAATTTATAGCCTGTACCGGGACGCTAGCATACAGTGTGACTAGTTTCAAATGGTTTTAGAACTTAGACGCAATGAAAGGCATCTCACATAAACTACTGCCAAAGGATAGTACTGGTTTTAAACCTTTTAAAACTGTTCAAGCTTTTTTTAAACAAATATTAACTTGTCTATTTTTATGAATTGTTTATTGCTAAGTACTGGTGAGAATGTATGTATTTTTTTTGTTATATTATATATTATTGTGTCTTTTGTGATCAGTATGATCGAAATAAAGACTTAATTGAATTGTTTTACATTGTTTTTAATTCCCACTGGGTCACAAACAGACCTACCTCATTAATATTCATGAGGTAGGTCGCAATTTGCAACCCATTGGGAATTGCTAAAATCACAGGGATTGCAGCCTGCTGGTGCCAGTAGACCACCATCTCTGTGATTGCTTTTAAATAAAGCAATCTTTTTTTTAAATTGCAGCCCATTTTCCTTAAAGGAAAACGGGATGAGTTTCAAAAAGAAAAATGAAAAGTTTTCTTTTCATTTTTTCCTACTCTTAAAAATACGTTTTTAAAACCATTTAGTCTGCAAATGTGTCACCACCTACTTGAAGTGGGTGGTAAAATGTGAATGTTTTGCAACCACATTTCGGACACAAAACATTGACACATACCACTGCGAGTCGCTATTAGGAAGGGACGCCCTTAACACACCCCTTCCTAAAAGTGAATCCTAAACCCATTTTGTGACCGAATCGCACAATAGGGTTTGGTACATAGAAAAATGTTTTTTTTCCGGTCGCAAATGGCCTGATTCTGTGAACTAAAAAAATTTGCGACCTAAAAAAAGCATCGTACATCTGCCCCTTGCAGTTCTAATTGTGCTGGGGTTATGGATTATGTATATTCAGAAAAGGCAGCTCAGGCTGGTCCTTGACTTGATAAGATGTGTCTTCTTATGATAGTGTAAACTGTTCATACTTACGTGGAAGTTTCCTGCCTCAATTTCTGCCAAGGGGAGAACTTCACAGTGGTGACGATTTGGAACAAGACTCACGGATGAGGCAAGAAGAGTGAAGGACCAAGCTGGAATCAGGAAGGCCTTATTCCTGAAGGGAAGCAGCGTGCTCGTGGAGGACTGGGACGTGTGCAATGACTATTACTCATATTGCTTTTAACATATGCTTTTCACAACTAATATATCATGTGTCAGGCATAATGCTTTATCATGACTTTTCATAATAAACAGATCAGACTTATTGCAACAGAAATGTTTTCCTAGTGAACCAATCAGGGCCTGTTCCTGTTATCATTGTCTTATCACCATAACCAACCAAAGCCTCCTGTACTGAGCATACGTTTCCCCACGAGGCAGCAATCAGGCAACCAATCATAAAATGACATAGCATACAAAATTACAGTTGACAAATCAAACTAATATCTCTCTTAAGAGGGCATAACAATGATTCTGACAGTACAAATCTTCCATACCCACAGTTTGCCGGAGGGGAGTAACCAGCACCAAAACCTTACCTGGTATCTGTGAGATTCCATGAAGCAAAACACATATCTTCAGACTTTAACACAGAGTAATGAGATTCTACCCTTAAATGCCTATTGAGTTTCACATACGCTTTTCACAGTCAATAGGTCAGTCTTACTCCTTTTATTGTAACTTTTCATTATAAACAATCAAGACTTCCCACTAGGCAACCATCAGGTATACTGTAATAAAATTGCAAATATGTACAAAATACAGTTGTCAAAATGTAAAACCCTCACTAATAGAGCTTAAGATGTATTACCATAGTGCAAATTGTCTCTCCCCAGGGTTTGTTCTTGTGGGTCAGCAGCACCCAAGCCCTTGTCTACTACAGTAATCTGCAAGAGTCCATGTAACAAGATACCTGCTTAAAGGCTTCAGCACAGAGTAATAATAATCCACCCTTAAAAGTCTATTGTCTGTAACACACACGTTTCACACTATGTACGTCAGGCCACTGGCTTTGCCATAAAGTTTCACAATAAACAGCTCAAACCTGTGTAATCTGGCATGACGTTTCCCAATGAACCGACGAAGCCTTTGCCTTTAAAAGTGGCTTTACACTCTACCCAACACCAGCCTGTTTCAGTGCACATAAGCTGGCAACCATCATGCATACAGTCATAAAATTACAAATATGTAGAAACATACAGTTTGGAAAACAATACACAACCCATCTCAATAGGGCGTAACAAGAATCATCACAGTGAAAACCCCCAGCGTTTGTCTGAGTGGGTGGCCAACGCCAAAACCCTCAACTACTACGAGATAACATATAGCAAAGTCCCTGCCTATAGCCTACAACACAATGTGATAACAACCAACTGTTAAAGGCTTACTGGCCTTAATATATACTTTTTACAATTAATAAACTACACATTTGTTATAACATGTTAGAATAAGCAGACAGACCTATGGCATCGGACATAAAATATCCCAGTGCGCCGATCAGGCCTGTCGCTTGTCACCATAACGAAACCAGGCCTACAGGTTTAGTGTAAGCTTTTCCACAAAGCAACCATCAGACACACAGTCATAACATTTGAAAGATATACAGAATTACAGATGGCGAAGCAAAATACTTCTCTCCTAAAACAGGCTAACAAGGATTCTCGCAAAGCAATCCCTCTGTACCCATGGGTTGTCACATCAAAACCATTCCCTACTGCCGTAATCTGTGAGATTCCATGCAACAAAATACCTATCTGTATTCTTTAATATAGAGTAGTGGCAAACCATACTTAAATACTTATTGACTTTAACATGCTCTTTTCACAATAAATATGTTAGGCCGAGTGCCTTTATCATAATTTTTCATAATAAACAGATCAGGCCTATAGCCATGATCATTGGCTTGCCAACACAACCAACTCAGTCCTGCTGTATCAAGTATAAACTTTGCCAGACGGGTTCCCAATTGAATTTTATGCCCAATACTGTGCTCAATTGGACCCACGCCTCCTTCAGGTGTATGAATGTGGGTTGGCTAGTGGGAGTTTGCCGACCTCTATGAGGGAAGCGGTGATTATAGTCCATCCCAAACCAGGGCGGGATCCCCTAAATGTAACATCCTATCGACCCCTGTCTCTCCTGAATCTGGATTACAAAGTTCTTGGGAAGGTCCTGGCTAACCGTCTCATTACAATAGTTCCCTCTTTAGTGCATTCTGACCAAAATAGCTTTATACCCGGGAGCAATACCTTCATTAACTTGCGGCGGTTATTCCATGTTATGGACTAGGCAAGATGCACTGGAACGGAGGATTGGGCGCCTCGCTTGACATTCAGAAAGCACTTGACACCTTCGGTTGGCCTTACCTGATAGCAGTCCTGGGACACATGGGGTTTGGCTCTCCCTTCTTGTGCTCGGTAGCGTTACTGTACACCAATCTGGCTGCCAGGGTGCGCACGGGGGACGAAATATCTGCTTCTTTCCCGGTGGCTGGAGGCACACAACAGGGCTGCCCCTCTCACCGTTGCTGTTCTCACTGGCAGTGGAGCGACACGTTGATTTACTTGAGAGCCGACTCAACAGTACTACCCGAGGTCATGGCTCCGGTGACTACTTAAGAGCCATATCAGGCCTCTGTGTTAATTGGGATAAATCATGTTTATTTCAGCTGTTACCTATCCCTGAGGACCGTCGGGATACAATGCCACGCACAGAACTTCAATTGGCGGTGTGACTCCATTGAATATCTGGGAGTGCAGGTATATTATGACCCGCATGATTTGCTGGTGGAGAATCTAGGGAAGGCGGTGCCTGCGATTCGCCGCTGCCTCCCTTTTTGAACCAAACTACCCTTGTGCCTTATGGGCAGGGTAGCCATTGCCAAAATGCTGGTCCTACCACAACTTCTCTATTTCTTTGCAGGCCTACTGTTGATTATCAACCTTTTCTGGAATGTGCTGGCATTTTGGATGAGTTGACAGGGAGACCATTGTTGGATAGGCTCTTTGACACTACACCTCCTTGGGACACAAATAGTGTGCTGCTACGGACAGCGATATATCTCTGGAAACGATACGCTGGAGATGGGCAGCGTCATACACCCTATGCGCACAGTCATCTGATTTGGGCCATACCAGAATGCGCAGGCCACGCATCAGGTCTGGGATTGAGAAGTGACAGGAATCATAACTTGGGCGAACTGTTGACCGAGGAGGGTCTCTGTGCCTTCAATATTTTAGCGTTGGATCACGGGCTAGGTCCGGAGCAGTTATTACTGGTTTCAGCCCTACGGGATGTGATGCATAACACCTGGGTATCTGATCTGGAACAGCCTACTATGAGGGCACCTCTTGAAGTGGCTTTGATGAGGAAACACCAAGAGGGCCATCACACATCTATGCTCTGTGTTGCGAAGCAGACCAGCCGCAGAACATGCGCGGTTGTGGGATTGGTGAAAATAGGCACTGATATCACGGACAAAGAGTGGGACCGATTCTTGCAATCGGGCAAACAGGAAACACAATACGCCAACGTAACGTAACGTAAACAATTTTGCTTCCTGCACCGTGTATATCTCACCCCACACAGGATTAACAAGATATTCCCCAGTGCTTCTAACATATGTCCGAGGTGCAGATCCGCTGATGCTGACTTCTTTCACATGGTGTGGTTCTGTATACTAATTCGTCCCTTTTGGGAACAGGTGTCACAGGTGGTATCAGCGGTGACAAATAGTTTGTTTCCGCTGGATCCGCTTAGATACAGTCTTGATACAGAGCGTATCACCAAGAAAAACAAAGGTCTGTTGAGATTCCAGAATTTAGCACTCATTTTATCTAAATGATGTATTACTATGGCCTGGAGTCTACCGCAGCACCCCCACTGAAACGTTGGCGGACTGACATGCTCCGCTGGGTGACTGCCGAACTACTGGTGCACAAGCGATTGTGCATGAGGGGAGAGGGATTGGATCCATTGGAATGTTGGGATACTTACCTGGAACAACTTGAGGCAGGAACGGGCGACCCCGCCCTTGAGCTCCTAGCCTTTATTCTAGGAGATCGTGTGCAGGCAGGTGTCCCCCTCTTGGCAGTCACTGCTGGGCCCGCACCTTGGTTGGTCTACTGGATGGACAGATGTTGGACCCGCTTCTGAGATGTCTTTGAGGGTATGCGGGGTGGAGAATTCGGCGTCTGTTGTGAAGCATTGTACTGAGTGCTCATTTATCCGCAGGAGCCGGTGTACTCTCGGATTGTGCCCAGTTCACACACACACACAAACACATGGGTTGGGGTAATGGAGGGTGTTGTTTCATTGTTATGGTTGCTTGATAAAGCTTGAGTTTGAATGTGAATACACTTGCGGCATCTGTTGCACTGTACACAGACACAGCACACAAAAGCAAACATTGTGCTTTAAACTCTCTGCTGGCAAGTGTTTTGCCTTTGATGGATTGAGTATTTTGGCCCATCCGACCCTGGGGTTTTGTTGACTGGGGGGGAAATTCCCAATGTATATCTATCCGGTGGCTAATTGGTCACATGTGACTGTTCTGTCTATGACTTCCTTCCTCTACAACAGTGTGAGGGTAATGTATGCAATATGTGTTCCTTTTGTCGATTGTATCAACAACATATAAAATGTAATACAGATATTTTTTTTTAAAAAGTATAAACTTTGCCACAAGTCAAAAAGTGCAATCCAAGCAGTCTTTTTAGTGGAAGCACACACATTTGACCCAATCAAATCCTGTACTTAGGGAAACCAACACGTGGTGTGAGCCTATGGCCCTCTCTCAGTAGGACTCTGAAAGATTTTCTTTGCGGATCACATAAGGTTCGGTGATAGTTGCACTGTCCAGCCAGACCTAAAACTCCATGTAGGTTAGTGTAGCTCTGGGCTCTCAAACACAAAATTGGATACTAAAGTCTAAAGTTAATGACTGCCCTCCTCTCATATATGGTGCTGCCAGAGAAAAACAAACGATGTAAATTATTTATTTATCTAAGACACTTTAATAGCATTACAGAGTCATGTGTGTGCCCCTGAAAATTCAAGCTCAGACATACTGCTGCTGGCGGATGCAGCAGGATAAATAAACAAAATGATCACAGCTGTGTGGAATGTAAGCACTTTTTTTGTTAAAGCACACTCCTGCCCAATCATGTGGGCAGAGCCAAAACCCTCTCCTGGTAGTGCTTCTTAAAGCCCTTTTTAGTTAATCACATAATGTCTGTCGACAACTGCGCTATCAAGCCAGACATAAAACGTACCAGGGACCATATTATATATAGGATGCACTTCCTGGTTTGCACCGTGGTGCACGTTTAAATGCGTCAGTACACCCTTTTGTGGTTAATGAGTTGTCCCCATGGCAGCCAGAAACTTGTGCCTGCTCGGTGGGCAAGACATTAGTAAAAGGCAAACATGTTGTTTGAAGCAGTTGCACCATGCTTCACTTTGCAGATGGCAACGTGGCCTGCATTTCAAAGTGGGTTAGAGATTTCCCAGTTGGAAATGACTGCACTCGCCTGCAGTGGGATGTCTGGAGGGTCTGTGGGAACTCCTTTCCCCCCTTTCAAGGTTCACCCTCTGGGAAGCACTGACTGTGTGCCAACACTTTGTCACGCAAATTCAATACGCCCACAGACTGCTCCTTTGACTTTGCATCAGTGTCTATAATATTGTGGGTGCGCCACTTCCTTGAAATCACACTGGTTAACGTGTAGCACTGGTGCAATATGTATCAGAGAAAGGGTTGTTCAAGCTTCTATAGTCCTTTCTGCAATTCCAAAGTATCCTGTGGCACAGAAAACAGATGCCACGCCCATTGAGCCCCCAGCGCACTCAGTGCAACAGGCTGTTGGAAAGTTTTTAACAGGTCAAGAAGGCCTGAAATATATGACTAACTGTTGCATCCCTAACAAACTTACCTTTGGTCTGCTAAGAAATGTCCTGCATTGCCTACTGTGGGGTTTACCTGGAATGTATTTCATTTGAATGTTGAATGTGGAATACTATGACGTGAAGATTTCAGAGAGAGGTGGTTGGGAAGGAACTGGGCGCGGTGATATGTTGGTGGTCGCTCTACGATACTTGAATTAAACTTGCCATTACCTTCATCTTCTGGAGTTTGGTCATCTCTTCCCTTTATATTGGTGACGAGGATGAGATCTCCAATCCCTCGACCACCAACTTGCTTGCCATTGCTGTTTTCGTTGTGTGGGTTGTTCCGTGTGGTATGTGGAGTTTACATGGAATGCATTTCATTTGAGTGCAGAATGTGGAATATTCTGATGTGGAGATTCCAGAGAGGCAATTGGGAAGGAGCTGGGAGCATGATGTGTTGGCGGTCGCTTTACGATACTTGAATTAAACTTCCCTTATCTTCATCTTCTCGAGTTTGGTCAACTCTTCCCTTCACCTACAGGTAGACTTGTCCCTGCATCTATGTTTGTATATAGTGGTACTTGCACACTGCAAACCTTGTAGACTTGCTGTTACCCTTGGTGAACTATGCAATTGGGCTCCAAGGGCTGATTTCACCTGCCCTAGTGTCTGAGCTAGGCATTTGCAAACTGCACTCTGATCCTTAAATCTATTATCGGTAACAGTTGTACGTTCTCTTTCTTTTCCAGAATATAATGACGCCACTAGAGCCTTTATGATTCTCACTACGGTAGCCGGCATCATCTCCATCTTTTCATCCTGTGCCACCTTTGCTAGCCATGCCCCGGCCAAACGCTTTGGATCTATTGGGGCGCTGATCTCCAGCCTTTCTGCAGGTAAGGGCTATGTTCATCCTAAAGGTGGAAACTAAAGTCGCCTATGGTTCCAACACGTAGATTTCATTAGGCTTCACATATAGACCCTAAAAATGTTTCTGTCCATTGACAAGTTAGTGAGTCTGGTGTTTATGGTGTCTTGCTCAAAGGTTAATGTGGTGACTCGATTGTAAATTGTGTGACTATGAGACTTTGGATAAGGTAGTTGTAGGCTCTGGCACTGTGTGACTGAAGGACTGTGGGGGTTGGTTATAGAATGCATAACTGCAAATTTGTGAGTTGTGTGTGGAATTGTAACTGCGTGACTGCATGACTGTGGATAAGTCAGTTGCAAACTTTGCCCGTGGGTGGCATTGCATGAGTCTGCTGTAGACTACATGCCTACATTACAGCATCACTTTGGGTAAGTTAGTTGTAAATTGTGTTACTATGTGATTGCATGACTGTGGGTGAGTCGGTTGTATACTGTGGGTGAGTCGGTGGTATACTGTGGGTGAATTGGTTGTAAACTGTGTTGCTTCATGACTTTGCTAGAGTTGGTTGTAGACTGTGTCACAGTTTATATACTGTGACAGGATTTGTTTACAGCTTGTGTGACTGTCACTATGTGACTGCACCTCAGTGGCTGAGCAGTTAGGGCTTGTGTGACTGTGGTGATTCTGTTTTAGATTGTGTGACTATGTGACTCTGGGTGAGTCTGTAACAGACCATGTGACTGTTTGTCTCTGTGGTAGTCAATTTCAGGGTGCATGAACGTGGTTTAGTTATTTGCAGTGTTTGTGATTGTGTGACTGGACAATTGTCTGTGTGTCGTTTGTGTAATATATGACTGTTTTAACTGTTGATGGGTCAGTTGTAGAGTGTGTGATTGTGGGTGAGTCAGGAGAAGACTGTTGCTGTGGATGAGACAGGTTTAGACTGAGGATACATGAATGCGGTGAGCCAGATACACACAGAGTGACTATGAATATAGATGAGTCAGTTGTACACTGTTGGTGGGTGAGCTGTGGACTGTGTGGCTGTGTGACTGTAGTAGAGTTGATTATAGACTGTCACGGGTTGCAGCCTGTGTGATAGGAGTTGTATCTAGTCTCTGTGACTATGTGACTGCATGTCTGCGGCTGAGTTAGTGATTCTGTTTTGGGCTGTGTGAATATGTGACTTTGGGTGTGTCTGTTACAAACCCTGTGACTGTTTGACTCTGTGGGAGACCATTTTAGACTGCATGACTGTGGTTTAGTTGGTTAAAGTTTGTGTGACTGAACTATCTGTGTGTTTGTTGTGGAATATATGACTGTTACTGTGGGTGTGATTGTGGGTAAGTCAGTTGAAGACTGTGTTGCCGTCTGATGTAGACTATAAGGATGCACATACAGAGTGACTGTGAATGTGGGTGAGTGGGTTGTAGACTTGGTGTCTGCATGCCAGGGGTTAAAGTCAGTTCTAGAATGGGTGAATGGATGAGTAGATTAAAAACTGTGACTACATGGCTGTGGCTAAGTCGGTTTTATACTGAGTTGTACTGTGAGACTGGATGAGTCGTAAGCTATGTGGTAGTGGGTGAATAGTTTACAGACTGTGGGACTTATTCACAAACAGCATTTTGTGGTACGTTAGTACTAGTACAATAATATTACTAACAAGGCTACAAAATGCTATTCACTAACCTACATTCAGAGGCCAACGTCTGAGCCTCTCTTATTTTATATGTATAGAGATCACCGCCCAACAGATCTCTGCACATGTAGGCATACATTCTAGTAGTAAATGTGGGAGGGAAAGGGGCAGGGGCTGGATGTTGAGGAGTTAAGTGAAGTTTAAGGAGGGGTTCAGTAAGGAACATGCACCCACCCACAAAAGAATCTACAAATTGCACTTCTGTAGTTACTACAGCCAAAAAGGACACAAAGCAGTAGTAAAAGAATGTACACCAGCTCAGAGGTGAGTAAGTCCAGCACTACACTGGGCCAACTGCAACACTCTTTCATTAAAAATAATGCAGGCAGGGGCATAAAATAATTTTTTTTAAACATAAGAACTAATGTTAAATTAAAAATATAAATAAATGTAAAAAAAGTATAAAGCAAACATAATTATTAGTTTATTAAAAATATGTTAATAGCCTTTTCTAAATTAAAAATTAATGCAGGAGGCGGAGCTTGGAGACAACCAAGATGGCCGTTCCATGGTTGAGCTCCGTCTCAGCGCTGGCACTTCTCAGTCCACCTTGACTCCATGGGACAGGCCCCACTCCACGCTCGGCGATGGAGATGCTGGAGACCCTATTGCCACTGAGGATCCTCATCTCCCCTAATTAGGTGGGCTTTACGAAGAATTGAGCCTGTGCAGCCGGGGCTGCATGACATCTTGGAGGCTTGTTTACCTTTCTGATAGCGCTTCCTCTGCAGCCTGCTGGAAAAGAATGTCTAGGGCTCACAGTGCTGGTACTATAGGCCAACTCCCAATCGCAGCCGGAGCATTGGAAACCATTCTGCCTTTCTGCCTGCACTTCTTCTCTGCAGCCTACGGTAGTTGTGTACCTAGAGCTCCTGGCGTAGGCCACGCAGGCTGCCCCCTCCTGCTGCAGGAGCTCGGGATTCGGCTGTCGGATAGCTGCTCTGGACACTTGAAGGCCCAGGCTGTCTTCTCCTTGTGCCCTGGCCATTCTACACCTTGGAGGGTGAACGCCTATGACCTTCCCTCCTCCTGCTGGAGCCCTAGACACCAGGGCCTCATATTCATAGAGCATCACCACGCAAGTTTTTACCAGCCAGCCATACCTTTTGCGTAGCTGTTGCATGGCGTTTGGGCTACTGACAATTTGTGTGGTCTACAGTGGCCCAAGTGACAAATATGTATTACCTCTTCTCGGCAGACCTCTCCAATTCTGTTATGATTGGTGCTACAGGTCAGCATTTCACATGAATCTCCCCTTGCTGGGATGCCATATTTGTACTGACACAGGATTACTGTTCATATACTTTTGCTCCCCGCTGTACAGTGAATGTGGGGGTCGGGCGGTCCTCCTCCACCCACCCTCATCTGGGCTCAGCTCTTGTGTTGGATACATGACTGTTTGCTGGGTGAAGTGACTATCTGGGTCTACTGGGTGGCCTTTCTCTATATAGAGGGCGTAGTACACACTGTCACCTGACTTGTCCCCTGTGTGCATGTTTATCAACACCTTCAGAATCCGTTTGGTGTACTAGGGCAACGACTGGCAGGAATACTGTAGGACCGCCTCACAAAGGATGCATATCATGCTGTTACACAGACTTGCAGTCTGCCATCTTTGTAGCTCGCTCCGAATCTATTCAGAAGCCAGACCCCGCTATGGATGCCCTCTTGAAGGAGATCATGCGATGGATACCAAGATGTCAGACCTCACGGCGAGGTGAAATCTAGACAAGATACTTTCCAGACTCAATTGGATACAGTAGACCAGAGATGGATTGAGTTGAATCCAAATATGAGGCCTTGCCGGATTGGGGCAGAGACATTGAATTCTTGAGGCACAAAGTCACTGACCTGGAAGATAGGGCATGTCCCAATAACTTCTGCACTTATTGTATCCCAGAGGAATCGGAGAAAGGAGATATTTTGTTATTGCTGCATGATATGCTGCCTAAGCTACTTGACCTGCACCTCAATGAACCTCTGGAGTTCCAGAGGGCACACCGTGTCAGGATACGCTCTGCTACCACCTCACACTCCCCTCGCCCATGAATAGCACATGCATCAACACCAACATGCTCGGTCAATCCTGCATGCAGAACGTCACTCAAAAGAACTCCTGCTTTTTGAGGGGCAGCGGATCTCCTTCTCAGGGGCTTACAAGCTAATTTAAAAAGCCAGATATTTGTGTGGTACCTGCTTTTGTATTACAGCCTTCTGTTAGAATCATATGATGTAATAGAGATAGATCATATGATGTAATAGAGTAATAGAGACGGTTGTGTGGTGGTGAGGCAGCTGCTGAAGGAAGGCTTGAAGGAGAATGCAGGCCGTTGATGGCTGAGGGGATATAGTGTTATACTTGAAATAAAAACGCACACTTTATGTAAAGGCAGCTGACTCACATTGATTACACTGGCAACGAGCTTAAGGACAAGGACCTGCTCACCTGTTCCTGCCATCCTTGTTTCTCCGCAATATCGCTGACTTGCTGTATGTAGCTGCAACATCACTCACACACGGATACGCTTTCCCCTGGTGGATCTGCATGCTGCGCAGTGGCACAAACCAGAGGTTTCAACTTTTACCTGCAAAACTGCCATTTACGTGCCAAACAGCCTCTTTGTGGTCGCAGGGATATACGTTGGTGGATTCTTGCATAAGTTTTGGCATTAAAGTTCTACCTGACGATGTTGCTTGGAGCATTTGAAACCGTGTTTTCTTCTTCCTCATTTTCTTTTTCTTTCCCACACAGGTCTTCAATTAGTAAATTCTCGAGTATTACAATACGGGTACTGGTGAAGGTTGTGGTACCTTACTGCACGTTTAGCATTTAAACACACTGTCACTATGCAGAATGTTGCTCCACCACAATTTGCCTTGGTTAATCCAGGAGAGCCCATTATACCTTTGGAGCAAGTGGAAGAAAGTGCTCACCCATTATGCTAGGGTGTGCAGACATTGTTAAGTGCTGAACTCAGGACCTCTTTTTTAATGCACTGCTTGGGACCTAAAGGGCAGGATGTAGTTGAGCAAGTTCCAGAATTATCGATTGAAGATGCTCAAGGTCTGCATGAGTATGACGTGTGCTTCAAGAAACTAGATGTACTTTTTCTACCCAAGGTGTCTACTGTATTAGAGCGTTACATTTTGGCAGGCGCATGCAAATGAGTGGTGGGAAAGTTGAAGAGTACATTACTTAGTTGAGAAAATTAGCCTCAACCTGTAACTATGGGGCTAATTGTGAGGAACAGTTGAGGGATCAGTTCATGTTAGGTTGCAGTGTGGAGAAAGCTATGATTTAGGTGTGGCGCACAGGGGCATATGGCTAATAATAAGGACTGTGTTGGATGGAAAGCGACTTGTAAAATACGTTTTAGAAAAGGTCATCTTACCAAGTGTTGCAGGTCAGGTGTAGCACACAAGAAAGTCAGTGAAGTATTTTGCAGTGAAGAGGGGGACAATTAAGAAATTGTTGTGCACATTTGTGGCTTTGGAAAAGATGCACCTGTAGTAGAGGTGGGGATTGAGGATGTACCAATCAGAAATGTTATTTGACTCTGGTGCCAAAATCAGTCTGATTCCCAGAGAGGTTTTTGAAACTCACCCTAAGGAAAATATCTTTTTGTTTAAACCAGATATTCGACCCAAATGATATGGAGGGAACTCATTAAGCTATTATGTTATTTTAATTTGTATTTTCTTTAAAGACAGATTTACCATTGGGAAATTCTATGTCTCAGTAAAATGGGACTCTCTGATTAGCTGGTTCCACCAAAGATATTTGCAGGTATATCTTGACCCTAATGAGTACCTGCCCGTCTGGCTAAGTGCACAGAATGTGGTGGCTTAGACTGAGGAAGGGAGACCTGAATATGAGGAGGATTGCCCTGAAGCGTTAAAGGATGGGTTAGGATGCCCTAAAGGGTATGTGCACAAGTTTTAACTCACAAGGGATTCTATTCCACATGCTGGTAAAGTTAGGCAAGAGGCCATGTTTAAAGATCTAGAGAAGTTGAAGGCCCATGGGATAACTGAAGAGATCAAGGCTACAAAATTGTTAACTCTGGTTGTGAGGGCACAAAGGGCAAACAGTGAAGCCAGCTTGTGCGTGGATTTGCATCTACTTAACAAGTGTGTGGTAGTGGATCACAACCCCTGACCAACACTGCAGTGATGCTCTCCATGATTAAAGGTGCGGAGTGGTTTTCAACGTTGAACTTAGCCTCTGATTACCATCAGGTAAGATTGCATCAGGATTCTCGCAGTTTTTGTTACTCTTTTTGAATCATACACATATTTGAGGATGCTTTTTGTGCTAATTTCGCGATACAAAAGGGGATGATGGACGGAACGCTTGAGCCAATCAAACACTCACCCCCAGTCAACTGATCTGGGTTTAATCCATCATCATTCTTTAGCTCACTCCACCACCCCAGTTCAGACATGGCCATATGCAAATCAGTCTGACCCTGTGCCTCATGGGAACAGTCCAGCCCGAACTGCCAAGCCATGTCTTCCCTGGACCGGAAACAAGCATCCTAGGACCGGTTTCTGGCATTCCAGCCGTCATCAGCCAGGCTTGCTTGAATCCAGTGGCAAAGTGAGCAAGGGACCCACGTCTGGGCATACCCCGCCAACTTAGGGCGAACAAAGCGATACAAAAGGGGATGATGGACGGAACGCTAGAGCCAATCAAACACTCACCCCCAGTCAACTGATCTGGGTTTAATCCATCATCATTCTTTAGCTCACTCCACCACCCCAGTTCAGACATGGCCATATGCAAATCAGTCTGACCCTGTGCCTCATGGGAACAGTCCAGCCCGAACTGCCAAGCCATGTCTTCCCTGGACCGGAAACAAGCATCCTAGGACCGGTTTCTGGCATTCCAGCCGTCATCAGCCAGGCTTGCTTGAATCCAGTGGCAAAGTGAGCAAGGGACCCACGTCTGGGCATACCCCCGCCAACTTAGGGCGAACAAAGCGATACAAAAGGGGATGATGGACGGAACGCTTGAGCCAATCAAACACTCACCCCCAGTCAACTGATCTGGGTTTAATCCATCATCATTCTTTAGCTCACTCCACCACCCCAGTTCAGACATGGCCATATGCAAATCAGTCTGACCCTGTGCCTCATGGGAACAGTCCAGCCCGAACTGCCAAGCCATGTCTTCCCTGGACCGGAAACAAGCATCCTAGGACCGGTTTCTGGCATTCCAGCCGTCATCAGCCAGGCTTGCTTGAATCCAGTGGCAAAGTGAGCAAGGGACCCACGTCTGGGCATACCCCCGCCAACTTAGGGCGAACAAAGCGATACAAAAGGGGATGATGGACGGAACGCTTGAGCCAATCAAACACTCACCCCCAGTCAACTGATCTGGGTTTAATCCATCATCATTCTTTAGCTCACTCCACCACCCCAGTTCAGACATGGCCATATGCAAATCAGTCTGACCCTGTGCCTCATGGGAACAGTCCAGCCCGAACTGCCAAGCCATGTCTTCCCTGGACCGGAAACAAGCATCCTAGGACCGGTTTCTGGCATTCCAGCCGTCATCAGCCAGGCTTGCTTGAATCCAGTGGCAAAGTGAGCAAGGGACCCACGTCTGGGCATACCCCCGCCAACTTAGGGCGAACAAAGCGATACAAAAGGGGATGATGGACCGGAACGCTTGAGCCAATCAAACACTCACCCCCAGTCAACTGATCTGGGTTTAATCCACCACCCCAGTTCAGACATGGCCATATGCAAATCAGTCTGACCCTGTGCCTCATGGGAACAGTCCAGCCCGAACTGCCAAGCCATGTCTTCCCTGGACCGGAAACAAGCATCCTAGGACCGGTTTCTGGCATTCCAGCCGTCATCAGCCAGGCTTGCTTGAATCCAGTGGCAAAGTGAGCAAGGGACCCACGTCTGGGCATACCCCGCCAACTTAGGGCGAACAAAGCGATACAAAAGGGGATGATGGACGGAACGCTTGAGCCAATCAAACACTCACCCCCAGTCAACTGATCTGGGTTTAATCCATCATCATTCTTTAGCTCACTCCACCACCCCAGTTCAGACATGGCCATATGCAAATCAGTCTGACCCTGTGCCTCATGGGAACAGTCCAGCCCGAACTGTCAAGCCATGTCTTCCCTGGACCGGAAACAAGCATCCTAGGACCGGTTTCTGGCATTCCAGCCGTCATCAGCCAGGCTTGCTTGAATCCAGTGGCAAAGTGAGCAAGGGACCCACGTCTGGGCATACCCCGCCAACTTAGGGCGAACAAAGCGATACAAAAGGGGATGATGGACGGAACGCTTGAGCCAATCAAACACTCACCCCCAGTCAACTGATCTGGGTTTAATCCATCATCATTCTTTAGCTCACTCCACCACCCCAGTTCAGACATGGCCATATGCAAATCAGTCTGACCCTGTGCCTCATGGGAACAGTCCAGCCCGAACTGCCAAGCCATGTCTTCCCTGGACCGGAAACAAGCATCCTAGGACCGGTTTCTGGCATTCCAGCCGTCATCAGCCAGGCTTGCTTGAATCCAGTGGCAAAGTGAGCAAGGGACCCACGTCTGGGCATACCCCCGCCAACTTAGGGCGAACAAAGCGATACAAAGGGGATGATGGACGGAACGCTTGAGCCAATCAAACACTCACCCCCAGTCAACTGATCTGGGTTTAATCCATCATCATTCTTTAGCTCACTCCACCACCCCAGTTCAGACATGGCCATATGCAAATCAGTCTGACCCTGTGCCTCATGGGAACAGTCCAGCCCGAACTGCCAAGCCATGTCTTCCCTGGACCGGAAACAAGCATCCTAGGACCGGTTTCTGGCATTCCAGCCGTCATCAGCCAGGCTTGCTTGAATCCAGTGGCAAAGTGAGCAAGGGACCCACGTCTGGGCATACCCCCACCAACTTAGGGCGAACAAAGCGATACAAAAGGGGATGATGGACGGAACGCTTGAGCCAATCAAACACTCACCCCCAGTCAACTGATCTGGGTTTAATCCATCATCATTCTTTAGCTCACTCCACCACCCCAGTTCAGACATGGCCATATGCAAATCAGTCTGACCCTGTGCCTCATGGGAACAGTCCAGCCCGAACTGCCAAGCCATGTCTTCCCTGGACCGGAAACAAGCATCCTAGGACCGGTTTCTGGCATTCCAGCCGTCATCAGCCAGGCTTGCTTGAATCCAGTGGCAAAGTGAGCAAGGGACCCACGTCTGGGCATACCCCCGCCAACTTAGGGCGAACAAAGCGATACAAAAGGGGATGATGGACGGAACGCTTGAGCCAATCAAACACTCACCCCCATGCTAATTTCAGCAGCAGCTGTTTTTTAAGGAGTTATGGAGAATATTCTTAGGAATGTAGACGATGTGAAAATCTGGCAAGATGCTGTACTCATTTTTAGAAAAATAATAGTGAACATAATCAAAGAGTTTGAGAGGTGTTAAAGAAATTGGAAAAGTGTGTTCTAACATTAAGAGCTAGAATGTGTAACTTTAATCTCACTCAACTAGAGTATCTGGGCCACAAGATCTCGTCTTGTGGAATTGAACCTAAAGCCAATTTGGTCAGTGCCATCTGTGGAATGCCTAGTCTCAGTTCCATAGAAAAAGTAGTGACATTTTTAGAGATGTGTGAAAACTGTTTCCAACTTTGCAGACAAGGCGCATAAAATGAGGGACTTTCTTAAAAAGGGTGTGTATTTCAGTGGAATGCTTTGTGTTAAAGAATTGTCTTAACAGTGTCCAGTGTCTCCAGAGCTTTGAAACTGGTGACTCCACAGTCATAATATCTGATGCCAGCTCGAAGGGATTGGGTGCAGATCTTTTGCAGCAAACTGGAGATGTTGAACGCACAATTCTCGTCATTTCTAGGAGCCATCATCATCATCAGCTTTATTCAATTTTCATAAAAAGAAACCATAAAAGCATATCATACAGAAATAAATCACACAATCTTGACAGTAAAACAGTAAACAATT
Organism: Calotriton arnoldi; assembly: GCA_963921515.1. Lineage (NCBI taxonomy): Eukaryota > Metazoa > Chordata > Amphibia > Caudata > Salamandridae > Calotriton > Calotriton arnoldi. The sequence continues at coordinate 795,221 of CAWUFW010003937.1, forward strand.
AAGCATTAGGAATAGATTGTGAAACGTTGTTGCTACGTGATAATTTTTTTCCTTAACCACATCACATACCTTAAAAAAGTAGAAATCTTTACAACAAATTGCTAAAGAAGTCAATTGTTGTAAAAACAATAGTGCGGGTAACATTGTTCAAAATTATATTCATGAAGAATTGGTAATATAAAACCTTTCTGTGGCAATGCATAGAAAGTGCCAAAAACATGATATGTAAAGTGCATTGATTAGAGAAGCTATCACAAGCGCATTTTATCAGTACCTCTGACCAGTCATTAATGGTGGAAAAAGTGACTACGCGATAAAAAATATCTAATTTAAAATGTGTTAACACAAACCTATGCTGGTGATTCTGTACAGAAGTAAGGTACCGCTGCACACCATCCGTAACCAGGGTCAACTGATTGATGATAACACAAGATTTTGGCAATTCCCGGGATAACCTTTGGTCTTCAAGAAAGGACAAACATTGGTTTTTTAGGTCAGTTCTGCTAACAGTGTGAAGTACATCAGGATTTTCTAAATATTCAGCATGGCCCAGCTCCAAGCAAAATTGTTTGGCAAATTTGAACTATGGGAATGCATGAGACCGAGTCAATTTAAGACAGTCATTAAGAAACATGCGATTTAAAACAGTATATTTGCTGGTTTATATTTTATGCCATCGTAAAATCGGCTGAATTCTAATCAGATCGGATAAAAACAAAGCCCCTAGTTCAAAGTGACAAACAAATGTAGAACAACTCTTTGGGACAGACAAAAGGTCCCTAAAAAGGGCATTCGCCGCCATCTGGAGCTGATTGGTGTTACTGTGGCCCCATATTCCAGCCTCCTATTAAGCTTGTGATACACATTTGATATTATATATGGGTAACATTTCCTTGATCGGTTTATAGCCTAGCCTAGTGGCAAATTTAAGCAACACAGAGATGGATTTATTAAATGTAGCTTCCAAATATTTACTGCCCGAGTCCAACAGCATTGAATACAATACCCAGACGGCAAAAAGTAGAGGTAAGACTTAATTTAACGTTACTGATCATGAAATCACGACACTTCCTAATTAGCCTCCCACACTTCATTACAAAGGTTTTCCTATGTTAACAATCAGACTAAGGTCAGACATAAAACGAACAAAACCAGTTAGTAGCCGCTGCAGACCCAACAGGGAGATACCCCTATCGGGGTGATTCGGGCGCTCTATAAGCTAATAAATATCAAACGGGGTTCGGGACATGAGCACAGCGTCGTCAGCGTAAAGCAGACAGGGAATGGGTCTATGGCCAATTTGGAGAAGATCCCTGCAGGAATTTGTCAGGGCAGAACCCAGTCTGTTAATATACAAAGTAAATAAAATAGCGCAAGAGCACAGCCCTGTCTAACCCCTCTCTCGAGGTCAAAAGTACCAGTGCATTTGCCTCTAGAACGAAAGAGTACCCTAGCGTTGCCCCCTGAGTATATTTCTCTGAGGATGGCTATTTAGGGTGGGTCCACCCCAAGCTCGAATAAAATTACCCACCATTTGCTGTGAAGGACACAGTCGAATACTCTTGACAGGAAGACGAAGGCTAAAAATAGCTGGCCCTTTTTCATTGAGGTATATTTACCAATAAGTAAGTTGAGATTTAGCCCCTGCTCGATAGTCCCCAGGCCCCTACAAAAACCAAACTGTAGGTAGGAAAGAGTGTCATTGGCTACAGCCTACACTTCTAATCCGATCAGCAGGGAGTCAAGAAGTTAAATAGTGCGGTAGCAACCGGGATTTGAACGATCCCCTTTCTTGGAAATTGGTACTATCACAGCCTCCCAACAGGTCGACAGCAGGCACCTAACACCCTAGTTAAAATTGGGCTCCACAAAGGGATGTTGGCCTTGAAGAGGTCAATGGGAATGCCACCCAGGCCAGGGCATTTACTGCCCTTGCTCCCTGCTAGTGCCGGGGTAATTGTGTCCAAGGTGAAACATAAATAGCCAGTATCTGAAGCTAAGCCTTCAGTGATTGTGAGGTCAGACCCCTGAGACAGCGGGCTAGGGATGGAATACATTTTTGAAAAATGGGCAACCCAGTCAGAGTCATTAATGACTACCTTCAGTCTGGGAGCACTGTCATCCTTTAAAAGAGGACTGGTAATGACGCGCCAGAAGGCTGTGGTGTCCTAGGGCATACTGGCTTCAAACAGGGATTCCCAAGCCATGGTCTTTAATTCCTTCTTCCTTTTTTTCAGTACAAGGCTGTACTCAAGTCTGCACCTTCTCACTTCCAAAGGACAGTGCAGTGACTTAAGAAGCTTATGGGCTTTGGAGCAAATGCTGTCGAGCCAACATGGCCCATCGCGATTTGACTGGGGCAAGACTCTAGTCAAGGCTTCTTCAATCCCACAAGAAATATTAAAGAATGCGGCCTTGATATCAACATCGTTAGAGATGGCGTCTAGGCAAGTGTCAAAAGCATCCCTGTGATCAGTGAAAATTATCAGAAGTGCCCAGGGGCCACGGCAGAGAGATTCTGTTTAGAGTTGTTAATACAGAATTATCTATAATACATTCAACATTTTCCGTTCCCACACTAGTTTAAGGTTTACACTCTGGGGTTGTGGTCACTTATAACAATAGGATAGGTCATACAATTACATAGAAGAAATTCAAGTTTATGAGAAGAAAGAATAGAATCAATACCGGTATGGTGACCGCCGCCGTTAAATGTGGAATTAAAAGGAGCAGGGGAGGTACCAATTTATTTGTATGGGCAAGGTCCAACTTTGACATTAAATCACTCAATTTCATCCCATAATCACTATGCAGGAAATGAGTTTGATCATTGTCATTTAAATACACCATACTACAAACCGTTTTGGCAGATAGATGACATAAATGAATGTTAAAATTGCCACCCCACATTAAAATTGTTTCCTTCCCTCCACAATAGCGTAATTTATCCAACTCGTACTCTAGTTGGGATACAACATTAATGGTCTCAGGTAGCGGTGCGTTATTGTAGAAGATAACAATTATGAAGTTCAGGTTGTGCAAGAATTCACAAACAACAATTAAATAACAGGACGGGGTTGATACTACTTTGCTCGTAGGATAGGGCAATAAGTTTGAAACAAAAATGGGCAAGCCCCCATTAGATCTGTCAGCTTGAGATGGTACTGCAGGTTGGTAGAATGTTTTAAGTCCATTAATATGAATAGGCTCTAATGCCCAAGTCTCCTGGAAACAGAGAAACTGAACTTTCATTATAAAATCCATCCACGTTGGAAGAAGTACCTTGGAGCATATTCCTGCCACATTCCAAAAAAGAAAATTACAGGTTGGGGCGAACCCCGGGACACAGTCACAGGCAAAGAGACTGGAGGAACATGACTGACCCCTCTAGGTGGAGGGGAAGGTGGAAACGAGCACGGCCTAGCTGTAAGGTCCTCTACGCTAAGTGTGAGAGTCTCAAGACCCGTGGACGGAGGGACAACAGAGAGATGGGGGGTCTCCGGCCTGAATGGGAGTCAATCGTTTCCATCCAGCTCAGCCAGTGAGGAAAAACGATTCTGGGTAGTGATCATGCGGTGGAAATCAGTGAGCTGAACGTGGTCTGGCCCAGGAAGTGAATAAAGCCCCTTCTTCAAGTTTCGGGGATGATAGAAATAACCCAATTGAAGAGTTATCACTTGATGGGGGGGAGGAGATGGTGAACTGATTCCAGCTCTGCCCAGAATTAACTGTACCAAGCTAGGGGATTTGAAACACATGACTACAGAATCACCTGGGAGGGACTTAACTCCTCTTCCGATCCAACTGACCCTTCAAACCATTTTTAGTCCTCGAAGAGGGCTTTAGTCAGACCTGCTTTTCTACCCACACAATGAATTGATTTATTCTTTAAAATGTCTCAGGACTCAGATTCAGGATGTGAAAGTGTCAGTACGTCCCCTAAAATCACAACAAAGTGAATGACTTCAGGTGGAAGATCCAGGGCTGTTGGCGGAACCCCTGGTATAGTGACAATCAAATTGGAGTTGGGCTTATTGGGACGCATGTTAATATGCAAGGTCAGATGGGCTGTATTATTGTCTGGTGGAATAGCAGGACCAGGATTAGGAGCAGGACAAGTAGGTAAGTAATTAGTCCTGGGTATTACATTTAGCATTGGGCTAACAAAAAGAGGAACAGTAGTTGAGCTCAGATTTTGCTGGGAGCTATGTCTGACGTTAGCTTGCAAAATCTCTAGACAACTGGCAGTTGTTTTTTCAACTAAAGTTAATCTGGTAGATAGGGACTCTATTGAAGATTTAACTAGGGCTTCCAAAGTTTGAGCAGATGTAAGTAAATGATTAAAATCCTCTGAGTTTACGACTTTTAGTAGCGGTCCTGCATGGTTTAACAGCAGGTTTACCAGCAAGCGCAGGACCCTCCTACGTGATATTATCTGATGTAGCCGAGCCAAGAGAGTGGGCCCAGTGTGGCCTCATCCGGCCTCGGACAGGTGCAGACGGGCCCGCTCTTGGCCCGGGTATGCACCCAGGTGCATCCCACGCCGCTGAAGAAATTAAGCGCTTCAAAGTGTGTTGAGCATTGTGCCCCCTCCTCCTGGCCACACAGAGGCTGCAAAGACGACTGGGGGACATATTCCAACTACATCTGCTCAGGAAGCGCAGTTACAGAGTCCCCTGCCATGGGAGAGATGAAGCGCTTAAGAGTGTGGTGATCGTTGTGTCCCCTCCTCCTGGACACATAGAGGGTACATAGACTGCTGGGGAAGGTAGTCCCACCCTAGCAGCTCAAGAAGCGCAGTTACGGAGTCCTGCGCTGCGGGAGAGATGATGTCCTTAAGAGCGCGGTGAGTGTTGTGCCCTATCCTCCTGGCCACACAGAGGCTCCAAAGACTGCTGGGGGACAAAGTCCCACTCCAGCAGCTCAGGAAGAGCAGTTATGGAGTTCTCTTTCTAGGAGTTTGAAAGGAGCAGAGGTCAATTATTTGGATATAGAAAGAAAGATGTTGACTGTACAGTGGGCTCTAAGAAAACTGAGGAACTTTATTTGTTGAAGCAAATTTGAGGTGAAGACATACCTCTTACTGAGGTTTTCATGAAAAAGAGAATTGATGCCATCTTTGTTCGTATCAGGAAATGGGTTGTTGCACTTCAAGAGTATGACTTTGTTTTGTTCCTGGATCAAAACATTGTCTAGCTGAATCTGTATCTAGACTCCGGTGGGAAGAGTCGCCTGAACAACCTGATGATGAGTATGGTTATCTGGATGAGGAGGATATTAACGGCTATAATATCAGGGAATCTGTTATAAATTAAGATGAGTGAGTGACTGAGTTGAATTAGGACTCTTGTTCTTCAGGTGGTAATAGGTTGTTTAAGATTGGGTGGTGCAATGACAAGAAAAGTGAGATGTTACATAAGGTTTTTGGTATGTTAAGGATGAGCTGTCTCACAAGAATGATTTGTTGATGAGAGGTGCAAGGCTTTTTCCTCCTGAGAGCCTGAGAAAAGTTCTTATAGCGTTTGGGCAGAATATACTATTTCCAATACTATAGATTCCAAGGATATTATCGAATTTTTGGATGAGATTTTTGTCCGAGAAGGTTATCCTGAGACTATGTCGACTGATAATGGTGTCCACCTGGTCTCAAAAGAGATGGAGACATTCTTTCAGAAAGAGGAATCAAGCACAAGAGGTACTCTCTTTACCATCCAGAGACTAATGGCATGCTTGAGAGGCTCAATAAGGTCATAAAGGAAACTATGCAGAGGTCTTTGGCCAATCACTTATGCTGGGAAGCTGAAGTAGAAAAGACATTCAGGGTGTATCGGCTGACCCCTTAATCGTTTGAACTTTTAGGAGAAGAAAGGTTAACTCTCTTGTGAGTCCAGCTTGGGTGAAAAACAAATGTTTGGACACCCAGGATTGTAAGATTCACAGTACCCTTGTGCAGGAGGTGGAATGGAGGATAAGTGAAGCAAACAAAGTTGAAAAAAGGAAAGAGTGGTATAATTTGAGAAATGCAGCCAAAGACATTATGGTGAAGTGTGGTGATGTGGTGAAAATTAAACTACCTGGGCTTGTTCACACTTTGTCTAAATATTTCTCTCCTATGAAAGTCATTAAAGTGTGTCACGATGCAGTAAAAACTGACGATCCTGTGTATACCATTTTATCTAATGGATTGTCGGTGCTCTAGCAGTTTCAAAATCTGTCTGATGTTGTTTGTTTAATTTATTTATGTTATTATAGAGTTACACTGTACTTGTTTATTGTATGTTAAGGTACGCTGTTATACTACATGGGAATTTGTTTTTTTATTGTCTTTTCAAATACACGGTTACCCTACGTGGGAATTTGTTTTCTTCTTATTTTCTTTGTCTGTTTCATTTGCTGTTGAAAGTGAGATGTGTGGTATCTGCTCTTGTCTTACAGCCTTCTGTTAGAATCAGATGATGTAATAGAGATGCCTGGGAATGTAGTGTGGTGCTGCTACAGTTGCTGAAGGAAGGCTAGAAGGAGGATGCGGGCAGTTGATAGCTGATGAGATATAATGTTATACTTGAAATAAAGACGTAAAGGCTGTTGATTCACCTTTATTACAATTTGCCAACATGGTGGTGCCTCTATAAGGCCAGTGGGGAAAGGGTAAAGTCAGTCACTTGCCAGATGGACCACACAGTTCTCCGCAAATGCTCAGAGGCATTCACTGTTTGGATATTTCCCATTTTCATTATAAACTGATCAGGAAGTTCCTTCCACTTCTGTCCCAGAGGTCAGGCATCTTCTCCTTACTGAATAGTTGGGTTAATTCAAAGATGCTTTGAACATATCTTTGTTTTGTCTTCTTTCAGTCGTGTTCCTGACCATTGCAATGGCTGTTTACACTGGAGAAACTGTGAGAAATGTCAACCATGACCTCTCTGTATTTACGTACGGCTGGTCTTTCTACATTGGATGGGCAGCTTTTCCCTTTCTATGCATCACAGGTGGGTATGCTGAAGTCTGACACTCATTTACCAATCTGCTGGCTGCTACTACAACCCAGTCACTCAGTCAGAAAGTTTTGTCTGCTTCCATCCTGAATGAGGATGGTAGAGGAGTTTCTGGCAGGGTCCTGCTGAAGCCCTTTCTCTCATATGCTCATGGAGAAATCAGTCTTCCTTGCTTCCTCAAAAAGAATCCCTGTCAACTTGGCAGTGACCTTGCAGGGAGAGTTGCCCTTGCTTTGGCTTCAACTTCATCATATATCTCCAGAACTGGTCCACATCGACCCCCTGCCCCTTGTAATCCAACATGCATTTCAGAGTTTCATCTCTGGAATTTCAACACGATCAAGCCATTTCTAGCCAGAGACTCAAGACATTAAACAGGCCCCCTTCCCCCCCAGATCCCACCAATTACTTGACACTTGGTTACCAGATGGTGCATTCCTTGACTTAAGACCCCGGATCCACCAAGCCAACAGTCTTCTCAGTGTCATCTTAAGGATTTTGGGGTCTCCGGGCGAAAAATATTTTGGGGGCCCATGCTCAGAACAACTGAATGTTTTTCCCATTTTCTGCTATTTCAAGTTCCATAATGTCAAATAATATTGCTCTTTATATCAAAGGTTGTGAGATGAGACACAGTGATAGACAGATGTGTATTATGGAGAAAGTTCACTTTCTCAGGTGTCCCCTTGGAAGCCGAGGGCCCTGGGCATTTGCCCATTTTGCCCATGCATTAAAGCCCCTCTGAGTCTTTTGTCTTTGAGGCATCAAGCTAGCTGGGATTTGACACCGCATGACTGGGTGAGGGAGAGGGGTTCAACCCACTGAATTGATGAAAACTGTTCTTTTTCACACATTGATTTACTTTGGACTATTTTTGGTCCATTAGGTTCTCTGATGATTCTTAGCAGTCTTACCATATACCTTTTTTAACAAGTTTATTGTAGTGTGTGATTTATCTCTTTCTTATTACACCTTTATCAAACTTGGCTTACACCTTAAGCTGCAAGACTAGCCATTGTAAATGCCACAAACTTTCTGAGAATGCCTTGCTGCTTAGGCGAAACTATTGAGAACAGTAATTTAGAAACTGGCATTCTAAAACAACTCCAGTACATTGGCAAACACACACCCACACATGAAGAACACATACAAAAGAAAAAATGGATCAACTCCATGTATTGCCTTCATGAGTTTGATCATTTTAGTGCTCAACAATTGTATAGAGGGTCAATCTTTTAAAACACCCTTTCGATCACTAGCTCTTTCAAGTTTTTCTTTTCCTACATGCTTTCTCTGTCCCCCTCTCTCTTTAAAAAAAAATCTTTTTAGTTTTTTCTTATACCCCTCACACTCTTTAATGTTTTTCATCCTGGCTATTCCTCACAATACTTCCATCATGGTACATAAAGGTGTGAATAAATTGTGATAACATTAAAATCTAACAATGGTTATGGTTAATATCTTCATCTCTCTTTCTCACTTCCTTCATCATCCGCCATTCTCCCTGTTTTTCTTTATCTTTCCTTTTCTCACATACTTCATTTGTTTTTCCCCTTTGGCTTCTCCTCTATTCTCCCTCCCTCTTTCTTATTGTTCAGCTCTCTCTTTCTGTGTCTTTCAAGTGCTCTTTTGGTCGTTCTCTCTTTCTCTATGAGATCTTTCTCTTTCTGTATCTTTTTCTCCTTTCACCGTCTCTCCGTCCTTCTTGAATACTTAGGGGTATATTTAAAAGAACTGCCGCTAACTTGCATTAGCGTTAGTTAGCGTCAGTTTTCTTAACACGGGCCATCGCCGAAAACTATTGCCCTGTCAGCAATGTATTTACAATACGTCGCTACATGGCGATAGTTTTAGGTAGCCGCGGTGAAAAGTGCCACTAACACTAGTCTGGAAGGCGATACAAATTCTGACATTAGCAGGCGAAAACTGACAAAAGGCCAATTTGTGGGCAAAAACCTCACGTTAGTCAGCAGAACTTCACCTTTTTTTTAAATAGCCAAGAAGTCCACCTCCAATGTAAAAAAGAAAAGAAAACCAATGGAATGCAGAATGGAGCAGCTAGGGACAAGTGCAGTACAGATCAACAACCTCCCCAAACCCCCCAACAGCCAGGATGACCAGCCAGAATACCAGAGTAAGAGGAAATGCAGAATCAGGGCTACATATATGAAAAGAGGCGCATCGCTGGGGAAAACCTGTGATGCATCACTTTTCATAGCGCCCTCCTTGCAACACCATGGCAGCCAAAATATATGAAAGCGTGGACAGTTCCCGGGGCCCGGAGGCCTCGCTGTGCCTGCATCTGGGACCCGGAGTGGGATGCGGAGGTGCTGTGGAGTTTCTGGGCCATGGCGGTAGACATTGAGGCGTTGGCGATCGCCCTTACCTGGTGGTGAAGTCTGCCAGGTCGCATGGAGACCCGTTGCTGACCTGTGTGAGAAGACTGCCTGGTGCCCCTAGGAGCTGTGAATGGTAGAGGCGCGCCTGCGCACCAACATAGGGAGGTCTGCATCGCATACTATGCACCACCACTACACCGGGGTGCACGGAGGGGATTACCACGCCTCTCTGCATCACAGGCCGGAGGATGTTGCGCCGGCCGGACACTGTGGAGGGTGAGGCCTCTGAGCTGCGCCGAACTTCTGTGGTGGGAGCGCTGCAACTTCACGCATAAGGGGGCCCTGTTGCATTACCTGCATCTGGAGGTTCCCCAGCGGACTTGGCGGTGACTGCTGTACCCAGGCTTGTGAAATCCCGCCTGGCTGAGTCACAGATTCAGAGAGAGCGCAGCGGATTGTGCCACGGTGTCAATGCCCAGGTGAGGAGAAGGTGGGATGCGTAGCAGAGGAGGCCCAGGGGTCTAGTCGGACCCAGGCCTAGCGCGTGTGAGTGACGCACCCCCAGTGGCGGCTCCTCCGCTATGGTGGAAGAGAGTCGCCCCACTGCTTTCAAGCAGTGCAAGAAGAGGAAACATAACATGATGATAACTTTCTGATATTCTCATGCTATGTTTCCTTTGTGGGCGGGAGGCTGGGTCAGGCCGCCCAAAGCAGGTATGCGCACTTCCCTGTTCGCAATGCAGGCTGCATTACAGCCTACATGGAGAACATGCCCCCCTCCAGCCCCTGGCTGAACGCCTTGTTACGGCACTCAAGGACAATCACAACGCTGCATTGCAGCGTTGTGATTGGCTTAGGGGAGGGAGCCTGGCTTCCTGTTCCTGGAAGCAGACTCAGGAGAGCAGGAGCACAGAAGACGCGTGACCTGGCCTCGAGGTAAGATTTAAAAAAATATATATTTACAACCCCCGCCCCCCGCGTCCCCTCCAGTGTCCTTTCCCATGTTTTCCGCCTCCCAGCTGTCCAGTCCCCTCGCAGCACTACTTAATGTCGGCCGCTGTGCGGCCATGTGTAGCGGGCGTACCACAGGTGTGCCAAAGGCAAGTCCATCTGCGTCCGTCCACCCCTGGACGGCACCCAGCACCAAGGACCCTTCCTCACTCACACTCCACCGCTACAACGCCAGCACCCTCCTCGCCATCAACCCTGGATGCCACACCGCCTGCCATCTAGCATCACTGTAGTATTCCCTTGCACCCTACGCCTGCCGAAACTGCAAACGCACCTTCTGCCACATCAGCACACCAGTGCCTCCTGCCGCCCAACAGCATCCTCCTCAATGTGCGGTCCGTCCACAAACACGCAACAGAAATCTGGGACCTCCTCGACGCCACCTCTTCACACATCGCCTTGTTCATGGAAACCTGGACCAACCTCTGCTCCGGACCGGACATCGCCATCACCATCCACGACGGCTACAAATTCACCCACACGGAACACCCTGAGTGCCCAGGAGGAGGCTTTGCCATTGTCTAAAATAGCACACTGACCACGCACTCTAATGACCCGACAGCTACCATGGAAAACCTCCACTTCCAGATCCGGACCAACCCCAACCCCACCCTCCGAAGCAGCCTTGTCTACAGGCCCCCCGGGGTTTATCCCCCATTCACCGATGCCATTGTAGACCTCATTGCACCCCAGGCTCTCCCATCCACTGACTACATCCTACTCAGAGACCTCAAATTCTACCTGGACAACCCCAGTGACCAGAACGCCACCACCCTCCTGGCGAACCTCGCCAACATTGGACTCAAGCAGCTATTCACTGCACCAACCCACATAGCCGGACACATGCTCAACCCCGTCTTCTCCGCCAGTGGGAACTTCAACTACAGGCACACCACCGAACTCTCCTGGACTGACCATCATAGTATACATCACTCCTTCACCACGCCCACCGTACACCTCCGCCATCATCGCCCCCCCTCCCCCAGCCACAGCTGGATCAAGGCCATCAAAGAACTTTTTGGCAACTCCCTCAGCACCACCACTCCGCCAACGCTTACAGACACCAACACCGCAGCACGCAAACTCCACCAATGGAGATCAAACTGCGCCGACACCCTGGCAGCTCCTCCATGTCAGTAGACCAAGCATCTGGGGGGTCGCTGGCCGCCGGGGAAGGTGACAGCAGACACCCTTGACGCCAAACTAGACTCTGTACAAAGTGATGCATCTAGGTATATGTGTGACCTTGTGAACCCCTGCGCCACATTATACCTGCATCAGGTTGGATGTATGCAGGGTGGGCATTCCAACGGAACAAAGCCTCGTAGGAGTGGCGCAGTGAAATCTATGGGATTTCACTGCGACAATTCTAGGACGCCACTGCGTCAAAACCTTACGTCTGCCTCATGGCGAGCGTAAGGGTGATGCTGTGCCATAGGGATAGGCCTGACCCATGCATTGCTGGAGTTGCGTCATGCTTGCGACAAAATTGCAGCATGCGTGACTTTAGCACCGAGAGATACGTCAGGAATACTGACATATCTGTAAATCCTTGCGACATGGAGCGCCGTACAGTAAATACGGTGCATCCATCATGGTGTTGCAAGGAGGGCGCAGTGAAAAGTGTGCCAACGCTGTTTTGTTGCAGCGATGCAACACTTTTTATGAATGAGGCCCAGGACTGCGCCCTATCCTATTGTTGGGCGCATTCCTGAGCTTTTGTTTTGGCGCAGGGCAGCGCAGCAATAATCTTTGCTGCGCTGTCCAGCATCAAAGCCTCTGAAATGAGGCCCCAAGCGTTTGCACCAATTTTAAGACCAGCTATTTTCTGGTCTTAAAACACTGCCTCTAACTGAACTTAAAGGCAGTTTTTGGGGTTTTGCACCATACAAGGAATTCCTTGTAAATATCACGAAGTGGGGTTAGCAGCAGTTTTTGCACGGGAACGCCCACCTTGCATCTCTGTTTCATTAACTCACGCTAACAGAAGTGGCGATCTTTAAAATTCACGTTTTCTCCGGAAAAGTGCCGCTAACTGCAGTTAGCTGCAACTTGTAGTTAAGGCGATAGAAAAGTAGCTGCCGTAACATCAAAAAATTGACGCTACAGCGGCGTTAAGTCCTTGTAAATATACCCCTTAGTTTTATCTCTGTTTACCGAACTTCCCTTCTCTCACCCTCTCTCTTTCTCACTTTCATGCTCTTTTGTACTCTTCTCTCCTCCTTTCCCTCCCTCTTACATTAACTTCTCTTTTTTCTCTTCCCTCTCATGCTCTTTCATACCTCACCATCTGTATTCCTCTCCCTTTCGAATCCACCCTATATTTAGCTTTGAATGAACTGTGCTAGTATTAAAATCTAATAATAATTTTGTTTTTCTCTCTGCAGCTATGTGCCACTTATTTACATCCAGAGCATTACCAGCTGCTGGTTACCAAAACGTCTGAACTGACCAGCACCAAGTTCACTTCTTTTTAAGCAGCTCCTACATCTCCTACCCCAATGCTTCCAGATTTGATTTCCTAGCACTTACTCCTGGACACCCTATTCATTCAACACCTTTTTCATTCCCAACAGCTGCTCCTAAAGAAAAAGGATAGTTTGGAGCATTCATGGAAAAATCTCAATTCAAAGGCTAAGTCAGTGTCACCAAGTCACTGAACAAAATGCACTCAGACAAACCCTTCCCTCTATTGCCTGTAGAGGGAGACACCTTTAACAATGCCATACAAGTAAAATACAAACCTTACCTGTTGGTAGCTGTGGCTGTTTTTGTATCCCAGAGCTGGGGCATCATTGGACTAATGCAACTACTCTAGAGATCTGAGTCTGACTTCATAGCCACAAGTGCAAGTCCCTGTGGGCCAGCGCAGCCTTTCATCCTTCTAAGGTCGATCAAATGAGCACCCCCTTGAGTTGAGTAACTATAAACAACTATAATTCAGGACCAGGATGCCCCAAGACGTGCACAAAGTCTGACATTATGTTCCAGGAGTATTTTCTTTACCAAGCAGTTGATTCCTGAAAACGTCACTTAAAAATGTATTTGAGAAGTGACTGAAAGCCATTAGGTCCTTGGACAGCAAACTTAGATGTTTCTTAAAATCTGGCTAAATTTCTGAATGTGTTCGCGTTCATCTTTCTCTGTCTCTCTCTCTCTCTCTCTCTCTAAATGTCTTTCTCTAGCAGTTTCTTTCTCTCCCTCCCTCTTTTCCCCTGACTATTCCCCTCTCTCTCTTTCCCTTTCTCTCACACTCTTTCCCTCCCTCTCTCCCTCCGTCTCTTTCTCTGTCTCTTTCTCCCTCTCTTTCTCCCTCCACCCTGAAGGTGGGTTTGCATAGAGTTGCTTGTGTCTGCCATTTTGTGAAAATAAAAACATGAAGAAAATGGCAATAATTGCAATTTTAATGATAAATAACGATTGTGACAAATGTGTATCCTGGAAATTCATTACGTTGTCATGGCATTAAGCACTGTAGGCTTTGAGCTACATCTAGGGTGAGGGTAGGATTACGCATTTTCAAATTAGGACAGGTCTGTCCGTTTTATTCAAGTAGATTTAAGGTTATTTTAGAACAAGTGCTTGGATTAGAGTTAAATTCGTGGTTAGGCTCTGGATCGCACTCCGGTGTTTCCAGTGAGTTTGCGAATTTTGTCATTGGTAATAAAAGTGTTTTATATTTATCAGCGCAAAAAGCATATTGCAACGTTATGGACTCCTCAAACGCACTTTCTCAGACATGTATTCCTTCATTATTAAATGACTGAGATGTCTCCATGAATAGCCAGGATTTGCAATTTACAGATGTCATGATAGACGGTCATGTTAGGTCAGTATATTGAAGTAAACACAAAAAAAAGCATGTTGTGCAAAGAGTGAAAAAACAAGGAAGCATCCTGACAGCACTTTCCACCTGCCAGGCCATCCTAAAAAAAATAAGAAAATCAAAGACAGATAGGGAGAAGGACAAGGAGTGGGGCAGGCGAACAGCGGACAGGTGGGAGGGGGTGGGGAGATGAGAGGAAAAAGCTGGGTGGGAATAACACAGGACTAGTGATGAAAGCCATTGGAGCAGGAGCAGGAAAGTGAGACACTAAAGCCATTCAATTAGGAGCAAGTGGCTCATCCAAACCCCACTCTATGTGTACTGGAAACAAAATGTCTGCCCAACAAACAGCTAAAACTGTGTAGTTGAGACTAAAAAAAAAGATCCAGTGAGCAGAAATGTATTTATTTGCCCTCAATTGGGCACATTTCTACCAGTAACCTAAATGAAGGAGCAAATATTTATTTTCCAGGTTTTTAAAAGGAACAACTATTCCTTCCGGTTCACAAATATCGCAATCATATCGGTAAGAGTACCCATTCATTAATAGCATAAATCTAGCACCAGCCCTTTTAGTGCTTCTCTAAGAACTCCTCTAATCTTCTTTAGACTCACACATGAGGGCTCTCTAGCGAGCTGATTTCAAAGTTATATTGTTCATACTGCTGAAGAACAAGCATTGGCAAAGCCAATAGGTCTCCAAATGTGAGATCTCTAGGCGTTGTCAATAATAATGACTTTTAGCTATGTGTTAGTTGATTTTCCACTGTCTCTGTATTATATAAATCATTTTTTTGTATTAGTGATATGTTGCTGGAACCTTTGTAGGTAATTTGGATTTCTTTAGATTTATTTGTTCTGTCTCAAGCGTTTGTCAATGGTTTTTAACCATGGCGTATAACATCCTTGATGTTATTCAGCTTGTTTAAACTCGAGAGAGTGACACTAAGAGTGTCACATGCAGCATAAAGGTATGTCACACAAAAGCACACTGAAACCTTGAATATGTTATGTCACACATAAACAATATGAAAGCTTGGCAGCTATGCGTTTGAAAAAGGTGTAAATGTACGATGGACGCACTCCCAATGTATCCAAGGGTGCATTATCCTATAAAGAGTATATCAATTATATTTTCTACCAAGGTGAGGGTCACATAATACATAAGGGGTTGCACACTGCCAAAAGATTGGGTCACTTACCCTGTCCCCAGCCCCACCCATAGCCCAGCGACAGCAACTCACAGTGCGCAAAGCATATCAAGGCATCCTGCAGCACCGTGCTCTCCTGGGCCATGGAGGCAAAGAGTAGCTGCAGCCCGGGAGCCATGTTCAGAGAAAAGTACACAGGGGAGCAGCTAAGGTACAGCGAGCTGTTCTAAATGCTCTGCATATAGCAAAATTAAACTGTCACTGCTCAGCTTTTGCAGAGATACCTCTACCATTCTGCCATGGTAGTAGAAAACAGACGAGACTGCCAATGTCTTTCCTTAAGCAACCTTACAATTCTGCTATTGTCCGCTGACCACAACAAAAACCATGAAATGACCCACTGACAGTATAACATTTTGAAAAAAAACATAGTAAGATTATACAAATTAATTTTCTTTAAAAAGTAATGAATTGTACTTTAATACACACAACATTTTTTTTTAAATTAACATCTGCCACACACTAGAACCATAACTTATGAGTAATGAAAACACAGCATAACGTTCCCACTGTCTCTTCGATAACTATGCATCGAGAGATGGTACTCCATTCTAAGATGGCCGATATGTTTACACATAGTTCAACTTGAGTTTATGTCAATTTCACAGCGGTTGGAGAAGCATAGGGCAAGCAGCCATGGAGGTGCAAGAGGGAGAAAGCGACAGCGAAAGGAAGGTGACTCTGGAACGGGAAAAGAAACAAGATAAAAATATGATTTACAGGTCTGTTCCATGACTGTCGGAGAAGCACAGGGTACGCTGCCACGGGGTGCAGGAGGGATCAAACGCCAGCGGGAGGAGGGTGATTGGAGGACGGGATAAGAAAAAAAATCGGAGTGGGGGAGGGCAATTTCACGACGGTCGAAGAAGCACAGGACAAGCACCCACGGGGCGCGGGAGGGAGAAAGCAACAGCGGGAAGAGGGTGGTTGGGAGATGGAACAAGAAACGAGATAAGAACATCCAGCTCTCGGAACGAGTGCAAACACAAGAGCTTGTGTTAAGTGCTGTTAAAGAAAGAAAAAAGTAGTTCCTAAAACTAATCCAAAAATTTTGAGCAGTGAATGGATAGTAGTAATTTGTCTATACTCTCAGGGAGGGATAAACACAGGAAGAGCCATGACACATGCATGTCATGGACAAATGGGGAGAAAGAATATGAGAGGGATGATGGAGCCAGCAAACGGGAAGCCTATGGGTGGGCTGAAGCCCACAAAGTATATACAACATGTCTCTTTGAGACAGCGCATGCCTTGTCTAGAGCCAAGGCCTAAAAAAGACATTTTCTTAGATAGGGATTGCATACTCCACACTTTCTACCTTAGTGGGCAGCCTCTCTTAGTTGTAATATTGGAGATTACCTCCATGCGAAGAGCCAATTTGAACTACTTACTTATGCAGAATATTAAATTTTTTTCTAAACATCTCCAAGGTAATATAATCACACACATGACACATGACACTAGCACTCCCAGAGATTGAGGGAGACATTGTAGCCCTGCTGAACCGTTCGCTGGAAATCGGGAAGGTTCCCAATCTCTTCAAAGAAGCCAGAGTAATTCCGTTACTCAAGAAGGCTGGAGCAGATAGCTCCAATATGAAAAACTTTAGGCCCATATCTCAGCTCCCATTCCTGGCCAAAATCTTAGAACAGTATGTCTTGCAAACCTTATCTAGCTTTATAGAGGACCACCACCTCCTGGGAGATAGAAAGGCCGGTTTACGTGCTCATCATAGCACTGAGCTGGTGATGCTATCAATACTTGACGACATCAGGAACAAAGCTGATAGTAAGAAGCCATGTGCTCTAGTCCTTTTAGACCTGTCGGCAGCGTTCGACACGGTCAACCACTCCCAACTTCTGGAAAGAATACAAGACATTGGGATTGGTGGCCCAATTCTCCAGTGGATTACTTTTTTCCTGACCGACCGCACTCAAAAAATCCAGATGGGTGACTGGGTCTCAGAGAGGGGAGCTTTCCCCTGCGGTGTGCCGCAGGGGTCAGCACTCTCCCCCCTCTTGTTTAACATTTACCTCAGACCTCTGATCAAGGCCCTCGCCTTAATGGACTGTCAGGTTTTCAATTATGCGGATGACACGCAAATTATTCTCCAAATAGAAGACACCCCACAAGCCCACTCCCGGGCAAAAGACATACTGCGATTCACGGTTAAGTGGATGACGGCCAACACCCTGAAGATTAACCCTGAAAAGACGGAGGTTTTGGCCGTCACCAATGAGAGCAATCCTTGGAACTCCCTTTACTGGCCACTCGAACTGGGTGATTATCCAGTCCCAACGACGGTGGTAAAAAGTTTAGGAATCAAAATTGATGCCAAACTTTCATTGGCTGATCAAGTTTCTACCGTGTTCGGCACCTGCGTCGGCCTCCTTAGGCGGCTGAGGAGACTTTCTTCCATTCTCTCCCTCTCTACTATGAAGACAGTGGTGGCCGCCCTGATCCTGGCCAGGCTGGATTATGGGAACTCACTCTATATTGGATTACCAGATTCACTGTTGGGCAAACTTCAGGTGGTGATGAATGATGCCGCGAGGCTAATTTTCAAACTACCTAGAAGCACACGGGCATCTCCTCCTGCAACAACTTCATTGGCTGCCCATCAAACAAAGGGCCAAATTCAAAGGCCTTTGTATCACGCACAAAGCCCTCTTCGGACAGGCTCCCCATTACATCAAAGAACGCCTGGAGAGATATGTCCCTGGCCGCTCACTTAGGTCCTCTACAGAGGGCCTCCTAAAATGCCCACGCTTTCACTACACGACCAAAGGAGGACGTGCCTTCTCTGTCCTGATACCACCACTCTGGAACAAGCTGCCTAGTCAGCTCCGTGCGGAAGGACGCCTCCTTCCATTTAGAAAAAAACTTAAAACTCTCCTGTTCACAGAAGCCTGGGCCTAACTATACTACCACCCCACCTGGAACTGACGCTGACCTTCTTGAAGCGCTTAGAGACCTGTTGGTATTAGGCGCTATACAAGTTGAAACTAACAATAACAATAACAACCACTAAACAGTCTATTTCTAATTAATTTCTTTGCATCATTCCATAATAATTTATTAGAAATAGTAATGGCACAGAAGGCAAAGATTGAGACACTTGTGGAAGAATTTAAGTTGCTGATGGACAAAATCGAAAATATAGGCCATCAGACCCTTGTAGAAGCCTCTACGAAAGACTAGAGCCTCTCAACCCACAAACCAAGTTAATCCAAGTAACTTCTGCGTGAAACAAATCTCACACACCACTGCTGACTAAAGACTTCCTACACTCCATGGGAAAAAGCAACGAGGAAAAGTCTACATATTTCTCCACACCATTCTTGTTGCTTCTACTCAGCAGCCCCGCATTACATACAGCAGGAAATCAGCTTTGCATAATCTACTCAACAGTAGCATGCAGAGAAGGAGGTTACTGATAACTCTGGTCTTCAACATTAAGTTTCTGGGTGATTCGTCAAGCGGGGCCAAGAAAAAAGGGGGGTCCCAAAACGCGTTTCCCCATGTTAATTTCCATAGGAAATTTAGACACGGCTACAGCCCGAAACTGCTGAACAGAATTACACCAAATTAGGCAAAAAGGTAGCTCTTGGTTCAGAAAGCGACCTTTTTTTTAAATGGTGTAAATTCGTTCAGTAGTTGCTGAGAAATTTAAAAAATAAAAATATCAATATCTGAGGGCTGAAGAGGATTCGCGAACCCTCCCGAGCACGAGCTTGATTCTGATTGGCTGTCAACACTCCAAAACAGGACGTGTTGGCAGCAATCTTGTGACTCGATAAACCGAGTCACAAGACAGAAAATAAAAAAGCATAAAAAACAAGAAAAGAGGGCAGGGTAGAAACACCCTGACCCCCTAGGCCTCCTCAGTGGGTCCCACAAGGACCCCCAGGGCCAAAAGAAGCATATTTTTTTTATAATTTCGTCCGAATTCATGCTGGGTGCGCGAATCCGGGTGAATGTTTTTTTTTAAAACGAAGAGCGGGCTCCCGCGCTTCGTCTCTTTGAGCCCCCTGGTGGGCCAGGTCCCGGGGGCAAAGTTTCATTAATGTGCGGGGGCCTCGCGGGCCCCCGCAGCCCCGGGGACCGCCACCTCCCCGGGGTTTAGTTTATTATGCGCAGGGGCACGCGGCCCCCCCGCAGCCCCGTGGACCGCCACCTCCCCAGGGCTTTCTTATTCAAATGCGTGGGGGGGGTCCTCACCCCCACGCTGCCTCAGGGACCACCACCTCCCCGGGGCATTGGTAATTATGATTGGGGGGCCTCGCTGGCACCCCCAAGCCCCGGGGACCGCCACCTCCCTGGGGCTTCAATTTAAAGAAAAAGTGTGGGGGGGCTCCTGACCCCCCCCACACTGCCCGTGGACAACCACCTCCCCGGGGCACACTGAATTTCAGGGCGGGGGGGCCTCACGGGCCTCCCAAGCCCCAGGGACTGCCACCTCCCCGGGGCTTCAAGAATTTAAATTAGTGTGGGGGGGCTCCTGCCCCTCCCCACACTGCCCCGGGGACCACCACCTCCCCGGGGCACACTTTATTTAAATGCGGGGGTCCGTTGCGGACTCCCGGCCCCGGGGACCCCCACCTCCCCGGGGCATTAATCAATTGGGAGGGGGGCTGCTCGGCCCCCCTCCTGGAGCCCTAGATGGCCCTGGGGACCGCCACCCCCCAGGGCCGGCTCCTGCAATGTCCCGGGGTACCCACCCCCGGGACATTGCCGTTTGCTATGGCAGGGCAGGAGCATGGCTCCCGCCCTGCCATAGCAAACACTGCTTTGCTTCTTGGAAGCGAGAGCAGGAAACCTGCTCTCGCTTCCAAGAAGCAAAGCAGAATTGCTTTTGGACAAGGGGAGCTGCATGTTAGCAGCTCCCCTTGCCCAAAAGCAATGCTGGCTCCCGCAGGAGGTGGGGAGCCGGCTGGGACCGCGGGGGCATTGGGGATCACCCCGCGGTCCGCAATGTAAGGCCAGACCCCGGGGATGGGGTCCCCGGGGCCATAATTGGCCTCAGGAGAGGGGCCACACGGCCCCCTCCAAAGAAAAAGAAAGTCTGGCCAATAGTGGCCCAGGGAAGGGGGGCCTACGGCCCCCCTCCCTTAAACATATATATATATATATATTTTTTAAATGAGGCCAGGCCCCGGGGGATGGGGTCCCCGGGGCCAAAAGTGGCCCAGGAAAGGGGGGCCACGCGGCCCCCCTCCTGTTCAAAATAAATTAAAAAGAGGCAAAGCCCCGGGGGATGGGGTCCCCGGGCAAAAAAAAGCCTCAGGTGGGGGGCTGCTGTTTTTAAAAAAAATTATTTTAATAAAAAATGGGTCAGGCCCTGGGGGATGGGGTCCCCAGGGCCCAAAATCTATTAAGAGAAGGGGGGCCACACAACCCCTCTTCTAAAAAAAAAAAAAGGAAGGACAAGCCGGCATCTCGCCGGATGCCCCGCCCCCTCCCTGCATCACTCTGTAAATGTACCTCCCGGCACGTTCTGGGTTGGGGGATTAAGTCCCCTTGAATCCTGAGGGTCCCTGGGGGCCAATTAGCCCACCAGGTACCTCCAGTAAGCCCCACACAGTGGGATTGCTGAGAGGTGGTCGAGGCCACACCCCTTTTTACACCACTCTGCAAACGCGCCTCTTGGCGCATTGCTGGTGGGGCAAAGAGGTCCTCTTGTGTCCTGAGGACCTCAGGAATAAAGTGGACTTCATCCCCCGAGCAGCAGTGCACAGGAAGTATGTGGTATTTAGTGTATAGGAATTATGTAGAGTGGGATTATGTGTTATGGAGAGTAATTATGTGGTATGGTAGTGTGTGTTGTGGAGTGGTAACCTCAGGTTTAGTCTTCCTCGTTTCCATAGAAGCTAAACTATGAACTCAATGAGACAAAAAAAAGAAGGAATCACTGAGGAGCACTTCTGGACCTAGTCAGAGGTATGAGCAGGGCCACTGGAATTATGCGACTGTTTGCCTGCACCGACTTTCGCACAATCATACATTTTCCGCATTAGCCACATAATCCATCATCTGCTGCCTAATCTGCAGATTTGAACAAAAAAAGCCTTGTTTCTAGCTGAAACGGCTGAAACGTTACCAAAAATGCAGCGACAAGTGTTACAGCGTGGTGGAAGGTCCTTTGCAAACCTAGAATGGTCACCTGTTACTTATTGCTAGATGTGGGTGTTAAATTGGTACTAATGGTGTGCAAGCCACTCTTGCTTCTTTCTGCGCCTCTCTTGCCTCTTTCTGCATTTCTGTTGCTTCTTTCTGCACCTTTCTTTCTTTTTCTGCACTTCTCTTGCCTCTTTCTGCAAATCTCTTCTACTTTCTGCACCTCTTTTGCCTCTTTCTGCACCTCACTTGCTTCTTTGTGCACCCCTGATGCCTCTTTCTGCACCTCTCTTGCCTCTTTCTGTACCCCTCTTCCCTCTTTCTGGATCCCTCCTGCCTCTTTCTGCACCTCTGTTCCTTGTTTCTGTACTTCTTTTGTTTCTTTCTGCACCTCTCTTGCCTCTTTCTCCACCCCTCTTCCCCCTTTCTGCATCTTTGTTGCTTCTTTCTGTACTTCTCTTGTCTCTTTCTCCATCCCTCTTCCCTCTTTCTGCACGTCTGTTGCTTCTTTCTGTACCTCTGTTGCTTCTTTCTGCACCCCGTGCCTCTTTCACACCCCTCTTCCCACACCACTCTTGCCTCTTTCTGCACCTCTGTTCCTTCTTTCTATACTTCTTTTGTTTCTTTCTGCACCTCTCACTTCTTTCTGCACCCCTTTTGCCTCGTTCTGCACCCCTCTTCCCTCTTTCTGCACTCCTCTTGCCTCTTTCTGCCCCTCTGGTCCTTCTTTCTGCACTTCTTCTGTTTCTTTCTGCAGCTCTCTTGCTTCTTTCTGCACCCTTTGCCTCTTTCTCCACCCATCCACCCTCTTTCTGAACCCCTGTTGCCTCTTTCTGCACCACTGTTCTTTCTTTCTGCACTTCTTTTTTTTCTTTCTGCACATCTCTTGCTTCTTTCTGCAGCCCAAGTGCCTCTTTCTGCACCCCTCTTCCCTCTTTTTGCACCCCTCTTGCCTCTTTCTGCACCTCTGTTCTTTCTGCACTTCTTTTGTTTCTTTCTGCACCTCACGCTTCTTTTTGCACCCCTTTTGCCTCTTTCTGCGCCCGTCTTGCCTCTTTCTGCACCTCTGTTCTTTCTGCACTTCTTTTGTTTCTTTCTGCACCTCTCGCTTCTTTTTGCACCCTTTTGCCTCTTTCTGCGCCCCTCTTGCCTCTTTCTGCACCTCTTATCATTCTTTCTGCACTTCTTTTTGTTTCTTTCTGCAGCTCGCATGCTTCTTTCAGCACCCCCTTGCCTCTTTCTCCACTCCTTTTCCCTCTTTCTGCACCTTTCTTGCCTCTCTCTGCACCTCTGTTCCTTCGTTCTACACTTCTTTTGTTTCTTTCTACAGGTCTCTTGCTTCTTTCTACACCCCTTTGCCTCTTTCTCCACCCCTCTTCCCTCTTTCTGCACCCCTGTTGCCTCTTTCTGCACCCCTGTTGCCTCTTTCTGCACCTCTGTTTCTTCTTTCTGCACTTCTTTTGTTTCTTTCTGCACATCTCTTGCTTCTTTCTGCACCCCTCATGCCTCTTTCTGCACCCCTCTCCCTCTTTTTGCTCCTCTGTCCCTTCTTTTTGCACTTCTTGTGTTTCTTTCTGTACCCTTCTTCCCTTTTCTGTATCCCTCTTGCCTCTTTCTGCAGTTCTCTTGTCATTTTCTGCACCTCTCTTGCCTCTTTCTGCATTTCTGTTGCTTCTTTCTGCACCTTTCTTTCTTTTTCTGCACTTCCCTTGCCTCTTTCTGCAAATCTCTTCTACTTTCTGCACCTCTTTTGCCTCTTTCTGCACCTCACTTGCTTCTTTGTGCACCCCTGTTGCCTCTTTCTGCACCTCTCATGCCTCTTTCTGTACCCCTCTTTCTGGACCCCTCCTGCCTCTTTCTGCACCTCTGTTCCTTGTTTCTGTACTTCTTTTGTTTCTTTCTGCACCTCTCTTGCCTCTTTCTCCACCCCTCTTCCCCCTTTCTGCATCTTTGTTGCTTCTTTCTGTACTTCTCTTGTCTCTTTCTCCATCCCTCTTCCCTCTTTCTGCACGTCTGTTGCTTCTTTCTGTACCTCTGTTGCTTCTTTCTGCACCCCGTGCCTCTTTCACACCCCTCTTCCCACACCACTCTTGCCTCTTTCTGCACCTCTGTTCCTTCTTTCTACACTTCTTTTGTTTCTTTCTGCACCTCTCACTTCTTTCTGCACCCCTTTTGCCTCGTTCTGCACCCCTCTTGCCTCTTTCTGCCCCTCTGGTCCTTCTTTCTGCACTTCTTCTGTTTCTTTCTGCAGCTCTCTTGCTTCTTTCTGCACCCCCTTGCCTCTTTCTCCACCCATCCACCCTCTTTCTGAGCCCCTGTTGCCTCTTTCTGCACCACTGTTCTTTCTTTCTGCACTTCTTTTGTTTCTTTCTGCACATCTCTTGCTTCTTTCTGCAGCCCATGTGCCTCTTTCTGCACCCCTCTTCCCTCTTTTTGCACCCCTCTTGCCTCTTTCTGCACCTCTGTTCTTTCTGCACTTCTTTTGTTTCTTTCTGCACCTCTCGCTTCTTTTTGCACCCCTTTTGCCTATTTCTGCGCCCCTCTTGCCTCTTTCTGCACCTCTGTTCTTTCTGCACTTCTTTTGTTTCTTTCTGCACCTCTCGCTTCTTTTTGCACCCCTTTTGCCTCTTTCTGCGCCCCTCTTGCCTCTTTCTGCACCTCTTATCATTCTTTCTGCACTTCTTTTGTTTCTTTCTGCAGCTCGCATGCTTCTTTCAGCACCCCCTTGCCTCTTTCTCCACTCCTTTTCCCTCTTTCTGCACCTTTCTTGCCTCTCTCTGCACCTCTGTTCCTTCGTTCTACACTTCTTTTGTTTCTTTCTACAGGTCTCTTGCTTCTTTCTACACCCCCTTGCCTCTTTCTCCACCCCTCTTCCCTCTTTCTGCACCCCTGTTGCCTCTTTCTGCACCCCTGTTGCCTCTTTGTACACCTCTGTTTCTTCTTTCTGCACTTCTTTTGTTTCTTTCTGCACATCTCTTGCTTCTTTCTGCACCCCTCATGCCTCTTTCTGCACCCCTCTCCCTCTTTTTGCTCCTCTGTCCCTTCTTTCTGCACTTCTTGTGTTTCTTTCTGTACCCTTCTTCCCTTTTCTGTATCCCTCTTGCCTCTTTCTGCAGTTCTCTTGTCATTTTCTGCACCTCTCTTGCCTCTTTCTGCATTTCTGTTGCTTCTTTCTGCACCTTTCTTTCTTTTTCTGCACTTCTCTTGCCTCTTTCTGCAAATCTCTTCTACTTTCTGCACCTCTTTTGCCTCTTTCTGCACCTCACTTGCTTCTTTGTGCACCCCTGTTGCCTCTTTCTGCACCTCTCTTTCCTCTTTCTGTACCCCTCTTTCTGGACCCCTCCTGCCTCTTTCTGCACCTCTGTTCCTTGTTTCTGTACTTCTTTTGTTTCTTTCTGCACCTCTCTTGCCTCTTTCTCCACCCCTCTTCCCCCTTTCTGCATCTTTGTTGCTTCTTTCTGTACTTCTCTTGTCTCTTTCTCCATCCCTCTTCCCTCTTTCTGCACGTCTGTTGCTTCTTTCTGTACCTCTGTTGCTTCTTTCTGCACCCCGTGCCTCTTTCACACCCCTCTTCCCACACCACTCTTGCCTCTTTCTGCACCTCTGTTCCTTCTTTCTACACTTCTTTTGTTTCTTTCTGCACCTCTCACTTCTTTCTGCACCCCTTTTGCCTCGTTCTGCACCCCTCTTCCCTCTTTCTGCACCCCTCTTGCCTCTTTCTGCCCCTCTAGTCCTTCTTTCTGCACTTCTTCTGTTTCTTTCTGCAGCTCTCTTGCTTCTTTCTGCACCCCCTTGCCTCTTTCTCCACCCATCCACCCTCTTTCTGAACCCCTGTTGCCTCTATCTGCACCACTGTTCTTTCTTTCTGCACTTCTTTTGTTTCTTTCTGCACATCTCTTGCTTCTTTCTGCACCCCATGTGCCTCTTTCTGCACCCCTCTTCCCTCTTTTTGCACCCCTCTTGCCTCTTTCTGCACCTCTGTTCTTTCTGCACTTCTTTTGTTTCTTTCTGCACCTCTCGCTTCTTTTTGCACCCCTTTAGCCTCTTTCTGCGCCCCTCTTGCCTCTTTCTGCACCTCTGTTCTTTCTGCACTTCTTTTGTATCTTTCTGCACCTCTCGCTTCTTTTTGCACCCCTTTTGCCTCTTTCTGCGCCCCTCTTGCCTCTTTCTGCACCTCTTATCATTCTTTCTGCACTTCTTTTGTTTCTTTCTGCAGCTCGCATGCTTCTTTCAGCACCCCCTTGCCTCTTTCTCCACTCCTTTTCCCTCTTTCTGCACCTTTCTTGCCTCTCTCTGCACCTCTGTTCCTTCGTTCTACACTTCTTTTGTTTCTTTCTACAGGTCTCTTGCTTCTTTCTACACCCCCTTGCCTCTTTCTCCACCCCTCTTCCCTCTTTCTGCACCCCTGTTGCCTCTTTCTGCACCCCTGTTGCCTCTTTCTGCACCCCTGTTGCCTCTTTCTGCACCTCTGTTTCCTCTTTCTGCACTTCTTTTGTTTCTTTCTGCACATCTCTTGCTTCTTTCTGCACCCCTCATGCCTCTTTCTGCACCCCTCTCCCTCTTTTTGCTCCTCTGTCCCTTCTTTCTGCACTTCTTGTGTTTCTTTCTGTACCCTTCTTCCCTTTTCTGTATCCCTCTTGCCTCTTTCTGCAGTTCTCTTGTCATTTTCTGCACCTCTCTTGCCTCTTTCTGCACTTCTCTTGCTTCTTTCTACACCTCTGTTGCTTCTTTCAGCAATTCTCTTGCCTCTTTCTGCACTTCTCTTGCTTGTTTCTGCACCTCTCTTGCGTCTTTCTGCACCTCTGTTGCCTCTTTCTGCACCTCACTTGCTTCTTTCTGAACCCCTCTTACTTATTTCTGCACCCCTCTTTCCTCTTTCTGCACCTCTCTTGCTTCTTTCTGTACCCTTCTTCCCTTTTTTGCACCCCTCTTTCCTCTTTCTGCACCTCTCTTGCCTCTTTCTGCACCTCACTTGCCTCTTTCTGCACTTCTCTTGCTTCTTTCTACACCTCTGTTGCTTCTTTCAGAAATTCTCTTGCCTCTTTCTGCACTTCTCTTCCTTGTTTCTGCACCACTCTTGTGTCTTTCTGCACCCCTCTTGCCTCTTTCTGCACCCCTCTTTCCTCTTTCTGTACCTCTCTTGCCTCTTTCTGCACCCTTGTTCCCTCTTTCTGCACCTTTCTTGCCTGTTTCTGCACGTCTCTTGCTCTTTCTGTACCTGTGTTGCTTCTTTCTGCACTTCTCTTGCCACTTTCTGCAGCCCTTTGCGTCTCTTTCAGCACCTCTGTTGCTTCTTTCTGCACTTCTCTTCCTTCTTTCTGCACCCTTCCTGCCTCTTTCTGTACCCCTCTCACTTCTTTGTGCACCTCTCCTACCTGTTTCTGCACCCCTCTTGCCTCTTTCTGCACCCCTCTTCCCTCTTTCTGCACCCCTCATGCCTCTTTCTGCAACTCTTTTGCTTCTTTCTGCATTTCTCTTGCCTCTTTCTGCACCCCTCTTGCCTCTTTCTGCACCTCTGTTGGTTCTTTCTGCACTGCTCTTGCTTCTTTCTGCACCTCTTTTGTTTCTTTCTGCACTTCTCTTGCTTCTTGCTACACCTCTCTTGCTTCTTTCTGCACCCCACTTGCCTCTTTCTGCACCTTTCTTCCCTCTTTCTGCACCTGTCTTGCCTCTTTCTGCACCTCTCTTGCCTCTTTCTGCGCCCCTCTAGCCTCTTTCCGCATCTCTTTTGCTTGTTTCTGCTCATCTTTTGCCTCTTTCCGTACCCCTCTTGCCTCCTTCTGCACCTCTGTTGTTTCCTACTGCACTGCTCTTGCTTCTTTCTGCACCTCTCTTGCAAATTTCTACACCCCTCTTGCCTCTTTCGGCATCCCTCTTCTCTCTTTCTGCACCCCTGTTCCCTCTTTCTGCACCTCTTCTGCCTGTTTCTGCACCTCTGCTGCCTCTTTATGAACTTCTCCTGCCTCTTTCTGCACCTCTGTTGCTTCTTTCTGCACTTCTCTTGCCTCTTTCTGCACCCCTCTTCCCTTTTTCTGCAACTCTGTTGCTTCTTTCTGTACTTCTCTTGCTTCTTTCTGCACCTCTCTTGCTTCTTTCTGCACCTCTCTTGCCTCTTTCTGCACACACAGGGCTACTTTTAAACTGACCTCAGGCTCAGCAGTGCACACATGCAAGTGCAGAAAAGGGCTGCTGGCCTTTAAACTGTCATGCCCTATTATATTCTAGGGACTTAGAGGTAGTTTTAATCCCCCTGCCCTATTATGTACTAGGGCCTTACAGGGGAAGTCATGCCAATCACAGGGGTACCCCAACCCATAGTGTACCCTAGTGAATGTAGGTGTTTTCACTGTATTCTAAGTGTCTTTCAGCATAGCACTGGCTCCCGGCCTGGTTAGGCAGAGCCCAGGGTCAGTAAGAGTCAGTTACCACCAGTACCAGTCAGCAAAAAGTTGGGGGCACAGAATGACTTTGCAACAAGGCCTCTTTCTGCACCTCTGTTGGTTCTTTCTGCATATCTCTTGCTTCTTTCTGCACCTTTCTTCCTCTTTCTGGACTTCTGTTGCCTCTTTCTGCATTTCTCTTGCTTCTTTCTGTGCCTTTCTTCCCCTTCCTGCACATGTCCTACCTCTGTAGGCATAGTTAGAAATTAGCATTTAAAAAACCTTAGAAATTCACTGAAAAAAACGTAGGTTTCAGGGACGTTATAGTTAGAAATTAGCAATTAAAAAACCTTTGAAATTCACTGAAAAAACCATCGGTTTCAGGGATGTTATAGTTAGAAATTTGCATTTAAAAAACCTTTGAAATTCACTGAAAAAACCATAGGTTTCAGGGACGTTATAGTTAGAAATTAGCATTTTTATAACCTTAGAAGTTCACTGAAAAAACCACAGGTTTCAGGGACATTATAGTTAGTTGGACATTTCACTCGTACAAAACCAGAGAAATTCGGCCGTTATAGTTAGTTGAGCTAAATATAACTCGCGCCCCCGCAATGCACTGCTGATGACGTCACGTATTACATCATTCATGACATGGTCAGTGACATCACTGATGACATCACTGATGACATCTCAAATGACATTACTGACACATATAAACGTGTGATTAAACGTTGAGCACGATTTGGCATTGAGAAAGGTGATGTTCACTGAAACGCGTCTGCCACTGTGATGTGTTTTTAATAAAAGGATTCCTTGGAAACCAATGAGTGCTCCTTTTTGTTCCAGGAGGAACGGCTGTTTGGAAAAATATCCTGTGCAGCCACAATCACGGCATGGAGCACCCGTTTCTGAAAAGAGTTCAGCATTTATGGTGGCAATTTGTTGGCAAATGTTGAAGGAAATGCCAGAACCCTCGCTAGCCGCTAAGGAGGACTGTGTCTGCCGACACGAGGATGACATTACGAGAATGGATGTGTAAGTTACAAAACTGGCGCATTCAGAGACAAGACACCTGATGCCGCATGTAGCGGCAAAATGAGGTTTAGAGAGGACAATTTAAGATTCAAGTATCACTGCTCCCAAGAACTAAATCCAGTGACTATAATGTCTAGAATGGTGCATTGTGGAATCTGTACCCATTATGGGAGAAAAAAGACTACTATAGCCCACATGTCCAATTACAACCTATCAATCAACTGATGGGAGTGGTTTTAAAGACACATATAAATGTGTGATTAAACGTTGAGCACGATTTGGCATTGAGAAAGGTGATGTTCACTGAAACGCTTCTGCCACTGTGATGTGTTTTTAATAAAAGGATTCCTTGGAAACCGATGAGTGCTCCTTTTTGTTCCAGGAGGAACGGTTGTTTGGAAAAATATCACGTGCAGCCACAAGCACGGCAGGGAGCACCCGTTTCTGAAAAGAGTTCGGCATTTATGATGGCAATTTGTTGGCAAATGTTGAAGGAAATGCCAGAACCGTCGCTAGCCACTAAGGAGGATTGTATCTGCCGACACGAGGTCGACATTACGAGAATGGATGTGTAAGTTACAAAACTGGCGCATGCAGAGACAAGACACCTGATGCGGCATGTAGCGGCGAAACGGGGTGAGAGAGGACAATTTAAGATTCAAGTATAATTGCTCCCAAGAACTAAATCCAGTGACTATAATGTCTAGAATGGTGCATTGTGGAATCTGTACCCATTATGGGAGAAAAAAGACTACTATAGCCCACATGTCCAATTACAACCTATCAATCAACTGATGGGAGTGGTTTTAAAGACACATATAAACGTGTGATTAAACGTTGAGCACGATTTGGCATTGAGAAAGGTGATGTTCACTGAAACGCGTCTGCCACTGTGATGTGTTTTCAATAAAAGGATTCCTTGGACCAAGACCACGGACGTGGTCAAAACGCGTTCCTTTGTCAACTTGAAATAAAAAAACTTTACAAACCTGTTGGAGTGGGCTCGTGGATTTCCTATCCAGACATCCAGCTTCGTGTGGAATATATATATATATGTTTCTCAGTTTTCCAGCCAATGCTGGCGCTCAGAGCGTGGCGGGTGGCGCAACTCGTGAGGGCGGACTCAAGATCAATTCACATCTAAAACCAACATTGACAAAGGCCAGAGGGCCACAACTGCATCTGTCCGAACTTTGTTACTCGTGCCAAAATACATTTTCAATTATACATTCCCCGGAGTGCGCAACGTTTTCGGTTTTAGATGTGGGTATAAATATATATATATATATTTGTGAGCTCAGTATTTTGGCCTACAATTGCTTGACAGTGGGCTCCTCTCCATCCACTGATCTCAGGCTGAAGTTACCAATATAAATTCAGGCTGGCTCTTTAGCTCAGTCTTCAGACTGGACGTCTGCCTGGCAGCAGAGGACCTCTGAGGCCTGCACATATCCCAAACCCAAAAGGGTGGTATTGTTCCTATACAGGTCTGAAAAGGACCTGTTTACAAAACTGACTGAGTGTAAAGGAACAATTTAATGTTACAGTCATTATGGCTGCCCTGCCGGGCAATCAGGCAGTGCTCGACGGGCTGGTCGACAGGTCAGTCTGTGGGTCGTTTTTTGGCTGTTTGTGGGTCTGTTTAACGGTCTGCTGGGCCGGATGTTACTGATTATTTTACTGATATTTAAACAAACATTACCAGCAGCAATCTCAAATGCATGCAGTCTTCCATACCCTAGAAAGTGTCTTTACCTGTTCAAAACTGCCTTAATTTGCAAACGCGAGCCACTTTTTTAGCTTTTTAATTTACTAATGGGGGCCACTTTTATTTTGGTGCCCAGGCCTATTTTCTATCCCAGAAAATGTTTTCATAGCATACTGGTTTCATTGTAGCTGCATATCTTGTATCTCTGAGACTTGTGTTCTAATCCCGGCTTTGGCACAACATTAAAAGTCATGTCGTTTTTGTCGAAACATTTTATCCCCATCTGTCACAAACTGCAAATATGTGCAGCAGAATGTAACTGTGTAATTGCGTAATGTATACATGTATGTCATGTAAAAAAATAGTAGGACTTCCAACTTTCCTGCCTTCCCCTTTGTATCTTGGTTTGTGTAATCTGCTTTCAACCAGGCTCTTCACAAACAACATACCACTACACACCACATGTGTGAAATCGCTGCGTTGCCTTCCTCTGGGCAAGGGAGGCATTCCATGGGCATTGCAGTGGGTTTTCCCACGCAAACCTGGTAAACCTGGGAATGCGCCAAAATGATACGCCTCCCCAGGTGAGGCATAATGAGGATAAATATCTTTTTCCTCTTAATAATCCTGCCTACAACACAGGCACCCTTGCACCATTGTGCAAGGGTGCCTGCATTGGTGCTAGGCTGCCGATACAGCGTGCAGGGTAGGAGGAAAGGATAGGAATGCGCCGTATTGCTTAAATTCGGCGCATTCCTGCCCTTTCCCAGTGACCCAGAGCAGGGCAGCAAGGTGACATGCTGAACTGCCTTGTGCCACTATTTTCATAAATATGCCCACCAGTGCTTAATGTGTGCTGGTGGATACGGATGGCGGCCACGGGCACTCATATTTGGGGACTAGGTTTTATTTTTCATCAGAGTTGAACCCAGAGAAAGAAACTGGAAGGCAGAAAAAGTAGCGGGAAGGGAAGAGGAAAAGGAAAGCAGAGACAAAGCCCTCCAAGAGTGAGCTAAAGAAACAGGAAGTGGAGGGAGGTGGAAAGGACAAGTGCAGTCAACACCATTCAGCCTTGGAATTTGGTAACCCTGGCATTCAGGTGCGCCGGCAACAAGCTCACTCCACAAACTTTGGTTCCCTACACAAACTTTTTTTTTAATGTATTTATTTATTTATACAAAAGAAATACTGAAAACACAGTAATATGCAGCTCAGAATTTCCTGCAAGCTCCTATTTTTTTTTTAACATATTTTTATTGCCATTTATGATAAGACAATGCAACTGTGCAAATGATACCAGGAGCACACTTCCATGCACAGCACAGGTGTGGGGTCATACGAGAGACATTACTGCACTAATGGAGTATCAGCATTCTGATGGACAAATATCGACTTAGAGCAACAAATCATTGGGTAATATCATCTACGTACGGGCAGTCCATAACAAAACTACAATCTATATTGGTGTGCGCAGTGCGGGAGGTATCGTGGGGCAGATTTACAATCCCTGGCGCATCCCTGCAAATCAGAAGGGATGCGCCAGGGAAGATGCGTGACGCAAGTTTACCCTTGCGCCACCACAGATGCGCCGCATTTACAATGCGGCGCATCATGGTGCAAGGATAAACAGATGCGTGACGCATCTGTCGGCGGAAGGGTGGCGCAGTACTGGAGTCGTGTCGCAAGTGCGACGTAACTCCAGTACTGCTCAGGGGTGCCCTATACCTAACATGCTGCGTCACTCCTTACGCCTGCTTGAAGCAGGCGTAAGGATTTGACGCAGCAGGGACGTAAAAGTGACTCCGTGAAATCTTGTAGATTTCACTGCGTCACTTTTACGGGGCTTCCTTGCGCAGGAACGCCCCCTCCTGCGCCGGCACGCCCACATGAAACCTGACGCAGGTTTCATGTGGCGCAGGGCTTTACAACGTGACGCATCTCCCTAGATGCGTCACGTTGTAAATCCCCCGCAGCATGGCGCATGATTTGCGCCGCCGCTGCGTCACAAAAGTGACGCAACGGCGCGCAAAAGTGGCGTAAGGGGCTTGTAAATCTGCCCCTGTGTTTTTATCCGCCATATTACGTAATATTACAACCCCATACATCAGTGTGCTCAACTGTCTATCACATCCTGGTTCCCTGGGAGCCATGGTTGCGGATACTGACATATTGATAATGCCAACAGTATATAAAAACATTAATTCTGTTTCCATAAAACAAAAATACAAATCAACTACAAAAAACCACAAAGTCACCCGATGGGCACATGGGGGCCAGAGGACGAGGAAATACATGGCAGGAGAATCAACAAAAATGTAAAGTGTCGAGCAGGGGAGAGGGGGGCGGTAAGGGGCAAGACTCAAGCACGTCAACCCAGGCATCTTCCACTCCGATCCTTGGGGGCCACTCGGGGGTTGGGGTGATGCCACTGGAGCCTCTGCCAATGATGTGTTCATCACTGCTTTATCTGCCTCCATAGTGAGTCATGTATCCCGGGCTCAGAGCACCTCTGTCCAAAGCTCCGCAAATGGGCAGTGCCGGAGTCCCCAGGCATCCTCCCTCATTAGTGCCCTCTCTTCTGCCTTGGACCATTCCTCTACATCTCTTTCCCAGGCAGTGACTGTGGGGTTCGCCCTGGACATCCACTTCAGAGCTATGCGGATGTTTCACTAGAATCAATGGTAAGTCTATGAATCTGGTGCCAATCTTGCGTGATTTGGGTCTAGGGAACAGGGCGAATAGGCAAACCTCTGCCGTACATGGGAGAGAGCACTCCAGAACCCCATTAAGCTTAGCAATAGCAGCCTCCCAGAAATCCGTCAGCCCTGGGTGGTCCCAAGTCATGTGAGCAAATCCCACATCAGGTATCCCACGTCTTGCACAGGCCCCCCATGCATAACTTGGAGTCGGTGAGGGTCAAATATGTCATGTGTAGATAATTGAATTGGACATAATTAAAGCTAGTGTTCCTAGAGGCACGCCTAGGGCTTTCGACAATTCTACTTCACTCTGTATCCCTCAAGTCCCTGCCCAGCAATAATGTCCATTTGTCTCATGTCCTCGACAGCAGGCCTGTGACCATCTCCAGTTGAGCTCTGTAGAGCCATTTCACAAGATGTCGTGCTGAGCCCAGCGTCACCAGTGCTTGCAAAACCTCATGGGTGTCTGGTTCCCCCTGACTCCCAGGCCATAGAGCTCTTTAAGTCCTGACCATAGCATGGTATGTCAGGAACTTACCAGAAGGAAATCCACACTGTTCCATAAGGTCATTGAGTGGTAGAAGCACCCCCAGTTGGGAACAGTCTCCCACTGCCACCAGTCCTGACATCATCCAGTCAGCCAATTGGGAACCTGTAAATGGAGAGTGGAAATCTCTGTGCGGTAGGCCTGCTGGTGGCAGGTCCAGGGCATAAAGAGGTGCCCTGGGTGTATGCCCCACACATCTCCTCCAGCACTGCAGTGCCACTCGCAGCAATACCCCAGAGGTGGGTGTAATCACTTTTGGGTTAAGTAGCTTCGCCAGCAGTAGTCCCTGGTGAGCTGTCAATCTAATAGACCCTACTAAATCGAGGTCTTTACCATCTAGCCAGTGAGTCAGCCACTGAAGCTGGGCAGCCAAATAGTACAATTCAAAATCTGGTGCACCCAACCCACCCATCTCCGGAGCGCTACGCAGGAATGACAGGGAGACTCTATGCTGCCCTCCATTCCAGATCAGGTCCCGGAGCAAAGAATCCAGGTCCCTAAACCAGGAGCGGAGTAACAAAACTGGGAGATTCACAAAGTAATATAAAAGTCTGGGGAGCATGATCATTTTGGAGAGCGAGATACGTGCCATCCCGAAAGCTTCAAGGAACTCCAAAATTGTATGCTAGGTTTGAGGGATCGAACCACCGGAGCCAGGTTGCCATCCTTAAGATTGTCTAGGGTATGGAACACTTGTATACCCAAATAACGGAAAGACTGGGGTGACCACTCCATACCCGCCGGCATGCCAAGTGGTTGTGTCATGCCTGCCCTCATGGGGAACAGGTGGGTCTTGGCCACTGTTGACTCGCAAGCCAGAGAGTGTAGAAAACTCCTCCAACAACTTAATAGCATTCACTACGCTCGCATGACCGTCTCTCAAATAAAGCAACAAGTCATCAGCATATAGTGATATAACATGCTCTCTTCCCCCCACGGCCAGTCCATGCTCTGCTCCCTGTTGCCGGAAGTGCACCACAGGTGCTCAATAGCCAAGGCAAACAACAGGAGTGACAGTGGGCACCACTGTCTAGTACCGCGATGGACACCGTATGCTGCCGACTCCGCCCCCCCAATCTTAACCCTCGCCATCAGATTGGCATATAACAGGCGTACTCAGTGAACCCAGCTCTCTCACAATCCCGTCCGCTTCATGACCTTGTGTAGAAAGTCCCATCGTAAGGAATCTAATGCCTTCTCCACATCATTGGACATAATCAAGGCATCCGGATATCGGGAGGTGTCCGAGTTGTGGAGAATGTGGAACAGCCTACGAAGGTTCCCCGAGGTAGATCTAGTGGGTATGAAGCCGTTCTGGTCCTCATGTATGAGTTCCTTCATATGGGGAAGTAGTCTCATCAGCAATATTTTACTAAGAATTTTAAAATCTACATTCAACATAGACAGGGGGCGATAACCCTATGGACCCACAGCAGCGGATTTTGATTTAGGAAGGGGGACCACCATTGCTTCTCTGGACGACGTTGGTAAGAAATCCAATTGCAGGGACTCAGCAAATACGGTTACAAGTTTGGGGATCATAATTGGGGCAAATGCAGAATACAATTCTGCCGGCAAGCTGTTCAGCCCTGGTATTTTCCCTTTAGCCATCTATTTAATGGCTTGTCGAATCTCCATCTCTGTCACAGGCCCTCCGAGGTCCCAATGGAGCTCCGAGTCTAAAGTATGTAATGACAGAGATGTAAGGAAATTGTCCATTGTCACCGATGAAATATATTCAGGTTAGCCGTAGAGAGTTTTGTGATAATTATGGAATGCTGCATTAAATGGCCCTTGGGGCATACAGCGGTATCCCCTCATTGCTGAGGATCTGCGTTATAGGTGAGCCTCTAGTTTCCAAACGCACCAACCAGGTCAGGAGCCTGCCCAAACATCCCCCTTCCTCATGCACCCGCTCTTGGTATTCTCTACGTCAATGCAATAGAGTCACTCTAAGACAGCATTATACTCGTCTTGCACTTCTAGGTGATCCACCCGTACAGTATCATCTGTGCCCAGTCTGTTACACAGGTCGTGTAGACGCCATTCCAGGACCATGAGTTCCCTATTCAGTTCTCTCTTCACCCCCACTGTGTGTCCCATGCACTGGCCTCTCACCACTACTTTAAAAGCATACCATTTGATGAGGGAGTCCCTGGCAGTACCCTGGTTAATCCAGAAATAGTCCGAAACCGCTGTCTGGAGAGTGTCTCTAAAGCATGCATCCTCTAAGAGTGATGAACGGAGGTGCCATACCGGGACCACTGGGGGCTCGGCAGTCCGACAAAGGGTTAGTAAAAGAGGGCTGTGATCAGACAACGTACGCCCCAGGTATTCATTGTGGGTGACCCCGGGGCATACCCTGGCCGAACACATAAGAGTTGTGAATGATAAGAGTAGTCGCGGTCATCAACGTGTTGTACCCTCCAGATGTCCGTAATGTCCCATTGTGCGGCCCATTCACAGAAGCCCTTTGATGTCTTTACCACAGCTGTCCCACGCAGGGGGGTGTGGACCTGTCCAGGTTGATGTCTGCCACACAATTAAAATCGCGTCCTAGAAGCAATCCTGCAAGCTCCTATTTTGAGCAGGCCAGTGTAACCAGCTCTTAAAGCTGGTCTTGTGTTTTAGAAGTGACATTTTGCAGCCTGCCTCAGAATTACTTTTTTTTTTTTGTCCCTGCCTCAGAATTACTGCAATAAACTGGAGTCTGGTTCAGCTGCAGGAGTAAAGTACTTTGGGGTTTATTTATCAATATTAGATGTCTCTGGCACCATAGGCGGCTTCAATGGTCAAAACTGGATTTTTCTACTTAAACTTGGTAGATTTTGTCACATATTTCAACCTGCTTAAGAGAGCACTGCTGTGTCATTTCCAGAACATGGGATGAAGAGTTAAAGGTTTTCCAAGGATTCTTGACTACACCAGAGCTTCAGTGAGTATATAAACAAGCCCCATGCATTATGGGTACACACACTGTTGTTGTCGTTGTATGTTTCTTAGCCTTTTTCCCCCTTAAAAAGTAAGTTATCTAACTACCAAATATTTGTATTAAACATCCAGTGTATAGTTATACTTATTGATATATCTACTATATAATTTTTCCACTGTACTTAATTAACAACAAGCATTGGCAATGCCAATAATTCTGGCTTATGAATGAAAGTACCTTTTGCGTCACTGTTGGGTGTAGTCACTCAAGTCATCATACATGCACTCTGTCACTCATCTTTGCACTCATGCATCCATTTTGCATTCACATTCTGACACATCCGCAAAACATAACTGCACACAAAGTCAACAACATATGCAACAGAAGCAAGATAAATTAAAAGTCAAGTGGAAAAAAGAAAACATGCTGGCTTCTAAACATGTCGGCGATATATTTGCAATAACAAAAATAAACATAGCAGTGGGTGTCCGTCTTGCAAAGATATATTATAAATAGTCTATTGTTGTTCTAAAGTTCAAGCATAGCCGACACATATAGAAATCACATTTTGGCCATCTTGGAATGAAAAAACAATGATACACTATTGGGCAGCAGCAATCCATAATGATCTCCTAGTTTAAAGGTAGTGGCACACTGCAGACGAAATGAGCAGCAATCAAGCAGCCTGTAAGCACTGCCTGGAGAGCTGTAGTATTCTGTTAAGATAGATTGCAATAAAAATAACAGAAGCAAAGAAATGAAATGAAATGAAAGGGAAATAATAAAAGGAGCACATTCAAAACCAAAGGAGCGGCCAATGAGCTCTGATGCTGAACGGCACTCATTTTCACACACATGATCAGGAAAAATAATCATTCACAGCAGGGGCGTAGCTAGGCCTTAGGCTGCCCGTGGCAACCCCTGCGTTTGCCGCCCTCGGCAAAATGATAGAAGAGCGGGGGGGGGGTGGTAGCGGCCGATTCTTGTGGCCGCAGGTAAGAGCGGGGGGGAGTGGGGCCAGCTACCGCCCGAAAACTCGTGCCGCCTGGGGCGGTCCGCCCCCCTCGCCCCCCCCTAGCTACGCCACTGATTCACAGGGCAAAACAGCCAATGTCTGATGCAGATTGAAAACATACCTCATGCCGTTCGCTGTCTTGGATGGAAGCAGAGTGTAAATGACACTCAGTCAGACCAATAGCAGAACAGAGAGGACCCAACAGCCCTCCGTGTATCTATATGGGTATATATATTTATATATATGGATGGATGTATTAAGTATTATTATTTTGTATTACAAGATCCTGGCACACATCTAAAAAGAGATTCTAGCTACAATGAATACATTGCAAATCTTCCCACTTCCCTAGGTCTTGGAGGGGCAGTGATCAACACCAGAATCGCTCCCTACAAAGGTAATTTGACATTTAATGTAACAAAATACCTATCTGTAGTCTTTAATACAGGGAAATAACTCTCCACCATTCAATGTCTTTAGATTTTAACATATATTTCTGACAACCCAATATGTCAAGCCTAATGCCTTTAACATAACTTCTTCTAATAAACTGATCAGAACTCTGGCTACAGAAATATCCAAGCAGGCCTATAGCTGTTATCAATGACTGATCAGCATAATCAACTGAGACCTTATGTACTGAGCTTAGGTTTTCCAAAAGGCAACCATCAGCGGGACTCCATGTAATAAAATGCCTGCCTACAGTCTTTAGCACAGTGTAATAACAATCCGCCCGTAGGAGCTGCTGGCCTTTAACACATACTTTTCACAATAAGTAAGGCCTACGTGCATTATCATATTTTTTCATTATAAACAGATCACACCTGAGGAATACGGCATAGTTTTTCCCAGGGAACTGATAAGACCTCTATCCTTTACCAATGGATTGACTCTATATACAGCTCAGGCCTACTGAAGCACACAGAAGCTGGAAAACATCAGGCATTCATTTATAAAATTACAAATACATGCAAAATTACATTTGGCAAAACAATATACAAGCCTGCTCAATGAACAAGAATCATCACAGTGGGTTTGTCAGAATGACTGACCAACACCATTAACCATGCCTATGAGGGTAATGTGTGAGCCTACATGAAACCAAATACCTCTCTATGGCCTGTAACAGAATGGGACGACAGTCCTCTATTAGATGCCTATTGGCTTTAACATATGCGTTTCACAATAAAATATGCCAGGCCTACTGCCTCTGTAATAACGTTTCACCGTAAACAGGCCCATCAGGCAAATCGTTTCCCTGCACATCAAACTAGCCTATAGCTGTTATTACTGGCTGGCCCCATAACTAACTCAGGACTACAGTACGGAGCAGAACCTTTCCCACAGGGCAACCAACAGGCATGCAGTCATAAAGTCGCAAATGTATACACAATTACAGTTGTCAAAGCAAAATAGTATCTCTTCTAAAAGGACTTAACAAGGATTCTCGCAGTGAAAATCTTCTCTGCTCACGGTTTGTCAGAGGAGGTAACCAACATTGAACCCTTTGCCTATTAATGTGATCTATGACATTGCATGTAACAAGAACCTACCTGTAGGCTTTATTCAGAGTAAGAACAATCCACCCTTAAATGCCTATTGGCTTTAACATAAGCTTTTCACAATCAATATGTCAGACCATCTGTCTTTACTGTACCTTTTCATAATACACAAACAGGCATATTGGCTTATCACCATAACCAATTTGAGTCCATTGTACTGGGTGTATGCTTTCCACAAGGCAACCATCCAGTGTACAGTCATAAAAGTATAAATGTATACAAAATCATGGTTGGCAAAGCAAAATACTACCTCTCCTAAGAGAGCCTAATTAAGGATTATTGTAGGGCATATGTTCTATCCCCAGAGTTTGTTCGGGTAGATCACCAACACCAAAACCCTTGCATACCATAGTAATCTGTAAAATTCCATGTAACAAAGATCCTGCCTACAGGCTTTAGCACAGTGTATTAACGATCCATCCTTAAAAGTCTATTGTCTTTAACGCATGCTTTTCACTATAAGTAGATCAGGCCTATTTGGCTTTGCCATAATGTTTCATAACAAACAGGTTAAACCCATAAAATCTGGCATACTTTTCCCAATGAACAGATAAAGCTGTTACCCTTTAACATTGGCTTTACACTTTCCCAACACCGACCTATTCAGGTGTACATAAACTGGCAACTATCATGCCTAGAGTTATAAAATTAGAAATATGTAGAACAATACAGCTTGCAAAACAATATAGAACTCCGCTCAACAGGGCCAAACAAGAATCATCAAAGTAAAATTCCCAGGGTTTGTCAGAGTGGATTGCCATGATCAAAACCTGTGTCTGCTATGGTAAAGTGTGAGATTCCATGTAACTATACCTATCTGTAGGTCTCATTATAGAGTAATAATATTCCACACTTCAGGAGTGTGGGATTTCTATAGCCCGACACCCAGGACATATTGTTTGGGGCCAAGGTCAACAGGTTTTCATGTTTATTTAGTCCTTGGGACAAGTAGGCCCAATCCCCTGCTTCACAAACCCTTTGGTTGCCAGTTTACAGTCCACATTATGGATCGAGGAAGGGCATTGTCTGCAGTTAAGATAGTATTTATTTGTATCAAGTCAAGTCAAAGTAAACTTTATTCGGCCAAAGGCCATAAAAGCAAACATAAAATGCAAAATGGGGGGCGCTAGAGAGCCCGGAGCAAAATGGCCGCACCTTAGTGCTGCTCTGCTGGTCGAGGGAACAATCCGCACATTATCCTACAGAAACGACGCCATCCACAGGCAACACTTACGAAATCTGACGCCTCATCACATCAGGAGCACTTTGATCGCCTTGTTGTCACTGCCCTGTGCTTCATATCGCCGCTAGCTGCAGAAGTTCTCTCCGGACAAAATGGCGGCGTCGGGGTGATCTGGACGCTACCCACTGCTTCTGTGGCTGCTGCCGCACTGCCGCCCTCATCCTTTGGAGTGCCGCGACTCTGTGGTGTTGCAGCTGAACTATCCTGCTACGACTGGCGGTAGGATTTAATTGTTTCACTCTGCTCCCCGCATTCCCCGTACACCGGCCGGCAGCGCATGGTGCCCCGGTCCAACTGAGGCCTGTTGTGCGGTGGAGTGACACGGGACTGCGCCCGATCCTGCCTCCGCCGCTGCTGTTGCCGAATACTCCCTGGCGGTGCTCTGTGGTGCTGTTGGCGGCCGGGGAGGCCTCGGGCGCTTCGAGTATCGCCAAAGTGACTGACAGGTACGGAGCGCAGCTGTGCGGCCCACATCCCAGTCTGTACTGCTGCCCGGCTCGCGCTGCTGCGGCGCAACAATTACCCGGCGGCCTGATAACCACTGCTGCTGTGCGCTGGAATCCTGCTGAAGACGGCCCGCTGATAGCGCTGCTTTTGTGCCTGTTGCGGGGAAGGCCTGTCACTTGTGGTGTGCCATAGTGCTAGGAGAGTAGCTCGACCGCTGTTGCCGCCGTTGCGGAGAAGCTCCATCCCTTAATTCGCCATGGGGAGACAGCGGACACTACGTGGGCGCCTTTGAGCCCAGGGAAGCCTGAGTTGTGTATCGCGACCCAGAACATCACTCGGTAGCCTGCGGCTACTTCAGGGATATTGCTGCTTGTGGCCTGTCTCGCGTTTGGGTGACCGGCGTGAAGGTGCGATCACTATGTCTGCCTGAGGTGCTGATGTCTGGATGCGACCTGTCCCCTTACATTACATTACTCGCAGTACGTGCATCGACTGGACACTATGAGACCGCGCATCATTAGTGGCCGGATATTGACACGGGCGGCGTGGTGCTGGGGGCACTAGGCGGCGTGGACTACTCTAATGCCGCGGCTGGGACCCACGCTGAGCCCTTATAACGATGACCGCCTGTACGGTAAGGAGCTACATCTGCGAGGGACTACACGCAGCACAGTGCCACGACACTATCTGTAACACGTGAACCTTATCAACACGGTACACTGAGCGGAGAGCATAGCCTTAGTGTTGATCACGGGTGACGCCACGTAAGCAACCCCACAGGGGAGGTCGCATCATGGGCCAGACGGACAAGCAACAGGCGAAGTTGAACTTTGAGACCCAAAGGATGACGAAATCCCAGGTTCCGGCTACTTCAGACACTGAACCAGAGTTAGAGGCTGGTGCCAGCAACAAACTGGAGTGCATGATGCTATCAATGCAGCAGAGTCTACAGTCCATTGACGCTAAAATAGACCACCTTATGGCAACGAAGCTTGATAAGCATGGATCGCGGATAACGGAGGCGGAGCAGCGCATCGCGACGACTGAAGACCATGTGGAG
The DNA here is from genome assembly GCA_963921515.1 of Calotriton arnoldi. Classification (NCBI taxonomy): domain Eukaryota; kingdom Metazoa; phylum Chordata; class Amphibia; order Caudata; family Salamandridae; genus Calotriton; species Calotriton arnoldi. Next base: position 837,351 of record CAWUFW010003937.1, read on the forward strand.
GTCGTTAGTGCCTCATGCTCCAACATGGAAAAGCTCCTGGCGGTGATCCAAGCGCGGAACGAGGACCTTGAAGCCCGTTCTCGCAGGAACAACCTGCGCATTACGGGGATCCCGGAATCAACCAACACGGGCCCTATGGAGTCATACATCGAGACCCTGCTTAAGGATATGCTGGGACCGGAACATTTCTCAAAGGTACTAATTGTGGAAAGAGCCCACCACTCGTTGGCGCCCAAACCTGTGCCGGGTGCTCCTCCGCGCCCCATCATAGCTCGACTCTTGAACTATCGAGATCGAGATACGGCCCTGCGCCTGGCCAGAGAAAAAGGGACTACCGAATACCAGGGGATGAAAGTGGAGTTATTCCCTGACTTCACTGTGGCTGTAGAGCAGGCGCGTCGTGAATTCCATGCTGTAAAAGAGAAACTGCAAACATTCAAGATTCCATATGCTATGTTATACCCTGCGCGGTTGCGCATACAAAATGCAGGTAAAGCCCGAATCTTCACATCACCCAAAGAAGCCCTACAATATGTGCGCCAGATTGAACGGCAGGAATCGACACGAGCAGCGGAAGCTGATGTTGATGCTGAGGACTGAGCACGTGAGATTGTTAATGTAAGGCGCATAGGGGTAAAATACAGGTTGCTGATGCACAGAGACTTATCACTAATGTAGCGTTTTCTGTTCTATGAGGTTCTGGTTACTATGCTATAACAGCTACATCCTAATGTACAAAGTAATGTTTTCTATATATAGACGATGAGATCTGAGAAACTGCTAGTTCTTATTGGAATTGTGTACACGTTGTTAGGTATGACCTACGTTTATCTCTGAACTTTCTCAATGTTTTTATAGACCTGTGGGTGTGATGTTTATCAATGCCCCCCTCGACCCCCCCTGATACCACACAGGGGGCAAACGGCTACTGGTGACCCCCGGATAGGGAGTACCCCACCACAGTTTACTGTTACGTTAGGACTCCTGCGGAGAGGGACGTCCTGTATTACGACATGCGGTTGCATGGCTGTTGTTTGGTTATTTGGGGAGGGATTCTCAGCACAGTTCTGTTGCTGGAGTGGGAGGGATCGGACGTTGGGGACTTATATGTTTTTAGCACTGTATGGGACACACAACATCGACAGCTATGGGCACGTACTGAGATGCGCTCTATGAGACGACATTTTGTCACAGTGTACTCCACAGGGAATGGCGGATGCTAAATCTAAAGGGATTTCGTGGTTGACCTGGAATGTCTGAGGCCTCAATAACCCCAAAAAAGTTAGACAGGTACTATCCTATCTAGACCGTCACAATATCCAAATTGCTCTCTTACAAGAAACCCATCTTACCAAACACACTATCTCGACAGTGGCATCTAGATGGGCAGGGGTACGCCTGGCTGCTTCCTACTCCTCTGACTCGCGAGGTGTCATGATATTGATTAAAAAAGGCATCCCATTCGATCCCATGCATGTAGAAGAGGACGTGTTGGGGCGTTACATATTGGTGCAGGGCATGCTTTGCGGTACAAAAGTGCTTATAGTCAACATCTATGGACCCAACACTGACGACCCTGCCTTTTATGAGACATTATGGGGCAAAATATACAAACTACCTCCATCGACCATTATATGTGGGGGGGACTTCAATGTTGTGTTATCACCCGAACTCGATCGTTGGTCAACAGCGGAGCACACGTCAAAAAAAGCAGCACCATCAGTGCTAAACAATATGAACAATCTAGGCCTAACAGATATTTGGCGCCTAAGATATTCAAATTCACGAGAGGGCACGTGTCACTCCTATGTCCACCAGTCCTGGTCCCGCCTTGACTACTGGCTGGTCACTGATGATGTGGCTACTTGGACTGTCAATGTCCGACACTTACCTAGAACCTTATCCGATCACTCCCCGGTCCTTCTCACTATGTCTCTGCCGATGCATAGTCCTCCACATTCCCAGTGGAGGCTCCAATCCTCCTCCTTGCTCGACCAAGTTTTCTGCGTAGGTATTCGCGAAGCTATCACAGATTATTTCTCACATAACACTGGGTCAGTCTCATGCGTGGGGACACTTTGGGAGGCGTTCAAGGTGACCATACGGGGAGCATGTATAGGACTACAGGCTGGAGTCTTCAAGTCCCTGGCACCATGAGTCGGTTGGAGCGGGAGCTGAGTGGTCTGGAACGCGAATATAACACCACTGCAGACCCTGCTACGTTAGCGAGTATTAAAACAAAGATCACCGAATATAATGACGTAGCCGATCAAGAAATACGCCATATGTCGCGCAGACACATAGCTAGATACTACGGCGAAGGGGGCAGGCCTGGTAAAACGCTGGCTAGCAGGATAGCAGACTTGCGAGGACGGAACTATTTAGTCAAGGCTATCACAGAAGGCGACACTACACATTACGATACACCCAGTATACTCCACACGTTTGCGAACTATTATCACTCCATGTATGAAAAACGGCAGACGGCGACAGATGCAGACATAGTGCAATACCTAGATGACATAGCACTGGTGTGGCTCTCGCGTAATCAACAAGACTTTTGAATGCACCCACTAACACTAGAGGAAGTTCGCGAGGCCATAATTGCCCTACCAAATGGAAAAGCGGTGGGCACTGATGGCCTACCAGCCGAGTTTTATAAAGAATACATAGACACTTTGGCCCCCATCCTTCTCGAAATGTACATGGAAGCATATGACACCAAGAGTCTCCCCCCAACCCTGCGAGAAGCCTTGGTGGTCGCCCTACTGAAGCCTGAAAAGGCACCAGACAGGTGTGATTCATACAGACCCCTGTCATTGATAAACACTGATGTAAAAGTCCTGGCAAAGGTGTTAGCCAATAGGCTACGACTGCTTCTACCGGTTATGGTTCTTCGTGATCAATCAGGATTTGTCCCTACCAGATCTACGTCGCATAATTTGCGTACGCTGTTTGCCGTATTGCACGTACTGGAACCCTCCTTGCCAGCGGTGGCAGTACTGTTAGATGCCGCCAAGGCATTTGATTCTATATCCTGGAAGTATATGTTCGCAATTTTACATCGCATGGGGGTGCCTTTCATTTTTACAAATTGGATTAAATTGTTGTATACCGATCCTGTGGCACGGGTAAGAATTAATGGCTATGTGTCGGATCCCTTCCAGATACAGCGGGGCACGCGGCAGGGATGCCCACTGTCGCCCTTGCTGTTTGCACTGGTACTGGAACCATTGGCCTGTATTCTCCGACAGCGCCATGCTCAGGCTGCGCTGCGTTTTCACTGACGGCCCCTGGCAGTCTCCATGTACGCAGACGACATGGTGTTGTATGTGCGTGAACCGGCAATACACTTAGCACAGCTTATTCGGGAATACATATGATTCGAATGGCACTCTGGCCTTGGGATGAACTGGGCTAAGTCACTCATATTGCCCCTCACAGATAGCACACCGCAGATGGAACTAGATTACCCATTGGAATGGTGCACTGACCCGTTGAAGTATTTGGGGATTTGGATTCACCGGGACTCGCAGGTGGTTGTTCAGAACAATTTTGGTAAAGCTGTAACACGCCTTGAAGAACAAGTGAATCGTTGGATAGCACTACCACTGTCCTTCGCGGACAGGATAGCATTGATGAAGATGGTGGTGCTTCCGCGCTTTCTATATTTATTTTTAAATGTACCTGTGCACCTGACACGTCACTTCTTCAACACACTTCGCTCCTTATTAGTCTCGCTTGCATGGGGTGGGAAAAAGCCGCGGGTTAAATGGGAAATCTTAACTCTCCCCTATGAGATGGGCGGTTTCACTACGCCAGACTTTCAGCTGTATTATCTCTGTGCACAGGCGCACTATGCCTACTACTGGCAGCAGACTCCAGCTTATGTACCACATGTAGCGGTCGAGGCCGGTGCGGTGCACCCAATACCGCTTAAAACCATGATAGTTAACCAACATACAGTTTTTGACAAAGGGGAAATAGATACAGTGCAAAATACAGCCAGGGCATGGCAGGAGCTGGGGAAACGTGCGCGTAAATTGCCGCTTTATGCACCAAATATGCCACTCCTGCATCATACAGCGATTTCGGTGACAGGGGAAACTGGTGCGCTGAAAACTCTCCATGAAATGGGATTGTCTATCATGGGGGACGCATTTCCCCAGGGTCGGTTTGTGGAGGCCGCCACTGTTCTGGGGGATGGGAGGAATGCTGCAATGCAAACATTTGTGTACACAAGATTGCGCTCAGCTACGCGTGCGCTATATCCTCAATTTCCGGCTGAACCCCCAACTCTGGAGGCTCTGCAACTTCTCTACACCACCCAGACACGTGCTAAGCTAGTTGCACGATTATATCAGGCCTCACAGAAAGAAGGGGCTGAGGCGGAAGGAAGCTCGCTAGAAAAATGGAATGCATTTCTTTCTGAACCACTCTCTGATGAAGACTGGGGCGCCTGCTGTAGACTGACAGGGCAACTCACGGCAAATGGCAATCTACGACTGGTATATTTTAAATATTTACATCAAATATACTATACCCCTGCTCAGTTGCATAAATATGGTTTAAGCGAGGTCGCTAATTGTAAGAGATGTGGTGCTCCGGATGCTGACTTCTGCCATTTGGCGTGGACTTGCCCGAAAGTGTATTTGTTCTGGGAACAGGTCACAAAGACTCTGCAATTAATGGTGGGGACACCCATAGCATGTACTCCCCAACTATGGGGTCGATTCCGATCTCGGCCGGTAGGGTTCCGAATCGGATTCGGCTTTACCGGATCCGATTCGGACGCCCTGTTTCCGACCGAGTCGGACGTGCGTCCGGGCGAGCGAGTATGATGCGAACGTACGCGAAATCGCCGACCGACTCGTTCGCGGGACCCAACCGCTCCGACCGACTCGCACGGACACGACTCGCACCGCGCAATGGAGACGTTCCCCGGCCGGGTAAGTACGATGCGCGCCGCAAGCAGTCCGACCGACTCGCGCCGTCCGGCTCGAGAGAGAGCAGTCGGAGCCGCACTTTGGGGGTCCGTGTCGGACCCCCCTGTATGACTAGCCGCGCGAGTCGCACACAGGGGGGACCCATGGGTCCCCCCTACCTGTGCGTGTACGGCGCGACCCGCTTCGACGCGTACCCGCTATAGGGGGCGCCCTTGTTCACCTCGCACCCATTGAGTCAATGGGAGCCCGCGTACGCGTTGTACGACCAGCTCCCATTGACTTCAATGGGAGTCCGACCGAATCGAGTCCGATAGCATGCGAACGCATCGTACTCGTTCGGTCGGACTGACAGGGTCCGATTCGGTCGGAAATCTCTCCGGGTCCGGCTCGGTCGGAGAGATTTCCTGCCCGAATCGGAATCGGCCCCTATGTCTGCTGGGAAATGTTACCGTTGTTAAGGCCTCTATTAGGAGATTGGTGGCGATAGCGCTCTTACTTGCCAAACGTAGAGTTTCAATATGCTGGGGGGGTAGAACTGCTCCGACTATTATGAGTTGGCTGCAAGATATGGTATATTGCCGGGATCAACTCACCTGCTATGCAGAAGAACTGCCTAGAACCTCGAAACCCCGTGATATATGGAGCCCTTTTACTTCTTATTTACTGACTGTACCTGATATTTGATGGCTCTGACACCAGCTGTATCATTCTACATTGCTCATTCCCGCTTTAAGTTTTTTTGATGTCGTATTTCTGCCTGTCTCACATGTCACCTGATTTGAAATCCTTGTATTGTGCTGCAATAATACCTGTATTGTGTGTGCCCAACAACTGCTCATGCATGTGTAATGTTTATGTTTTTCTCTTTGAAAATGCAAAAATAAAATTTAAAAAAAAAACATAAAATGCAAAAACATAGATTAAAATTTTTCATCTAGTACGGAATCATAAACAATGCCCAATTTTAAATTAATAATTCTGAGATAAATAATTAAAAGAGCCATATCAGATGGACTAAGTCATATCTCAAACACTGAAAAATAGCCCTTAAAATTCATATCTCTTCCTAATGTAAAACACTGATTTTATTTGTATCTACATATTAATGCTGTTTGAATACAAAGCTTTTATTATTAGGGTGAGCATTATAGAAATGTAAGTTCGCGCTGCACTACTGACAGTGGTTCCAGTAAAAAACTGTATTCACACATTTGCAAAGTTTAGCAATATGAGGCTACATACAAAGTTCCCAGAATGCACACTGATTTGATGCAAATATCTGCAGAAGCTTGAAAGCAAGATTGATGATCCTTTGCTTTCAAAATAATATTTTCACAAAAAAAATGTCTTGTTAAACTACTGAGTAATATTAGGTACCATTTCTTTGAAGCATCATTTAAGAAAATGTTGATGCATGCTATAATTTCCAACACTATTCATAATGGAATCAGTGTATCCAGTTTCAACAAGATTATGAGAAATATGAAAATAAACAAGCATTGGCAAAGCCAAAGGTCTGACATTGGTGGTCAGCATTTTGGTCAAGGCATGTCGTGTTTTGACATGTTTTTTATTAAACGTTATTGTTGTGGTAGCTGTCTGATCCTCACCATTGTAACATACATTGTCAAAAATACCTTTTGGTCTCAAGAAGCTCACATTGCCACAGTAGTCCCTGGCACTGAACAAGACTACTTTGTGTGCTGATATATGTTCCTTGTGAAAGAGAAGAATGCTGTCACTCACAGTGAAGCCAGCCAAGAGAGAGAGAGCGAGAGAATTTTAATAAAAAATAAAGGTCTTGGTTATCGCCGACCTAATTAGGTGCCCAATTTTTCAAGAAAGTCACAAATGTGCATCCGTAGATTATGTCCTTGCATTAATGCATAATTATGGGTTTCATGAATTAACAAGAATTTACAGAAGTAGGCCAGGGAATCATACTCCTAGAAAATATTTGTGAACTCCATTTTAGCACAAGCAAATATGCATGTGTAGATTCACTCGTGCGAAAATCTGTTGAGCGTCTACAAGTTCACCTTCCCTCCAACCGCTTTTTTCCCAACTCTGGAAGAAGTTTTACTTGTGCCCTTATCAGGAGTAAATTTTCAAACTTTCTCAGTATGGAAATAGATTAGAGAAGAGCTGTTGAAAAACCCTAAAACATGCAAGTTAGTACGTTTGCACTCACTAAATAGGCATTAAACCCTGGAACTTTGCTTACCGCTACCTCCAGCCCCAGTATGTAGATCTGCGGAAAGGTGGCAACATAATAGACTCACTAATATTCAAACCCCTCTATAGTATCAGCCCCTTCATAATCAGAGAGACTATCAGAGCTCCTTTGTAATGAGAATGCTGCCATAATTTGTCGCTGTACAGCGTGGCACCACAGGTACACATGGCTTTTTTTACCGGACAAGTAGATTTATGAAGCAACCTGTCCCATGGACATATAGATATTTTATTAAATTCCACACCCCTGACACTTCAATGCCTATTGACTTTAACATATGCTTTTCATAATGCATGTATCAGGCCTAGTGCCTTTACCATAACATTTCATAATATACAGATCAGGCCTCTAGCCACGATCATTGGCTTGCACCCATAACCAACTCAGTCTTGCTGCATCAAGTATATACTTCAATAAGCCAAAAAGTGCAATGTAGGCGGTCTTTTTAATGGCAGCAAACAAATTCGGCTCAATCTCCTGTACTCGGGGAAACCAAAATATGGGTGAAGCCTAAGCCCCTCTGCCAGTAGGGCTATGAAAGCTCTTTTTTGTTGATCACAGCAGGTCAGGTGAAAGTTGCAATGTCATGCCAGACCTTAAAATCCATTTAGGTTAATGACTACTTCCTCTCCCATCTGTGCTGCTGCCAGAGAAAAATGCCATAAATTATCTAGTTGTCTAAGACACTTGAATAGCATTTCAATGTCATGTGTGTGCCCCGAATTGTTCAAGCTCAAGGAGCTGGATAAATAGGCAAAATCATCACTACTGTTTGAGGGCACACACTTTTTTGTGAAAGCACACAATTTCTGCACAATAGAAACATGCACTCCTAGCTCCCAATATTTGGGTGGAACCAAAGCCACCCTCCTGGATATTCGCACATAATTGTCTGGGGACAGCTGCAATGTCAAGTCAGACAATAAAGAAGCACAATTTGGCCTAACATTTTAAGAAACAGCAGTGTACACTATCAGTATAACTTTTATGTTACATTTGTTCTCATGACTCACCATTAGATGGTGGTATTATCTCACATATAAAAATCTGGGTCTTTGGCTGGATACTGGTCAGAGCTGCATAACTAAAGACACCTTGGTGCATATAGACCGACAGATGTGTTGTATTTTAATTTGTTTCATTTAGCACTTGCTACCTCTAGTGATGTGCTGAAACGCTTTACGCCAGGCAGCACGCTGCTCTGGAACCCAAGGTTAGTGGTAAATCCAGTGGTTATAGGTTATTGCAATTAGTCTTGCAGACCCCGGGAAACTATTCCATGCCTTTACTCCTGTTTGATTGTGGTAGATTATATTAATTGAAGTTAGATTCAATCATTAGTGGGTGATATGTGAGTTGGTGGGGGTGAATAGAGAGTCTACAGTAATTGAGTATTGTGAGGTTGCAGGGATATGTTTTCAATGAAGGAGAAGTTGTGATCTATGAAAGAAGGTGTGGGCTATTTTAAGATCTCCAGTGGTAGAAAATAGGGAAAAGGGTCAATCAATCAATCAATCAATCAATCAATCAAAAAGAACTTTATTCGGCCTAATGAAAGGCCATAAATTCACAAAATAAATACAATCTTCACATTCACAGTAAGAAAAAAAAATCTGTAAAATAGAAAATGTGTAGCAAATCTTACAAAATACAACATTTTAGGACAATATAATTGCGAAATTAAGACTCATATTTTTTTTTTAACGTTATAACAGCAGTAATGTAACTGAGTACAGAAAAGCAGATTTCAGAAGTAGCTAGAGATTGCAAATATCTCAGACCATCTTTGTCTGAAGTAAGTGCTTGTGCAATAAAATAGGACAGTCATGTGACTTAGAGTAGGCTGTACTCAGAGAGAAGAGTCATCCGGAGGATGGAAGGTAAGGAGAGGGTGATTTGAAAGAGAGAAAGGAGAGGAAAACAATAGATGGTTTTAGGTCAAGGGCAAGATTTCATGCAGCTTTTTAAAAACATAGTGGGAGGAGGCTTTTTTGAAATAGCATGGTATCTAAGGATATAAACATTGTTTTTCTAATTGTGGGTTCAAACAACTATTTTTTTGCTGCTCAGGCAGAAGACATTACCAGCCCCCTGCGCGGCCGGAGTGTCACTCTTTGTGACACTCCATCGACGCAGATTACAAATCATATTTAAGAGGCCGCGCAAAGCCACCTTGCATGGTATTGGATGGCCTCATAGATATGGAGTAACGCAAGGCACAGCAAATGACTGCGTTGCCTTACTCTGCGCTCAGGAGGCGTTACATGGGCGTCGGGTGGGTTTTCCAACCAGCACCCAGGTGCCTTGCTGCGCTGCCCAGAGACGTTTTAAGGCATGGGCAAAGTGGGCTCTGGCCCAGGGCCCCAGCCTTTCAAGGGGCCCCCTTATAAAGCCACCTCTGTTCTGCAGAGAGTCTTGCCCTGATGCCCTTGAATACTTTTTAAACAGATTGTTTTAAACACCTTCTCCTTTAATTTATTTTTAATATGGGTGATGTGTGAGAGTCTCTCCATTACAAACATTTTGCAGAGAAATGTTGTGTTTATGTTTCATGGAACATCCATAAAAAAATGTTCTTTTAGATGAAAACAGGACCGTACAAATGAGAAATGGGACGGTGTCACAGATATTATTTGCACTAATATTAGTGAGCTGCTGCTGTGTTACAATATTGAAAACACACATCACTATCCCTGAATATAGTATCTGATAGAGACTACTAGCCGCAGATTCCTTAACGTAGAATATCCCCAGGCGTGAGACTGGACCCGGAAAACTTTCTTTGTCCCAGCATCTCTGCGCGCCGGGGGGCGGCACCACGCGACTCCGCCCTGACGTACTCCGCGGGCGTGACGTCAGCGAGGTCACATAAGCCCCATCCCGGCGCGCTGACATCAGTTTCCTTCTTTTCCGCGTGCCACGCGGATCCGGATCGTGTCCCTGGCCTGTTTTCCTCTTTTCTTCAACGCTTTGCGTTTCCCTTGAGAACAGTGTGCGAATGCCTTCGGGCTTCAAGACGTGCTCGTCTTGCGCGCGCCAGATATCGGCGACGGACCCCCACCCCATTTGTATGTGGTGTTTGGGGGAGCACCATGACTCCACAGACTGCGAGGCTTGTCAGCAGATGAAACCGAAGTCCCGGCGGGAGCACCGGATGAAACTCCTTTCGGTCCGCATGTCCAGGTCAGCGTCCTCATCGCGTCCGTCACCCGCGGAAGGGGCCAAGAACCATTGCTTCCGCCTCCGACATCGTCCTTCCCCGAGGCCGCAGGGGCGTCGCTCGCCCGTTGGTGTCGCAGCTTGTCCCAGAGGCCCGGTCCCCACCCTGTGGGGGGCGCGGGTTCTCCGCGGGTTGTGCGGCCTCGTACGTCGTCGCCTTACCCGCCGTTTCCCGGCGCGGGGCGTCCAGAGTCCAAATGGAGGCCTATGCTGCGGCCCTGCAGGCCTCCTTGGGTCCTCCTCCTCTTCCTGGGACGTCCGCAGACCCCCTGCCTCGTGCGGGGCTTTCTGCGGAGTCGCCGTGGCTCCAGCTCCGGCGCCGACAAGTTCGGCTTCAGGTCTTGGAGGTGTGGTGTCGTTGGGGTGCGGCCCTACGGGGTTCCCTCCTTCGGCCCACGGTGCCTCTGCCTCGCCGCAAACCCCCGTGGGGGTGCCTGTGATGTCGCGGGAGGTTGCCGGGACTCGTGGCTTGTCCCCGAGTCCTACTCGGTCCTCTGGGCAGGCTGCGGCCTTGTCCGAGGCCGAGCTGACGCCGCTCAGGCGCTGGCGGCTGTCGGCCCTGGCGGCGCCGCAGGGGCTGGCTAAGGGCCGGGGCGTGTCCCCGGGCCCTCCTCGTCTCTCCACGCAGGCGGCTGCCTCGTTGGAGGTCGAGTCGATGCCTTTTCGGCGCCGTTCTTTGGCCGCCCCGTCTCCGTCCCCGCCCCTTTCTCCCGCAGTGCGGGTGGTGGGGGAGGTCGTAGCCGCGTCCCCTTTGGCACCGGTCGACATCGCGCCGGCGCCAGTGGTGGACTCCACGGCGCCGTGCCGACGTCGGGTCGTCGACTCCTCTTCGGAGGCCCCCTCTTCTCCGGAGGTCAGGCAACTGTTTGTCTCTTCTTCCCCGGAGACGGGACGCCGCGTAGTGGCTTTCTCCCCGGCGACTTCCAAGGAGGGCTCTTCGCCATCCCCACGCCCACAGTCTTCCCCTGAGGCGCCTCAGGTTCCCCACTCCTCTGTCAGCCCTCCCCCTTTACGCGCTTGGCCGTTTCTTCCTCCGCTTGGGCTGGGGGACGGCCTGCTTAGTGTGCAGCCGTCACCCACGGAGGAGTTGCTCTCCCCACCGCGTTGCCCTACGGAGGCGAGTGCTGCTTTCGCCCGGGCGGTTTCCACGGCCGCTGGGATTTTGCGCATGGGCTACCCAGCTGCACATTTCCCCGCGGACCACTTCCTTGAGGTTCTCCACCAGGGTTCGGTGGATGGGAGCTGCTTCTTCCCTTCGAAGCTTCGCTCCACAATTCTCTCTTGGGGGCCTGGGGGCGTCCTGCCACGGGGGACCCGGTGCCCCAGTCGCTCCTGCACCGCCACCGTCCTGCTCCGCATGATCCTGTCTGTCTTTCCTTCCATCCTTCTACTCGGGGCCCTCTTCTGCAGACGGCCTTTCCTTCCTTGCCTTCCCTTTTGGCCCCTCCATCATGGGAGGCCAGGTGGCTGGATTCCTGGGGGCGTAGCATCTTCACTTCCTCCAGTGCTGCCTTGCGGGCGCTCAACACGCTTTGTGTGTTAGCTAGAGCCACTTCCAGTTTGTGGGATTCCGTGGAGTCCCTTCTGTCTTGTGCCTGTCAGGAGGGTGCCTCGGTTGATCTGCGGCACCATGTGTTGGATGTCCGGGAGCTGGCCGCGTTTATTCTTCGCTCGGCTCTTGATGTCTCTGAGGCTCTTGGTCGTACTATGGCTAGTTCCGTGGCCCTCCGTCTCCATGCATGGTTAAGGGATAGTGTTTTCCCTGAGAATGTTAGGGAGCGTCTGGTTGACCTTCCTTTTGATGGCACTCTTTTGTTTCACGCCCCTGCGGATTCTGCCATTCGGCGGTTCCTTGCGGGGCTTCGTCCTCCTCCTCCTCCTTCCCCTCAGTGAACCTGGACGTCGGTCCTCTGGTGTGTTCGGGGAGGTGTTCTTCCGTTGTTTTTTCTGGAGCTTAGTGCTCAGTAAACCGGTTGTGTGCTCTATGTGGTTGGTGCCCCTTCAGGGCCCTTCGGTGCTGTTGGCTGCTGGTCCGGCCCTCTGTTTTGACTTGTGCTTTTGGCTGTTGGTAAAGCCGTGTTGGTCCTCAGATTGGGCCTTCTTTGTATTCTTTGTTGGCTGCTGCTACGTTGTCTGCGGTTTTGTCCGCAGGTCTTTCTGTTTGCCCTCTGCTGCGGAAATTTTTTCCTAAGAGGTGTTCCCATGTCTTTGGGAAGTAACATGCCCTATGTGGGGTACTTGTTATGTTATGTTATGTTAATGATGCTTTTAAAGCGCACTCTTACCCTAGGGTGTCCTGGTGCTGAGCACTGCCTAATTGGTTGCTGGAGTAAGCTGAACTGTTCAGGGAAAGAGCCATTGTATAGCTCTGTCCTGGGTTGGGACGGTGCGGTTTCGGGTTCCGTGCCCTCCCCGGCGTCACGGTATACCGCAGGTGCGGTCTCTTTACCTATTCTCTTGGCGCAGTTTGCGCGGCGCCCTGCTTGCCCTTCTCCGGGTTCGCTTCATCGCTACACCAGCCTGGCATGCTGTCTTTGGCGTTGTGTTGTGGCGCTTCCGCCCTTCTGTCCGGCATTTTGGCCTGGTCCTCTGTCTGGTGTTGCAGGGGGGACTAGCTTTTCTTGGCTTTCTGTGTTCTGGTTGCCGGCTTGGACCGTCCTCCGGGTCTCTCTCTCTCTCTTTCTCTTCTGCCTCGCCCCACTTCTTGGTGGGTCGGTGTATGTCTCTGTCCCGGCTCCTGGCCTTCTCTGGCCTCTGCCTTCGGCTGGCGCCTGGCTTGTTCTGGGTGCACGGCTCCTTGGTGCGGTCTCCTGCTGGCTGCGCATGCCTGCTTGTTCTGGTCCGCCGATGTGGCCCTTGGTGTGTTTCCTTGTGCCCCTGTCTCTTGTTCTGCTGGGGCTTTGCGCACCTGTGCCTTTCCCCTTACGCCTGCGGTTCTTGGCTGTGGAGCCGTTTCTGCCTTCTCCGCTGCCTTGAGGCTGATGGCTGTCCCGCTGTCCCCCATCGCTGGGTGTCTGTGTGTTTTCCTCCGGCGGGCTCTGCCTCTGGTTCTACCGCTTCTCCCTGGCGTTGGGATGGTTCTTTTCATCCTGGGTACTCCTCTGCGGCTGTCCATCCCTCAGAGGTTTTCTAAGCAGTTGTTCCTTGGATGGGCTTGGGGTCTCCTGGTCTTCCCTTCGCCTTGTCCTAGCTTCCTTCTGCTTGGTGGGGGCTGGGACGCCCTTCTTGTCCCCGTGACGCATCCCCTGCTGGGGCTCTGTGTTTCTTTCTACTGGGGACGTTCTCTAGCAGGTCCTCCTCCCCTCTGGGTATGGCTAGGGTATCTATTCTACGTTAAGGAATCTGCGGCTAGTAGTCTCTATCAGATGTACAAGTTACTTACCTTCGGTAACGATGTATCTGTAGAGACGATTCTAGCCGCAGATTCCTTCATGACCCGCCCTTCCTCCCCGTTCTGCGAGGACCTTCAGCTTGGTTTTCTGCACTCGCCTCCCTTCGGGTGGCTTGTTTTCTGTGGTGTCCTCTCGCTTCCTCCCGGACAGAATGCCTAATTTTGCTTGATTATTCCACCCCCTTTCTTTCTCATGCAGGGTCGGTTGGTATCTGTGTGCCTCTGCCTCCCTCCGCCTGGTTTCTCTCCAGCGTAGGGGCCTACTTTTGTTCTTCTCCTTTTACTTGCTAGGGGTTTCTGCTCCCTTCCCAGTCCTCTAAGTTGGGGGTTCTTTTGCCTGTCCCTCTGCCTTTCGCTCCTTTCAGGGGTTCCGGCCCTCCTTCATGGTGTAGTCTGGGGGTGGATTGCTGTTGCTCCTCTGTTCCGGGCTTGTGCCCTTCTCTGTTATGGCTTGTGCTTGCAGGCTCTCTCTTCTGCTATGGCGTTGTCTACATGCTTTCTGCCTCCAGGGTGGATGTGGCCTTGGCTTGCACGGTTGTTCCTCAGCGCGGTGTTCTGCTCTCTCCCTGCTATGGCTTCACTGCTATGGTTTCTTGGTACCTTAGTGCTTGGCACTTTTCCAACTGGTGCTGTTCCTCACCTTTGGTTTCTCTCTTTTGTTTTTGCTGCTTTTTCGCACACTGTTCCCATACTCTACACAGTTTTGTTTGTGATGGCTCCGCGTTGTGGTGCGGAAAAGTTGTCCGAAGAAAACTGATGTCAGCGCGCCGGGGTGGGGCTTATGTGACCTTGCTGACGTCACGCCCGCGGAGTACGTCAGGGCGGAGTCGCGTGGTGCCGCCCCCCGGCGCGCAGAGATGCTGGGACAAAGAAAGTTTTCCGGGTCCAGTCTCACGCCTTGGGATATTCTACGTTAAGGAATCTGTGGCTAGAATCGTCTCTACCAGATACATCGTTACCGAAGGTAAGTAACTTGTACTGTAAACATATTTAGAATTTGGAAAAGTGTGCTTGTGCACTGTCAGCGACCTAGCCAAAGAGGGCATGAAACAGCTGAAATTGGAACATAAATTAAAAGTGGTTCCGAACAGGAGCCCCCAAAATACGTTGGGCCCAGGGCCCCCAAAATCCTTAAGATGTACCTAGCGCTGCCCTATGCCAAATCCCCACAAATGAGGGCCAGAATGAGCTCCAGATCATACTATCCAATATCTTTAATAAATACAGATGGAAACACATTCACAGGATTCTAGCAAGGAGGTTGTCTGAGAGCTGAACGATGGCACACAACTACGTACTTAATTCATCATCATCAAAAGAGTTCTGTGCCAGATGTCTGAGTTTGCACAGAGTAACAAGTTCAAATGTCACTGTACGATACAGAAGCTGACTGACTGCTTCTGGATTAATGCAGGAAGACCATTTCATAGGAGAAAGTGTTTTTGTCCATTAGGGGTGCTACGTGAAATGGTTTTCTTGTGAGACATGTACTTATTATTTTTAAAGCTTTTTTGAGTAAATCTCTAGCCCCTGTGTCAGGAGTTATAGCTAGAGGGACTAGGAGGGTGTGTTATCCCCATTACTTCCTGCTATTTACTTCCAGCCTTGAGTGGAAAATCTGTAGAAGACTGAAAAAGGTTCAAATGTTCAAGGGAAAACGCTTGAAAAAACAAAATGGTTCTTTTGCTGATTGGTGACAACAGCACATATGACTATGGCAGCATATCATGCAATCGAGTAAATCTGACCAAGACAAACGTGTTGAATCATCACTATAAGAGAAGGTTCAACCGCACTAAATGTAAACTACAGATAATTGTGGGTAAAGTACAGATGCAACCAAGTTTAAGAGTAGCCAAGACACTGCAAAGATTAATTTTTTTAAAGTTATAGAGTATATTTTAAGGTAGTACAGTTCATACTAATTATTGTAGGATATATGTGTGCTGCAAGAACTATATGTTCTTGCTCCATAAACCTTTCTAAGAGTAAGCTGTGACTGTTCAACACTGCTCTCTCCTGGCATCTTTTGGTATCTGCTGTTTGCATCTTCAGGCAGAGCGGAAGAACTTGTTACATTCAATGCCCATCTGCCCTTGAGTTGACTAGATCCTGGACAACTGCCCTGACAACAGATAGATGAATTGAGCTAAAAGACAAATTCTATAAAAGTCTTCTGATGATGCTCCAAGCTGAGAATCTACAGATGATGCTCCAAGTCGAGAATCTACAGATAATGCCACACCCTGAGGATCCATTGATGATGCTCCAAGCTGTGAATGCTTGAATAAAAAGTGAACTTTTTCCAACACTGTTAGACCTGGCATCCTTGGCGCGGTTTTCCCTGACTTTTTACCTCTACCTCCTGTGTTTTTGATGCTGTGCTGGATTTCGTTTTTGCTGGCTTAGCTGCTTTGGGAACTTTGCCACTGCTGATCAGTGTCAAAGTGCAAGTGCTCCCTGTGTAAATTGATATTGTGATTGGTTCTCCCTGATTGGCATATTTGTTTTACCAGTAAGTCCCTAGTAAAGTGCACTGAGTGTGCCAGGGCTGGTAACTCAAATGCTACTAGTGGGCTTGCAGCACTGATTGTGCCACCCGAATGAGTAGCCCTGAAAAGAGGTCTCAGGCCTGCCACCGCAGTGCCTGTGCGCAGTTTGTTAACTGCCATGTCGACTTGGCAAGTGCACCCACTTGCCAGGCCCTACACTTCCCATTCCTTGCACATAGGACACCCCTATGGTAGGCCCAAGGTACCCCCCTGGGCAGGTTGCAGTGTATGTGAAAGGTAGGACATGTAATGGTGTGTGAAACATGTCCTGATAGTGAAATACTGCCAATTTCGTTTTTCACTATTGAAAGGCTATCTTGCCCATAGGACAGAATGGGGAATGCTTTGTAACATTTTACAAGCATATCTTCTCATAGGAGTAAGATGAGAAAATGGAGTTTGGTATCCCCGAACTCAGGATTTAATAACACATCTTTTAGTAAAGATGGTTTTTAAAATGTGTGTTTGAAAATACCACTTTTAGAAAGTGGCTTTTTTCTTGTTCAACCTTCCTGTGTGCCTCTGCCTGTTTGTGGATTGACTGTCTGGCTTTGGAGTGACAGGGGCTGGGGAGGTGCAGTGGCTCCAGGAGTCTGGATGAGGCAGCACTAGGCTGAATAGGGCTGATCTGCATTTGGAGTGGTGGGAGGAGTAGCACCTGTACCTGAATAGCGCTGTGCCTGCCTTCCACAATGCTGGCTCCACCCCCCTGCGGTGTGTCTGGAGCCAAGGCTCACACTGACAAAGGAGGTTGTTGTGCACTTGCAGAGTACCCCCCAGAACTGGTTTGAACTGGGCTCAGAGCCTCTTGCACAAAGAGAACAAAGACATTTTGGGGTATAAGTATTGGACCTAAAACCCCTGAATTTTAGATCATTCCTTGAATTCAAGAGGAACCTTTGCCAAGGAGAAGAGCTGGAGAGACTGAGGAGAAGTACTGCCCTTGCTGTGTGTCTGGGGTTGGCCTGCAGTTGCTGTTTCTGTCAAGGAAATGAGAAGGAATTTGCTGTGTGCTGTGTCCCCTGCTTGAAGGAGACCTCCAAGGGCCTGAAGTGAGCAGGCCTCCTGTTCTGAAGTCTCAGGGACACAAAGACTTCACCCCCAGCTCCCCTGAACTCTGCTGCTGTGAGTTCTGACCTGCCAAGAGGTGCCTGTGCCAGTTTTGGGCCTCTGGAGGTTGTTGCTGCTGTTTGGGAGCTGGAAGAAAGAAGAAACTCAAAGAACTAAAGAAATCAACGCATCGAGGGATCGGGGCTGAAGAGGACCGACGCAGAGCCGCTCGACGCTGCCGCATCGATCAACGACGCATCCAGGATTTCCACGCATCGTGGCTGCGCGGCATGTTCATCCGACGCATCACCTGCGGGCCGGAACCGTCACGAAGAATCAACGCATCACTCCCCATACAGACCGGATTCGACGCAACCCTTCCTCTGCGTGCAGCGGGACTGTAGCAGCGCCTCCCCAAGGTCTCAGGAGTGTTGCATCTCTTTGTTTTCCGACTCTGCGGCTGTTTGGCTTTTGGAACCTTCCCGCATCTACAGGTACTTTGGTGAAAAGTCACGCATCCATAGTTTTCTATGGTACAAGTTCTTGAGACCTTTTGAAAGTCATATTTTTAACTTTGTATGTTAGATTTTGGTCATTTTGGTCTTGTTTAGTCTAGATAAAGATATTTTATTTTTCTAAACGGGTGTGGTGTCCTTTTGTGGTGTTTTCACTGTGTTACTGTGAGTGTTGGTACAAATACTTTACACATTGCCTTTGCGATAAGCCTGTCTGCTCGTGCCAAGCTACCAAGGGGGTGAGCAGGGGTTATCTAGAGTGTGTATCCCCCTTACCCTGACTAGAAGCAAGGGTCCCTATTTGGACAAAGGTACCTACCTCTGCCAACTAGAGACCCCCATTTCTAACATTGGTGGTCAGTGATGAGGATTTGAACCTGTATTTGTACCTGACCCACAGTGATTGGTGTACATCACTAGTTTAGTGCAGACCACTACGCAACCACATACTGTGTTTTGTTTTTGGTTCTATTTTTGAGTGACCCTTAAAGTATCAATCAATCAATAAATCAATCAGGGGTTTATATAGCGCGCTACTCACCCGTGAGGGTCTCAAGGCACTGGGGGGGAGGGGAGCGGCTCCGGATCAGTCGAAGAGCCAGGTCTTGAGGTCCTTCCTGAACGTGTGCAGGGTCGGGGAGCGTCTGATGTTCACAAGTAGCTCGTTCCAGGTTTTGGCTGCGATGTAGGAGAAAGCTCTCCCGCCGGTTCTGTTTCTGCGGATGCGGGGGACCACTGCCAGGGCGAGGTCGGGGGAGCGGAGGTTCCTCTTGGGTACGTGGAAGGATACTCTCTCGTTGAGGTATTTGGGTCCGATGTTGTTGAGGGATTTGTAGGCGTGGGTGAGGAGTTTGAAGGTGACCCTCTTCTCGACAGGGAGCTAGTGGAGACCTCGTAGGTGGTGGGTCATGTGCTCATGGCGCGGTGTCCCGAGGACGAATCTGGCTGCGGCGTTCTGGATGGTTTGGAGTTTGTGTAGAAGAGTTTTGTTGATTCCGGCGTAGAGGGCGTTGCCGTAGTCCAGTCTGCTGGTTATGAGTGCGTGGGTGACGGTCCTTCTGCAGTCGGGGGGTATCCATTTGAAGGTCTTACGGAGGATGCGAAGGCAGTAGAAACTAGTGGAGGCGACGGCGTTGATCTGGCGGTTCAGGGAGAGGGAGGAGTCAAGGATGATGCCGAGGTTCCGAGCGTGGTCTGTAGGGGTGGGTGGGCTCCCGAGGGCGGAGGGCCACCAGGTGTTGTCCCAGGCGGAGGTGCAGGGACCGAGGATGAGGACCTCGGTCTTCTCTGAGTTTAGCTTCAGGCAGCTGTCCTTCATCCAGGCTGCCACGTTCTTCATTCCTTCCTGGAAGCAAAGTCTGGTGTCTTCAGGATTCTTCGTGAGCGAGAGGATGAGCTGGGTGTCGTCGGCGTAGGATATGATGCTGAGCCCATTCTGTCTGGCGATGGCGGCGAGGGGGGCCATGTAGATGTTGAAGAGCGTTGGGCTGAGTGATGATCCCTGGGGTACTCTGCAGTTGATTTCCGTGGGTTTGGAGAGGAAGGGGGGGAGTCGGATCCTCTGGGTTCTTCCGGAGAGGAAGGATTGGATCCAGTCAAGGGCGGCTCCTTGTATTCCCGTGTCGTGAAGTCTGGCTGCGAGCGTGCGATGTGAGACGGTGTCGAAGGCTGTAGAGAAGTCTAGAAAGATGAGGGCCGCGGTGTGTCCCTGATCTAGTAGCATGCGGATGTCGTCGGTGGCGGCGAGGAGGGCGGTCTCGGTGCTGTGGTTGCTGCGGAATCCAGACTGGGAGGCATCCAGGATGGAGTTCTCTTCTATGAAGGTGGTCAGCTGGGCGTTTACGAGTCTCTCTGTGACTTTGGCCGCAAAGGGGAGGAGAGAGATGGGCCGGTAGTTTTTCAGGTCCGTTGGGTTGGCCGTTGGTTTCTTGAGGAGGGGTTTAACCTCCGCCCGTTTCCAGATGCCTGATCTGAGGGAGGCGTTGATGGTGCGTCCTAGTTCGGGTGCAATGACGGTGGCGGCTCTGTGGAAAATGTGCAGTGGGCAGGGGTCCGTTGGGGCTCCTGAGTGGGTTTTCTTCATGGTCGCGGTGATGAGTTCGACGGTAGCGGGATCCCAGGACGTGATGGTCGGCTAATCGGTGGCGGTGGGTAGGGGGGTGGTGATCGTTGTTGGTTCGCTGAAGTTGTCGTAGAGGGCCTTGATCTTCAGATGGAAGTAGGAGCTGAGCTTGTCGCAGAGTTCCTGGGAAGGTGTGACGTCCGTGGCTTCGCAGGTGGGTTTTGCGAACTGCTGTATGATATTGAACAGTTCCTTGGCGTTGGTCACGTTGGTCTGGACTTTGTCTCTTATGAAGGTCCGTTTGGTGTCTCTTATGCGCTGGTGGTATTCCTTCAGGGCGCTCTTGTGGTTGTTCCGTGATTCCGTGGTTTTCAGGTTTCGCCAGGTTTTCTTTAGGCGTCTGCAGGAGCGTCTGGCTTCTTGAAGTTCTGTGGTGAACCAGGCGGCTTTCAGAGGGCGTTGTTTGGTAGGGGGGCGGAGGGGTGCAAGCTTGTCGGCGCAGCAGGAGACCCAGCGGTAAAATTACCTGGCTGCGGAGTTGGTGTCGGTCATGGCGATGGGGGGGTTTTGACGGAGGGTGGTGTTGAGGTGCTCCTCTGTGACCTTGCTCCAGTTCCATCGTGGCGGGCACAGGGCGGGTTTGGGTGCGTTGGTGGTGTTGAAGGTGAAGTGGACACAGTGGTGGTCAGTCCAGAGGGGCTGGGTGGTGTGGCAGAAGCGGATGCTTGTTCCTCTCGCGAAGATGGGGTCGAGGGTGTGACCTGCTCTGTGGGTGGGCGTTGACGAGCTGCTTCAGTCCTAGGTTGGCGAGGTTGTCGAGGAGAGTGGTGGAGTCGGTGTTGTTTCCGTTGTCGAGGTGGAAGTTCAGGTCCCCGAGTAGAATGTAGTCCGTGGAGGTAATGTCGTGGGGTGCGGCGAGCTCGGCGATGGTAGTTGCGTGGTGGGTACGAGGTCCTGGCGGTCTGTAGATGAGTATCCACGCACCATGTCTCAGAAAGGGAAACCAGCAAGTGAGATGGCAGAATTGGAGTTTGATATTGAAATGTTGCATTCCTACAAAGTAGATCAGCTCGAGCAATTTTGCAAAGATTTTGGATGTCCCATGAAAAGCAGCTCCAGGAAGGAGGAGCTACAGAAGGCCTTAAGGGCCTGGTGGAAGGCCAAAGAGGCTGGGGAGACAGGTGATGCAGAGGTGGATGAGGATGCACATGGGAATGGTTTCAGGTCACAGGATCTGCCTGTGTCAAGAGCAGCCTCCAGGGCTTGCAGTCATCATTCCGCTAGAAGTTTTTCCCCAGAGGAGCTTGAGGAGTACCAAAGGGTTAGAGATCATGAGTTAAAAGTCATGAGGCTCAAGATGAAGTAATTGGAAATGGAGAAAGAAAAGGTGGCAGAGGAGAGCAAGAACGCTCATGCCTTGGAGGAAAAGAAATTGCTTTTGGCTCATGAGTTGAGCATGAGGGAACTGGACATTAAAGCCAAGCAAGTGGAGTCCAGTTCAAATGGTGGCAGCGTACAGCCAGTGCAAGAGGGCAAGCTTTACATACCCAAGGACCTAGTGCAGAATTACCAGAGGGGTGATGATATTTATGCATGGTTTACGGCGTATGAGATAGCTTTGAGAATGAATGAGTTCCTGAGAAGAACTGGGGGGCGGGTTTGTGGAAACACTTTGAGGCCACTGGGAGGGACACCCTGTCACCTTTAGAGCAGGCGGGTATCCTGACCTATACCAAAATGAAGGAGGCTTTATGCCTCAGGTATGGGCTCACCCCAGAGCAGTACAGAGAGAAGTTCAGGAACTTCAAGAAGCTTGATTCAAATACTTGGGTTGAATGTGTGAACATGTATACGCGTGCACTGGAAGGTTAGATAAAGGGCAGCAAGATAACTGATTACCAGGGGTTGTGCAACTTAATTAGTTGGGAGTACTTGAGTAGTCTGTGTGTTCCAGAGCTGCGCCAGCATCTGTTGGATAGTAAGCTAACTGATCCCAGGGAGGTTGCCAAGTAGGCGGACCGCTGGACTAGCACCGAGTCCACAAGGGGATTATGGGTAACCCAGCCAAGGGTGGGCAGGGTCCCCAGCAGAAGAGTGGGGGGGACAAGGGTAACCAAAAGGAGTTCTCTAACGGGCCCCAAAACAGTTCCCAGGGTAAGGAGTCCCAGCCCCCCAAGCCTAAGGTGTCCTGGCCCCCTAAGGGCAGACACGACCACCGGGGTCCCCCCAGGTGGTATTCATGTAATCAGGTGGGCCACATTGCAAGAGATCCCAAGTGCCCCAACACACCCCCAGCACCCACTGGTGCTCCGTCACCGGGCTTAGTGAGTGTAATGCTGGGGGAGGAATTGGTTCCTAGTGAAGGGGGAGGAGCAAGCAGTTATGACCCTTGTCTCATTAGGAGACAGAGAGATGATCCCGGGATCCTATCTGCCTGAGAACACTAAGAAATACAGGCAGTGGGTGACCATCAATGGGAGGAGGGTGGAGGCTCTGAGAGACACAGGAGCCAGTGTAACATCTGTCAGGTGTCAATGGGTGTCTGAAGAGCAGGTTATTCCCAATGTACTTCACCCTGTAGTTGCAGCAGACAACTCTGAGCGCTTATGTAAGGGGGCGCTAGTTCCCTTTGAGTGGGGGGGGGGTCTCAGGTTCCTTGAAGGTCGTTGTTAGTCCCTCCATGCCTGTAGACTGTCTGCTTGGAAATGACCTGGAGAGTTCCCCATGGAAGGAGGTGGAACACCAGGCTCATTTGGAGATGTTGGGTCTGCCTGAGTGGGCCTGTGTGACCACTCGGTCAATGGCAGCCAGTAGGGGTAATCAAGAGGACCTGGAGCCTGAAACAGTGGCCCAGGTGCCTGCCAAGAAGAGGAAGGGAAGGGGGCGAGGGAAACCAGCCCCAGAAGTTCCCACGGTCGAAGAGGAAGCAGACCCTGAGGGGGATGCCCTGGAACCCACAGGGGAGCAGGTAGCCGAACTGGGAGACCTACCGGAGCTGACCCATTGGCAGCAGGAAGGGGGTCCCTCGAGAGAGGAGTTCTGCAAAGCACAGATGGAGTGCCCTACTCTTGTTGGTCTGCGGCAACAGGCTGCAGACCAGGCAGCAGGTGATCAGTCCGGATCACATCTGATTTATTGGGAAGATGGATTGTTATGTAGTGAGCCTAAGGTCGCTGAGCCCGGTGCAGCCCGTGTGCTGGTGGTACCCGAGCGCTTCAGGACCTTCCTACTGGGTCTGGCTCATGACGTGCCTCTCGCAGGACATTTGGGGTGCGACAAGACCTTTCAGAGGCTTGTCACCCACTTTTACTGGCCCCAAATGAGAAGGCACGTTGGTACACATTGTAGGTCTTGTCAGACGTGCCAGGAAAGTGGCAAGAGTGGAGGGAAGTGTAAGGCTCCCCTCCAACCCTTTCCGGTGGTGAGCACCCCTTTTGCGCGGGTGGGCATTGACATTGTGGGGCCACTGGAACCCAAGACAGCCTTAGGCAACAAGTTTATCTTGGTCTTGGTGGACCATGCCACCCCGTACCCGGAAGCTGTCCCTCTCCGGACAATCACAGCCCCCGTGGTGGGCTGTGCATTGATGGGGATCTTTTCCGGTGTGGGGTTCCCCAGAGAGGTGGTCTCTGACCGTGGTACAAACTTCATTTTGAAGTACATGACATCTTTGTGGGAGGAGTGCGTTGTGGCATACAAGTTCACCACTCCTTACCATCCTCAAGGGCATGATCAAGGGTCTTGCAGAACCCATGAGACGGAAGTGGGACGTCTTTTTGCCATGCCTGCTGTTTGCATACGGGGAGGTACCACAGAAGTCCTTAGGGTTCAGTCCCTTTGAACTACTATACGGTCACCCTGTGAGAGGACCTCTGAGTTTGGTGAAGGAGGGTTGGGAGAGAACTCCTGGTAAGACCCCACAAGATGTGTTCAGCTATGTGCTGGCCTTCAAAAACCAGACTCAACACTTCAGGAAACTCGCTCAGGCGAACCTGGAAGCTAGCCAGGAAGAAATGAAAAGATGGTATGACCAGAATGCCACTCTGGCCGAATTTCAGCCTGGCCAGAAAGTGTGGCTGATGGCACCAGTGGAGCCTTGTGCGCTCCAAGACAAGTGGACTGGTCCATATGAGGTGGTGGTGCGCAAGAGTGAGGTGACCTATCTGGTTGACTTGCAGACTCCTAGGATCCATTTGAGGGTCCTACACATGAACCGCCTCAAACCACACTTTGAGAGGTCTGAGATAACTATGCTCCTTGAAACAGATGATGGAATGGAGGAGGAGAATGAGCCTCTTCCTGACCTCCTGTCAGCAAAGGAACATGATGGGTCAGTGGATGGGGTAAACCTCTCTCCTACCCTGACCCCAGAGCAGCAGATGGACTGTCGCCAGGTGCTGGGACAGTTCGCCTCCCTGTTCTCCCTGACACCAGGAGTCACCAATTGGTGCGTCCATGATGTGGACACTGGGGACAGTCTACCTGTGAAGCAGAAATTTTACAGGGTAGCTGACAAAGTCAGGGCCAGCATCAAGGAAGAAGTTTCCAAGATGTTGGCGTTAGGGGTGATCGAGCCCTCAAGCAGCCCCTGGGCTAGCCCAGTGGTCTTAGTGCCAAAAGCTGCTGCACCCGGTGCCACTCCAGAACTTCGGTTCTGTGTGGACTACAGTGGGCTCAATGCGGTCACCAAAACTGACGCACACCCCATCCCCAGAGCTTATGAGCTCGTTGATCGGTTAGGAGCTGCCCGGTACCTCAGTACATTTGATTTAACGTCTAGGTACTGGCAGATTGCCTTAACTGAGGGGGCCAAAGAGAGGTCAGCGTTTTCAACACCTGAGGGGCACTACTAGTTCCGGGTTATGCCCTTTGGGTTGAAGAACGCCCCTGCCACCTTCCAGAGACTGGTCAACCAGGTACTGTCCGGGCTGGAGGAATTCAGCGCCACCTACCTGGATGACATTGCTGAGTTCAGCTCCAGTTGGGAGGAACATTTGCAACACCTCTGCGAAGTGTTGAAGGCTCTGCAAAGGGCAGGCCTCACTATCAAGGCGAGTAAGTGCCAGATAGGGCAGGGATCTGTGGTGTACTTGGGACACCAGGTAGGGAGCGGCCAGGTGGCGCCCCTACAAATGAAGATTGACACCATTCTGGTTTGGGAGCCCCCAAGACCCAGACAGAGGTGAGAGCCT
This sequence comes from Calotriton arnoldi, assembly GCA_963921515.1. Classification (NCBI taxonomy): domain Eukaryota; kingdom Metazoa; phylum Chordata; class Amphibia; order Caudata; family Salamandridae; genus Calotriton; species Calotriton arnoldi. The sequence goes on from CAWUFW010003937.1 coordinate 862,514, forward strand.
TCTTAGGTCTCACCGGGTACTACAGACGGTTTGTCAAGGTGTATGGCACCATTGTTGTCCCCTTGACAGAGCTGACTTCAAAGAAGCAGCCCAGGAAGGTGATCTGGACTGAAGCCTGCCAGACCGCTTTTGATGCCCTGAAATCTGCCATGTGCACGGCGCCCGTGCTTAAGGCACCTGATTTCTCCAAAGAATTTGTTGTGCAGATGGATGCTTCAGAGCATGGTGTGGGAGCAGTACTCTCACAATTGAACGACGAGGGCTTGGACCAACCTGTAGCTTTCATCAGTAGGAGGGTACTTCCCAGGGAACAGAGGTGGAGTGCAATTGAAAGGGAAGCTTTTGCTGTGGTCTGGGCGCTGAAGAAGCTAAGGCCCTACTTGTTTGGGACTCACTTCCGGGTTCAGACAGACCACAAGCCCCCAAGATGGTTGATACAGATGAGGGGTGAGAATCCAAAACTGTTGAGGTGGTCCATCTCCCTACAGGGAATGGACTTTACGGTGGAACACCACCCTGGTACAGAACACGCCAATGCTGATGGTCTGTCCAGATTCTTCCGCCTTAGTGATGAGAACTCCCAAGAGGGAGGGTAGTTCTCCCCACTTTTCAGCTGGTTGGAACACGTGTTAGACCTGGCATCCTTGTCGTGGTTTTCCCTGACTTTTTGCCTCTACCTCCTGTGTTTTTGATGCTGTGCTGGATTTTGTTTTTGCTGGCTTAGCTGCTTTGGGCACTTTGCCACTGCTTATCAGTGTCAAAGTGCAAGTGCTCCCTGTGTAAATTGATATTGTGATTGGTTCTCCCTGATTGGCATTTTTTTTTTTACCAATAAGTCCCTAGTAAAGTGCACTGAGTGTGCCAGGGCTGGTAACTCAAATGCTACTAGTGGGCTTGCAGCACTGATTGTGCCACCCACATGGGTAGCCCTGAAAAGAGGTCTCAGGCCTGCCACAGCAGTGCCTGTGCGCAGTTTGTTAACTGCCATGTTAACTTGGCAAGTGCACCCACTTGCCAGGCCCTACCCTTCCCTTTCCTTGCACATAGGACACCCCTATGGTAGGCCCAAGGTACCCCCTGGGCAGGGTACAGTGTATGTGAAAGGTAGGACATGTACTGGTGTGTGAAACATGTCCTGATAGTGAAATACTGCCAATTTAGTTTTTCACTATTGAAAGGCTATCTTGCCCATAGGACAGAATGGGGAATGCTTTGTAACATTTTACAAGCATGTCTTCCCATAGGAGTAAGATAAGAAAATGGAGTTTGGTATCCCTGAACTCAGGATTTAATAACACATCTTTTAGTAAAGATGGTTTTTAAATTGTGTGTTTGAAAATACCACTTTTAGAAAGTGGCTTTTTTCTTGTTCAACCTTCCTGTGTGCCTCTGCCTGTTTGTGGATTGACTGTCTGGCTTTGGAGTGACAGGGGCTGGGGAGGTGCAGTGGCTCCAGGAGTCTGGATGAGTCAGCACTAGGCTGAATAGACCTGATCTGCATTTGGAGTGGTGGGAGGAGTAGCACCTGTACCTGAATAGGGCTGTGCCTGCCTTCCACAATGCTGGCTCCACCCCCCTGTGGTGTGTCTGGAGCCAAGGCTCACACTGACAAAGGAGGTTGTTGTGCACTTGCAGAGTGCCCCCCAGAACAGGTTTTAACTGGGCTCAGAGCCTCTTGCACAAAGAGAACAAAGACATTATGGGGTATAAGTATTGGAACTAAAACCCCTGAATTTTAGATCATTCCTGGAATTCTAGAGGAACCTTTGCCAAGGAGAAGAGCTGGAGAGACTGAGGAGAAGTACTGCCCTTGCTGTGTGTCTGGGGTTGGCCTGCAGTTGCTGTTTCTGCCAAGGAAATGAGAAGGACTTTGCTGTGTGCTGTGTCCCCTGCTTGAAGGAGATCTCCAAGGGCCTGAAGTGAGCTGGTCCCTATTTGGACAAAGGTACCTACCTCTGCCAACTAGAGACCCCCATTTCTAACAAACACCAAAGCAAACCAATTAACAAATAACACATACCATCAATGTTACATGAAGAAAACAGATGACCTGACATGAAGCATAGCAAGAAATGTAATAACGTGGGTGAACTTTGGACACCCATCAATATAGGACTTGCTATTGAGTTTTGATGCGTACTGTAGGGGCAGCAGCTCAAGTGACGGCCTTAAGAATAAATGCCTACCATGCAAAACACTGTAAATGCCAGCTGGACTTTTCTGGTGGCATCTAGCATTCAATGTGCACAATTATATAACCCATCAAAGGTGATGGGAGGAATGCTTGCAATAAGTCAAACCACTGGCAATTGCTCAGAGTAGCATTCCAACCCATTGACCTGTTGCCCATTATGCCACCTCAGTTTGAACCCAGCCATACGCAAATCAGTTTTGACCCTGCTCAAATAGGAACAGTCCAGCCTGAACTGCCAGTCCAAGTCCTTCCTGAATTGAAAAACAAAACCAGTTTTGTCCTAATTGGGGCTCATCAGTCGACAGTAGCTTGGTTCTAGTGGCACAGTGAGCACAGAACCCTCATCTGCGCCTACCCATCCCATTTAGGGCGGTACATCAAACACCTGGTAGGAATGCTTGCAATAAGTCTAACCACTGGCAAATTACTTGGGCCGCATCCCAGTCCATTTTTCTTTTACCCACCATGCTTCATCAGTTTGGATCCAGCCATATACAAATCAGTCTAGAGCCAGCTCCATTTGGAACAATTCAGCCCGATCTTCCAGGTTAGGCCTTCCCTGATCCAGAACACAAGCAATCAAAGAGGGGTTTTGACCTGATTGGGCTGAGAAAAGGAGAGAGCAGAAATGCACCATATCTATCAAGATATGACGCACTTCTGTTTTCTCATAGCGCTGGCGCACTTCAGGCAGTCTACCACCAATGCAGGCACCTTTGCGCCATGGTGTAAGGGTGCCAGTGTGATGCACAGGATTGGCTCTGTGCAGTAAGGTATACCTTCCTGCACAAAAACAATCTTTACAGGAATATTCCTCTGGTACATGTGCTATAGAGTGAAGCACACATGGAAAGATGAAATAACAAGAAGAAATTAAGATATTGCTCCTCCATATGCCTCTCTCAGGTAGGCACATAATGTTGGCACAAAGACAGGTTTTCTGCCTTTAGTATATCTGGGTTTACATCAAAATGCACAGATAGATGCATGGGAACGCACATGCTCCACTCATGTAACACCTACCCGATGCAGTGTTTTCCGCTGCGTTACTTTATTTTACAAAGCCACATAAGGCAAAGCAAATCGCCTTTTGCGTGGTTTGTAAATCTTGACTAGCTTTTTGCATCATAGCTGCACCAAAACAGTGGCACAACCAAGACACAAAATGTTAGTCAATCTGGGCTGTAGTATCTGTGCAGAATTTGAAAGACTGCAGGCAAGTCGAGGAGGGCCAGTAAAGATTGGCTTAATTTTACCTTTTTGAGTATTTTTTAAACATTAGTATGTTAAGAAAAACACCTGACAGTGACAGTTAGCAAACAAATGCTTGTAATTGAATGGTGTGCACATGAAACATGTTACTATTAGAAGGGTGATCATTGCTGTTTCACGGTGTTAATGAAGTGTCTCTCTGTGTTTCTGATGACTAGGTCATCACGACTAATTGTTTCTAATACGTTTGCAGTAAACGTGTAACAGTTTCAGTGTCAATTACTAAAGTAAACATTTTGAGTGTTCAAATATTATTTTCCAAATTATTTTAACTGATATTGAGTAGTATACATTGGTAATTGGCACTTCTAATGTATTAGGTGTTACAATCAGCATGTCAGAGAGCAAGAAAATGTTACATGATTTTATGCCCTAACAAACAGCAAGGGTCTCATTTAGATGTTTTTGGTTATGCCTCTGCCAAAAACTGGGAGTTGCCCGGTCCTCTAACCTTACATTTCACCAGCCTAATTTAGAGGCTGGTAAGCACCGTGGGGCAAATTTATGAAATGATCACGCAGCGCAGCATAGCAAGCAACCTTGCTGTGCTATAGGGAAAGGGCAGGAATACGCCGTATTTAACATATTATGGCACATTCCTGTCTTTTGCCTGTGCTGGCATACAATGTGCTGCCTAGTGCTAACGCAGGCACCATTGCACCATGGTCCGAGGGGGCCTGTGTATCAAGCAGGATTGTTTTTGTGCAGGAAGGGGTACCTTTCTGCAAACAACTAATCATCTGGGGCATTTTTGTTTTTCTATGTGTGCTGCAGAATGCAGCACACATAGAAAGAGGAAACAACGAGGAGAAATACAAATATTTCTCTTCCTTACAACTCACCTGGGGAGGCGTAGCAATTTGATGCATTCACAGGTTTACCACCTCTGGAAAATCTGGGAGTGCGCCAAAATCCATGGGTTTTGCATGGTAACACCCTCACTCCACCCACGGAACGCCTTCCTGGGGCAGAGTAACGCAAGGCAGCGATTTGCGCAGCGTTGTGTTATTCTGGATTTGTCAAGGGACTCAGGGCCACGCCTTGCGTGGCTTGATAAATCCAACTTAGGTTTTGCATCTCCCTTGCGTGGCGCAAGGGTGATGCAAAACCTACATAAATAGGCCCCTGTGTTTCCAGCAGTGGAGCCAAAGCTGGCTCTACATCCGAATCACCCTCTCCAACACTGGACCACCAGCTGACATGTCCTACTGTGTTTACGGAAGGCCTTCCAATGCAACGTCAACCACATTTATCCTATCTGTCAATGGAAATCTGCATTAGAATAAGGGCCATTGATACTTTTCAAACAAATTCACTCTTTTGGAGTTGTCTTTGAGAAACAAAAATAATGCCAAATGGCTCACTATGCTCTCATGAAAAGATGACTCGGCCAGCATTGTCTGTTTTGTCAAAACTGTTTACTGCATGGCGAGATCCTACGTCAGCCTCTAAACGATTTATTGTTGTGTGATACAGTTTCTCAAAAATTGATGTTAAATTGATTTTCAATTTAACTCTTATCAAAGCAGGAACTCAAAAAAATATATATAATTGCCAAATCTTTTTTCTAGCACATTAAAAAATCCTAAATTAATGTGTAGCAATTTTTTGCATTTTGGTATTGGGAAATGTTTAGACGCATTCGATTTGGAATCAGAAATGTGAAAAGAAAAATTATTTTTAGACATCTTGTTCCATGTATGGGTACCATGTTCTTGGACCTGGTATTCTATGTATTCTGGGAGTTGTAGTCTTAATGTGCTAAAATAGACCAAGTCATTTGAGAAAGCTGTTTTTAAAGGAAAAGACTAGTACTGCATATACATATTTGATGTTGATGGAATGGTCAGATACATGTGTGTGTCACATGTTAGAATTAGAGAAATTAAGGTACTCAATTGTTGTTCTAAATATGATGCACACTAAATATGATTGTTAGTGACGTAATCATTTTAGGGGGGCAGTGCTTAAGTGTGCACGAAGACTGAATGATTACATCACCCAGTTACAGTGATTATGGCAGGAGAGGCCAAATATTGATGTAAATGTCCAGTATTTGTAAAGCGCGAACATTTACCCGAGGGTGTCAAGGCGCTGGGGGCCGTCGGGAAGATTAAGTGAGCTATTGCCCAGAGTCACATGGTGCTGGGCTGATCTGCCGCCGGCACCGTGAATCGAACTGTGAGCCCCTGTGTTCCGGAGTCAGCTGCCCTGGCCGCTGCGCCACACCTCTTCCCTTACTGATTAGACATTCACAGCAACCTTTCCTGTACCTCAAATATGGTTTTGTCTCCAAAGGATTTAAATATTAAGTGCCCATGACATCTACGCCCACATTTTTAGCCTTCCAGGTTTCAGTGCATGGTGTAGCTGTAGGTGTGTTGGTTTGTGTGTTCACGTTTGTGTATTTACATGTATGTGTAATCTATATCAATGTGCGCTAAGATTACTCACTATAAAACGGCTTTAAAAATAAAGTAGAATGCATGCTTGGATCTTGTATCTTCATCTGCATGTGTGCATGCACTATACAAAAGTCTGACATTGAATTTGTCAATACCTATTTTGTGTGTGTCCTAATGTTCACAGTTCTATATCTTAATAAAAGGCCTACTATTTTTCATAGATATAGGTCAAGTTATAAATTAACCTTTTTGTTCTACGCCAGGAGAAAAATGGAAACTGTTTTGGCATGTACAAAGGAGGCCAGGCGGAAACGGAGCAGGAGTGATCCCAGATTCCCAGTCCTACCCCAAGAATTCCTTTCTATATTATGTATTAAGCCCAGTTTAAAAAACATTCGTGTGCCTAATGGTACATTTCCACGAGTGTAATTGTAACTTAGAGGTGCATTCAACTTCAAAACTTGTATTTTTATTGGTGATCCAAAGTTAAAATGTTTCAACATTGAGGAGCAGTCTTCATATGTACACCCTCTCCATTTGTGGGGTGCTCCTTGCTATTCTGCTTCAGAACGGGGCGCACTCCAAGGGGAATAGGCCATGACATGCTTGTGAGCACCCATATAAAGTACCTTGGTTGGTGTGCACAAACATCTCAGGGCTTTCTGTCCAGGAAGATTTACTCATATGTCAAAATGCATGTCAGTAAATATCACTACTGGTGTAGTTCCAAACCCCAAACGTTAATTGACACCCATAAATCAAGCCTTTGCTGACCCTACTGTGAAGATGGATGTGCAGATAGGTTTCGGGAACCAGGTCCAAAGGAAACCAGGCGTAGACCTGCACAGCTGTGACAGCTGTAAATTCCCAGGATTATTGCTGGAATTCCAATTTACATCCATGCAATTGCATTTACAGTACTTCACACACATGTGTGTATGTACAAAGATAGCACAGTAATTTAAATTGAACTGCTAAGGTTTTAAAAATGTTTTCTCCAGGGGTAAAAAAACCAACAGTGCTTCAATTCTCATTCTTTCTTTGGGTAAGTATTTACATATGCAAATGTGCCCAGGGTGGGACTAAACCGTACAAAAGTTTATGAATACATAAATTTGATGGTGAAACTTCCAAGGAACTGCCTACTTTGAAACGCTCACTCCAAGCTCCTTGGAGAAGATTTACTCATAAAATTAAGTAAGTGAAAGCATGGGCTTTATTACGAGTTTGGCGATCTTCCTCAGGGACCGCCTCCCCGGCGGTCCCTGGAAGAATGCCAAGCCTGTGGTGAACCCGCCCACCAGAGTACGGGTTAATTCCACAGGGCGGGCAGGCGATGCAGCGGTGGTGTCATGGCGGCGGGTATGTTAGGCTCATAGGAGAGCCTAAACAGCATACTGCCGCCATGAGAAAGCCTGCAGCACGTACGTGCACGGTGTGGCATGGACCATGCTGTGCATGCCGCACAGTCCACGCACGTAGGTGCAATTGAAGGGTAGCACAACATGTGCCCCCCTTCATGCACCCCTATGGCCAGGTTTGCCCCCTTACCTGCATTTCCGCTACCCTTTTCATGGCGGAGTCCCTGCCATGAAATGGGCGGTGGAAATGCAGACCGTAATATACTCTGCAGTGCCAGCATCGGCACCGTCAGCATATTAAACCCCTTTTCAGACCGCTGCTGCAGCGGGTTCCAGGATCCTGGCGGTCTTGTGGTGGTCCCACCGCCACCATCATAATACAGCGGTTGAATCGCCTGGGTGGTGGCAGTCGGGCTGCCACCGTGAGTACGGCAGTCCTCGTAATAAGTCCCTAAATTTTTTTATGGGTGTAAATCACGTTTGTTTTGAAGATCTAAACAATGTATTTTTACTAATAAATTAGGCTAGTTGGGCATCGATTTAGAACTAAAGTTTACAAGTGGCTTATAAATCGGCGTCTGGATTTATTGAGCGTACTTACACTCTGTAGGAGTAAGCTTTCCTTTGCATATTGCTATTCTTGGACACCCAAGTGTACAACAGGAGTAAGTTGGCTATACAATTAGAGATTAGTGGTTTCTGAGTCCTTGGACACCAGTAGCAAATGGCATTATCGACCACGAATACTGTCCAGTAACCAGTCACTGGTCCCTGGTCATAAAACCTTTCATCAGTACTTTGTGTTCGGAAAGCACCATTGTAAGGAGTTTTAATACCACCACCAAGATTTTGAAGCCCAATGACTTCTGGAAGTATTGCATATAAATAATACATTTGTGTAAATAGGAATAGTCTCGTAAATCATTAATCATTAAATATTTCCAGGAGTACTGTTATGGTTTGTTGTAGGTGACTAAACATTTGGAAATTTACTCTAAATGTAGGAGTAGAACTACAGGAGTAGATCTCCTTTTTAAGCCTTGTTTGTGAAACGCGTCCTCAATGAGCAGCATATTCTGATTGAGATGTTGCCCTACCGCGTGCACTGTATCCACACATGATATCATTACTCTTGAAACATCCTGGACTGCTGCAGGATCATGAGTGTGTCTAGGTTATGTCATAACTATGACAGCAGCAGACCTTACTAAAGGCCCATTGGGTGTAGGATGCTATAGAAAGGATGACCATGATGTAAACATTTGTTTATTGCAATACTTTCAGAAGTCATTGGGCTACAAAATCTTAGTGGTTGATACCCAAGAGGCACTTACTCCTCACTTTTAGTTTTCCAAATGTTTCCGTGGTTCAAAACTCGATGTTGTTGAATAGCTGAAAACTTATGAGTAGATGTTAACTGGCCTATGAAGAGTTAGTAAGGACCCTTTTCCTGTGCCAAACCCTAAATGTATCTCTCTTTCTAACCTCTCTCTGAATGGATTCACCTAAAGAAATCCTGTATCTTTTGCTAAGTCTGGAACCGATTAAAAAGTGTAATTGTGTACACAGCACTACAGTTGCCGCTTCTCCACAAACTCCACCCACTCCAACCCCATCACCAGTTCCTTAACTGTAGAGCATTCCATTGCCTTGTAAAAAGGCCTGTGCCATGCTAGGTGCACAAGAAAAACGTGTAACACTTAAAAATCAAGCATACTGTCACCAAAATTGTCAATTGTAAATTAGGATGATACAATTCAAGAAATTCTGATTTTGTGTGAAAGAATAAGAAACTTGTGGGATCAGATGTACTAAGCATTTTAACAGTCAGAAAGGCTACAGTTCACCATTTGTGACTGTTAAAATGCTTTTTCTTATGCGCTAATCTCAGTTTAGGAGTCGGAAGACATTATGCAACTTCAAAAATGGGATTCCGAATGTATCTGGAAGGAGGATGTTGTAGGCGTCCCTTACAAATCCAGAATCGATATCTTATTTATCAATGTTTCCCGACAGAATTCTGGTTGTAAAACATTGAAATTTTACCAACACCTCAAAGAACAAGGATTGGCAAAAGCCAATAGGTCTGGCATCTTCCGCCAGCCTTTTGGCAATTCTTATTTTATTTTGTCATGGCTTTTGCAAACTTTTATTGTTTGGGAAGCTGCCGGATGTTTGTCAATGTAAAAAAAAAAAACACTGACTAAAGATGTTGTAAATCATAGTGAAGTCAGCCAATGGTGGAAGTGGGGTGATGTGTTACCCCTTGATGCATGCTCGAGTGGGTTGGAGAAAAATGTGAATGACATTGAGTGTTGCCGAAAACCCCTATAAGTAGCTATGTCATACACATACTTTTAGTAAAATCAAATGGTCTTGGCTAACATAGACCTAAAAAGCTAATTGTTGTGCCATTGGCTGTCAGCCACTTGCATTTGAGAAAGAAAGAATGAAAAAATGGAAGAAGGAAAGAAAGAAAAAGTAGGAAGGAAAGAAAGAGGGAAGAAGGGAGGGAGGGAAAGAAATAAAGAAAAAGGCTGGAAGGAAAGAAAGAAGGCAGGAAAGCAGGCAAGAAATAAGGAAGGCAAGAAAGAAAGAAGACAGGAAGTAAAGAAAGAGAGAAGGCTTGAAAGAATGGATAAAAAACAGACAGAAACGAGTAGGAGAAGAAGGACAAACAGAAGGCAAGAAAGAAGGAATGAAAGCAAGAAAGAAGGAATGAAAAGAGGAGAAAAAGGAAAAGAAAGAAAGAAAAAGAGAGAAAGAGAGGGTGAGAAAGAAAGCAAGAAAGGAGGAAGAAAGGCAAGAGAGAAGGAAGGAAAGAAGGGAAGAAAGAAAGAAGGAAAGCAAGAAAGAAAAATAGAATGAAACAAATAAAGAAGGAATGAAATGAAGAAAGAAGGACAGAAGGAATGAAGGCAAGAAAGAAGGAAAGAAAGAAGGCAAGAGAGAAATAAAGCAAGAATGAAGGAAGGAAAACGGAAAGAAAGAAGGCAAGAGAGAAAGAAAACAGGAAAGACGAAAAGAAGAAATGAAAGAAAAAAGAAAGAAAGAAAGAAAGAAAGAAAGAAAGAAAGAATGAAAGAAAAAGGGAAAAGAAGAAAGAAGAAAAGTAGTTATGGAAGAAAAGAAGACAGCAAGAGAAAGGGAGAGAAGGAATGAAAGAAGAAAGGAAAGCAAGTCAGAAGGAATGAAAGAAAAAATGAAAGGAAAGAAAGAAGGGATGAAAGAATGAAAGAAAAAAGTAAATAATGAATGATACGGGAAGAGAGGGAAAGAGGAATGAAGAATAAAAGAAAACAAGAAAGAAGGAAAGAAAGGAAGGAAGAAGAATAGAAAGAAGGCAATAAAAAAGTGACAAAAGTGCTGCAAATTAAACACAATAAAGGCTGGTTTTCTTCCTGGGTAAAGTTTATCAGAGAACAATTAGTAAAATTGAGTCCAGAATAAACGTGTTCTGAAGATTGTCCTCTTATGAATTCACATGTATAATATTGAAACTTTCACTAACTTAATACAGAACAGTTTTAAATGGACGCAATTTGTTATGCTGTGGAATAATAGAAGTGAAACAGTAAACAAAATGGATTTACAACTGCATTGGCAGAAGACAGGAACTGATAAAGCCTGGAATGCGGCCTGTGCTCACATCTGTTATAGCATTCTGGTGTCACATCAGACTCTAAACAAGGAGGGTCTAATTCACAAAGGTAAACTTATGCGTTTGTGTAAGTTTGCAATTTTTCAGTATTCGCACAACTGCATTTTAATAGTAAGTTTACGAGTACGAAGACTCCGCAGTTGGGGCGAGAACGACAGGCCTATCTTTTTATGTGTGGAGTTCTCTGTCCAGACTGCGGAGTCTCCGCATTCATAAACTTACTTTTTAACATTCAGCTTTGAGAATACTGAAAAGGGTAACATTAACAAACGTGCAATCTTTGTTGAATCAGGCCCAAACGCAACATCAAAGCAGGAAAAAAAAACATTGGCACAGAAGCATACATGCCAACATTTTGGAAGAGGAAAGTGGGAGTTTTAAAAAAAATAATCTGGAGAATGTATTTCTCCCATTGACTTCTTTTGCGGCCTGCATCGGGTCTATTGGCGTGTATGGGACTTGCTAGTGCACTGCTGCAGGATCGGATCTCAGAAATTCAAATATAAGTGTTTTCCATTCGCTATGGCAGGCAGATAAAGTCCGACAAAAATGTTGTGCACTTGCTTGCAGAAGCAGGTTACTGGCAGTGCATGATCTGAGCCATACAAGACCAGCCCTGTCATCTGAAACCCGCCGAGGCATCAGGTTTTTGCATGCAGGAATCGGGAGGTGGGAGACTAGCCTTGAAACCGGTAGTCTCCCGCCTGAATCGGGAGGGTTGGCATGTATGCAGAATGGAACTAGCTTGTGTGCAGATGTGCTCCTCTCCTTGTGAAAGAGCAAAATGCATTCACTCAAGTGATGTTAGCTAGAGACTTCCGGTCTGACTACCTGCCTTTTGCTGTATGCTGTAGCAGGTGGAAGCAAAATGTGAATGACACATTAACCTGGGGCGGCTCCTCCATAATGGCAGAGGAGCGTCGCCTCACTGAGTCAGTCAGCAGAAAATAAAATAACATAACAAATATTATCATTTTTTCCCGACTGACTGAGCCAGGGAGTCTTGGGCAGGGCAGGTCGGGCATGGTAGGGAGGAGTGGTAGGCACACTGTAAAGTGCGCATGTCGGTTTGGCCGGCCGTCTCAGGTCAGCCAAACAGACGTGCAAACACAGCCAGGTTGGAGAAACACCACAGGCACTAAGGCACTGTCCGAGTGGCAAACGAGGCTGCTTAGACCAATCCTGGCGCTGGTCTCATGCTATGACGGCAGCGTCTGGATTGGGTGTGTGCTGGTGTCCCAGGAACTGCTGGGACACTCAGGACTGAAGAGAAGCACTGACGCATCGGCTGCAGGACAGGTAACTTTTTTTAATTCTATCCCCTTTAACCCCCCAACTGGAGTTTTGTGGCGGCCGCAACTGACTTCAACAGACCATTGGATGAAGAAAGCCGGCTAAAAGCCCCTTTAAATATGTATACTGTACATATATTTTCTTATTTAAATCAAAAGGTCTTCTTGGCTAACGCCAGACCTAAAATTGCAATAACCTCCTCGACTAAGGCAAACTCCCAGCATGCATTGCCATTGAAGCTCTAGCTCTTTTGTGGCCGCCATGAATAATTTGAATCTCTCAGCGGGGCCATTACATCAATTTCTTTATCTGGCTAAAGCCTTCAGGGCGCCATTTAATACCTCCGCCGCGCGTCTTCTACAGGTGAGTCCTCCCTCCCCAGGGGACACCTCCGTCTCCCCGTAACTGGCAATCAGCAGTATCAGAAGGCCGAGACCTGCAGCGAGCATGGCGCCCCCGGGGGTTCTGCTATTTCCATCGTCAAACAGGAATTATTGGCGTTCGCGCGCATCCCTGCTCGTCAATGTTAAATCGCGATGGAGTTGATCAAAAGGGATTGCGTTCTCCCCCCTCCCCACCCGTGCTTCCCTTCAGATCGCTGAGCCGGGGCTTTCCTCTCCCTTGATAGCAGGTCCAGGTATGAATAATCCATGCGGGCCCCGCGCGGCCCACGGTATCTTTGGAAGCATGCGCCTTAGCGTGAATTGTTGAAAGGCATTTCTAATTCAGAGTTATCTTGAAGGATGCGCGTTTGTTTTTAATTTAACCATTTCATTGCTGCAGGCGAACAGACTTCTTTACGCCACGGGAAAGCCATCCGCCGGGGCAAAGATGACAAGCTTAGTGCTTTCTCATGAATGTTATTGCTACTTAAGTCCCTAAAGGTTAAAAAGCATACTTAAAACATTTCTAGGCCCATACTTTAAGCCCCCTTTTGATTTTTGTTTTCAACACAGAATGTTATATGATAATAATAATAATATTTTTTTCTTAAGAACACTTGACTATTAGCAATAACCAACATTACACACTAGATTAACCGCCAACCTTGGGTTCCAGAGTAGCGTGCTACTCACCGTAAAGCGCTTTGTCGCCTCATTTTATGGGGAAGTAAGCGCTATATCAATGCAATTACAATTACAATATTTAAGCTCTCATTGCCAGTATCCTGGTTTCCAGTGTTAGGAATTTATGGGGTGTGAAAATTACCGCCTATAACAAGTTTCCCTGAAAAATAGGGCATAACATGTGGATGATGGCGCTTACCACACCATACTATGCACATCTGGTATCTTACAGAATTGCCAAAAGGCTGGGGGAAGATGCCAGACCTATTGGTTTTGGCCATGCTTCTTTTTGGTAGCCTATATGTTTGTGGGTTGTGCAATATACTAGATAAAACGAACCCTTTGACTAAGCCAAGGAGGCCAATATTTTTAAAATGCTTCAGCCAAAACAAGAATTAGGTCCCCAAGAAGATGTGGTCATTCAGGGCATTGCGCCACGTTCTACGGGGCAGAGATCACATAAGCTTTGATGTAAGCTATGACTGAGCTCCCACACTGCCTAACCTCAGGGTCCCACAAATATAAATCTGTCTTCCCTGTGGATATCCTTGGTCGACTTTGAAAGCTTGGCCTTAGCAGTAAGAAAGATCTCCAGAGAAATGTATGTAGGGTATGATGTGTAATGAACCAGACAAATAAGGGTACAGTGAAACTAATAGAAAACATAAACGGCAAACAAACTGAATTAAAAATATGAAAAGTATAATACGTTTTTTAATAAAAGGAATGGCATAAAAAAGAACAAAAACATTAAACTAGTTTAGGGTTTATTGAACTTCAAAAACTATTCCTGTAAGGAACAATTGAAAACAAGCCATTCACCATTAGTCACCAGTCAAAAATGGAGACATCTCCATACGGAAGCCCTAACAGGACCAAGATACCAAGGGAGGACAGTCAGCAAGTGCACATGGTTAAATAGAGGCTGGCAACTGCTCAGCCATGGATTTTACCTTATGACTTAGAATATTTTCTGAAGGTCGAATCAGTCCACCAGGGTCAAACAAGGAGGCCGGCACTCATGAGTGTGGATATTTACACTTTCTTTGAAATAACAAGTAGCTTGAGTGAGAGACTCTGCCCAGGTGAAGGTACCAAGCAGCATTGATGGATGCGGGTGGAGCCTTCCTTCGGTCCGCTAGGAGTCCTTTCCACGCAAAAGAAATTTCAGGATAATGGCAGGGTATTCTGGTTCTCCTGCATTAGATGCAACAAACAGGTGGTAGCTATCAGTGTTACTGGCCTTATGCCCTTCCATTATGGCTGTATTTCACCACCTAATTGAAGACATTGCAGGCTGCCCGGGGTCCACGAAGGAGACCCACTAAGAGGGCGGCCGCCTTAGTGCCACAGGAGGGCACAGGAGGCAGCCTCCCAGCGTTTGGGACCCTCAGGGGTCCAGTGTGCCGCGTCACTTCCGGGGAGGGGGCGAGGTACATATACCTCTCCCCGCCCCGTGGCTAATTTTGTAGCCAATGCAAAGACACCAGGACCCAGACGTCAGAGATGCCCAGCCTGCTCTATACTGTGCTGTTTATTTAACAGGTTTTTGGTAAGAATTGTTTTGATGTGCGTTCCTGGGTTTAGCTCTGTGCGGTCGTTTCCTCTATGAGGGGGTTGGGGAGGAATCATTGCCACCGTGGCAGGCGCTGGTAAACCCAGAACGGAGGCTGGAGGGAGCAGACGCTAAACACTGCATTCAATGGGTTGTGCACACAGGGATCCTCACAAGATAGAAAAGAAACAAGCATTTGCAATGCAATAGGTGCCGCATTGCTCCGTTGCTGGGGGCTTCCGGGGTATGGCACGGAAGGATAATGCTATGTTGCCGGTGTCTGGGTTAGGCGCACTGTGCCTCTGAGGCCCGGGATGGCTCGTTTTGGGCTGACTGGTTGTTCAGCATGCGGGGCAGCAGCCTAGATGTGAGCTGGGACTTGTTTTGGTATTTCACATCTTCACTTCGCCTTAGGAGATCACAGCGGTCCGGTACTGGTTCTCTAATTATGGTCTGATTAGGGTTTGCCCTACTTGCGACTCCCTGCGCCAAAGATACAGTGTGTCTTTGAGAACAGAGACCGATTTATAGTGAAGCAAACCTGGCCCTTTCAGGAAGACCTAAATCAACCTAGTGGAAACGGTATTACCATTTCAATGGTACAGGGCGTCTCTCTAGGCTAGGCACTGCACCACGCGTATGGATTTGGTGCTACATCGGGCCTGCCCGCATGAAGTAATTAGTGGGGCTACATCGATGCGGGTAAAGAATTTGACAGTGTCTAGAACACTGCTCCTGGTACTAAGTATGATTGGTTTTGGTCAAGGTCGTCAGGGAGAGTGGGGGCCACATTGCATGCACGAGGAAGGGTGTCCCACTCAGTTAACGCAGGGCGACAGGGTCGATGGCAGCGTCGGTGGTAGTCTGGTGGTATGCTTGTGGTTGTCAGCGTTGGTGTTAGTCAGGTTGTATGCTTGTGGTCAGAGACAGCCACATTTCAGGTAACAAGTTGGGTTATAGGGTGTGGCCTATAGGTGGCACTGCTCCTTTCAACCGGCATACATTATTGGCAGTAATATTAGTGAGCTGCTGCTGAGTGCCAATGTCGAAAACACGAGTCACTACCCCTGAATATTGACGCAAACACAATTAGAACTTGGCCAGAGTGCTCGTGCATTACCAGCTACCTGGCAAAGGAAATCTAGGTAGAGGGTGTGATGGAGCATTACTAGTAAGTCAGCATTCCTAAGCCTATCTGGGGATCTGTAGGTGGCTCAGCGAGACTGGTCGTGCCTCACCTCTTGACGTATGGCGGATGGTGAACCCAGGTTGCGGTGAAGAGACAGTGGGTAATGGTCGAGCTTCCTGCATATTCCGCGAGCGGCCTGTTCATTTCTACCATCAGATTTCCATTTTGTTTGTGGCCAAACGGTGGGTGTTGCAATGACACATCGCGTCGTCGTTCATTCAAGTTGGTGCAGTCTGGTGTGTAACCTATGGCTGGTTTTCCTGGTTGTGGCCATGATGGTGTTGACACTTCCAGTGGTGGGTGCCAGCCCGGCCCGCTCGGAGGGAACATTTACATAGGCATCTGGGACTGGGTAGATGATCACACCTATGCCCCAGTTAGATGACAGTGCGCCACACATGCGTGGTTGAATTTTATTAGAGGGTCTCGGGATTTTAGTCACTAATGAAAGGCCGTAGTCAGATAGTTTTTCCTTGCACATCAGCCGGTGCTGCGCTTCGGGGAAGCATTCAGACCCGACGACCATGGGGTCAGATTTGCACTAAGTTTTAAATGAAGAGGCATATGCTGGCATAGTTGTGCCCTACATAGCCAAGACGTTTGTACCCCAAGAGTATAGCAGTAACCTAGGTTTGATTCCGCTATCCGCGCTTGAAAAGTTTATATTCAATTCTCCCATGGGCACAGGCTGTGGTTCTGGTGGCAAAAGTCTGATTAATGTGCCTGGATACAAAGTTCGTTATGGTCGTACTGCTTTACCATAACTGCTGTGAGGAAGGTTTATATCAGCACAATATGCATCAGTTTCGTGTAGAAGGAATGCGGTGCCACGAGGTGGCTCAGAACAGGCAACGTCACATGATGTATGTTGGTGGGGCGTGTGCGGTTAGGAACACGCTTAGGCGGCCGGATCATTGGTCGCAGAGCCCTTATTTGGATGTACTGGGAGCATTCTGTTTACAGGACATGTGCTCACTTGCCAACGGCTATTGACGTGTCAGTTGTATGTGTTCCCCCATGCGGATGGAATTTAACTGCCCTTGACTGGCCAGTGAGTCTTCTTGCGCTCAGGTCAGGTGAGCAATAACTTTGGGTGTTATGGTGTCTGTGGTAAGTTCTGGTCAGACGGTGGCCAGGCCTTCTAGATGGGGGTTCTGCTCAGGCGTGTCCTAGTAAGGGTTCAGGCGACAGAAGTCGGCCCTGGGATACAATTTGAGCACAGCAGTTCTACATCACAGGCAGAAGGGAGAACCTATCTACTGTCTCTGGCTGACAGCTCGCCCATTACCAAGGTACAGGTTGAGCAGGTATGGTAGGCATGCCTTCTATGCCAGGCATTGGGGGTCATGGCAAGCGCTTTGGCAGTCGCTCTTTCAAGAGCCAGCAACAGCAGCTTACAGGGTGGGCATACAAGCGGAAGCGCATCATGCAGGTGGGGACGATGCCATGTTTTCAGCTACCTCCAGCCTGACTTCCTTCGGGGCCCTGAGAACCAGTGGCGGAGGGCAAGGTCCAAAACAGACTCTTCGGGGGTGGCATTAAAGGGACAGGATGAGCGCATCAAGCTGGCTGTACAATGGGTATCCCAATGTTTGAAAGGTACCCAGAGCCACCCAGGGGAGTGGCCGGAAGGCAGGTTAAGGGCAGTATGTACAGGCAAACTTGGAATATACCACTGGCACCCCGGTGATGCACCAGAGGTAATGGGAAGGGTGCAGGTACATTCCCACTACTGGTGCAGTACATGGTTATCAGCTTGAACCCCCCGTAGCTGGGGGAATAGTCAAGAAAGGGTGTTGAAGCACAGGCTTAGTCAACCTTTAAGGTGACGCACAGGTTGCACACGGTGCACAATGGTATGTGGTCTGTCATAATTGATTCATCAAGGTAGGCAGACTAACTGGTCAAGCTAACAGACGGTAGATGCCAAGCGCCGGCATTCTCGCCATCGCGGCACGTGGGGATTAAGTTATACAACTCAAGGTGTTGGGGCTACACAGCTTAACGATATACTGATTTGCAGCACAGAGGCTCTTTTCTGGGACACCTGGCATCCCAACAAGTCTAGAAAGGGCAGGTGATCTGCATCTATCGTTTTCACCATTCCTGTAGCGTTTCCACCCTCTGGTCCACTACCTGGTACCCTCCAGAGTAGGTCTGGCAAAGGGCAGGGTCAAGGGTATGGATGATGGGCCATCCAGGCGTGCTGATAGTGGCGCGATGGGCGGAAAGCAGGAGGTGGAGGCATGGTTTTCCTGACAGGTAATTTGGACGGGGTTTCCCAGGCATGCACTGGAACAGCTTGCTGGATGCTGCAGCACAGACTAAGGGGGGGTGTGTCCCCTCCTCAATTGCTGGTCTTCAACAGGAAGGCTATCAATGGGCAGTGGGGGGCTGTGCATCGGGTACATTAGGTGCAAGCTTGATTAGTTGTATAGGATGGGTGCAGTGGGCATTAAAGGTTAGCAACTTGGTATTTCGTTATGTCGCAAGGATCTGGGTGAATGGCCTTCCGTGCGTCTCGAGGGGCGCGAGGGGCGGAATTCAAGAAATGGAGGCATGTGGTTCCTCCAATAAGTTTTCTTGGTTGGGGGTCCCAGCCATGTGCCGGGACAGCTGGCTTAAGCAGCTGCGGCACAGACTAAGGGGGTTGGTGTTTGGTTGAGATTAGGGACCTCCGGGCGGGGTGCGCAAAGAATGGTCTACCTGTCCAGAGTGGGCATGGACTTGTCTTGTGTTGCCTGGCCCAGGCAATGAGCAGACTCTGGGGGAAGAGGCACCTGTTGCAAGAGAAGGAGTCCTCCAATTGTAGGATGCAACCTTTGGGGGCTTGGAAGTTATGGTGGTCAGTTAGCCCCCCCGTTTAGTGTGTGAAGGCGCTCGGTCAGGGGAGGCCGGGGAAACCCCGGTCAGGAGAGGCCGGGGAAACCCCGCGCAGGAGAATTGACCGTGCCAGGCGTAAATTCACCAACTGTGTTTGGCTTTATAGGTATGGTTTGCATGCCAAATCCACAGGGAGTTTGGTACAAGATGGGGTTTCACCTGTCTAGAGTGGGCATGGACTTGCTTTGCTGGACTGGGGAGAAGCCCGGGAATCAGCAGGGTTTAGGGAAAGATGTTATGGTGCATAGAGGTGCAACCGGCCACAACCAAAGCGTTCTGGGCGGGTTTGGCAGCAGAGCGCATCAAGCAGGTGGGATAATAGGAATTCCTTTCAAAGGTACAGCCGTCCATAGCCACCCAGGGGAGTGGCCGGAAGACAGGTTAGTGTATCATGTACAGGCGAACTTTAAGTTGTCCAGAGGCACCCTCTCCGGCACCCGAGGTTTGATGGGGTGCAGTGTTATTGTGCAACTAGGTGCAAGATGGATTAGTTGTATAATATGGGGTACAGTGCTCATTAAAGGATGTTAGTATCGAGCATGTCGTTATTTGGCAGGATCATAGGTCTGGGTCAAGGGCCGTCCGTGCGTCCTGGGAGTGGCACGATGGGAGGAATCCAATATATGGAGGCATGGGTTTTTCCATCACCGACTTACCTTGGTTGGGGGGCCGGCCCAGGCATGCGCTTGCACAGTTGGAGGTAGAAGCGCGACACACTACTGAGATAATTTGGTTGGGGGCTCCAGGTATGCGCTGGAACAGCTGGTGTAGAAGCCCCTCCGGGGTAGGAGGGCATTGCGGCAAGATATGAAATACTCCTGGTATAAGTTAAACAACCAGTTGTAGGCTGGGGTTTTATGATGGGCTGAGATAACCCCACTGTGAGTGTGGCGAGGGGCTCGGTCAGAGGGTGCCGGGGATTCCTCACGCAGGAGAGTTTACAGTGCCAGGCGCAGATACACTGAACAGGGGGTTTGGTTCATCAGGCATGGCCTGCTGCATGCTAAGTCCACTGGGATTTTGAAAGAGGATGGAGTGCGCCTGCCAGAGTGGGCAGGGACTTGTCTTGCTGGGCCTGGGAGAGGCCCTGGAATTAGAAAGATGGAGGTGAAGAGGCCTACCTTGGTGGGGGCCCTGGCTGTGACGGTGGCCACACCCAGAGCTGTGGCGGAGTTACAGGGCGATCCAGAGGCTGTAGGTACATACGGGTACCATGTACAGAAGCACAACAAGGGTGCAAAGGCCAAATATCCACAGGGAGGTCCTCGCGTTGGACCCTGGAGGAGCGACAGTGCCCCGTTAGTCCTACGGGCGGTTGTGGACCTGAGCAACCGGGGGTTGCCTGGCAGGCTCCGCCCCCGTATGGGGCGTGAGCAGGGGCGTGGGCTGTTGGTCCACTGGTGGGAGGGGCCTTCCCTCCCCCAAAATATGGCAAACACCGCTGGGGAAGGCCACGGTGTAATTTGGCTCATCAGGTCGCAGGCGGCGAGGGGCTGCCTGCCTTGGGATCGCCCGTAAGATAACCCACCATGTTGGCATATTTGTAATGCTAATAAACCTGCAGCAGTTTTCTCCACAAAGAAGGTGTCTTGTCTGGTTATTTCTCTAGGAGAGTGCTGTATGGTGGGGTGGCGAGTGTTGCCGATATTGGCACTATGCAGGCTGCCCGGGGTCCACGAAGGAGACCCACTAAGAGGGCGGCCGCCTTAGTGCCACAGGAGGGCACAGGAGGCAGCCTCCCAGCGTTTGGGACCCTCAGGGGTCCAGTGTGCCGCGTCACTTCCGGGGAGGGGGCGAGGTACATATACCTCTCCCCGCCCCTTGGGCGCCCTCTTGGCCCATTCCCCTGACGCCGTTTCCCTCCCTACCGCATACCCAGCGTTCAGGCAGTGGGTGTAGGGTTTTTTTTTTGTCTAATGTATTATTTTGTGTTGCAGGCGGAGTTACAGGGCGATCCAGAGGCTGCAGGTACATACGGGTACCATGTACAGAAGCACAACAAGGGTGCAAAGGCCAAATATCCACAGGGAGGTCCACGCGTTGGACCCTGGAGGAGCGACGGCGCCCCGTTAGTCCTACGGGCGGTTGTGGACCTGAGCAACCGGGGGTTGCCTGGCAGGCTCCGCCCCGTATGGGGCGTGAGCAGGGGCGTAGGCTGTTGGTCCACTGGTGGGAGGGGTCTTCCCTCCCCCAAAATATGGCAAACACCGCTGGGGAAGGCCACGGTGTAATTTGGCTCATCAGGTGGCAGGCGGCGAGGGGCTGCCTGCCTTGGGATCGCCCGTAAGATAACCCACCATGTTGGCATATTTGTAATGCTAATAAACCTGCAGCAGTTTTCTCCACAAAGAAGGTGTCTTGTCTGGTTATTTCTCTAGGAGAGTGCTGTATGGTGGGGTGGCGAGTGTTGCCGATATTGGCACTAGGGGCATTATCCATGCTTGCATTAGGATCCACTCCCAGTGTCTATGCTACTGCCAATATGCCCAGTCCAAATCAAGAACATCTGTAGAGTGATCCCTGCAATCTCTGCCACAGATCACGCATATCTCCCAGTACTTCGCCGATCACCTAGGACTCCATCCAATAAGCAGAAGGCTTTTCCAGTGCAGGCACTTCCGGGGCCAAGAGGCAGGCTCCACAGCAGAACATGACTCTAAGTTACATTCTCTCAGGTAGAAATTCCGGTCACTGTTGTAAAACGCTGCCTACAAAATTAAAATGTGTGTTGCTAAAGGTACCACAGCTTGTAGTTCCTTTTTAGGTTTCGCCCGCACAGCGCAAGCTTGTGAAATCTATTGTATTAAATATGTCTTTAAAGGGGCTTACATCGCGCCCCTTTCTTTCCTTGATTTTCATTGTTCCTGTGCTTGTCATGTATTTTTCCTCCATTTCTATTGGCTTTAGCATTCTGTTTCCTGTCGTTCCTGTGTTGTTCCTCGTGTGCTTCTCTTATCAGTTTCCCAGCGCTGAAGTACTGCTTTTATGTGTTTTGAGGGACTTTTTTAGGTGGAGCCTAGACAGAGCTTGTGCTGTCTCTAAGATCTGCAAGTACGCTTAGATCCCGCTCTGAAGACGGTGCTAAGGTAGGAAGAGGAGCCCTACAGTTTTGCCAAGGTCTTCACTGCTGTCAGGGAGACACCACAGATCACTGTGCCGCCACAAGCACAGTGCAGCCCCTCCGCTGACTCCACAGCTCCTGCTCTACAGCAGCTGACCGCCGGTAAACAATACACACACAGCGTGTATTGTTTACATTCTTGCCTCCGACGCCTTGTGTTTATGAGCTGGGACTGTGAATTCCACATTAACATCCGAGTGTCTCCCTTATCAGCAACGGGTTCTCCTTCTTGATCTACGCAGTATGAGAACCCACGTTTATGGACACCAGCCAGGCTGAAGGTCGGCGTGCCTTGTGAGCAGGAATTAGGGGTCACGCTGCCTAATTATTTCTTCAGCAGTGCGGGGCCTGCTTCTTTATTTAATCTGGCGGTAGGCAGTTACTACTGGCAGCTCCTCTCTTTGTTTTCTCACTGGTTCCAGCCATGTTCCCTCCCATGGGATGATCACATTTATTTTGTCAGTCACTCATCTCTAGGAGATTGCATTTCTTTCCAATGGGGAAGAATGTTGAAAACACATTTTTTCTCTGTTATTGACCTCTGCCCACCCCTTTCCTGTTCTCCGGCGCACAGCGCTTGTTTGCAGGAGCAACAGCAAACGAGTGAAACGACCTCCCCCTTGAGCTCCGGGCATTTTCCTCGATTCAGGCTTTTCACAAACAATTGAAATGTTTGCTTTATAATTATTATGTATCTATTCATTTCTTGGAACCCGCAGGGTCCCTGTTATTCTTTCTTTGTTCTGTGGTTATGTTTCATTGAATCGCGCCAAGAAGCTTCAGTGAATGGACCATGCTATAAGTATTAAATAACATCATATAATATATACCCGAGACATTCAGTTAATTTATTTAATTAGGGTTTGAACGATTAGCTTCCTCAGATATGCTATAATGATCTGGACCACTCTTCGTATGCAGAAGGTTTATTGGTACAGAGAGAAAACCCCAAACCACAGGCGTGCTTGGCGCAGCTAGCCACCAACTGCCAAATCCCAGAACCCTGCTGACCATATACAACTCCAAAGCATCATAATAGGATCTGCAGGCCCAGCCCAGCTGAGACTGCCTAAGTACATCACAACACAGCTCCCCACCCCACAAACAAAAAGAACATAACCCCCAAATACAATACCCATGTGTCTCCAGATACAAGCCCCAGAAATCCTCCCCCCAAGATCCCCCAACAACGTATAAGACAAAACAACTAAATAAATAGAGAAGACCACCAATCAGTCACACACATACTCCTGTAAATTACCAGGAGTCCTCCTTGCCTTTGCCACCCTCCTAACTTGTGATGTGACCTGTAAGGACCCATCTCCACTTTCCAATCTGTTAGCAACACTCCTTCCCTGCTCCAAGTCGTCATCCATCACACTCAACCAAGGCAAACCAGACTTAGACATCAACAGCTTTGGACCATTGTCACACTCACTCTGCCTCTGACACAAGGCCACACGCTTGAGATTCCATGTCTGTCCATTTTCCAACCTGATCCAATTACCTCTAACTGTTTTAACCTTAAAAGGACCCCGGAATTCGGTCAACCACTTACCAGAGCATCCAGGTTTCACCTTGATCCAGCCACCCACACCAATGAATCTTTTCCTTTCCTTCCACCCAGAACCACACTCAGTTTTTTTCTCAGAAACCCCTCTACACATCCATGACGGGATTAACTTAGTACCCGCTCGTCTGCCCCGCATCATCTCAAAGGGAGTTAGCCCAGTGCTAGCATTTACAGTGGTACGATATGCCCAAAGCATGTCTTTAACCGCCCCTTGAACAGATAACCCAACACTCGACGCCAACTGCATAGTTCCTTTCATCACCTTGTTAAGTCTCTCCACCAAACCATTTCCCTGGGGATTATACAAAGAAGCACAAGCATGCTTCACACCCACGGTTTCCCCAAAAACTCTCATCTCCTGTGAAATTAACTGAGTTCCATTATCAGTGAGCAATATGGAAGGTAACCCTTCTCTCCTCAACACCTCACCTAACATCTGAATCGTCAAAGACATTTCTCATAAAAATCACCTCCAACCACTTTGATTTAGCATTCACTAACACAGCAGCAAACGTTTCTTGTTCCGGAAGCATCACAAAAGGCCCCAAAAAATCAAGGCAAACCTTCTCCCACACCTCTTCATCATCAGAGACATGTTGTTCTTCCTGCAAACAACCCAAATCAACCCTCAAGCGTTTCTCATAGTCTCTGCAAGCTTCACACCTCACAACTCACTCTCTCACCTGGTTGTCCATGAGTGGCCACGAAAACTTCTCAAGTAACCTTTTGATAGTCATCGTTTGACCCAAATGTCCCTCATGGGCCAAATTAATCAATCTAGACCTGAGAGTACAAGGTGGCATAAAATCTCTCTTTCTGTAGAAGCAAACCCTTGTCATGCACTGTCAACTCATCAATCACTTTGAAGAATGGTCTCACCCCTTTAGGTAAACCACTCTCTCTCTTCGCCCCCCTTCTAACTAACTCCATCACCGCAGCGAGTGTCGAGTCCTGTTCCATAGCACAAATCCAACCCCGTTCTGAAATAGCACCTCCTAACACCTCCACAACATCCTTCAGACTAGCCATACCTTTTCTGTCACCAACTCCATAACATCAGCAGATTTGTCCTGCAACCTAGACAAGCAATAAGCCACTCTATTTTTCCAACCCAGAAAATACTCTGACCTGCAATCAAATTCTTGTATTCTAACCGCCAATCTTGCTAACCTTCCAAAACAATTTTTAATACCTCCAGGGGTTTGTGATCTGTCTTTAACGAAAATGCATTACCCCACAAGAACACCCTGAAGTAATTTGTTGCCCAAGCAGCAGCCAACGCTTCCCGTTCAATAACGGAATAGTTCAGTTCAGAGACCGTGAAACAAAAGCTATTGTTCTCTCCACCTTACCCTGCACCTGCTCTAAAACAGCCCCTACTCTTACTGCACTTGCACCCACCGTAACAATGGTTCTCAACCCAGCTTGAAACTGTACCAACACATCCATCTTAGTAATGTCATTTCTGATTAAGGAGAAAGCTGTTTGTTGCAACATACCCCACTCAAATGTCCTACCCTTTTTCAGTAATTCCCTCAAAGTCTCTGTCTTATGCGCAAAATCCTTCACAAATTTTGAATAGTACTCCACCAGAACTATGAATGATCTGAGATTATCTTTATCATGTGGAATTTTAGATTTCACAATAGCACTCACCAGATTGGCTTTAGGGTTCACACCATCCCTAGTTAATAATTAACTCAAGTACTCCACCTCCTGAACCAGAAATACACATTTCTCTTTACGCAAAGTCAAACCAGCACACCCAATCCGTGTCAATACCACATCCAAAATCTTGTTATGTTCCACGACATCCTCTCCAAACATCAGAATATCATCCTGAAACACTACAACCTTATCCAACCCTGACAGAATCCCCGTCATCAACCGCTGAAAAACACTCGCGGCTGAACACAACCCAAAAGGTAGCCTACAAAATTGAAATGTCCCTTCAGTTGTTATAAAGGAAGTGAGATGCTTGGACTCTGCGTGGTGTTCAACTTGATGGTATGCACTCCTCAAGTCAAGTTTGGAAAAGTACTTTCCCTTAGACACCATTAACACCAACTCACTGATGTTGGGTAACGGGAAATTGTCCATGATAACATTCTCATTTAGACTTCTCAAATCCACACAGAATCTGAAAGACCCATTAGACTTCTTGGTGATGACAACCGGCGATAGCCACTCCGCCACTTCCAATACGTCAATCACTTTATCGTCCAACATCTGTTTGATTATTTCCTTGACCTTTTCTGTCGCAGCCATGCTACCTTCCTCGCAACATGCTTCACAGGCACAGCGTTGTTTTTCTATATTATCTCATGTACATAGTCCTTAGCTACACCTATCCTGTCTGCAAAGACCTCCTTCTGGAGAGCCAAAATGACCTCCATAATGTCATCTTAAATAACCATCACTTGGTTTTGTGCCCTTGGATTCACCATGATGTTGCGGTCACATTGATGAGACCAAGCCAAAATAGGAGGACCCTCTGCCGCCACATAAATTTTGCCCGTCGTTTGTCTTCCAGTAAATTAGATACGCGCAGAGATGAAACCCATGACTCCTTGATAACCTTTCAGGATGACAACCAATGTAATTAGATGATGTTCTGGCCATGTGGCCAAAATAAATCCTTGGGAATTATCGTATACAACGACCCTGTGTTAACCATCAAAGACACCTTCTTCCCATTAATGTCAAAGATGGCTTTTGGTCGCACTCTCCTCCTCTCACCATCCCCAGCTGCCACAGTGCTACCTTCCTGTACCATGATCACCCTGTACTCCGATTTATCATCCTCCACAATGGCCACCTTCTTATCCATGAACTTGCACATGCGCGCAAAGTGACCCTTTTTCCCACATTTGAGGCACTCCTTACCTATTGCAAAACAGAACTTATAATCGGTCATGTGATAGTTGCTCGCACACCTGTGGCAAGTACAAGTAGAAACTTCCCTTGCCCAGACACCATCCCCCTTGAGCTACAATTCTTGAAGGAACCCCCTCTGGCCATTTGAGACTTGCCCTTTATAGCATATACTTGATCACTGTCATCAGTCAATGAGGCAACCTCACTGGCTTTATTGTCCAAGTTAATGTTTTTCAATTACCGTATACACTTTTCCGACTCCTCCACCATCTTTACAATTGCTACTGCGTCCTTCAATGTGAGATTTGTTGCAGCCCCAATCTCTCTTGTTTTTTCTACTATTGCACTGCACAATGAGTGGATCCCTTATCATCTCTTCCGTCATCAACCCAAACTGGCACTTTGCAGAAAGCTCCCTTAACCGTGCCACAAAATAATCAATGGACTTTTCAGCACGCTGTGGTTGTGTGTAAAATTTGTGACGTCGCATGACCACAATCACTTGTTTCGCAAACTTAGTTTGTAATCATAGAACCGCCTCCTTATAAACATCTTCGACCTCTTCTCCTTGGGCATTCCTGGCTGGTAGTAAGTAAATCACAAACTTGCAAATCTGGCAGGTGGTTTATTCATAACGGCACTTAATACACATGGAAAGCTCCACTGTACCCACAACATACACCCATCTGACCTATAGATTTCCTCCACATTTACATGTGAAAAGATCAGGTCAGGGTACACACAGTCCTAGACGAAGGAAACCGTGTTCGCAGCACCGCTGGGTTCATGGCTGGGGTGTGACTCTCTCTCTGTCTTTGGATGCCTGGCACACCTTTCTCCAATCATCGCCAAAATTGTAATGATCTGGACCACTCTTCGTATACACAAGGTTTATTGGTACAGAGAGAGAACCCCAAACCACAGTCATGCCAGGCGCAGCTAGCCACCAACTGCCAAATCCCAGAACCCTGGTGACCACATAGAACTCCAAAGCGTCATAATAGTATCTGCAGTCCCGCAGGTTCCCTGTTATTCTTACTTAGTGTAGTATGGCTGATAGGGACATTGTCGACATCGCTAACTTAGCATGAGCCCAGCTGCCATGATGCTGCTTTTGCGCACGTTACTAGATGACTTTACTTTTACAAGATTCTGTTTATGCCTTTCACATGAGAACCGTCGGATTTGTGCATTCTCTACTGGTTCCTGGAGTTTAGTCTGAACACTGTAAGCAAGGTCGATAAACAATGCCCCTTGTTATTCTGTTCTGGTCAGTCCCTAGCACCTAGACAAAACACGCTAACACAGCTGCGGCTGCTGCTGGAAACTCGTGCTTTGATATTATGGGGATTCATGTTTGGTGAACACACACTTGGAGAGGGATCTTTCCAGGGAGAAGAGCCATGCGGTTCCTATGATGTAGATATACCATCTAGGCACTAAGGTATGGGGTCTGCTGACAAAGCCCAGAGATCTTCTATTATATAATAATACAACTTCTTACCAAGGGGAGGGTGGTTAGGCCTTATAGTCCTTTATCCACTGTCTTTATATGATGACATCTCCCTTTATGATATATGGCCTCGCTACAATGCTAACTGTATTGATATTATGCATTTTGCTGCTGGTTGTGGCTCGTATACTGCGCTTTAGAGCACAATAGGTAAAATAAATATTTTAAACTTTATTCGTGTCTCGTTTAATTCTTATTGTGGACATATACGAGTGAGAGAGCGAAAAGGTGTGTCTTGTTACCGTGATTCCTGAGAGATCCGGGAGTGTTGTGTTCTGGGGTGTCTAATCATTTGCATCTTTGTGATTGTTTAGGAGAGCGAGTGAGACACTATAGCTAGTCGGTCCTGGGATTGTGGGTACTGAGACGGTAGGAAGGCATAGCCCCTATACACTGACGTCCCGTATTCTTGCGCATAATTCTGTGTATGTGTAAAATCCCTGCAACATGGCGCCCAACATTTGGTCTGGTACTTATTCGCAAGACCCCTGAGTAGTGCTTGCGTGTGTCCACAATACCCTTTCACCTGTTACCGGAGACGTCCGTGGTGAGAGGGCTTAGCCTCCTATATTTGATGTTTATAAGTTTTCCGAGCTTGGATTTTAAAAGGTTCATTTTTGGATTATAGCCCGTTGTTGCGCTACCTCACTTGCGTTCGTCTAATTATGGCGGTTGCCATAGTGTCTCCGTACTGTGCTCCAGTCACGGCATATTTGACTCAATATGGAGTCCCTCAAGCTGGAGCTGCTATTATTTTTGTGGTTGAAGCGGATGCAGCACACCGCTTCGAGGTTTTCTATTCTTGGGTTACCTTTCCGGCAGTGGACGGTAACGATAATTTGTTTCACAAATATACTGCCTCCGTGGTTCCGCTGGAATATAGACCTTATAGGACTCTTGAAGTTCTGCTGACAGCTTGGCAGCACACCATATGGTTTAATGGCGCCCTTCCTCACCCTATATCTGCGGTCCGTTTAGGCCCCTTGTTGGTTGATGGGGCCACATGGCCCGTTTTGGCTGGGTATTACCCACATCCAAATTACCTAAACGCTCCTATCTCAGAGCAACGTCAATTACACACGTCTTTGCTACATATTCATAGAGATGTGATAAACTTTATGTCGCGCAACATACAGGTGGCACCACCGGGTGTTACTGCGCAGCCACCGGGACACGGTGGTCTGGTTATTAGTCCCTTCATGATTAATTCCGTAATGGGTACACGTCCTCAGAATAAGGATGATCTCCCTTATTGGCTAGCGGAGTAGTTTGAGCAACTCGAAGCTGTTTTTCCAAATACCACTCCTGTGGACAAACACAGGATCCTGACTATGAGTTTACCTAAAGGCCTCATTCCCAAATTGGCTGACTGTACCATTTGGGGAAAAGTGTTTGCAGTGGTATATTCAATGTGTTTCGGCACCCCCTCCATGACCGTTCTACCGTCCGTCCTTAAAAGGATTCAGGATGAACATGGGGCAGAAGCTGCCCTTGAGTTGGGGATGCGATTGGTGGGGGTGTTCGATATTGTTTGCAATATGATCCTTGCTAATGTGAAGGGAGAAGCTGTTAGCTTAGAGGTGAGTCAGCGCTTAGAAGCAGTTGCTGATGCAGACAAGCAACGTGAATTGCCAAAAATTATCGCTAAGGCGTATAAAACCTTAGGGCGGAATAGTCTGGGAGTTAAGCCTTTTACGCAAGCTCAACAGAAAGCCCAACCTGACAAGGATGGGCATCCAGTCTTTCCTAAAAAGTACTGGAATAAGAATCAGCTGCAGCAGCAACAGAAGGAAGGTTCGTGTGCTGGTTCGCCGACACCTGAAGCGTCTGAGCGTAGATATGATTTGCGTGACCCCTCCAAAATTAAGACACCTGAGAGGTTTCAAGTTCCTGATCAGCGCTCTCCTCGTTCTTTACAGGACACATCGGATTCTCAAATCGGTGGTGGTGAGCGCCAAGATCGCAGACAAGGCGAGACCGCACGCAGAGACGGAATCCGCCATGCCAGTTTGACGTGAAAGCCAAACCGGAGGGACTGCCTCAGTTTAGACCCCCATATCAAAAGAAGAAAGTAGCCGCTTTAACAGCGAAGTATGCCTCAGACGGTGAGAACCCTACTCCTAGATTGGACATGGGCAGTGTTAGAGCCGGGCTTCCCTAGTTGGCTGAGGTAGGTACCTTAAGCCAAATAGGGACCCTTGCTTCTAAGTCAGGGAAAGGAAGGACACCTTCTCAGATAGCCCCTGCTCACCCCCTCGGTAGCTTGGCACGAGCAGCCAGGCTTATCTTCAGGGCAAATGTGTAAAGTATTTGCAACCACGCTCTCAGTGACCCATTGATGACACCACAAATGGACTCCACATGAGTTTCATAAAAAAACAAATATATGTTTATATAAAAAGATATACGATGAGACCACACGATAGAAATCCAACATATGCGTACTTGTAATAATTCACCTTGCTGGTTATTAGGCCAGCAAGCCCTTGTAGGTTCTGACGGTATTAATGAGCAATTCTAGATGATCCAATGCAGTCCTAATGCAAGGCTATGCAGTTCGTAATGCAAGAATCAGGCACTTTACAATGTAAAAGTAATGCAGTTCTTTATGCAACAATCAAGCAGTTCGTAATGCCAAAATAATGCAATGCGTAATGCAACAATCAGATAGTTTGTTATGCAAAAATAATGCAATGCGTAATGCAACAATCAGGCAGCTCGTAATGCAAAAATAATGCAATGCGTAATGCAACAATCAGGCAGTTCGTAATGCAAAAATAATGCAATGCGTAATGCAACAATCAGGTAGTTCGTGATGCAAACTAATGCAATGCGTAATGCAACAATCGGCAGTTCGTTATGCAAACACAATGCAATGCGCAAGGCAACAATCAGGTAGTTCGTAATGCAGAAACAATGCAATGCACAAGGCACTCCGGCACCGATCACGGTGCTTTAGACGGTCTCACTGCCACTCGTACTGACTCGCGGTCAGCTTCCTCCAACATATGCCCCCAACACGGGTATGGTGTAAACCAAAGTGCAGCTCCACAATCCGGCCCTGGTACTGCCACTCCTTTGGCAAGTACGGGCCGCGATACGAGCTTGAGCAGAGGCTCGAGCTAAAAGAATGGGAGAGGCCGAGAGCGTCTCTCTCCGAGCCCGCACCCCGCCCCAGGCGGCGACACACATTACCTGGGGGGTGCGACCTCGCTCTCCTCTCCTCCTCTGGCGACTTGGGCCTCCGATGCGACTTGGTTGATTCCGGGCAGTGGTCTCAGGCCCTCCCCCGACGGGGTTGGTTCGAGGTCCTGCTTCTGGCAACGGTGGGCTCGGGCCGGCGGCACAGCTCCTCTTTGGATGCCGGTCGGGGCCGATGGCGATAACGAAGATCTCAGGCTGCAACAGGGCACACGCACACAGCATCGCTGAGACTCACTTGAGCTCCGGGTGTGCACGGTCACAGGGCACTCCTCACGAGGGTCTCAGGCTGCACGAAGCACACGCACCCAGCGTCGCTGAGACTCACTTGAGTTCCGGGTGTGCACGATCACAGGGCAATCCTCACGAAGATCTCAGGCTGCACGAAGCACACGCACACAGCATCGCTGAGACTCACTTGGACTCCTGGTGCCCACGATCACAGGGCAATTCTTACGAGGGTCTCAGGCTGCAAAAAGCACACGCACACAGCGTCGCTGAGACACACTTGAACTTCGGGTGTGCACGATCACAGGGCAATCCTCATGAAGGTCTCAGGATGCACAAAGCACACGCACACAGCGTCGCTGAGACTCACTTGGACTCCTGGTGCCCACGATCACAGGGTAATTCTTACGAGGGTCTCAGGCTGCAAAAAGCACACGCACACAGCGTCGCTGAGACACACTTGAACTTCGGGTGTGCACGATCACAGGGCAATCCTCACGAAGGGCTCAGGCTGCACGAAGCACACGCACACAGCGTCGCTGAGACTCGCTTGGACTCCAGGTGCCCACGATCACAGGGCAATTCTTACGAGGGTCTCAGGCTGCAAAAAGCACACGCACACATCGTCGCTGAAACACTCTTGAACTTCGGGTGTGCATGATCACAGGGCAATCCTCACGAAGGGCTCAGGCTGCACGAAGCACACGCACACAGCGTCGCTGAGACTCGCTTGGACTCCAGGTGCCCACGATCACAGGGCAATTCTTACGAGGGTCTCAGGCTGCAACAAGCACACGCATACAGCGTCGCTGAGACACACCTGGAAACTTTTGTGTTCCTGAGTTTCCACAACAGGGAGCCAGCTCTCCTCGGGCCCTTGGGGATAAGTTACTTCAGGACACAGCACACAGCAAAGTCCTTTCAAGCAGGGGGACACAGCACACAGCAAAGTCCCTTTAGCCTCTCCTTGGTTAAATCAGCAAACTGCAGGCCAGCCCCAGAACACACAACAAGGGTCAGTTCTTTCCTTCAGTCTCTTCAGCTGTTTCTTCCTTGGCAGAGGTTCCTCTTGACCATGAAGTAGTTTCAATCCTTTACAGTCTTGAACAGTTCCATTCCAAAGTCCAGGGGTTTCAGCTCTCATAGTTATACCCCAAATGTCTTTGATGTCTTTGTGTTCAGGGGGGCACCGACCCCTGTCCAAACCAGTTCTGGTTGTCTCCCTGCTAGTGTCACCTTCTGCCTTTGATAGTGGGGGTCTGGATCCTTAATCACTCAGCAGGAGATGGAGCCATTGTTTTATGGCAGCAACCCAGGCCTCTTCACCTCCAGGGGCTACTCCTCCCCCCTACACTCCAGATGCAGGTCAGCCTGTTGCTGTCTCACCTCCTCCCCTGGGTCAAGACTTTCCCCAGAGCCTATCACATTCAAATCCAGACAGTCAATCCACAACCAGGCAGAGACACACAGAAATGTTAGAGCACAAAAACCCAGCCACTTCTTAAAGAGTGGTTTCTAAACACACAATTCAAAAACCACCTTCACAAAAAGATGTGTTATTAAATTGTGAGTTCAGGCACACTAAACTTCACCTCTCCATCTTAAGCCTTTGGGAAGATAGGCTGGAAACATATTACACAGCCTTCCCCATTCTGTCTTATGGGCAAGATGGCCTTTCAACAGTGAAAAACGAAATGGAGAGTATTTCACTGTTAGGACATGGTATACACCTTAGTACATGTCCTACCTTTCACATACACTGCACCCTGAAGCTACCATAGGGGTGTCCGATGTGCATAGAAAGGGAAGGGTAAGGCCTGGCAAGTGGGTGCACTTGTCAGAACAACATGGCAGTTTAACAAACTGCACGCAGGCACTGCAGTGGCAGGCCTGAGTTCTCTCTTTAGGGCTACTTGTGTGGGTGGCACAATTAGTGCCTCTGGCCCACTAGTAGCATTTGCATTACTAGCCCTGGCACACATAGTGCACTTTACTAGGGACTTTACTAGTAAGGCAAACATACCTATCATGGACAACCAATTACCATTACACTTTACACAGGGAGCACTTGCACTTCAATCAATCAATCAGGGGTTTGTAAAGCACGACTACTCACCCGTAAGGGTCTCAAGGCGCTAGGGGTGGGGGGGGGGTGCAGGTTCCATTCCATCAAGGAGGAGGTCCGTCGAAGAGCCAGGTTTTGAGGTTTCTTGCGAAGATGGGGAGCGATGTTGTCTGTCTGAGGTGGAGCGGAAGGACGTTCCATGCTTTGGACGCGAGGAAGGAGAAGGAGTGGCCTCCCGATCTAGTCTTTCTGGTGCGGGGGGACCATGGCGTAGGAGAGCTGGGCTGATCGTAGGGTCCTTTGGGGTGCGTGGAATTTGAGTCGGCTGTTCCGGTATGCTGGTCCGGTGACGTGGAGGGCCTTGTGTGCGTGGGTGAGCATCTTGAAGGTGATTCTCGTCTCGACGGGGAGCCAGTGGAGTGTGCGCAGGTGCTGGGAGATGTGGCAGTGTTTTGGCAGGTTGAGGACCAGTCTTGCGGCGGCGTTCTGGATGTTCTGTAGCTTGTGGGTGAGGTTTTTGTTTATTCCGGCGTAGAGTGCGTTGCCGTAGTCGAGTCTGCTGGTGACCATGGTGTGAGTGACGGTCTTTCGGTGTTCGAGGGGGATCCATTTGAATGTCTTACGAAGGAGGCGGAGGGTGTGGAAGCAGGAAGATGAGACGGAGTTGATCTGGCGGTCCATTTTGAGCTCAGAGTCCAGGATGATTCCCAGGTTGCGTGCGTGGTCCGTGGGGGTTGGCGGGTTTCCGAGGGCAGGGGGCCACCAGGTGTCGCTCCAGGCTTATGGGTTTGGGCCCATGATGAGTACTTCTGTTTTGTTGGTGTTTAGTTGTAGGCAGCTGGTTTTCATCCATTTGGCGATGGCTTCCATGCCTTCTCGAAAGTTGCGTCTGGCGGTGTTGGGCTCGTTGGATAGGGAGAGGATGAGTTGGGTGTCGTCTGCGTATGACACGATGTTGAGGTTCTGACGATGGGGGCGAGTGGAGCCATGTAGACGTTGAAGAGCGTCGGGCTGAGGGAGGAGCCCTGGGGGACTCCGCAGGTGGTAGGTGTGGGGTCCGAGAGGAAAGGGGGAGTCTGACCCGCTGCGTCCTGCCGGAGAGGAAGGAGCGGATCCAGTCGAGGGCCTTGTCCTGGATTCCTGCGTCGTAGAGTCTGCGTATTAGGGTGCGGTGGGAGACTGTGTCGAACACCGCTGATAGGTCGAGGAGGATGAGGGCTACTGTTTCTCCTTTGTCCAGTAGGGTGCGGATGTCATCTGTTGCGGCGAGGAGGGCGGTTTCCGTACTGTGGGTTTTCTGAAGCCGGATTGGGAGGAGTCGAGGATGTTGTGTTCTTCAATGAATGTGGCGAGTTGGCTGTTGATGGCTTTCTCGATGACTTTCGCTGGGAACGGGAGCAGGGAGATGGGTCTGTAGTTTTTGAGGTCGGTGGGGTCCGCTGAGGGTTTCTTTAGGAGGGGGTTGTCCTCAGCGTGTTTCCAGTCGTCGTGGAACGAGGCAGTCACCAGGGAGCGGTTGATGGTGTGGCGGAGCATGGGTGCGATGGTGTTGGCGGCTCTGTTGAAGATGTGGTGGGGGCAGGGGTCCGTGGGGGCCCCTGAGTGGATTGACTTCATTGTCTTCAGTGTGTCTTCGGTGGTGAGGGCTGTCCAGTCGTCAATCGTTGGTTTCCGGGTGTCGGGGGTGGTTGGTGAGGGTTCAGTGTGTTGGTTGTCTTCGTTGAAGTTGTCGTAGATGCTCTTGATTTTGTGGTGGAAAATGGTGCTGAGTTTGTCGCAGAGGTCTTGTGAGGGAGGGATGTCGGTAGACTCGCTGGTGGGTTGGGCGAACTCCTTGATGATGCTGAAGAGTTCCTTGCTGTTGTGCGCGTGGGTGGAGATTCTGTTTTCAATCGCTTTTTTCCTCGTTTCTCTGATGTGTTGATGGTGGGTGTTGGTGGCGGCTCTGAAGTTGTTGTGGGCTTCTGTGGATTTGGTGTTCCTCCAGGCCTTTTCGAGGTGGCGGCATGTGCGTCTGGACTCTTGAAGTTCGGTGGTAAACCATCTGGCTTTCTTGGCGCAGGTATTGTTGTTTTTCTTGAGGAGGGCTATGGTGTTGGTGCTGTCCGAGATCCATCTATGCAGGGTTCGGGCTGCGGTGTTGGGGTCGTCGTTTTCCGTGATGGTTGGGGTGGAGTTGTTGAGTGAGGAGGTGAGCTGGTCGTTGGTGATTTTGGTCCAGTTTCTTTGTGGGAGCAGGTGCTGGTGTTTGTGGATTCGTGGGTGTTCTGAAGGTGAAGTGGACGCAACGATGGTCGGTCCATGGGAGTTCGGTGGTGTGGCTGAAGGTGATGGAGTTTCCTGTAGTGAAGAGGGGGTCGAGGGTGTGTCCTGCTGAGTGCGTGGGCTCGGTCACGATCTGGCGGAGTCCAATGTTGTGGAGGTTGTCCAGGAGGGATGTGGTGTTGAGGTCCAGTTGGTTGTCGAGGTGGAAGTTGAGGTCTCCCAGCAGGGTGTAGTTGATGGATGCGATGGCCTGCGGGGAGATAATGGCCGTGATGGAGTCCGCGGGGTCCAGGGGGTCGGTAGATGAGGGTTCCTCGGAGGGTGGCGGTGGGGCTGGCCAGTATCTTGAAGTGAAAGTGTTCCATCAGTTCTGTGGGCTCGTCGGGGAGTGTGCTCAGGCGGAGGCTGGATTTGCGAACGATGGCAATTCCTCCTCCTGGGCGGGTGCGGCGGTCCTTCCTGGAGATCTTGTATCTTTGGGGGATGGCGATGGCGATGTCCGGTCCCGAGGTGGTGTTGGTCCAGGTTTCGGTGAAGAACGCTACGTCCGGGGTGGTGCTGTCGAGGAGGTCCCAGATTTCGGTGGCGTGTTTGTGGAGGGATCGGACGTTGAGGAGGATGCACACTGATCAGCAGTGGCAAAGTGCCCAAAGCATCTAAGCCAGTCAAACAAAATCCATCACAGCATCAAAAATAGAGGAGGTAGAGGCAAAAAGTCAGGGGTAATCACGCCAAGAAATGCCAGGTCTAACAGGCAGTGACACTCCTCGACAGCGCGGCAGAAGTTACCATAGTGAAGGAGGCAGTCCGTCATTGTCTGGCGGCGAGAGCAACTGTCACTTTCATTACAGTGGAAACAGCAGATACACAAGTTGCGCCCCCAGATAGACTTTATGAACTAGTCCTACAAAT
Source organism: Calotriton arnoldi (assembly GCA_963921515.1). NCBI lineage: Eukaryota > Metazoa > Chordata > Amphibia > Caudata > Salamandridae > Calotriton > Calotriton arnoldi. The sequence continues at coordinate 899,149 of CAWUFW010003937.1, forward strand.
TGAAGGTGATATACAGCGTACAATTAATGCGTTTTTTGGGGGGAAACTTACCTCCTCATATGGCATTTTGTTGGCGGTGGCAGATTGGCCTCCACCATTTGTTCTAGCCTCTTCCCGAGGGGAGGACATGATACTTCCGAGTTGTCCCCATTATGTCTCTGAAGAAGCTAAACAGGCTTACGCGTCGGAGTGGGCATTAGCCTTGGCTCCGGTGGTGTATCGTAATCAGGTGGGCTGGGATAGAGATTCACCGGCACATGAGATAACTTTATGATCTAGCCCACAACCTCAACCCCAATAACCGATCAAACGTGAGGCTAAAGCTTCCGTTTGTGACATTTTGTCCCAATGGGAATATCAGGGTGTGATTGAACCCTGTGTATCACCCATGAATAATCCTCTTTTTCCGGTATCGAAGCCGGACGGCTCGTATCGTATTGTGTTGGATTACCGCAATTTGAATAGTCATGTTCGTACCTTTGCAGTACAGAACACTCATAGCTCTGCGTTAGTGAATAATATAGTCCGTAAAAAATGCAAGACTACACTGGATATATCCAATGGATTTTATAGTCACAATTTGGCTCCTGAGAGCCGTGACTTGACCGCATTTACTGTAGTCGGGAATCAGAAAAAGTTTACGTGTTTGCCTATGGGGTATAAAATAGCCCCGGGGCATCTGCTGCATGTGTTGTGTCTCTCTTACACGACGTAGACCCGGATGCATTCTCGTACGTCGATGACATTTATCTGACGGATGACGAGTTGATCCCACACCTTGTGCGTGTGGATCGCATCATACTCTCTTTGTCTGACTTGGGTTACAAATTCAATTTTTCCAAGCCACACATCGCCTGTTTGGCGGTCCTCTTTTTGGGCTATGAGCTCAATAATGAAGGTAGGGGGTTGGCCCCCCACTTTCTGGAGAAGTGTGCACAATTGCAGCCTCTGTCTACATTGAAAAAACTACAATCTGTGCTGGGTTTTTTGAATTTCGGGAGGACATACATTCCTGATTATGCCCAGCGTATCAAACCGCTTTATGCATTGATACAACCTTCTTTTACAGCTGCCAGCTGGCTTCCGGAACATACCTCTATTCTTCAATCTTTGCAGTCTGATCTACTTGCGACCAACTTCTTGTTAACGCGTGATAATTCTACAAACTTGGTCATAAGAATTGTGCCAGGGACAGTAGGTTTCACTTACTTGACGTTCAATGAAGGAGACACAGTACCGATAGCATACAAATCTCATTTGTACACATCGTCAGAAATGCGATTTTCTACGGTTGAAAAAATATTGACTGCGGTCCAGATGGCGCAGGGAAAATGCATTCTTATGGTTTCGCCTATACCGGCGTTAGACGCAGTGACAAAGGCGAGTGTACCGAATTCTAAAGCCTTGCATCCACGATGGATACAATGGTCTAGTTCTTTGACATCGGCAGATGTCACGTTTGTTTTTGATCCCTCATTACAGACACAGGAGTTTTTACAATACGAACATCTTCATCCTCCTCTGTTGTCGTGCTTCCCTTGGATCAGTACAAATGTATCATTTATACCGACGGCTCGGCACAAACGGCCATCGGGTCCAAACATGCTTATTCAGCGGCTTGCGCTATTGTGGCTGGCTCAATTGTTAATGGTGAGTTTAAGTCTTCCATAGTAGACATGCAGGCACTTGGAGACTGTACGGCACAATTGGCGGAGCTGCGCACTCTGATTTTGGCTCTAGAATTCGCAGATCCTAAGGTGAACACTATTGTCGTGTGCGATTCCTACTACTGTGTGCAGGCTTTCAATGATAATTTATTCTTTTGGTCTCAGAATGATTATCGAGACTCTAAAGGCAGAGCAATAAGCATAAAATGCTTTGGGTTCGAGTGACAGAACTTAAACAACGTTTGCCTCTCACACAAGTTATACATACTCTTGGCCATCAGCATGTGGGAACACTTGCTGTTGGCAATTCTTTGGCTGATGAGCCAGCCAAATCTGCAGTAGCCACATGTTCAGTTGCAGCAGTTACTAGGTCCATGACTAAGATTGATAATGATATTCTGGCGACGATAGCTGCTACGAAGGATGGAACAGTTTTTCCACAGGGTTTCCTTTATAAGTATTCTTATCATTTGTCACCCAAGCAAGTTCCTTTTGCTACAATACCGTCAGTTGTGGATCGGCTGATTCCCAATTAGGACCGCAGACTTCCTTTGATCATAGCCGCACATGAGGGCATGGCTTCTGCTCATGCCGGAGTGTCTGCGACAGTTTCGATCGTACAGCAACATTATTGGTGGCGTGGTCTATATAGACAAACCCGTAATCATGTACTATCTTGTGACATTTGTCAGCAGATTAAACCCTCTACGGTTACACGTCCACCACAAACACAACTGTATATTTTGAATCAACCTTTTGGTTGTATTTATCTTGATCACTGTGGTCCGTTGACATCTGATACTGCATATAAACATATTTTAGTTGCAGTTGATTCATGCACTAGATTCCTTTAGGTTTGGCCGCAACGCAGTGCTTTGATCATAGCCGCACATGAGGGCATGGCTTCTGCTCATGCCGGAGTGTCTGCGACAGTTTCTATCGTACAGCAACGTTATTGGTGGTGTGGTCTATATAGACAAACCCGTAATCATGTACTATCTTGTGACATTTGTCAGCATTTAAACCCTTTACGGTTACACGTCCACCACAAACATAGCTGTATATTTTGAATCAACCTTTTGGTTGTATTTAGCTTGATCACTGTGGTCCGTTGACATCTGATACTGCATATAAACATATTTTAGTTGCAGTTGATTCATGCACTAGATTCCTTTAGGTTTGGCCGCAACGCAGTGCTGACGCTCAAAATGTCATTAAAGATTTGCGTGTCTTTGTCAGGACTTTTGCCTGTGGCACCTTCCATTCTGACCAAGGTCCGGCGTTTGCCTCTAAGGCGTGCAAGGACGCAATGAGTTTTCTGGGGGTGCTGGTGCAGTTTTCGTCTCCATACAGGCCTGAAGGCAATTCTATAGTGGAGCGAATGAACCGTGACTTAAAGCAATCTTTGACAGCTAGAGTCTTAGGTAGCATCAGGGACTGGCTGACTCATTTGTATGGGGTTCAAAGTGCACTTAATAATCTCCAAAGAAGATCTCTGGGTGGGCCGACCCCATACGAAATGCTCTTTGGCATTAAGATGTTTGTGCTGGACCTTGATGGTCTAGACGTTGTGGCTGCTGCCGTGACCTTTGACGTATATAACCACTCTACTGTGTTACAGGAACTACAAAAAACCCGTGACACGCTGACAAGAGAACATTCTCCCTCTTCCACTGACACTGCGGTGCTGAATTCTGTTGCCGGCTGGCTTCCTAAAGTTGGAGATCTGGAACGGGAAAAGCTGGAGAACAAAATAGAATTTGGTCCCTTTTATCGTGCACCGGTCCCAGTTCTTGGATTGAAGGGTACTCGGACAGTAATTTTACCTCCTTTGCCTGGTCGCAAGGAAAACAGATGTATTTCAATTGACAATGTCAAGCTACACCATATGGCCAATACTGAATTGTATAACCTCCAGTATGCTGCAAAGAGATGTTTCGCTGAATCCGATGGCTCCTGCTTCATTAACTGGTGCCCACGTTGTGGAGGGGTACTTGGAAACATCTATTGACTTCTTGCCTATTGTCCCTTCAGCTTCCTCCACTACAGATGTCGAGTATGATTCCCCCCTCGAGAGGTCGAAATTGACATTCCCGATGTTCCTGAAGATTCTATACAAAATCCTTCTGATGCGGCAAAGCCTCCATTGTTGCGCTTGGCTACAAGCGGTTACTACATGGATCGTACAAGTTTCTCATCCAATTAATCTTCTTCGTCCTTATCTGTGTCGGCTCCACCAACGCGTACATTCCTTTTCATATCCTGGTTCAAAGAGACTTACCTGGTCCCACCCTGGACATACATCTGGCTGGTGTTCGTACTTATCTTCCTTTTCATGTGGATTGGTTTTGTGAAAGTGTTCTTCCTGCTAATCAACGGGCATTATTTGCCAGAACACTCTGCTGTGAAATTGGTTGATGAAATTCTGGCTCCCCATACATCATCCCACATCATGAAACGTGATCAAGCCCTCGTGAACATTTCGGCCTTTTCTGTTGCTGATGGGATCGTTTGGGATAAAGTTGCATTCGATTTCCATGGTCAGACGGAGGTCCTGAACATTCCATACGTGTTTTGCGTTTCACTAGGAGATGTGGTAACACAGGACATACACTCAGACAACTGGGATGTTCAGGCTGTTCATTCATTGTTTTCTGATTTGAAATATTATGCTGCATTTGATGCTGAAGATTTGTATTTGAATTCGGCCAATTATGCTGATTTATTCTGTTACCAACACTATGGCCATCATTTCTTGCATAAATCAAACACGTTACAACCTGTTTTTAATTTCACTCAGTGGGAACATTGTCCGGCTCCCTTAAAGGGGAGTTCTAAAACTCTCCGGAATAAGTTCACATATTTTTCAGATTACAATGAGTCCAATCCGGAGTCCTATTTCTATAAGATAAAATTGCCATCTCCTGCTAAATTCATGTTAACTCACACAAAATTGATTTATTCGAATTCCTTTAGGACTGATTTAGCTGTACATGGTTACGAACACTGGAAAGATACCATTGATTTAAAATCAATTTGGTGCACTAAAAATTGGCAGGTCTGGGGTTCTGAAGCTCTGCATCGTGTGTGTCTAATTCCGACCCAAATTTTGTTTTTGAATGACACGGTGCAGCAGACTACTTGTTTTGGTTTGGCTACAGCCCAATGTTGAATCTTCTGTTCATTCCTTTGTTGGCTGAGTATGTTATGTGGCGTGAACACACACCAATCATACCCTAGATGTCCTGCAAGCCCTATTTATAAATGGCAGTATAAATGTCTCTGACATGGACCTTTTAGGGTGGTTGTTGTGGCCTACCAATTCCAATGCATGTCAACTACATTTTCTTACTCCCATACCCGGTTTTACATAGACTAGACCTGATCCACGTTTCCCGCACTCTCATTCAGTCACCACGTATTCGGTGGGGAAATTGTGTCAACAATGGTTAGGCCACTCGACACTGTCGTCAGTAAAACAACACCTGTCCCTCTTGTCGGTTGACATCAATTTGGCTGATTTTATTTTAGGTCCTAAATCACCCAGATCTAAACGATTTATCTATGAGGCATATAATGAATTATGGAAACTTTCGCAGATGGAAGCTGCGGTGCGTCTGCGTCAAATTGACCAAGCTGAAAAAGTTCTTGCAGTAATCGACAATAGCATTAACACATTGTCTTCCCGTAATTACACCTTGGATAATATTGTTTCTTCTGTTATTGACATTGTTCAAAATGATGTATCTGTGTTGTACCATGGTCAAAATCAACTGCGATCTGTAATGCAGTTTGCATGGACGTTGCAGACGCTCAAAATGGGAAAAGTTCCATGGGATTATTTGAATGCTTCTGCATTGTTTTTGCCGTTTAATTTGACAGATAAACAGAAGTTTATGTCCATGAAAGATGCGACTTACACGCTGCTGCATATCGAACAATTAGAACAGTTAGCTTTTTCTGTAGCAGAAACTGATTCAGCCGTGTGGTTAATACATGGCGTTATTTCTCTGTCTTTCTCGCTTTTTCATTTTACATCTTGCATGAAACACTTCCCGGTTGGCCATTTTGAGGCCCTGGGTAGTGCTTTTATTCATGAATTGTGGTCCTTGCCTTTCACCTACAGTTGTCAGCGAGCGGATAAGGAGGTTTTCCTGACAGGGGAGGAGTGCGATTCCACGGTAGGACATTCTCTATTATGCAAACAAGTTAAATTGCACGGCGCTTGTAACATTTCAGCCCCTAATCTGGCTTGTTTTTTAAAAGGTACACCCGTCCCGGCAATTATTCCCACGCTCATGTTGCTTTCAAATGGAAGTTATCTTATTTTGAATAACCATGACTGCTGTGGCTTACGGGCTGGCATCCCGTATATAGTAACGGTTTTGCAACGGGTTACTTGTTGCAGCAATGTCCTTTTTCCGCCCCCGCATGGGGTTGTAGATAGTTCGCTTTGGCCTTCCATTCCAACTTTGAAAACAGATTTCAATAAACTAAGCAGACTCAAAGCGCTTTTGTTTCAAAAAGAAGTGGCTCTCACAGCGCGAGAGACCTTCGAATTGCAGGTGGCGAGAAACGCAAGTGAGATACACTCACTACTGAATACCAATCTCCCACTCCATTTTGGAGAATGAATACACCAAATATTTAATGCGTCTGACACTGAAGGCCTTACACATTTTTTTAAACTTGTGGGATCTGGCCTTGTGTCCTCCTTTCAGATGATTTTTGGAGTAATACCGGCCTTTTTTCCATTCTATTTTTTCCAGCGTGTTCAGAGGTTTTCCACTGATCCTCGTGATGGCGGGTGGCGTGCTGGTACTTCTGCTCCTTTTACACAATGGCTGCCCATCTTGTGGTACTGCACAGACCCTGCCACTTGCAACTGTACCGTGACCTAATGCAACAACGTTTTGGATGCTTGCCATTGGTGACGCTTGGTGTAAGTTATGGACTTACTTTTCGCCTCGCCTACTTCACTTGCGTGCAACCTGTGCTCTATTGCCGACGGTGCCCTTTCCATTGGGCCTTGGATATATGCCTCTCCAATGCGTCCGGCGCTGACCTAGATTATGATCTGTTGGTGGGTGCATTACTGGCCCATGACCAGGCCTGTTCTGGGGATGGCCGTTTAATGAGTGCCGCTGCACTTGGAATGTTGGCTGAGTGGAATACCCGTGAGGCTGCACAACGCCTCTTGCAACGAACTTTCATCGAATATCACCCAAGTTGCCTGGCTGGGCTTTTGGAAGCATCGGAGAATGAGGGACACGTTTGTTCCTTTGATCTCCTTAACTAGATGGCATCCCTTTTTGCTACAAACGACAGGGATGACCTTTTGGAACGAATTGCATTCTTGGGTTCACGTTCTCTGATGAGTTTTCCGGACTCGCCCTGATATTGTTTTAAACTAGACTTTTGGTCTCATCCCGCAGTGGCGGCTCCTCGATGGAGTGCTGCGGGGCGGTGGGCGGGGCGTGGGAGGGGTTGGGTGGGGGGTAGTAAACTCCGGCATAAGGCCGAACGGAGTTAAGTACATAAATAAATAAATCGGCGATGCAGCGCGTGCAATGTAATTTGTTTTCTTTATTTATTTATATACTTTACTCCATTCGGCCTTATGCCGGAGTTTACTACCCCCCGCCCCGCCCCACCGCAGCACTCCCTCGAGGAGCCGTCACTGGCATCCCGATTTGGCCCTTTTTTGCAAGTGTAATTTGACTCTGCTTATCTTTGCACTCTGTTTGGATTTTTTGCTATTTGCTACGATGTGGCCATGGGGAGGGTGTAGTATGGCCGATAGGGACATTGTCGACATCGCTAACTTAGCATGAGCCCAGCTGCTATGATGCTGCTTTTGCGCACGTTACTACATGACTTTATTTTTACAAGATTCTGTTTATGCCTTTCACATGAGAACCGTCTGCTTTGTGCGTTCTCTGCTGGTTCCTGGAGTTTAGTCTGAACACTGTAAGCAAGGTCGATAAACAATGCCCCTTGTTAATCTGTTCTGGTCAGTCCCTAGCACCTAGACAAAAAATGCTAACACAGCTGCGGCTGCTGCTGGAAACTCGTGCTTTGATATTATGGGGATGCATGTTTGGTGAACACACACTTGGAGAGGGATATTTCCAGGTAGAAGAGCCATGCGGTTCCTATGATGTAGATATACCATCTAGGCACTAAGGTATGGGGTCTTCTGGCAAAGCCCAGAGATCTTCTATTATATAATAATACAACTTCTTACCAAGGGGAGGGTAGTTAGGCCTTATAGTCCTTTATCCACTGTCTTTATATGATGACATCTCCCTTTATGATATATGGCCTTGCTACAATGCTAACTGTATTGATATTATGCATTTTGCTGCTGGTTGTGGCTCGTATACTGCACTTTAGAGCACAATAGTTAAAATAAACTTTTTAAACTTTATTTGTGTCTCGTTCAATTCTTATTGTGGACATATACGAGTGAGAGAGCGAAAAGGTGTGTCTTGTTACCGCGATTCCTGAGAGATCCGGGAGTCTTGTGTTCTGATGTATCTAATCATTTGCATCGTCGTGATTGTTTAGGCGAGCGAGTGAGACACTATAGCTAGTCGGTCCTGGGATTGTGGGTACTGAGGTGGTAGGAAGGCATAGCCCCTATACACCGAGGTCCCGTATTCCTGCGCATAGTTCTGTGTATGTGCAGAATCCCTGCAACATTAGTTCTGTGGTTATGTTTGATTGAATAGCGCCAAGAAGCTTCGGTGAATGGAGCACGCTATAAGTATTAAATAACATCATACAATATATGCACCGGTTCATTCCGTTGATTTATTTAATTAGGGTTTAGACGATTAGCTTCCTCAGATATGCATGGACTGATCACCTCAGTGGTACTATCCTATTTACTTTTCACAGTCTAAATTACTAAATAAAAATACAAGCTTTCCAAACGTCTTGCGAAAAGTATCACTCGAGAATGTTATTCTTCATTCGAGGTCCACACGACAGAATGTATTACTAAGTAATGGCAGTCAGTGCACTACGGACATTAAAAATGAATGCATTTGCAATCTATATTAATTTTGCATATGAGTCCAGGAAAAATAAATAAAGCAAGTAAGAGGAAATGTACTTGCTCCATGTGCTGAGTAAATAATAAATGATGTGATCACATTTATCGAAGTCTGCAATTATAAGGCTTGGCCTTCGTCCACGAGGTTTCAACCTTAGCTTGAAGAGCCCTGTGAATTAGTGGGTTACTCATTAACCTGTGCTAGTATAATTGCAGCAATCAAGGTCCCCCCACAAAGGGCACAGCTCATACATAAACAGTGAGTCAGGTGGTTCTTTTTTTTAAAGGAAAATCCCATGAATAATAATAATCAGAACTGCATTGAGCCATTGTCGGGATAGTCTTCAATTGGAAAATCTGCCAACTACTACTACTAATGAATGCCAACTGGTGCTTTGCTTCCGAAGCAGTCTAAATCTGATGCATTAGCTATAGACGTTTGAAAGAATATCGTGCAAACATCCAGAAAACAGCATATTAATAGGCTCAGCACATTAACATGCCACCAGACGCGTTTCTACCACAAACGAAACAGCCCGTCTCCAGGCTCTGGAGAGCTAGCTACGAAAGCTGATTAGACACACAAGGCTTCTTAAGAGAAGGCCCGGTGGACTTCCCTCTATTTGCCTTGCCCAGTACAAACATCATTTCATCTCTAAATGGGGGCTTTGTATTCCTTTGCATTATACAAAGGAACAAAGCTGAGAGGACGCTATGACATGTGAGTTGACCAAAAGTCCTGAATTCCTTTTCACTGATTCCATGCATTCAAAGTACAAAAACCCAGCATACAAGCGACCTCAGTGGTTGTACCAGCTAGCAAATGTGACAAGCTTCTTGGACTCCACGTGTTCAGACAGTACGAGCTCAGGTCAAAGCAACATCCTTCTATGGGCCATGTACAATGGGTATTGAAGCAAAACATCAATTATTTCATTATTTCATTGGTACATTTTTGTGCAGCACGGGCTCTATTTTGCTGGACGTCGGAGCATGTTTGAGTCTCAGTATTGTTGGATGTCTTAACAGCAAGGTAGTTTCATATGCGGGATGAGTTCGGTGCATGTTCTGTGTCTGGTTACAGTGTGCACTGTTGTAAGGTAGTGATATCTGAGCAGCAAGCCCATAACTCAGGGAGCCATGCTGCTAGCTAACAACAGCTATGCAAGATTGCTCCGTTTTTTGCTTTTAACAAAGTGCTCATATGTCATGATTTCATAAACTTGGAAATTTGGATAGGGTGAATTGGAGGAAACAATTGATCACTGTTTTAATTAGATTTTCATGAAAGAGGTCATCTTTCCATATTATAAAAATGTATTCTGTTGCACAACACTTACATACCTTTCACCTACTCTCAGACAATGATCACTCTGCACACTCAGCCACCATTTACCTTGCACAGTCACCCTGACATTGTGCTGGCAGTCAGATTTTGCTCACCCACCACTCACACAGTGCTGACTCTGCACTCACAGACCATTGACATACCTCTCACCCAGACTCACATTCATCTCACCCTTCACCCAAACCTCTCGCCCTGAACTCAAACTTCTCATTCTGCACTTATACTATTGACATACTGCTCACCCTATACTTGCACACCTCTTACCTTCTATAGGGTAACATCTCTCACCCTGTACACTCACACAATTCTCGTTCTGCATTGAACACACATCAATCACCAGGCTTCAGACACTTTCACCCTGCGCCCAGACACTTATCAACCTTCATTCATGCACCACTCACTCTGCACAGAGAGCACTTACACCATTCTCCCTGCACTCATACACTGCTCCCATACCTCTTCTTATTAATACCATAGGTGAAACCTAATGCATTTACCAATGCTTGTTGATGTTTACATTTCCTATACAAAACTATTCTGTTTTTCGCTGTGGCAAAGTTTTGCACGGGCGAGAGAAAACAATTACTTTAAAGTGCTGTAAAAGTGCTTAAGAATTGAAAAAAGCTCTGGTCACAGCATAGGGAACGCGTGGCGTATAAGAAGTATTATTATCCTTGGAAGTTCTTCATCAGCAGAGAGAATAGATGTTCTTTAGAGATAGCAAGTCCTCTCCAATCTGGATTAAGGTTGCTCATGTCAGAAGAACACCTGGAAGATTTTTACGGCTCACAGGAACACCTGCCCAATGTGGATTTTTATTATACTATTGCTGTAGAAAGCTTTCTTAGGGCTGGAGAATGTTTTCTTAGTTCAGCGGATCTTCTGCCTTGTAATGATTTATATAGTAACCTGGGACAGATAAAGCCTTTACAGCTTCTTTTTAAAGGAATGGGTGCCCCGCGGAAGTCCTAGGCTTCGCATTCTACTGTTGCACTTTCATTCAGACTGAGGCACTTTAACAACAGAGCAGTCGACACATAGAACATTCTCAGGGACTGCCTTAGAGTTGGGTGCAGGAAATCCCACCAAAGGATTCTCCTACAAGATCAGCATCTTCTACAGAAATTAAAGGATTAGCCTGCCACCCTAAACTCGGCACTTAGAATACCACACTGGGAAAGCTGAAGATATATCAGCAGTTTTAGTCTTTTTTCCAAAGCATCCATTGTCTACCTGTTGACTCTGCAGGACTACAGCAGATGGAGACTCTGGTTTATGAAAAAGTGGTTGGTTTTTGCTGCTGTCACCAAGTCGTAGACATCAAGGCCTTTAATATTGGTTTTATTGAAGCTTAAAACAACACTAGCTCTCGGCCACCAGAAGCGAAATGGCAAGGCACAGAACCTCCTTGCTCAAACAAGAACAGAGAATCTTTCAAAAGGGTAACATGATGTCATGAGTGAAGAATCATACAGCCAATCACCACACTCCAAGGTTGCAGCTCTCTCCTACACAGGGAGGACACAGGGAGGCAAGAAAATATTCCTCCTGAACTAGCCCTCATTGGTCACATACACACCTTTTCCATATTCCAACCAATGCTTTGGCACAATCTTCGCCATGTCATACCAGCTACCTCCCTCCTTCGTTTCAGAGAAGAGCTAAACACCCATCTTTTTTGATTCACCTTTCTTCAGACTCTGTACATTCTTGGTTTGTGCTCTGAAAGCTCTCAGTGCCAGTTCATCCACAGGGGCATCTGGAAACTGCCCTACCTGAAATCCCACGTGACAGTCAGAGGGATGGAAGTATGAGGTACTGCCCATTGTGCACTGTATGAAATGGCACCACCTGATCCAGTCAATGGCAGAGACCAGAGACAATACACTGTGTTAGACCGAGCTCCTCATCTTTGATGAACTGCTTAGGAGTAACATCTATGCCCGGAAGTGGGCTGCGTTACTTACCAGGATTCCTTTCTGTCTTCTTTTGTGTGGAGCTCTGGTGAGGCTCAAGCGTCTGCACTGTGACTGCTGAACTGACCCTGAGCCAAGTCGGGCGCAATACAAGAGAGGGGGCTGATGTTCTCATGCTGAGCTGTAGAAAGCCAGAGAAGTGAGACTTCCTTATGAGCAGAGCAAAATGTGTCCTCACAAAATCATGCTGACTAAATTTTGGTGGGATCCGCAATGGAAGTCTTGGAACCAGAGCTAGACTGAATCTCTTCAAGGTCCTACTAATGTTCGAGAGTTCCACGGGGCTTCCTGGGTGTCTTTACATGGTCTGTACGACCAGTACAGTGTCACAGGGACCAGAATCAGGTGCATCTTCTGTCACATGGAACAGAATGGGTGCATCACCCATCAGAACGTTGAGCACAGAAACGCAGATTTATAGAGCGCAAACGAGTGAGCACCTGGCTAGTTGTGGGACGAGAAGGCCTGGTTTCTTTTGAGAGCTGTTCTCTGAATTTTAAGCAGAACCAATGCCTCTCAAAAGAACATAAGTGCAAGTCCGTTAGAAACAAAAAAGGGCTTTTTAACATCCAAGCCCTTTGTGTCTCATGGAGGGACTAATACTATAGAAAATGTTACATAAGGCATAGGGGAGGGACTAAGTGTAGGATTCACGCCATCCTTACACATTGTTTGCTGTAACACTTTTCGCCTTAAGTGGGATGGGTATGCCCAGACGTGGGTCCCTTGCTCACTCTGCCACTGGATCCAAGCTAGCGTGGCTGAAGAAGGGTGACATACCCTGAAACCGGTCCCAGGATGCTTGTTTCCGGTCCAGGGAAGACCTGGCCTGGCAGTTTGGTCTGGACTATTCCCATGGGGCACAGGGTCAAGACTGATTTGCATATGGCTGGGTCCAAACTGGGGTGGTGTAGTGGGCAAAAGAACGATGGATTTAACCCAGATCTTTTGACTGGGGGGGAATGTTTGCATTGTCAGCATTCCGTCCATCATTTGTTTGCTGTAACACTTTTCGCCCTAAGTGGGATGGGTATGCCCAGACGTGGGTCCCTTGCTCACTGTGCCTCTGGATTCAAGCTAGCCTGGCTGAAGAAGGGTGACATACCCTGAAACTGGTCCCAGGATGCTTGTTTCCGGTCCAGGGAAAACCTGGTCTGTCAGTTCGGTCTGGACTGTTCCCATGGGGCACAGGGTCAAGACTGATTTGGATATGGCTGGGTCCAAACTGGGATGGTGTAGTGGGCAAAAGAACGATGGATTTAACCCAGATCTTTTGACTTGGGGAGAATGTTTGCATTGTCAGCATTCCGTCCATCATTTGTTTGCTGTAACACTTTTCGCCCTAAGTGGGATGGGTATGCCCAGACATGGGTCCCTTGCTCACTGTGCCACTGGATTCAAGCTAGCCTGGCTGAAGAAGGGTGACATACCCTGAAACCGGTCCCAGGATGCTTGTTTCCGGTCCAGGGAAGAACTGGCCTGGCAGTTCGGTCTGGACTGTTCCCATGGGGCACAGGGTCAAGACTGATTTGCATATGGCTGGGTCCAAACTGGGGTGGTGTAGTGGGCAAAAGAACGATGGATTTAACCCAGATCTTTTGACTCGGGAGAATGTTTGCATTGTCAGCATTCCGTCCATCATTTGTTTGCTGTAACATCCATACTAGTAGGCATTTTTTAAGTGTGCTTGGTATGGAGAAGCACAAACTCTGGATTCAGAACATAACACAGTGGTTAGCATTGACTTTAATAATAAGAATTTATTTCTACCCAAACAAACCTTTTTAGCAGCATCAGGATAGTGAAATACTGGGGAAAAAAACATAACTTACTAACTTGTACCATGTAGTTTGCATGCAGCTCTTTGATGGCAGTTTATAGCTCACTGTGCTAGATTACGATTGAAATTTACGAACTCCACAGTAACAAAGGAATCTCTGTGACAAAAGCAGCAACCCACAGAGCTATGCACCTAAATGACAGTTTTTTTACATGCATGGTACACGTTCTTTGCAGCGGCATATTAACCATTTGCACTACCTTAGATGAGTCAAAGCAGCCACTAGACAAAACTCCCATATCTCTCCAGCAGGTACATTAATCACCGGAGTTATCTTGACACTTTTATTGTTGCCCAAAAACTGCTGATTATACAAGGAACTTTACAGTGCTTTTAAAATTGCTGCCTGCGGACGCCTTGGGAATCTGTCATGGACCCATGGGAGTCCGCGGACCACACTTTGGGAACCGCTGCATGAGGACCACCCAATGCTGCTCCAATTTAGGAAAAAGTTGCGGACTCACTGTTCTTTAACGAGCTCTACATCACAATGCATTAACCATACACAACCCAGCTTCCTCTTTCTTGCTTATTGAATGTATGCTTGTGTTTGACTATGCACAACTCCCCTCTGCCTCTGGCTCGATTCGTGCTAAAGAAAGGCCATACACATTCATACATTCATACATAAGCAGAGACAACACTAGGCTATCTCAATGTGAGCAATGGTGAATGTTAATAAAGCTAACTTATATTCATAGATTGTGAATGCCAGCACATCAAAACCATCATAAACTAACAAAAAATGCTCACAGTATAAATTCATTAGTACATAACGAGGATTTGATGTGTTGACTGTTATTGTTGAAAAAGGGTTAGATCTATCACTGCTGAAATTCAGGATAGTGCCTACTGCTGCAACGCATGTTTTATCAATATCTTTCATTGGTATTTGATGTTGTCCATCTACCTGATAAAAATGTTTTACATTTAGAAAGCTAATGGTAGTTCCTATTGACCTCAGATGTCTAATGAGGTGCTTTGCGCTCTCACTCCAAGGCAAACACGCCCTGTGGGGACATGCACAGCGTGATTGTCAGTGCAGGGACTGCAATATAATGCATGACCACATTGTTATTTTCTGGCAGAGCAGAGACTACCATGGAGGAGCATAGGATACCCTGCAGTTCTGGCCTGAGTGGGTGTGGTGGGTGAGTGCCAAAAGAAATACGAGGCTGCTAACCAATCACTGACTGCTGGAAGGGGTATATTGTGTGTGTGTGTTCGCGCGCGCGTACGTGCATGCGTGTGTGTGTTTGTGTGTGTGTTCGCCTCTTGATGTTGCTGGGATCTGAGCCACCTTCAGCACTGTCAACCCATCACACTCTCATCTACACCATAAAACTCTGAATGGGATTCACAGGCAAAATCCTCCAATGGTTCTCCTCCTGCCTTTCCACCTGACACCAGTGCATTCACATGGCCACCTCCAGGTTCCAAAAGATGAATATTACCAGAAGAGTCCCCAGGGTTCCATCCCATTCCCTGTTATCTTCAACTTCTAACAAAGCCTGTTAGTGCTCTACTTATGGATAACAGTTTTAAAATTTGTCAATATGCCATTGATGGCTTCAAATCCCATATGTCACCCATTGCCAAGTCACTTGGATTTATCTTGGAAACCAACCTCACATGTTAAAGGAACACCCTGCAAGAAAAGAAAGACAGCCTAGTACCATCTATGTCTACTAAAGAAAGGGAACCTGTTCCTCTCAAAAAGAAAAATCAGCACTGCATTTCAAGTCCTCATAGTCTTGCCTCTGAATGGGAGAAACACACTACTCCCTGGCTTCGCTGTCTCTCCATAGGCTCCCCTAACCGGCATTCTACAAGTCATACCACATCTCATCCTTGGCTCGAGGAAATATGACAACATCACCCCCATCCTGATAGAACTTAACTACTGGCTCTACTAACTATAACTAGTGAATTTCTGTGTTGTTTTTAGTTCAAAATGTTAAGTTGGTACGGATATTGTCACCTAACCATAACGCCACTGTTAGAAATGGGATTTCTGGTTGGCTAGGTCTTGCGCCTAAGCCAGGCAGAAACCACCACTTTAGTCAGGGCAAGGGAGTTACACGCTGAAGATAACCCCTGCTCACCCCCTTGGTAGCTTGGCACGAGCAGTTAGGCTTATCCCAGAGGCAAAGTGTAAAGCGATTGCGCAACACACACACACAGCAGCAACACACTAGGCACACTACAGAAGAAACTCCACACAAGGTTATATCAAAAATAGCCTTTGTATTATCATAAACACATTAGAAACATAATCACACATTTACACTGTGCCAATTGGCACTAAGCAATATTCACAGGGGACTATATACATGACAGGGCCAATCGGGCCACTGTCAGAACCATCACAAAGCACAAGTAGCAAATGTAAAACACAACCAGTAACTACTGGCACAATAATGACCTCAGCATTATATCTAGCAACATAAACACATTATGTCTGCATCACAGTAGGCATAAAACACATTAGGCCCAAACCTCATTAGCATCAACACATTACACAATAGGCATCATCCTAAAACATCATAGCATGACATTAGGCATCACAAGCATAAACACATTATGCAATATTTGGCATCCTCATCAGCATAACACATTGGGCCTAAACATCACACTAGGCAAAAACTCTGTAGGCATAGCATTAGGGCCTTACGCCCTACCAACCCTGTGGCACCCACCATGACCCCAGGCCAACTGGCCTTCCTCTGGGGCCCAATGCCCCTTTGTCCAGAATGTCAGGGCGTAAACTGTGGGCCTTCCAAGTAGCCCTATGCCTGCCACTGCAGCGAAGATACTGCGCAAATGCGCTGGGGCGTGGGGTGCAACTCACCCCTGTCTCAACGAAATGGCCCCCCCAAACGTTGCAGCTGCCCGCAACTGCGGCGCAGCTGTGTATAGCAATAAAGGCAAGGGCACCCGCGGTGCCTCGTGAGCCCCACTCTGGGACTCTGCAAAATAAAACTTGTCCCCACGTTGCCGCTGCAATGCTGCCAAACAAAAATCAGCACCCAGCACTGAACCTGTTGGAGCCCCCCTCTGGGGCTCTGGAATACAGGGGGAAGGCACCGACAATGTGCCTTGACCAACCCCCCCAGACTCGCAACACAGCCCCACTCACCGGGCTCTCTCAGGACGCCTCCTGGCAGGGGACAGGCACCGGCAATGTGCCTCAACAGTCCCCGCTCCTCCAGGACCTCTCCGGACTCCACCGCCGGTCCTCAGGCACCGGCACCCTCAGGGCGGGAAAGCAGGGCTCCATTCAGCTCAAGAGAGACCTGCTCTCTGTCAGGTGCTCACACGCCGTGCCTCACTTTGCCCGGTCCCTCGTCTGATACCGGGACTTGGACATGGAGCCTGCGAGGCTCTCTCTGGGTGGCATGCGGGGCTCTCACAGCTCACGGGAGCCCCACTCCAGACGCGCTGGCTTCCGAGCTCCTCTCAGGCTCCGCCCACAGTCAGGCGGTTCTTGCCTGACTTCCGGGTCGCCGCACTCAATAGGGGCGGCTCGTCTGGTAATTTCAAAGTGCGGGGTGGGCTCCCGCCACAACGGCGATAACGCGGGGTAGGCTCCCACTTGGAAGTAGGCATAAACGCGGAGTGGGATCCCGCCAACAGGAGCACCAAAAATGCAGGGTGGGCTCCCGCTATCCTCGGGCAATACCGGGGAATCCCCGACTCGGGATCCCCTCAGGGCACGTTGCCGCCCAGCGTGGCAAGACACACGCGCTCCTCTCCCCTTCAGAAATCAGGTTGTAGTGCTCACGAGGCGCTAGGGCCCTTCACAGTCCAAGGGCACAGCTGGGCCCAGGCAGGCCAGCACACAGGGCCCTCCAGCAGGGAGGCAGTCCCTCGTGGCGGTTCCTCCTGGGGCCCAGCAGCAGCATGCCCAAGTAAGCACAGGAACAGCACAACATATAGGGTCACAGCCCCTATATTTATATCCAGTTTTCCTTTGTCTGCCCTGGCACAGGGCTTGGGGGAACCAGTCTCAACTGGTTCTGGGGGGTGTAGAAGCACTTTGTGTACAGTGCTCACACCCTCCTTTGTGAGATGGGAGCTCTGCCATCAGACACACCACAGGGGGGCAGAGCCAGCATTCACCCAGGCAGGCACAATCCCTTTCAGGGTCAGGGGACTACTCCTCCCACTACTCCAAATGCAGATGCCCTATTCAGCCTAGCGCTGACTCACCCTGCCCCTCCTGGAGCCACACAACCCTCACTAGCCCCTGTCACTCCAAAGCCAGACATGTAATCCACATCAGGCAGGCAGACACATAGCACACAGAAATCCCAACTTCTAAAAGTGGCATTTCTAAAATAGTTATAATAAATCTGCGCACACCATTGCGTAGCATTTATTATTACTATTCCAACCATACTAAACTTGACCACGCTGCTCCTCTCATATCAGGAATTACCACTGAAACACTTATCAGGGAATCCCCAATGCATTCCTATGGGAGGACAGCCTCACAGTAGTGAGAAACCAAAATGGCTGTCTGTCACTACCAGGATATGTCCCACACTTGAGGTACATGTCCTACCTTTCACCTACAATGCACCCTGCCCATAGGGCTAGCTAGGGACTACCTTAGGGGTGACTGACATGCAGTAAAAGGGGGGTCACAGACATGGCACACACTTTAGGTGCCACGTCACAGCGGCAGTAACACTGTGCGCACAGGCCCTGTAATGGCAGAGGCCTGGGATAGGTTTGAAAGGCTACTTTGGTGGGTGGCGCAATCAGCGCTGCAAGCCCACCAGTAGCATTTAATTTACCAGCCCTGGGTATATGGGATACACTTTACAAGGGACTGACAGGTAAATTAAATAGGCCAAACAGGTGTAGACCAATCTTACCATGTTTATCACAGAGAGCACACGCACTTTACACTGGACAGCAGTGCTAAAGTGCCCAGAGTCCTAAAACCACCAACATCATGTCAGAAAAAAGGCTAGGAGAAAGGCAAAAAGTTTAGGGATGACCCTGCAAAAAGAGCCAAGTCCAACACAACCCCCTTCCAGCCAAAACGCAGGGTAGGCCAATCACCACCTTGATGGGCTTCCCTGCCTTGGGGGATAGAACACGGACGCGGGCCCGCAACTGCAGCGGCACACTCCAGTTCTACGCCATTCTGAACCCATGTGGTTCCCTCTGTCAAAGCTCCCAGGACCAACTAAGCTACCCCTCTTGTACTCCCTAGTTGTCCTCGGCCAGGACCAGGCCCTAGGCCATCCAGATGTATCTGGTCCTTGCCATCTCACAGAGTGGGGGGCGGTAGCCCCAGGCACATAGTACCCATTCTCCACTCTACCCCTCATCAGGGCAGTTCTAAACTGCCACTGATCCTCCAGCCTAGGGTCCGCACCCTCAGGCTGACCAGAAGTCACGGGCGAGGCTCTCCTCCCCCTACCTCTCCTTCTAGTGTTCCGCACTCTCCTCCTTGGAGAGGCACCCTCAGAACACAACTCTCACACCAGTTCAGGACCTCTCTCCAGCAACTGGTCTCCCAACCGAGGGTCTAAACCCTCAGGTTGCACCGGGGTCAGAGGCGAGGACTCCCTCCCTCTGCACCCCCTTCCAGAGTTCTGCACCCTCCCACCTGGAGTGGTACCCCTGGAAGCCAAACCGGTCAGGACACTGGTTACAGATGTCCATCCCTCCAGGTCAGGCAGATCCTGAACCTGGCCTCCCAACCTTGGGGCTGAACCCCGCGGCTGAGCACTTGCCTGGCACGCCATGACTTCTGGGGACTCACACAGTATCCCCCTGGTCAGGACACTGATTACAGATGTCCTTCCCTCCAGGTCAGGCAGAACCTGAACCTGGCCTCCCAACCCAGGGACTAAACCCTGCGGTTGAACACTTGCCTGGCACACCAGGACTTCTGGGGACTCACACAGTATCCCCCCCGAGGGTAACACATGACTCATGTGTCGTGTGACAGTCTGCCTGGCGCAGATCTCCCGACCCCTGTCCATCTGACAGTGCGCGAAGATCCCCCAGGACAGAAGTGGTGTCACCATGGTCACTCCTAGGAGACTCAGCCCTTCTGGCTGGTCCCTGACCCACTGGTTCTCCCACTGGGGAACACATCCCCCTCTCACCCCTCAATCTGGACTTCTGCACCCTCCAAACTGGAGCGGCACTGCCAGACACCAGAACCACTGGAGCTCCGTTTACAGATGCTCCAGGTTCTCCTGACACTCGGAGATCCCCCTCAAATGGCCTACTAGTACAGCCTAGGCCCCCCACCTGGCGTTCCCTTAGGGAACCCTCCAGGCCCTGAGACTGGGTTTTGGGCACCTTGGGACACACAGTCCCACACTCACTCCTTCTCCACTGAGACAGGACGTGAGCCCATACACCCCTCCCATTACACTGGGACCTAGCTGGGCTACTCTGAACCTCTTCCCCCACACAGGTCTGGAAGATACCTGAGCCACTCCTTTTAGGATCACTCCCTAATGCCCCTTCAGACGCTCTGGCACTCCAGAGGTCTGCCCCCCGTGCAAGCTCCCTGGGATCCGAGAACTCGCACCCCAACAGGTGTTGGCGTAACCCCGGAAAACAATTACTGACATGTGCTCTCTGACAACCAGATTGAACAGCCCTTCAAAATCATTTGCCGTGCTACCCATCACCCAACCTTCCAGTGCATCACAACATTCATCCACAAACTCCCCCCAAGACTGGTGAGACAGTTTCCTACTGCCCCTGAACCTCAACCTATACTCTTCAGGTGTGACACCCTCTTCCTGGGAACTAGGTACCACGCTCTGGGATCTGGGAGTGGGACTTCCTGCACTGAACTCCAAATTGCTGCTACCACTGGACCCCACCCTCACTGGTGAATCCAGACAACTAAAACTGCACTCAGGGGATAATCTACCCTCCAGAGCTAGCTTCTCTCTGGCGAAGGCCCTCTCTGCCTCCGCCATCCTCTCCTGCGCTAAGACCCTCTCAGGCTCTAGCTTTTTCTCTTCAAGGACCAATGCCTTGAGAGACAACTCCTGGGCCCACAAGGCCTTTTTCTCCTCTAAACCCAGCCGCGCTATCTCCGTGGCATACTCCGACTGGAGCGTTCCAAAGCCAGCTGATGCTCCCTTTCTTCCCTCCTATCGACCCACTCCTCTGGGGACAGGGAAAGGGATGGGGCACTGCCCCCGGCACTGAACCCAGCAAGGGACTCCCTATCTATGGGATCCTCACTATCTACTGGCGTCCCTGCCCTGTCATTTTCTCTCTCTTCTTCAGACTCTTTAGGGCCACCCTCAGACCCACCACCCTCTTGGTGTGCGGAGTGGGCCCTCTCCCACTCAGAGTCCTCAAGTCTCCATGTATCCTGTTGCCATTGTAGCAGGGCATCCCTAAGGAATACCTGAGTGTCTTCCCCACTCACTGCTAAGCCTCTCTCATCACAGAACCCCCTTAGCTCCTCTAGACTGTAGTTCAACAGCAACAGATCATATGTGTTAAGGGTAGGTTCCATTCTGGCAAGGTACACAACCCACAATGCAACAGGAGAACACAATTCAAGAAAAATGACACTTTTAGGAGAAAAAATAATCAGGAAAAATAATCCCCAAACCTGTGATTCTCTAAAATGCAGAGCTTGTAGTGCAACCAGTTGTCGCTGTGGTATTGCGCAAACGCAAGTCCTATCCTCACCGTTGACAACCAATGTTAGAAATGGGATTTCTGGTTGGCTAGGGCATGCGCCTAAGCCAGGCAAAAACCACCACTCTAGTCAGGACAAGGGAGTTACACGCTGAAGATAACCCCTGCTCAGCCACTTGGTAGCTTGGCACGAGTAGTCAGGCTTATCCCAGAGGCAAAGTGTAAAGCGTTTGCGCAACACACACACACAGCAGCAACACACTAGGCACACTACAAAAGAAACTCCACACAAGGTTATATCAAAAATAGCCTTTGTATTATCATAAACACATTAGAAACATAATCACACATTTACACTGTGCCAACTGGCACTAGGCAATATTCACAGGGGACTATATACAGGACAGGGCCAATCGGGCCACTGTCAGAACCATCACAAAGCACAAGTAGCAAATGTAAAACACAACCAGTAACTACTGGCACAATAATGACCTCAGCATTATATCTAGCAACATAAACACATTATGTCTGCATCACAGTAGGCATAAAACACATTAGGCCCAAACCTCATTAGCATCAACACATTACGCAATAGGCATCATCCTAAAACGTCATAGCATGACATTAGGCATCACAAGCATAAACACATCATGCAATATTTGGCCTCCTCATCAGCATAACACATTGGGCCTAAACATCACACTAGGCGTAAATGCTGTAGGCATAGCATTAGGGCCTTACGCCCTACCAACCTTGTGGCACCCACCATGACCCCAGGCCAACTGGCCTTCCTCTGGGGCCCAATGCCCCTTTGTCCAGAATGTCAGGGCGTAAACTGTGGGCCTTCCAAGTAGCCCTATGGCTGCCACTGCAGTGAAGATACTGCGCAAATGCGCTGGGGCGTGGGGTGCAACTCACCCCTGTCTCAACACAAGAAATGGCCCCCCCAAACGTTGCAGCTGCCCGCAACTGTGGCGCAGCTGTGAAGAGCAATAAAGGCACGGGCACCCGCGGTGCCTCGTGAGCCCCACTCTGGGACTCTGCAAAATAAAACTTGTCCCCACGTTGCCGCTGCAATGCTGCCAAACAAAAATCAGCACCCAGCACTGAGCCTGTTGGAGCCCCCCTCTGGGGCTCTGGAATACAGGGGGAAGGCACCGACAATGTGCCTCGACCAACCCCCCCCAGACTCGCAACACAGACCCACTCTCCGGGCTCTCTCGGGACGCCTCCTGGCAGGGGACAGGCACCGGCAATGCGCCTCGACAGTCCCGCTCCTCCAGGACCTCTCTGGACTCCACCGGCGGTCCTCAGGCACCAGCACCCTCAGGGCGGGAACGCGGGGCTCCTCTCAGCTCACGAGAGCCCCGCTCTCTGTCAGGTGCTCACACGCCTTGCCTCACTTCGCCCGGTCCCTCGTCTGATACCAGGACTTGGACATGGACCCTGCGAGGCTCTCTCTGGGTGGCATGCGGGGCTCTCACAGCTCACGGGAGCCCCGCTCCAGACGCGCTGGCTTCCGGGCTCCTCTCAGGCTCCGCCCACAGTCAGGCGGTTCTTGCCTGACTTCCGGGTCACCGCACTCAATCGCGGCAGCTCCTCTGGTAATTTCAAAGTGCAGGGTGGGCTCCCGCCACATCGGCAATAACGCAGGGTAGGCTCTTGCTTGGAAGTAGGCATAAACGCGGAGTGGGCTCCCACCAACAGGAGCACCAAAAATGCGGGGTGGGCTCCCGCTATCCTCGGGCAATACCGGGGAATCCCCAACTCGGGATCCCCTCAGGGCACGTTGCCGCCCAGCGCGGCGAGACACACGCGCTCCTCTCCCCTTCAGAAATCAGGTTGTAGCGCTCACAAGGCGCTAGGGCCCCTCACAGTCCAAGGGCACAGCTGGGCCCAGGCAGGCCAGCACACAGGGCCCTCCAGCAGGGAGGCAGTCCCTCGTGGCGGTTCCTCCTGGGGCCCAGCAGCAGCACGCCCAAGTAAGCACAGGAACAGCACAACATATGGGGTCACAGCCCCTATATTTATATCCAGTTTTCCTTTGTCTGCCCTGGCACAGAGCTTGGGGGCCCAGTCTCAACTGGTTCTGGGGGGTGTAGAAGCACTTTGTGTACAGTGCTCACACCCTCCTTTGTGAGATGGGGGCTCTGCCATCAGACACACCACAGGGGGGCGGAGCCAGCATTCACCCAGGCAGGCACAATCCCATTCAGGGTCAGGGGACTACTCCTCTCACTACTCCAAATGCAGATGCCCTATTCAGCCTAGTGCTGACTCACCCTGCCCCTCCTGGAGCCACACACACCTCACCAGCCCCTGTCACTCCAAAGCCAGACATGTAATCCACATCAGGCAGGCAGACACATAGCACACAGAAATCCCAACTTCTAAAAGTGGGATTTCTAAAATAGTTATAATAAATCTGCGCACACCATTGCGAAGCATTTATTATTACTATTCCAACCATACTAAACTTGACCACGCTGCTCCTCTCATATCAGGAATTACCACTGAAACACTTATCAGGGAATCCCCAATGCATTACTATGGAATGGCAGCCTCACAGTAGTGAGAAACCAAAATGGCTGTTTTGTCACTACCAGGACATGTCCCACACTTAAGGTACATGTCCTACCTTTCACCTACAATGCACCCTGCCCATAGGGCTAGCTGGGGCCTACCTTAGGGATGACTGACATGCAGTAAAAGGGGGGTCACAGACATGGCACACACTTTAGGTGCCACGTCACAGCGGCAGTAACACTGCGCGCACAGGCCCTGTAATGGCAGAGGCCTGGGATAGGTTTGAAAGGCTACTTTGGTGGGTGGCGCAATCAGCGCTGCAAGTCCACCAGTAGCATTTAATTTACCAGCCCTGGGTATATGAGATACCACTTTACAAGGGACTGACAGGTAAATTAAATAGGCCGAACAGGTGTAGACCAATCTTACCATGTTTATCACAGAGAGCACACGCACTTTACACTGGACAGCAGTGCTAAAGTGCCCAGAGTCCTAAAGCCACCAACACCATGTCAGAAAAAAGGCTAGGAGAAAGGCAAAAAGTTTAGGGATGACCCTGCAAAAAGGGCCAAGTCCAACAGCCACTTTAACCACCTTTGTTTTTTCAGTGAGGTTTTTATTAATGTAAGTAAAATATTTATGTAAAGTAAAATAGAGTTACAATTCCTAACTATAACGTCATTTTAACCTTTTGTTTTTCAGTGAATTTCTAGGATTTTGTTTAACATACAGCAATATAATTTCACCAAACATATTACAATCAAGCAACCAACTGAAACAAGCATTGGCATAGCCAATAGGTCTCGCTTTTGGGACCTGATAAGTATTTAGTTATGCAGCACAATATCCTTGGTGCAACAACATCAACTGTTGCATGGCTAAACACTTATAAGGTCCCAAAAGCGAGACCTATTGGCTATGCCAATGCTTGTTTACATAGTAACTGTTGAGTATCAGCTACGTCCTACTCCCAAATAGACAGCTAGCATGTCAACCGACCAGAGTAAGAGAGAGAGAGAGATTTAGAGAGAGAGAGAGATTTAGAGAGATTTGAGAGAGAGAGATTTAGAGAGAGAGAGAGAGAGAGAGATTTAGAGAGAGAGAGATTTATAGAGAGAGAGATTTAGAGAGAGAGAGGTTTAGAGAGAGATTTAGAGAGAGATTTAGAGAGAGATTTAGAGAGAGAGAGATTTAGAGAGAGATATTTAGAGAGAGAGATTTAAAGAGTGAGATTTAGAGAGAGAGAGAGATTTAGAGAGAGAGATTTAAAGAGTGAGATTTAGAGAGAGAGATTTAGAGAGAGAGATTTAGAGAGAGAGATTTGAGAGAGAGAGAGATTTAGAGAGTTAGAGAGAGAGAGAGTTTAGAGAGAGAGAGAGATTTAGAGAGAGAGAGAGATATTTAGAGAGAGAGAGATTTAGAGAGAGATTCAGAGATTTAGAGAGAGATTCAGAGAGAGAGAAAGAGATTTAGAGAGAGAGATTTAGAGAGAGAGAGATATTTAGAGAGAGAGAGATTTAGAGAGAGAGAGAGAGAGAAATAGAGATTTAGAGAGAGAGAGAGAATTAGAGAGAGAGAGAGAAAAAGAGAGATTTAAAGAGAGAGAGAGAGAGAGATTTGAGAGAGAGAGAGAGAGAGAGAAAGAGAGAGAGAGAGATTTAGAGAGAGAGAGAGATTTAGAGAGAGGGATTTAGAGAGAGAGAGATTTAGAGAGAGAGAGATTTAGAGAGAGGGATTTGAGAGAGAGAGATTTAGAGAGAGAGAGAGATTTAGAGAGAGAGGATTTATAGAGAGAGAGATTTAGGAGAGAGAGGTTTAGAGAGAGATTTAGAGAGAGATTTAGAGAGAGATTTAGAGAGAGAGAGATTTAGAGAGATTTAGAGAGAGATATTTAGAGAGAGAGATTTAAAGAGTGAGATTTAGAGAGAGAGAGAGATATTTAGAGAGAGAGATTTAAAGAGTGAGATTTAGAGAGAGAGATTTAGAGAGAGAGATTTAGAGAGAGAGAGATTTAGAGAGA
This sequence comes from Calotriton arnoldi, assembly GCA_963921515.1. NCBI lineage: Eukaryota > Metazoa > Chordata > Amphibia > Caudata > Salamandridae > Calotriton > Calotriton arnoldi. The sequence continues at coordinate 925,230 of CAWUFW010003937.1, forward strand.
GAGAGAGATTTAGAGAGTTAGAGAGAGAGAGAGATTTAGAGAGAGAGAGAGAGATTTAGAGAGAGAGAGAGAGATTTAGAGAGAGAGAGAGAGATTTAGAGAGAGAGAGATTTAGAGAGAGATTCAGAGATTTAGAGAGAGAGATTCAGAGAGAGAGAGAAAGAGATTTAGAGAGAGAGATTTAGAGAGAGAGAGATATTTAGAGAGAGAGAGATTTAGAGAGAGAGAGAGAGAGAAATAGAGATTTAGAGAGAGAGAGAGAGAATTAGAGAGAGAGAGAGAAAAGAGAGATTTAAAGAGAGAGAGAGAGAGGTTTAGAGAGAGAGAGAGAGAGAGAGAGAGAGAGAGATTTAGAGAGAGAGAGAGATTTAGAGAGAGGGATTTAGAGAGAGAGAGATTTAGAGAGAGAGATTTAGAGAGAGAGGGATTTGAGAGAGAGAGATTTAGGAGAGAGAGAGATTTAGAGAGAGAGAGACCTTGTGCCACTGACAGTGGCTGGTGTAAAAGTACATTGTGGTGTACTAGTGTGCACAATGTAGCCTGGTTGTGTCGTAATATAAACAAAAGGCATTGTGATGTACCAGTAAACACAATTCACCCAAATTGGGGTATAAAATAAGGGTACTGCGATGCACTAGTGAGCACAATGCACCTGGATTGTGGTATATTTCGTACAAAGGTGATTGTGATATACTGGTGAGTTAAATGTACCTTGTCTGTATTGTTATGTAAAGAAGGGCCTAATGATACAGCGTGCAAAATGCATCCTGTGTGTGGGTTATTATGAACAAAGGACCTGCGAGTGTACTTTTATGCACAGTTTACACAGTTTGAAGTCAAAGTCCTCTCTGTGCATATATCAAATAATCGGTACCAATAGGCATACCTGTGTGCAAGACCTAGGCACACCGGTCTGCAAAACCCATTGTTACCATAATTAATATTAATCATGCCAATAATATGTTCTGCAGAAAGCTCTGCTATCGAGCCAGACCCCAAAACATACTACTCGCCTACCAAAATATCCCACCTGACAGGTATCACACTTTTCGAATATTACTAAGCAAGTGTGATGATATTAGTGTGAATACCCTGATTAACCACTTTCATTGAACAGTAATAAATTGTACTTCCGTAGTGTTCACTGCTAAATATTGGATGTTAGTAGTTCAAATAAAAACGTGCCAACAGACAAATATGGGGCTAGAAGAATGAAAGTCCGAGTCAGCCATGTTGGAGGCACAACACATGAACTAGCATCAACATGCAACTTGGTACAATTGGTACCAAGGTGCTGGAAACCTGATGGTATTTGCTACTTTACAGTTTTAGAATACCTTACTTATAAGTGCTGCTCTGCACCAATCTGAAATGTGAATAACAAGGTGGGAGAATATAGAACAAGAAAAATGAAGAAATGAAAGAAATACAAAGAGATGCATACTGAGAGGTAGTACAAAAACATAGGGGTCAAGAAAGGGAGCAAGGAAAAGAGACAGACTGAAGAATAAAAAAGGAAAGACGGTGATTGGAGATGAATAATGGAATGAGAAAGACGGTGAGTCTGTTCTTTGGTTTAGAAGAATATAGAAAGGGAGAGAGTTAGAAATAGACAGAGCTGATGAAATAGAAACAGATTTTTTTTTGTCAAATATAAATTGAGAAAAATAAAAAGAAGCTGAGTGAAGAAAGAGATAGGGATATAGAAAATTAAATGAGTAACGAAAGAAAAACAACAAAAATAAGGAGCGAGAAATAGAACGAGGGTGGATGAACGAGAGATAGAGGAAGGGAGGGCAGCGAGGGAGAATAGAGAGAGAAATATATAGAGCGAGAAACAGAGAGGGCGAAGGGGAGCACGCACGCCCCAGTGCTATCTCTTGCTGCACAGAGACGGTTCCTTGGATTGCTGCTCAGGAGCTGACGGATCCCAGGGTGGAAGGGGCTGCTGGACGGGAGCTGGGGGCACGGCTGGAAGGGGCTGCTGCCAGCAGCGCGCTGCTGCTGGAAGGGGCTGCTGCGACGGGGCGGTGGAAGGCGCTTCTGCTGGCAGCAGCACTGGTGGACACGGCTGCTGGAGGCACCGGGAGGCGCGGGGCCTCACCTGCCCGGGATGTGAGGCCCTCGCCATCCATGCTGAGAGCGGGGAGAGATGGCCGGGGCTGGGCAGGAGCGGGCCGGAGGCGGCAGGCCGGGGGTGCCGGGCTCTATATGGGCGGAGATGACACAGATATACATATCATTACAACATAGGAGTGACCAATGTAATTCAAGCTTCTGGATATACTGAGTCAAAACAAATACAAAGAAACGCACTGAAATAAGCTCTATGGTGAGCAGAGGAAGTACAGGCAAACAGAGGAGAAAAAAGCACAGGGACAGCCATGGTGAACGAGTGGGGCTTCCACAGACAAGAAAGCAGGCATAGAGGGCATATAAAAACTTGGCGGCAAAGGGCAAATCGAGTGAAGAAGTGGTAACAAAGCAACACCGTGCAGTGCAAGCATATTACTTGAATTGTTCTAACTAGGGAACAAGGGCACACAGAACAGCATCAGCACAGAGAACAATAGCACTGCACAAGGCAATGAAAACATTGTCACAGTAAGCAGAAGAGCTGGTCAAGTACTTGGGTGTGTCGTAGAATAAAGCACTGCAAGCCTCGGGTAAATCCTCGATAACACAGACAGTGAGAGAGCCGCGCGGCCGTGAAGTGACGCGGCCGCGCGGCCACGAAAGTGAAAGTGATCGAGTGGCGCGCTGAAAGTTTAATGAGCCATGACAAGGAAAGCCAGATGGCGCATGACGCTTGAGGAAGAGAAAGAGGAAGAGGAAGAGATAGGAAAGGCAAATGGCGGCTGTGCGCGTGCCCGCGCGCGTAACCGCAAGCTTTAGGCCACAAGCAAAAGCTTGTGGTCGGATTTCTAAAGCCCACTCACTAAATGTCTCGCCAGACCAGCGCATGCGCTGGCTCAGGCGAGACCTAAAAAATGGACCAGGAGAAGATGAATGCCAACAGCTACATTTGTACTTCTCTCAATATCCATACACCTTCTAATGTTACACTTTCATTTAAATCACTATATTGATGTTTTCTTAAATTTATTTGCATTGAGATCTCTTGTGAGAGGTTCATGAGAACCCCGCAAGAGTTCCACGAGAGTGGGTAAAACAATCCCTTGTGCGTAGTCCAAGGGGGTAGGACTTGAAATTTCTGCTTTTGCGGACTACCCATGAGAGCAAATTTGTAGAATAAACTCACTATAAGTATATATTCACCATATACCTTATCTTAAAAACATAAATGAGAGATAGGGAACATATACTATGAACATAATATTATTAATTTTGATTAATCTCGTGAGAGGACCGCAAGAATGTAAATACACCCTTCAATGAGAATTGACTGGTTAATATTAATGTCAAACTATGTATAAGGAAGTACCCACCCTTGGATAGAGCGTTTGATGGTGTATCAGCTGTTGGTGTTCCCACCATTAGCTTCTGTATTGTTGGCTGAGTGTGCAAGCGGTGTAGTGTTAAAATGCCTTCTTCATCTGACAGTAGGGAGGAAGCAGAGCCTTCAACATCCACAGACCCTGCTAGAAGCTGCAAAGAATCTCTTGTGTGTCTATCTATCTTCAAGGATAGTTACTTGCAAGCTGTGCCACAAAGGGTTTAAGCATGGCACACGCAATCCGTATTCTTTCAGCACTACAGGGCTGTGGCATCATATGCATTCAATGCCTCCCATGAGGATCGCAAGAGCGCTGATGCATAGAAGTACGGAGGCATGTTCTGGAGCAACTTGCAGCAGTACAAGCAGGGGATTCTGTTCCCCAACAAGTAGTGGCGGCTCTTCCGCTCAGGCAGAGGAGCGTTGCCCCACTGCTTTCTAGCAGTGAAATAAAGGGAAAATAAAGTGATAATAACGGGGTTAGGGGAGGAGTGGTAGCACCCTCTTAAGTGCGCAATGACTGCTTTGCAACAGTCTTGCGCACTTCGCATGTTCTCCTTGCAGGCTGCATTACAGCCTGCGTGGAGAACATGGCCAGACTCCCAGTCAGCGTCAAAGCGCCGAAACATGGCGCTCAGACCAAGCACAACGCTGCTAAGGCTAAGGCAGCGTTGTGATTGGCTGACTGGGAGCCTGGGTTTGTTTCCTGTTCAGGCCAGTGAGGGAGGACTACAGAGGAGAGACGCGGCAAGGAAGCAGCGAGAAGATAAGTTTATTATTTTATTTTTAACACCAGCTCCCCCCCGCGTCCGTTCCTCTCCCACCCCCGTCGCCCTACCTCTGATCCGTGGTTGCCGCCACTGCCAACAAGTGCAGGCAAGGAAGGCTGCCTATCCACTGAGACCTCTCCACAGGGTGACAAACATGAGTAGTATGGTGTTGGCAGGGAGTTACCGCTACGCTGAGACATATCCCCAGGATAATGAGCATATGTAGTAGAGTGTAGGGAGAGACTGGCCTCTACGCTGAGACCTCTCCCCAAGGTAACAGACATACATAGTAGGGTGTGAGAAGGGACTGTCTCTCTTAGATGACACATAAGTGCAGTAAGGTGCGGTAGGTGACTGGCCTCTCAGCTGAGACCTCTCCCTCAGATGACGGGTGTGCATATTAGGGTGTGGAGAGGGACTGCTTTCTCTGCTGAGATTTCTCTCTTGGACCATGAGTGTACATAGTACAGTGTGGGGAGGTACTGGTCTCTCTGCTGAGACCTCTCTCTTGGATTATGAGTGTACGTAGTAGGGTATATGGAAAGATTGCCCTCTCCGCTGACACCTCTACCCTGGGTGACAGGTGTGGATAGTAGCATTTGCAGAGGGACTAGACTCTTCACGAAACCTCTCTGATGAATAATTGTCGGAGTATGGTGTGGAGAGGCACTAGACTCTCCACTGAAATTTATAAGGTGAAGCGTCCACATCGCATGGGTGGGGAGGTACTCACCTCTGCCCTCAGACTCCTCCACAGGGTAACAGGTGTGTGTAGTAGAGTATAGGAAAGATGGACTGGCCTCTCTGATGAGACTCCTACAGGGTGATAGGTAGGCATAGTAGGGTGTGGGAAGGGACTGCCCTCTCCACTGATGTCTTTCTCTTGGATGGCGAGTGTGCATAGTGGAGTGTGGAAGGGACTAGCCTCTCCACTGAGAGCTCTCTTGGATGACAGGTGTGCATAGTAGGGCGCATGGAGGGACTGGACTTTCCACTGACAGCTATCCCCAGGGCATCACAACTCTCCACTGAAACTCCTCCATATGGTGACGGCTCCGCATAGCATGTGTGGGGGAGGACTGGCCTCTCCGATGAGACTCCTCCACAGGGTGACAGGTGTGCGTAGTAGGGTTTGGGAAGGGACTGCAATCGCCACTAATCAATCTCTCTTGGATGATGAGTGCGCATAGTAGAGAGAGGAGAGAGACTGGCCTCTCTGGTAAGACCTTTCTCTTGGAAGACAGGTGTGCGCAGTAAGGTGTGGGGAGGAACTAACCTGTCCACTAAGACTCCTCTCTTGGATGACGGGTGTGTGTAGTGGGTTGTGAGAAGGGACTGGCCTCTCCACTTAAACCTCTCTCTTGGATGATGGGTGTACATAGTAAGGTGTAGGAAGTGACTGGATTCTCCACTGAGACCTCTGTCTTGCATGACGGGTGTCCATAATAGGGTGTGGAGAGGGACTGGCCTCTCCACTAAGGGCTCTCTCTTGAATGACGGGAGCCCATAATATGGTGGAGGCACAGACTGGCCTCTCCGCTGAGACTATTCTACAGAGTAACACATGAGCATAGTAGGGTATGATGATGGACTACTGCTACAGTGACAGTCCTACCCAAAGTGACAGGTGTACATAGTAAAGTGAAAAGAGAGATTCCCTACCCATTCCTATTTTTTTTGTGATACCGCAAGAGTCTCGCAGGATTGAAACGTTTAAAAAAAAATCATTCTTGTTTCATTCATCACAGTACTTATACCTTATAGTCCTCCTCTTAGTTACTAGGGACAAAGGGTGACTTTAACCACCCCCTTATATACCCCTTTCACTTCACTCTCACATAGACACCAATTTTTTGCTAGAAATAGTAATGGTGGCCATTTCCTCTCTGAGCCTCCAACAGCCAGCCAACCAGCATGCTTGCTTCAGCGGGACTTGCAGGAGTCTCTCACTCCCATGGGAGCAAGATGGCTGAAGGGAAAAAGGGGCCTCTGCGAACAATCAGATGGCCTCATTTTTTAATTGTAGCTCCAGCTGGACTCTCACAAGAGTCCCTCGAAACCAACAGTCCAGATATACAAATATTTACTTAGTATCGCTAAAACTATGAAAAAGTTTTACATCAAATCACAAGAAGTACATTTTTTGGACCAAGATTTACCTTCCTGCCAAATTTGGTGTAATTTAGTTCAGTAGGTTTTGCGATATCACTTTTAAAAAAAGTCTTTGGAAAATGCATGGGGATTTTCTGCTTTGGGACCTCCTTTTTTCTCCACCCCGCTTGATGGGTGACCCCAAAACATTCCAGGAAGAAGTTGAGGTGGATGAACGTTTTTTGGAAAGTTTTGTGAAGATTTGTCAAATGGCAGCAAAGTTCTTAGCAAACCAAAAAGCGCTCGGTCTATGAAAAAGCAGGCCTAACTATAACAACCCAGTGGCGACCACCCACTGGGTAATAAATATATATATACCTATATCTATATCTATATCTAAATATATTACTTACTGGCGGTCGTCAGTAGGTAGTTATAGTTAGGACCTAGTTTCCATAGGAAAAGCGTTTATTGTTCTGCTAATAACTTTGGTGCAGTTCGACGAATCTTCATGAAATTTACAAAACTAATATGCACCTGAGTTCAGCTGCCTTGTGGAAAGTTTCAGAGTGATTCGTCAAGCGGGGGGCTGAGAAAAAGGGGGTCCCAAAAAGCGTTGTCACCCTGCAATTTCCGATAGGGATTATGAGCCCGACTACAGCCCGAACCGCTGAACAGAATCACACCAAATTTGGCAGAGAGCTAGCTCTTGGTCCAGAAAGAGCCCTTTTTGTAATTTGATGTAAATCCCGTCAGTAGTTTTGGAGTTATTTAAGAAATATAGATATCTGGGGATGCAAATCCTCCGCAGATCTGACAGATCTCATGCTGAGATCTGGTTGGCTGCCAAAACTTAAATCAGGAAGTGTTGGCAACCATTTTGGGTCTCGGACTCAGCCGAGTCCCCCCAAAAAAGAGAAAGGGGCAGGGTAGAAATACCCTAACCCACAAGGCCTGGTGGTGGGGTCCCACAGGCACTTCACCAGGGCCAAAAAGCATATTTAAAAAAAATATTCCCCTGCAAAACACAGAGGATCCGCGAATCTCAGCAAAAATAAAAACAAGAGCGGTATCCCGCACCTGTTTTTACTTCAGCGCCCGAGTGGGACAAGTCCCTGGGGCAAATCTATATAAGTATATTAGGGAGGGGGCGCACGGGGTCCCCTCCCCAGGCTGTTTATGGCCTGAAGACCGCCAGTTCCCTGGGGCAAGGCCAATGTTTGTAGGGGAGGGGGCCTTGCGGACCCCCCTCCCGGGCCATTTTCAGACCTGGGGACCACCACGTCCCCAGGGCCAGGCCGATTTTCTGAATGGGGATGGGAGACGCGTGGGCCCCTTCTCAGGCCATTTCTGGCCCCAAGGACCAGCACCTCCCCGGGGCCAGGCCGTGCAAATACAAATGAGGGGGACGCTGCACCCCTCCTGGAGCCATTAATGGCCCTGGGGATGGCCACTCCCCATGTCCCTAGGTGCACACCCTCGGGACATACATGTTTGCTTTCACTTGGCGGGCGCTTTGACAGCTCCTGCGAACAAGAGCAAACAGTTTGTCCGCTCCAAGCAGGCGGGAGCAGAAAAACAGCTCCCGCCTGATGGGAGCTGACTTTTCATGTGTTTCCCTGCCCGCTGTCAAGCGGGCAGGAAACAGATGAAAAAATTTCTCCCGCACAAAGGGAGCAGCATTTTTTGCTGCTCCAAGCATGCGGGAGCAATGCTGACTGCTGCTGGAGGTGAGGAGCCGGCAGGGACCACAGGTCATTCAGGCTCCCCCTGCAGCCAGGGCACCCAGCATGAATTGGCCAGGCTCTGGGAGATGGGGTCCCTGGGGCCAAAATTGGCACGGGGAGAGGGGCTGTGTGGCCTCCTCCCCTTTTACTAATTGACTGGGCCCCAGGTTATTGGGTCCCTGGGGCTAAATTCCCCTAGGGGAGGGGGACCTCTTGGCCCCTCTCCCCTTTCATTTGAATTCAAAACAACTTTTATTTCAGCGTAAGCCATAAAAGTGATCAATAAATAACATACAACTCATTCATAGAACACCATTTTGACATTAAAAATATGACATTTAGAAGCATATCCAACCACCACATTTTACAACAGATAATGATTGTCTTTGTTCTAAAATTCCCTAAAATGAATTCATAATACAAGTACAATTAATAATCATATTAAAAGTGATCACTGTGTATAATTTTAAAATATTTTAAAACCTTAAAATCACTTTACAGCAGTAGCAGCCCTCCTTTTTGCCCGCATCAGGCCCAAAAATGTTGCAGCTGCACAGACATACAGTGGAAGTGGATCTGAACATAGTATTCTCAATGCTACCTGATGGCTTAGGGTGCCCAGCTGCCTAGACACTGGTGCAATCCAAAAGGAGCGAAACTTGGCATACACAGGGCATGCGTAGAGCACGTGTGGGTTAGTCTGTTAGTCTGTTTTTGACCTTCGCAGAACGGGCAGTCCTCACTAGCTGAGTCCTTCCACTTTGCAGTGAGCGCCTTTACAGGAAGTGTGCCCACTGTAAACTGATGGTAAAGCTTCCTATCAGGTGGGGCAGTAATCACATCCCAGTACTGCTCTAACTCATACGTGGTCTTAAAGACTAGAAATTCTTCGGTCAACGTTGTGTCTCAAGGCATACGCTCCTCCTTCAGCAGGGTATAGGCCCAATAGTGTTTTTTATATACTCACCAAGGGATTTTTATCTGCCTCAGGATGAAGCCCAAGTTCGCCAAAACCGAGCACCTTCAAAAGCTGCTCAATTGAAGACACCCATGGAACTTTGTTAGCTTTGTCCATCTTAATTATCTCATCTAGAGCAGCTGGATAATGCGCCAGCTCCGGAGTAACCAAAAGTCCTTTGCCATTAAAGGAGAGGGCGCAGGGGGCTTTGACGGTTACCCTTTTCAAACCAATGTCCAATGACAATATGGGGTACTAGTTGGAAGTGAAACCAATACTCTTACAAATGTATTCTCTGATTTCGCTATACCCATGATGTCACCAAAACCACAGAGCTACACACCATACAAGGCTGCTCCTAAAGCTTTAACTGCATACAGTCCTAGTGGGGCATGCTGTTCTTTTGAAATGACACTAACTCTCTGCCTGTGCTTTACTGCTGCAGGGTCACTATGTGGGCCGCATGACAGATCAGATGAAAGTTTAATGCCCAGATATGTAAAGGAGTCTACTTGTTCCAGTAGTCCATTCCCCAGTGGCAACCTTCCCTTAACCCCTTGTGTGCAGAGGACGTAACCGTTACGACCTAGGCTGTGACACTGGTGGACAGAGGATGTAACAGTTACGCCCTCTGCACAATAGTCAGAAATCCCTCTGTGGTGGATATCCTTTTCTTTTTTTTTAGCCTCAGGAGTTGGGGAACAGCTTCCACAGCTGCTCGAGGCATTTTTTTTTCAGTGTAATGACGATCGGTGCACATGGCGCGCAACCGTCATTACACTGAAATTGAAAGAGAAATGAGCCGATCGGCTCATTTCACTTTCACTGCCTACGTGCTTGTAGGGCTATCTCAGCCCCCCAGCACCTAGGCAGACGGGAGAGGTACCATTCTCCCCTTTCCAATGGTACCCTTCCCTAGTAAATCCCTGCTTGGGGATCGCTGCATGAGGGCGATTCCCAAGCAGGTATCCACTCCATAAGGCACCTAGGAGGGGGGAGCGGACCTTTCGGCAAGGGCTTTTGCTCCCCTCATATTTTTGGCCAGATCAGTCTTTCTGTCCTCCGTGGGGGTGTGGGGGGGCAGATGGGGGCACTAGCCCCTGATCTGCCCCTAGGAAGGGTAGAAAGCCCACTAGGCACTAGGGATGAAAAAAATGTCTTAGTGTAGCTGTGGGGGCTGCCCAGAATGAGCATGCAAATGCACATCCCTTTGGGGGATCCATGCAAGCCACACCTCCTTGGACTCCCCCGGACTCCCCCGGATGTCTAGTTTTCAGAAATGTCTGAGTTTTGTAGGTTTCCCTAGATGGCCGCCGAGCCCGGGAACAAAAACGCAGGTGTCCCCCTTTCAAAACCAGGTGGTTTTGTGATAGATAACTTTGATGTCTCCACAATACGATTTGGGCCTTTCCCTGTCCCGGGTACTTGGCCCACCCACACAAGTGAGGCACCATTTTTATCGGAGACCTAGGGGAATGCTGGGTGGTAGGAAATTTGTGTCGACCCGGTGATCCCACAACTTTCCCACACAGAAATGCGAGGAAAATGTGATTTGTGTAGCTAATTTTGAGCTTTGCAGGGGACTCTGGGTAGGAAACTGTTGGGAGATCCCTGCAAGCCACACCTCCCTGGACTCCGCCTGATGTCTATTTTTCAGAAATGTCTGGGTTTGGTAGGTTTCCCTAGCTGCTTGCCGAGCTCGGGACCAAAAACGCAGGTGACTCCTTTGCAAAACCAGGTCTTTTTGTGATCGATAATTTTGAAGTCTCCACAGTACGTTTTGGGCCACTTCTTGTTGTGGGCGCTATGCCTACCCACACAAGTAAGCTATCATTCTCATCGGGAGACTTAGGAGAATGCTGGGTGGAAGGAAGTGTGTGACTCACCACAGATTCCAGAACTTACCATCACAGAAATGTGAGGAAAATGTGTTTTTTTTTACAACGTTTGAGCTGTGCAAGGGATTCTGGGTAACAGAACCTGGTGAGAGCCACCCATGTCACACCATCTTGAATTTCCCTGGGTGGCTAGTTTTTTTTTTAATTTACCAGTTTGCTAGGTTTCCCTAGGTGCCGGCTGAGCTAGGGCCCAAAATCCACAACTAAGCCCATTGCAAAACAAGCATTGGCATAGCCAATAGGTCTCGCATTTGGGACCTTATAAGTGTTTAGCCATGCAACACTTGATGTTGTTGCACCAAGGATATTGTGCTGGATAACTAAACACTTATAAGGTCCCAAATGCGAGACCTATTGGCTATGCCAATGCTTGTTATTTTATGGTGTGAATATAAACATATTAAGTGAGATAATGAACTATATATACACACACGCATATACATATATTGACATATATATGCTCCTCATAATAATTATATTTCTATTTTTATTTGAGTAATTGTTTTATAGTTTCAATTTAATTGGAGTTTTGTACGTTCCCATTGCTCAATTATAGGTGTTGTCTGTTACAATGTTTTTGTTTTTACAATTATTTAAACGATTGACATACTTCACTTTAACTTAAACGAGAGTTTCAGATGTGATTTGCATTGCTAGGGCCAATTTCGCCTGCCTGCATTTGTGTGATGGGTAGTGCTTATGGTCTGTTCATGTAGGAGTTGTATTTGGTGACTATGACTGCCTTACGTTCTATATTACATATGTTAATCAGACAAAGAATATTCAAATCGACTTAAATCGAATCGAGGCAGCGTGCATTCATATTCCTTCGGAGCAGAAAGAAAGATGTCAAACTAATTTATTAGCAATTAAACATGTGCATTATGTTCAATATATTCTTTATTTTGGCGAGCAAAGCCAACACGTATTGCCTTTCACAAATCTCAACAAGCAATTGATACATCGCTACAAATTGCAGATAGTTTTGTGGTTGATTTCTTTTTTACGCTTCCTGCACTCCCGTGAATTTTTCAGGGCATTCAATTATTGAACTTTGATCTAGTCATTAAAATAGATATCTTCTAAAGATCTGTGGCAGGGGCCATACACAGCAGTATCTACGGCATGCATATGTACACAAAACAAGCCACAAACAGTTGTAAGTGGAAGGGGAGAGTTCACCAGTGCATCTTGCAGGCAGGGAAGCAATTCAACACTAGTGAGTGATTCATTGAAAACACTGTCATAAAATGATTTACACTGACAGCTGCATCCGTGATAAGCAGGAAGTGAGGGAACGAGAAACAGGCTCGAAATGCATATACTAGGAAGAGTAAATAAACTAAAGTATGACATCTAAAACCCCAACCTAAATTAAAATACTAACTCCACATTAGTGGCAGCATCTGACACTGCAGTCCTTCGGTTACTGGCTAGAACATAAACAAGCATTGGCCGCGCGGCCGTGAAAGTGACGCAGCCGCTCGGCCGTCAAAGTGAAAGTGATCGAACACACAAATAGAGTTTGAAATAATGAGCACAACTCTAAGCACAAGCAGGAAGGAGGCGGGTATATGTGCGGGGAGCTGTGGGGAGCACAGCAGAAGGCCCGAATGGAGGAAAGAGGAGCAGATAGTTAAGAATGCACAGAAACAGGCACACCAACTGGTGAAAGTGGAGACGCAGAAGGGCGAAAAAGCAGACAAAAGGCAAGAGTGAACGCGCGGCCGTGAAAGTGACGCCTGGTGAAAGTGGAAACGCAGAAGGGCAGGGCAGCAAGACAGAGAAGTGCTGGGTGAGAGCAGAAAGGAAGCGTCTGGAGCAAAACATTTAAAATTAATGAAAAGAAATCCTAAATCAAAGTGCGAGCAGCAGAGAAGCGACGGCGGGCAGCAACATGGACAAGTGGTAGGTGGAATAAAGGCATACGTTACCGGCAAGATGTGGTGACAAAGGTTTGTGAAATACAATACTTAGGTATCAAACATACAAGTAAAACATTTTAAAGAAATAAAATGCTGAAAGGAGCCTACTCTTTAAACAAGCGGAGATGGTAGGGAGGGGTGTGGGGTGGGGTGGGGCAGCAAGGCAAAGAAGTGCTGGGTGGGAGCAGAAAGGAAGCGACTCGAGCAAAACATGTAAAATAAATTAAAGAAATCCTAAATCACAGCGCAAGCAGCAGAGAAGCGACGGCGGGCAGCAACACGGAGAAGTGGTAGGTGGAAGCTGAAAGAAGAAATGCGGGTATGTTTCTTTAGTAGAGACTGGAAACACGTGCGCCACGGGCAAAACAGTTAAAGTAAAGAAAACAAGACCCGCGAGATGCGCTCTGTGGTGGGGGAGGGGCATTGAAGCGCGAGCAAGACAGAGAGGCGGAGCGAGGCGCGCGCGCTTGGGAGAGCGAGAGGAAAGCTAGATGGCGCCTCTGCTCGTAACTGTGCGCGTAACCGCATGCTCTATGCCACACAAAAAGCTGTGGTCGGCTTTTTAAAGCCCACTCACTAAATGTCTCGCCAGAGCAGAGCATGCGCTGGCTCAGGCGAGACCTAAAAAGGGTCACTTTTCTGTGGAAAAGTGTGCGTTTTATGCCGTTTCGTGTCGCGGGCACTAGGCCTACCCACACAAGTGAGGTGCCATTTTTATCGGGAGGCTTGGGGGAATGCTGGGTGGGTGGAAGTTTGTGGCTGCCCACAGATTGCAGAACTTTCCATCACAGAAATGTGTGGAAAATGTGTTTTTGTTTTTTACAAAGTTTGAGGTTTGCAAAGGATTCTGGGTAACAGAACCTGGTGAGAATCACACAAGTCACCCCATCCTGGATTTCTCTGGCTGTCTAGTTCTCAAAAATGTATAGGATTGCTAGGTTTCCTCAAGTGCCGGCTCAGCTATGGTCCTAAATCCACAGCTAGGTACATTGCAAAAAAAGGTCAGTTTTTGTGGAAAAATGTGATGTGTCCATGTTGCATTTTGGGCTGTTTCCTGTCATGGGCATTAGCCCTACCTACACGTGGTGAAATGCTGGGTGGGTGAAAGTTTGTGGCTATCCACAGATTCCAGAACTTTCCATCACAATAATATGAGGAAAATGTATTTTTTTTTAAAGTTGGAGGTTTGCAAGGCATTCTGGGTAACAGAACCTGGTGAGAGCCACACAAGTCACCCCCTTTTGGATTGGTTTGCCTACGTTTCAAAAATATACAGGTTTGCTAGGTTTCCCTAGGTGCCAGCTGAGCTAGGACCCAAAATCCACAGCTAGGCACATTGCAATAAAAGGGTCAGTTTTCAGTGGAAAAATGTGATGTGTCCACGTTGCATTTTGGGCCATTACCTTTCGTGGGCACTAGGCCTTCCCACACACAAGCGAGGTACCATTTTTATTGGTAGACTTAGGGGAATACAGAATAGTAGAACAACTGTTATTACTGTTTGTCTTTCTATGCATTTCTGCCTTCCAAATGTAAGACAGTGTGTAAAAGAGAAGTCATTTTGAAAAATACCCTCTAATTCACATGCTAATATGGGTACCCACAAATTCAGAGATGCACAAATAACCACTGCTTCTAAACTCCATCGCTTGTTCCCATTTCAGAAATACATAGGTTTCCTTGATACCTATTTTCACTCTTTATATTTTACCAAATGAATTGCTGTATACCCAGTACACAGTGAAAAACCATTGCAAGGTGCAGCTCAGTTATTGGCTCTGGGTATCTCAGGTTCTTGGTGAACCTAAAAGCCCTATTTATCCCACAACCAGAAGGGTCCCACGGATGTAATGTTTTATTGCTTTAAAAAATCTACCATAGTTAGAAGAAGTTACAGGCAAAACTGTAGGGACAAAATGGCTGTTTTTTTCAACTCAATTCCAATATGTTTTTATTTCAACCGTTACTTTCCATAGCAAAACCTTGAAGGATCTACACAAATGACCCCTTGCTGAATTCAAAATTGTGTCTACTTTACAGAGATGTATAGCTGTCTGGGATCCATTATTGGTTTCACACCCATTTCTACCACTAACTGGAAAGAGGTTAAAAGCACAAAAAATAAGAAAAATAGGCTATGTCCCAGTAAAACGCCAAAACTATGTAGAAAATGTTGGTTTTCTGACAAAAGTCTGCCTGTTCCTGAAAGCTGGGAAGATGGTGATTTGAGCACCATAAACCTCTCATTGATATCATTTGCAGGGAAAAAAACAGATGCTTTCTTCTGCAGCACCTTTTTCCCATCTTTCCCCCCCAAAAACTAACATTTTGCTGTATTTTGCCTAATTTCTTGGTCCCCTCCAGGGAAATCCACAATTCTGGGTACCTTCAGAATTCTCACGATGTTGGAAGAAAAGGACGTAACTTTGGCGTAGATACCTTATTTGGACAAAACTTTATGGGGGCCTAAGTGCGAAGTACCCCAAATAGCCAAAAAAGGACGTGGCACAGGGGAAGGCCTGGCAGCAAAAGGGTTATATTTCTTACAATGATTCAATGCCATACATTTAGTTTTGTCTACATTTATCTCTAGGCCGCACTCCAAACAAAAGCCACTAATGCTGCTTAATAGTTTTTGCAGAACACTAGGGGCGGTATTAGAGAAAGTGCCCCCACTTTGCGGCCCCCGGGACACTTTGGTATTACAAAAGCAGCTGCAGATGCTTGTGCGGCCCTTTCTGTACTACATATAGCACAGGTGCACATATGGACCCAGTGCTATCACCGGAGGGTGCACCCTCATTTGCATGGGAACATGGCCCCATAAAAATGAGGAAATCCCTTTGCCTCTTCACCCGCGCCGTATTACTGACGCAGGTGCAGGGGCAAAGAAGCTGTCAGGAGATGCACTGACAGTGCACCCACTGATAGCAGCACTCTTAAAGGGGAGTGCTGCTATCAGTGGGTGCACTGTCAGTGCATCTCATCGGGAGACTTGGGAGAATGCTGGGTGGAAGGAAGTGTGTGACTCACCGCAGATTCCAGAACTTACCATCACAGAAATGTGAGGAAAATTAGTTTTTTTTACAACATTTGAGCTTTGCAAGGGATTCTGGGTAACAGAACCTGGTGAGAGCCACCCATGTCACACCATCTTGAATTCCCCGGGGTGGCTAGTTTTTAAAAATTTACCAGTTTGCTAGGTTTCCCTAGGTGCCGGCTGAGCTAGGGCCCAAAATCCACAACTAGGCCCATTGCAAAAAAAAGGGCCCCTTTTCTGTGGAAAAGTGTGCGTTTTATGCCGTTTCATGTCCCGTGCACTGGGCCTACCCACACAAGTGAGGTGCCATTTTTATCGGGAGGCTTGGGGAATGCTGGGTGGGTGGAAGTTTGCGGCTGCCCACAGATTCCATCTTCTGGCTCCCATTAGTCATCACTAATAACTGAATGCCACCCTCTGGTATGTCTTATCCAAAGGGCTGCTTTGTACTTAAGAGGCTCTTTGTCTTCGAAATTCCTAGGGTCAGCAAGTTTTGGGACATTGACCATTGCTAGTCTGAAACTGGTCTTAGGATGGCTATTTAGACGATAACTTCCACTTGGGTAAACCCCATCTCTTTCCCCAGTAGGTATAGGGTCAATGTTTCTGTTTCTGCTGCTTGCCCTAGGGGTTTTAGGTTTGAACATAGATTTATGGTTCTGGGATTCACTGGATGTCTCTTGAGACCGATAAGCTGGTCTAAGCAAGTCCTCCCCAAGGCTATTTATGGGTGTGTACACTGATGCTACTGGAGTAGCTGCTCTTACAGATCCAGTCTGAGGCATCTGCGTCCCCCATGCTGCATTATTATCCCCTTTAGAGTCAGAATCTAGTCCATTTTGCCCATAAGAAGACCTATCATTGATCTCAACTCTCCCACCTCAGCTTTTAACTGCATGATAAGAGAAACATAGGTGGCCATGTCAAAAGTTAACGGAGTTGGGTGTATTAGACTATGCACTTGTGCACTCCTGTCATTAATGGATGTAGGCCCACCTTTGTCTACCATCAAAGGAAGCAGTCAATTTTGACATATTGGTGGGCCTGGGGGGTAAGGCTGTAGGAACTGGGGATAAGGCTGTAGCCCCTTCCACTTCTGACTGCACAGGTCTTGGACATTGGGTGGTGAGTGGTGTAACTGGTTTGTTAAAAAAGCTAGAATATTTTGGAAATCATTTTCTTGCTTTGGTCTTAACCTCTTAATTTTGAGCAGTGACAGCCCCTATAGTGGACTCCACCTACTCAATTAGCTGATCTATCTCAGTTAAAGTTTGGTTATCAGTCCGCCAAGTTGCTTTACTATATATAGCAATGCCTTGTGCAGGTTCAACCACCTTCAGTTTCCCCATATTATCAAAGTGACCCAATTACTCAAGAGGGATTACAATTCCTAATGGCTAACCTCAAATCAGATTCCCCCTGGGGATATTAGCAGGATGAATATAAGAAGCCTGCACCCCCACGCCTTACACCAATGACATGCTACTACAATCCTTGCTCAGAATTAGCCCTAGTGCCCCCTATGTCTACTTGACAGCTGCATATAATACTTTCAGGGCCCCCCTACCACACAGCGGCAAGGCGCTCGTGCCTAACTCCTAGCACCGAAATACAACCAATTGTCGCATTTGTGCCATCGTCCGGGTGCTAATAAGATGCGAACTACAAAGTCAAATCAGATAAAACCAGTTCAAAACAAAGTACAAAATGGAATGGCTTCTTTGGCTCCAAAGCAGTTTGGCTCTGTGCCTCAGGAACCAGTGTCAATTAGGAAATCAAGTCACCAACAGGAGGCAGGTGGGTAGGCTGCCTTGGTTCGCCAGCACTCGATCCACAACACGAACAGTCCCGTAAGTCATAAAGGTAGCCTCAAGAGCTCCTTCAGAACCACCTGGGTCACGCTTGCATGCTGAATCACCACATAGGGACTCACTTTAGCCTCCAAGATATCAGGAGAATGGACCAGTCCCCGCATATATGCCCAACACAAAGTAACCGGCAGCTACTGGTATTTAGGGAACAGTTTAAGAACACTAATGTGGCTTACCGTCAAAGATGTTGCATGCCAAGATCAAGGGAGGTGGCCCTGCCCTGGCTCTTTCTGGCAATGACGGTCAAGGATGGACCCGCCCTTGGCCTGGGCTTTGCCCGGGCGCAGCCTGCGCTCTTCCCAGTAAGGAAAGCTGCTCCTGCTGGCTGGCAGCAGAATTTTCATCTGTTTTCCTATCCGCTATCAAGCAGGCAGGAAAACAGATGAAAAAATTGCTCCCACACGCAGGGAGCAGCATTTTTTGCTGCTCCCTACATGTCCGAAAAATGCCGGCTCCTGCTGGTGGCGGGGAGCCAGCAAGGACCGCGCGTGCATTGGGGCTCCCCCCGCCATCCCCAACACTGCTCATTGGGTGCCCTGGGAGGGCTCTAGGCACCCAGCATCAAGAGACCGGTCCCTGGGGATAGGGACCCGGGGCCAAAATCGGCATGGCAAGGGGGGCCAACATGAATGTTTTCTTGTCCTCCCCTGGTGAGACCAGAGTCTGTGGTTCTCCCTTTAAATTACTACGATTATGCAAATGTACAAATCACCTGGAAGCACTGCCCGTTTGGCTGCGCCCCCTTATATCTTAGAAGTATGCAATGGTCTTTCCTCCTTTTGCCAGTATGATGGACAGCTTACCAAAAGGCACCCCATTGCGTTTCCCGACTATTTTAGTGAAGCGTTCTTGATGCCAAAGAATATAACGACATCGCCACCAAACAAAGAAGCACTAACTTCATATGGTTAAGAAGAAGGACCCTTGTTTGGTGGGTATTTCCCTGCTTGTAGTCTTGTTGTCTTCCCTATAGGAGGATTCATGTTATCACAGATTTCTGGATGAAGATGCAGAGGAACAATCACATTGTCAAAATACACACAAGCTCACTGGAGACATTTCTTGTGGTTCATTACGCAGCTGTAGTGTAGAATATGCACTAGAAATTTACCCAACGAGATAGCGCTTACTAATTGACCAGTAGAAAGTACTCCAGTTAGGTAGACATTTTGTGCAAAACTGTGGACTCTTGTTGGATAAAGTGGCAGGTGAGGTTCCGTTCTGGCCCAGTCAATCACACAGCTGCTGACACACCCACACAGACACTCAGACACCTGCTCATACCCCCATTCGACCACTCTCACATCCACTCACAGACCCACCCAGCCACTCACATACAGACTCACACACCCTCTCATACACCCACAAAACCACTCACACACCCACTCACAGACACATACAGCCACTCACACACCCACTCAGACACCCACATAACCATTCAGACACCCACTCACAGACCCATAAAGCCACTCACACACCTCCAAAACTCCGCACACACCCACTCACACACCCATACCGCCACTCACAACCCACTTACAGATCCATACAGCCACTAACAAAGCCACTCAGACACCCATACAACCAATCACAAACCCACTCACAGACACATACAACCAATCATAAACCCACTCACACACCCACACAGCTATTCATGCACCCACGCACAGACCCTTACAGCCACTCACACGCTCACTCACTGGCTCACAAATCCACTCACACACTCACTCACACACCACTAACACACCCACTCATACACCCATACAGACACTCACACACCCACATATAGACTGATATAGCCACTCACACACCCAGCCACTGACCCATACAACTACTCACACACCCACTCACAGACCCAGACAGTCACTCACACACCACTCAAAGTCCCATACAGCCACTCCCATGTCCATACAGCCACTCACACACCCATAATACCATTCAGACACCCACTCACAGACCCATACAGCCACTCACACACCCACTCACCAACCTATAGAGCCACTCACACATCCACTCTCAAAGGTTACAGGTTACAGTTAGGTAATACAATTTTAGAAATCTTCAAAATTCACTAAAAAACAAAGGTTACAGGGATGTTATGGCTAGGAAATCACATTAAAAAAAACATAGAAATTCACTGAGAAAAACAAATGTTATAGGTTTGTTATAGTTAGGTTCAGATTTCACTTGTATAAAACCATTGAAATTCAGCAGTTATAGTACACACACACACACACACACAAACACACGGCGATATAACACTGAACCTGCAATACTTTTTGTGCTGTAAAAATATAAAAATATGCACCAGTTTACCACTACTTTTTTCAATGTTCTATTATGGAACGTGAATCAAGAATACATACGGAGGGGTGTCTGACTTGCCTGGTACTATTTCCCCACCGGAGACTATCGCTTTTAACCCAAACAATGTGAAAATGGTGCTGTACAATGGAGCTTTTTCATCATCTTTTGAACCCCTCTGCCGGAAGTGGGGTTTGTATATTTTGTTCGGTTAGTGAAATTCAAGTATTTACAACCTAACACCAAATATCACCAGCCGCACATGCAGTTTGAGCTGTATGTACCCACGTCAAAAGCAACATCTGTCCCCAAACCCTACAGATTTAGGATATAAGTAAATGCTAATTGTTTGACATATTTTTTAACTCTGAAGAATTGATCATTTTATTGTCTCTGGTAATTCACCCACCACAAAGAAATCCAAGGCTCTTGTATCTATGACTTCTGTTCTCTTGCAAGTGAACAGTTCCAGTCCAACAGCCCTCTTTAAATTGACCCCCTGCTTCTTGAAACCAGGCTCATGCTACAAAAATGAGAAAAAATCTATTAAAAGACCGTTTCCACTTATGAAACGTCAAATGGTAGGGCACAGATGTTAAAATAATATGTATCTTGAACGTGACCTTTGTCTCCTTGCATTGGCCAAGAACTATTTTCTAAAAAAAAGAAACGAGATTACAGTAGCTTTTCAAGGATAAAAGCTATGAAAAGAAAGCCCTTAGGTGAGCCACACTTTGACGTTTTTAGAAGGAGCTACATGAAAAGTATACTGGATACGAACTCCCACTGAGCCTAAAAAGCGTTTGATAAAAAGCTAGTTTTTCACATCAATAGAAATGGAATTCTTTATTTTAGGAGTCCCCTGATAAATCATTTTTTTATTCAGACTAAAAAACAATAACACGGGTCTAACATTTAAGAGACAGCTAATTACTATTACATTTGTGTGCCAAACACAGGAATTTTGGCCTGTAAAATCTGAACCTGGAAGGAGGAAGTCCCTTTGACAGGTGAGTTGGGATGACGTCCTTGGTTCGTTGGAATACACATCTGGCTTGGAAGCTACAACTACTTGAGAATTGACATTTATCTTTGCAAAATGAAATGAAGAAAGATGCCACCACTACGCCAAACAGATCAGCACAAAGAGGAATAGTTTGGGTCCGTGTCAAATGATGGGCATCATTGTGTATGTGTACGGGAAGCGGGCAGGCCATTCCTCAAAGTCTAAAATGGCTGCTTGCGGCGAAGAGGCCTGCTGAGGCTTACATAGGCTGGGAACGCACGGATACTCCCTGCCACCGAGGACTGGCCCTGCAGCCGCTCTCGTGATGTCACTGCGATGTCACCTCAATGAATGCCTTTTGTGACACACTTCTGCCCCCCCATATAAAGGTGATGAGCAGGGGGGACAGGCTGCACTGGGAGCGAGCACACACAGCGACGGTGGCCCGCTCTGCTGCCAGAGTCTGTGGTCTGCACGATGAACGACTCGAGGCCCTTGATGAGTATGAGGACCAGGTGAGAGGAAGGGGCGGGGCTAAGAGTTCATTCTAGAACGAATGACGAAGCTTCCCGGCCAGCGCGAGGGTTTCCTTGGAGAACCAGCGGACAAGGCCGTTCTCCGTGTAATAGCTGTGGCTCTCTTGTGTGGAATACTAGCTTAGTGAACAATTGCAAGTGACCAGCTTTTATTTTTTCGGTATTCGCTAGGGTATCTAATAGGGTTCAGTTTGTTAGGCACGCCTGCTGACGTTTGTTAACTTCAGCAAGTTAGGCACTCGTGCTAACTTCTGTTAACTTGGAGGTCGCAAGTTTGAAATCCCAGCAAGGCCAACTCAGCCTTCCATCCTTCTGAGGTCTATAAAATGAGTATCATTAAATTGGATGATAGCCTTTGCTGTCATTTGCAGGGCATTGAAATTGCTTCACTGCTGCTCGGCACAGAATATGAAAACAGGTGATTTGACATCTCTCATTGTCAGTTTGTCTGTTTTGGTATATTTTTACTCTAATTCCTAGCCTGGCCAGTGTTCCTAAAAGATAAGAGACTTCTACGTCACTTCAGAAACTGACTTTATTGAAGAAAAAATGCTTCATTTTTGTGTTTATGTTCTGCAGTATTAATGTCCCCTATTTGAAATTCCAGGGCACCAGTTACAAGTGGTTTCTGGAGCTTCTTGCCACCACCCAGACGCAAGAATAAGGGTGCTTGAACAGTAGTTCTCAAGTTGCTTTCGTGGAGGAACGGTTTCACTTTATTAGTAGAGAGAGCAGGTACTGGTGAAAACTGGGCTTCACTTAGCACTGGTAGACCCATGATGGATACCCCATTCCATGCTGAGTCATTGAGCTCTCTGGAACAATGGTTGTAATTGAAAATATTGAAAGGAATCTGTTTAATAGTGAGGGCACTAGGTTTTTAAGAACTAGTTTCAAATGCTCCAGATTAATTCACTCAGGCCACTAGAAAAGCTTCGTCATGGCAGTGATTCGGACCCTTGCAGAATTAGCACTAGTGAGCTAGATGAACAAAGCGTGCACCTCTGTGCCTTACGGCCAAGCCACCAATAACACTCCTTCCAAGTACACCAAGACAGCATATCACCTAGACGAACCCATGGACAGACGGATGAGGTGATTCAATCACACAGGCAGAGTGTGATGAGCTTCAAGCGCACCATGGACAAGAGAGCGAAGAGCTCAAGACACATGGGTAGAGAGCGTGACACATAGGCAGTAGTTTGGAAACATTATTAGCTACTTGGCACACATGGACAGTCACTGTGAGAGACTTGAGCCACACTGGTTATTAAACTATTTTGTATTTAACTTTAAAATATGTACTATTTTTATAAATTATTTTAACACTAAATTATGATCATTTATATTTTTAAATAATGGAATTTAATGTAACATTAGTTCCTATAGGGCTTTATTTTTACCCCTAACTCTATTATTTTCTATTGGAGGGGGGTTGCAATACCAGTGGTTGGCAGTATGCCGTTCTAGACTTTCTTCAGCTCTGAGATGGAGTAATTTACTGGTGTTTTGGATCCCTTTTTGGCTGTAGTAACTATAGAAGTGCAGCTTGTTAATAGTAATGAGCTCATTATGTTGCGGGTAGGTCTACATTCCTCTCTAAACCGCTCCCTGACCTGCCCTGACCCTGCCTAAATCCCTCCTTACTCCACCCTAATGCCCTCCCTTTTATTTATAAGTAGTCTCCAGCCAATTCCCTGTGTCCCTCCCACATTTACTACTAAAATGTACATCTGTGTGTGCAGAGACTCCGCAGTCGGGGCAAAGATCTTCTCACATAACAGTACTGAAGGGGTGGAGGCATAAACTCTACATGTAGGTTTCTGAATAGCATTTTGTAGTACGTATTGTAGTACTACAAAACATAGTAAAAAATGCAGTTTGTGAATAGCCCCCTCAGTATTTAAGTTGCTAGTACAGATGAATTGGCTTTAGTGTAATCCGATGTTCCAGCTGCCCAATATTTGTTTTTCTGGAACTGACCTACTGAAAGGAGCTCACCGGGGAAGCACTGGGACAGGAATCAAGAATTGTTTGCAAATCCCGACTTGACTCAGTCATCCACCTCCCTACCATCACTCTATGGAACAAACACAGAGAAATGTGGCTGAAGATAAAAAAAGCGGAGAACTTTGGACTGAAAACCCACCCGAATTAAAGACAGCTGCCCGCCCATGCCACCATCAGAGAGAGCCGGCTGATGATCCTGCCAGCTGGGGTTGTGGTGCAGACTGCATCCAACTGCTCAGAGAGAAGGGTCCCGACACATCCGGACACCATTACCCCAACAGACCTTGCTCTCACTGATGGTGGAACTGGAACCAATGGTATGGGACAGCTGAGCGACCCCTAGTGCGCACCTGACCTGCACACATAAATGGTTGCTGAAAATTACTTCCCCCTTGAGAGTCCGAGGCACCTGATGCTGTGTCTCACCTGGCCTGTGAAAACGGAGACACCCATTGCTACACGATGGACCCGAGGCCACATGGGAGCGACGACTCCCATACTGTCAGACCGGCTTTTGTCTTTTTCTGCTGTGAAAACTGAGGCACACACTGCCGCCCTATGTCTAGAGATCCCAATTTCATTGTTACCCTCATGTGAACCAGGGGCACCTAATGCCGCCTATGTGTCTGGTGTGTCTTTTGCTTTCTGGTCCCATCCTCGTCAACGGTGCTTATGCATATGCTCCGGAGCGTCATACCTACTATTGTCTGCTGCTGCCACAAAAGCTGATGGGGGCTGATGCCTGGTGCTCCCAAGGCCACCTGGTTAAGTGAGACTCTTGCACGTTGGTGGCGCGGGCTCCCATAATGTCGGACGGTGGCGCAGGCTCCCATAATGTCGGACCGGCTGGTGACTTTTGCTGCCTTTGAAATAAGGCCCCCAATGCCGCCCTCTTTTGTTGAGGCATCCGATTGCCTCCTAATGGAGGACATTGTAGTACAGTAAATTGCGCCAGAGGAGAAAGGCCCATATCGGAGAACTCCCTCGCGGCACACTTGTGTATGAAAGCCGACCTCCATCCCTCCAGACTTGGTCAGCTGACGAAGATAGGGTGGTTTTGGCGGGGCACTCGGTTTGGCCCTACGGCAGTTCCCTACATTGCCCTGTCGGTCCCAGTGCCTGAGAGCGAAAGCCCTACTCCCTACTGCCGGACAAGAGTGAGTTCATGGCACTACATGGTGGATTGGGACCCGGATTGTGATGGCCGCTTCTACCAGCAGAGTACCTTCCCAGCACTCCTCACACACTCAGCCCCAGTCTCCCTTGGACACTTTCCTGCCCATGTAGAGTGAGGTGAGTGGAATCGATCTTCCCATGACATGCTCTGCAGTATTAAGGAGGGAGCCCCCAAGCATTGATCAGGGGACTAAATCTAGGCCCAGGGGACATGTTGAAGCTTGGAGATAGGCACCTCCTCCCCAACGTCCGTAAGGATAAGATAACAAAAGAGGAGTTGCTCATAAATCAACATAAAAATAGGATTACCCTGTAGGCTCACACAGTAAAGACAAGTGATATTAAAATAGAACTAATCCAGGGGCTGCCATCTCTTAGTGAGAAAGTCCCCTCTTTACAATGAAAAGAGTTAAACCAGCATAGGACTACTAGGGTCTACAAGGGTCAGCTGTGTGTTTTCCCTAGATAGAATGTTACTCAAACTATTACTGGGAAGCTACTCCAATCACTTTCATTTTACACCATTCCCAACAAGCAGCTATAATCAAGCAATTGCATCCTACCCCACTCTAAACACAACCTGGATTGGATAATGGAAACAAATGGGGTTCGAATAAATAATTAATAACTACCAACTGGACAATCATCCACTCATTTGTTTTTAAGCCCAGGTCCTTAGGAACATTGAACCTTAACACGGTTGTTTGCATATAACACACTGCACTCCGTCACTTCGACAGGGACTCAATTACAAGGAACAGCCACAATGATCGACCCCTACCCTATACCCCACAACACAGCAATTGAGAGATACTGCCCCAACTCATGGGGCATAACATTTTCCAAAAACCTCTCAAATATGCATAAAAAAAATGCAATCACAACCTACTCAAAGAACTACCAGAAAAACTAATAGCCAATACCTACTATAGCATGAGCAACATCAACACGAAAACTGACTTCATTTTCTATACTCAACACCTCACAAAATGGAGAAACATCTTCCTTCTCTATCTACAACTTACAAAAACAATTGAATTCCCTATGGAACCAAACTCACTACTACCCACTTCCAAAACTTTAGAGGGAAGGTATGCATATCTATCTTCAGAAGGGGGAACATACTAATTCAAGCAACAGACCTTACCAACTTTGACCAACACTTCTCGTCACTCTTCACCTTATTAACACAACCAGTTCCTATCCCCCACCCACCACCCTTCTCTCCATCCCTATCACTTTACCCCGAACATTTTCGACTCCAGGACCCCACCACCACAACCATGCACCAGTGCTCAAGCCATAGTCAAACAAGCTCCAGTCTGACCCCCACTGCACCCACCCTAACTAACGGCCACACCAAAACACACTCTCTGGATGTACATGCTGGGCACAATAACACCCATCCCAATCCAAGATCCTTGCCACTGAGCCCCCTTCAAACACGACCCAGCCTTCCGCTGTAGAACCCACCGAGCCCAAGCAACCCCTACAGACTTCCTACCTTGATGACCCTGCCCTCTCCTCTGTTAAAGATCACTTGTCTTCTTTATACTCTAGGCCCATCGCCCGTCCTCCCACATACTGAACAGGTAGTCTCCCTGAGACTTTTACCCTGTTCCTGAGAAAATAGAATAAAAACTTCACTCTAGCTAAAGATTTTTCCCGTCTAAAAAAAGGCCTCGCGATCTAGGCCAAGTTAACACTCAACCACACCCCAATAATAGAGAAATTGACTCCCCACAAAAGATCTCCAAGAGACAGCCGACTCACCGGCCAGACCTCCATTCCCTTGAGCCGCCTGTCCCACAGACCCTACCAAGCTCTAAACCCCCTATCCTCTATGGAAGCACAATCAATCTGCAAATCATACAGCACAAAAACCCCAAGCCTCTATCCACCATCCCAGTAATCATTGGCACAAATAGAGGCACTCAAACTAACATATTGCCCAGACTTCCGGCTCAATCAATCAATCAATCAATCAATCAATCAGGGGCTTATAAAGCGCATGCTACTCACCTGGAACGGGTCTCAAGGCGCTGAGGGAAAGGGGGGAGGGGGAGGGGGTGGGGGTTCTGCAGATCCTGGAGGTTCACTGAGTTCCATCGAAGAGCCAGGTCTTGAGGTCCTTTAGGAACTTAGGGAGCGATGCAGTCTGTTGGAGGTGGAGAGGGAGGGAGTTCCATGCTTTGGCCGTGAGGAGGGAGAAGGAGCACCCTCCTGTTCTGCTTTTCTTAATCTGAGGTACCGTTGCGAGGGAGACCTGGGCCGAGCGGAGAGAGCACTGGGGAGCGTGGAACATGAGGCAGTGGTTCAGATTGGCGGGTCCGGTGTTTTGAAGGGCCTTGTGTGAGGTGGGTGAGTAGCCTGAAGGCGATTCTCTTCTCGACGGGGAGCCAGTGTGGGGTCCGTAGGTGTTGGCTGATGTGGCAGTGGCGCGGTAGGTTGAGGAATAGTCTAGCGGCGGCGTTCTGGACGTTTTGGAGTTTGCGGGTGAGGTTCTTGTTGATACCGGCGTAGAGTGCGTTGCCGTATTCCAGTCAGCTACTGATGAGGGTGTGTGTGACAGTTTTCCTGTGTTCCGGGGGATCCACTTGAAGGTCTTACGGAGTAGGCGGAGGGTGTGGTAGCAGGAGGAGGTGATGGCGTTGACCTGGCGGTCCATTTTGAGGTCTGAGTCCAGGATGATTCCGAGGTTGCGTGCGTGGTCCGTGGGGGCGGAGGGGTCTCCGAGGGCGGGGGGCCAGGCGTCGGGGTGTGGGCCCATGATGAGTATCTCGGTTTTGTCCGTGTTGAGTTGAAGGCAGCTGTTCTTCATCCATCTGGCGACGGCTTCCATTCCGTCTTGAAAGTTGCGTTTGGTGATGTTGGGTTCGTTGGATAGCGAGAGGATGAGTTGGGTGTCGTCTGCGTACGATGTGATGTTGAGTCCGTGTGCTCTGACAATGGATGCGAGCGGGGCCATGTAGATGTTGAACAGGTTCAGGCTGATGGAGGATCCTTGTGGGACTCTGCAAGTGGTTGGAGTCGGTTCTGAGAGAAATGGAGGGAGTCTGACTTGTTGCGTTCTGCCGGAGAGGAAAGAGAGGATCCAGCCGAGGGCCTTGTTCCGGATTCCCGCGTCATGGAGTCTGGGGGCTAGGGTGCGGTGAGCGAAAATGTTGAAGGCCGTGGAGAGGTCAAGGAGGATGAGGGCCACGGTCTCTGCTCTGTCGAGGAGGGCGCAGATGTCGTCTGTTGCTGCAAGGAGTGTGGTTTTGGTGCTGTGGTTCTTCCTGAAGCCTGATTGGGAGGAGTCGAGGATGTTGTTTTCCTCGAAAAAGGCAGCGAGTTGGCTGTTGACAGCTTTTTCCGTGACTTTGGCCAGATAAGGGAGTAGGGAGATCGGTCTGAAATTCTTGAGGTCGGTGGGGTCCGCTGAAGGTTTTTTCAGGAGAGGGTTGATCTCTGCGTGTTTCCAGTCGTCGGGGAAGGAGGTGGTCTCGAAGGAGCGGTTGATGATACGTTGAAGCTCGGGGATGATGATGTCTGCGGCTTTGCGGTAAATGTGGTGGGGGCAGGGGTCCAGGGGGGGCCCCGGAGTGGGTGGTCTTCATTATCCTCAGAGTGTCTTCAATGCTGAAGGCTGTCCAGCTGTCAAGTGTCGGCTGCATGCTACTGGGAGCGGTGGGAGGGGGTTCCTCGTGGGGGTAGTTGTCGTCGAAGTTGTCATAGATGGTTTTGATTTTGTGATGGAAGAAAGCGTTGAGTCTGTTGCAGAGGTCCTTGGAGGGCGTGATGTCTGTGGACTCGCTGTTGGGTTGGGCGAACTCTTTGATGATGCCGAAGAGTTTCTTGCTGTTGATGACAATTCTGTCCTGAAATGCTTTCTTCCTGGAGAGTCTGATGAGCTTGTGGTGGGCCGCGGTAGCTGTTTTGAAGTTGTCGAGGTCAGTCGGGGTTTTGGAGTTCCTCCACAGTTTTTCGAGTCGTCTGCAGGTGCGTCTGGAGTCTCGGAGTTCAGTGGAAAGCCAGCTGGCTTTCTTGGCGTGGGGCTTGGAGGCTTTCTTGAGGTTGGATGGTATTGGCACAGTCAGTGATCCAGTTGTGTAGAATGCGGCCGGCGGTGGTGGGGTCATCGTCGTTTGTGGTGGTGAGAGCGGAGCTGTCAAGGGCATCCTCCTTGACCAACCTTCTGTTCCTACCCTAAACTTTGGAGAAATGTGTCCTTCTACAACTCAACCAACACATAGAGGAATTCAACCTCCACGACACCTTACAATCTGGCTTCAGGAAAGGCTGTAGCACTGAAACTGCCTTGCTCAATATAACAGTTGACATTCACAGATTCTTAGATGAAGGCGACTCCTGCCTCCTAATCCTACTCGAATTATCAGCAGCATTTGATACAGTACATCACTCAGCTTTACTTCAGACACTCCAGACCCACACTTGTTATGTTATGTTATATTATGAAACTTATAGAGCGCATGGCTGCCCCAGCCAAGTGGCGTCCCAGCGCTAAGCACAGACAGAAGATAGGTGACAGGGCCGAAGAACGCCACAACCAATTATTTAGAGAACAGATGAGTTTTTATGGCCTTGCGGAAGGCAGCATGATTTTGAATGCTTCTGATGTTCACCGGAAGGGAGTTCCAGAGTTTGGGAGCTAAAGCTCGGAAAGAGCGACCTCCGGCTCTGGCTCTCTTAACCTGCGGGATGACCGCCAAATGCTGGCTGAAAGAGCGCAGGAGACGAGTGGGCGTATAAGGTATGAGAAGGTCTGCAAGGATTTCAGGGTATTGAGCGTTAAGGATACGGTGGGCAATGCACAGTGCTTTAAAAAGAGCACGCTTCTCCACTGGGAGCCAATGAAGTCTATTAATGAACTCCGAGGTGTGACAGTTCCTGGGGAGCCCAAACAGTAGTTGGACGGTCGCATTCTGTATTCTTTGGAGGTGCTGTGTCTCTGCTCTGTTAACCCCTAAGTACAGAGCACTAGCGTAATCCAGCCTAGATAGTATGGTGGCCTGGATGATAACCTGCCGAGTGTTAGCCTCAAAGAAGCCCAACAAAGGTTTGAGACCATGAAGGAGCCCGAAGCAGACTCCAGCCACTGCCTTGGTTTGGGACTGGAAGGAGAGTGCCGAGTCCATCCAAACGCCGAGATTTTTGACCGTCTGTTTGGGTATAGGTGGGGAGCCAAGGGAGGAAGGCCACCATTGCTCACTCCACAGATGAGTGTTTTTCCCCACCAGCAGGATTTCCGATTTGGTGGCGTTTAGTTGGAGGCAGTTTGATGTCATCCAGTCCGCGACCACTGTTAAGTCCTCTTTGAACTTAGAGGCATCCCGTGCGGGGTTGTCGGATAGGGCGATCACTAACTGTGTGTCGTCCGCGTAGGAGACCACAGTCAATCCCCTATCCTTTGCCACAGCTGCCAAAGGTCGAATGTAGATTTTAAAAAGGGTCGGGCCCATGCGTCTGAGAGCAGTAAGGGGAGGGGGGGGCGATCACTTGAAAGGATCTTTCTGAAAGAAACGAGGAAAGCCACCCCAAAGCCAGGCCACAGATGCCAATGTCCTCTAGGCACTGCAAAAGAATCTGGTGGGACACGGTGTCAAATGCAGCACTTAAGTCCAATAGGATCAGGGCAGAAGTACCTCCAGAATCCAGTGAAAGTCGCAGATGGTCTGTGACCTCCAGAAGGGCCGATTCTGGACTGTGACGCGGATGGAAACCATTCTGAGAGGGGTCCAGCAAGTTACTAGTGTCGATGTAGCTGGAGAGGATGGAATTAATGTGGGCTTCGGTGATCTTGGCTGTCAAAGGGAGGAGGGAGATGGGACGGAAGTTTGCTGGCTTGGAGACATCCAATGTGGGTTTCTTGAGGAGTGGGATCACTTTAGCATGTTTCCAGGCAGTGGGGACCACAGCAGAGGATAGGGACAGATTTATGAGATCACAGAACACAGGCGATAGCTGCGGTAAAAAAATCTTAAATTGGTCGGGTTTGAGGGGATCAGCCGGAGATCCGGATTTAAGTTTGTTACAGATAAGCCGCATGGCTTCCTGGGAGAGCACAAGAAAGGCGGAAAGTGATGGGCCGGTAACGGCCAAGGGGATAGGCTGACCTAGTGGAGGCACCGTATGAGGAAAAGTTTTGTAGATATCGTCCACCTTTTTAATGAAAAAGGCAGCAAGGATCTCACATTGCTCGTTGGAAGAGAGAGGGGATGACAAAGGTTGCCCAGAGGTTTTAAGATCCTTAAGTAAGGAGAATATACATTTGGTGGGATTGCTGCTGTTTTTAATTTCTCTGCAAAAAAGTCCGCTCTCGCTTTCAGAATAGACTTGTGGTATTGTTTAATGGCTGCTCGATATTGTAATTTCAGGATAGGGTCATACTGTCTTCTCCAAGCCCTTTCCAGGGCTTTGCACACCCTCCTAGCCTGAGCCAGTTTGTCCTTAAACCATGGGCCAGATTGTGTTCTACGGCTGTGGGACATTTTAGCAGGGATCTGAGTGTCGAGAGTATGCGAGAGCCAGTTTGACAGGATACTGTTAGCCCTATCCGGATTGTTAGGGAGGTTAGGCCTTTGAGTAAGGAGGAGGTCGCGGAAGCGAACAGCGTCCAACTTATGCCAGGGGCGTTTTAGAATGGATTTCCGAGGAGCCTCTTGAAAAGGGCCTATACCCTGTATTGTCAATGACACCAGATAGTGATCGGACCAGCTCATGGGAAGGGGAGGGCTAGCTGTGAGAGCTGATAAATTCGATAAAAAAGGGTCTAACAGATGGCCAGCAGAATGAGTACTGTTAGGGACATATTGTTTAAGTTGGAAGGCTGCAAGGTCCGCTAAAAAATTACTAATCTCCCTATCTTGACTTGCTCCCAAGTGCAGGTTAAGGTCCCCAACAATGTTAAAGTTGGTGGACCTAGTAGCCAACAGCCCCGATGTAGTGACTTGTATCAATGGCCCAGTTCTGAGATGGTTCACGTCCTACCTGCAATAACGCTCTCAACAAATAAAATCAACAGTTGTCTCTCGAAGCCTGCACCATCACCACAAGGTGTACCACAAGGCTGTCTCCTCTCCCCAGCCTCTTTTAATCTCTTCATGGAACCCCTAACAAATATACAGAACCAAGCTGGGATTAAATTTTACCTAATTGCCGACGACACACAACTCTACTACAAAATAAAATCACCCAGCGACATCCAGCTTCTTAATACCACATTTGTCAAGATACAATCCTGGCTAAACACCAACCACCTTAAGCTGAACCCCAACAAGACTGAACTACTACTCCTCTCCCCAAAAACACGAACACTTACCTATCCAAGAAAGGCTCAAGAATTTAGACACACTAAACTCTTCTCCCTCCGTAAAATCCTTGGGTACCACCCTGGACAAGATATGTCAATGAAGGAGCACATCAATAATTCAGCCAAAGGAGCGCTCTTCACACTAGAACATATCAAGAAAATCAAACCGTGTATACCCCCTTACGGTCTTGAAACAGTAGTCCAATCTCTAATCCTCTCGAAACTTAACTACTGCAACACCATCTTCACACAACCTCCAAAAAGTCACCTTGTGCCCCTTGGAGCAATTCTCAATGCGGCTGCCAGGCTCATCACAGGAATCAAACGATATGATCACATATCACCTGCCCTTGAGAGTGTCACTTGGCTTCCCTTTGAAGGAAAATGCATCTACAAGATAGCTTGTATCATCCACAAAGCACTACATACAAAAAATCCCAAATACCTAGAATCCAAACTATCAAGAGCATGACTCTGAGAAGCTCCAACTCTCTTCTTCTCATATCTCCTAAACTTAAGAAGAAATCTTCCCAAGCACGCGCCTTCTCTGGAAACTTACCTAGGATTTGGAATTCACTCTCTAAGAACCTTTGCTGCAACCCCTCCTTTTCTTGCTTCAAACGGGACCTCAAATCTCTACTGCTTAACAATTACTTCAACACACACACACAAGCTGATCTACTTTTCCCAAAGAGCCAACCCTCATCAACAAGATCCATCGAGGAGGTTACCCAACTCTTTCAGTCTTGAATCAATCTCTACCGCCATTTCCTTAATGCCATATTGTTATATAGATTTGTGTCTACCTAACTACCTCAACGCCTTTTGTCCTATACTTTCCCTCTGGCGATTTGACCCACACAATTCTCATGTACTTCCTCTAAACGTATTTGCATAACATGTAAAGCACTCAGATACCCTCGGGTCTAGCTAGTGCTATATAAAACTCAAATAAATAAATGGATATAAAGGTACATTCCACAGGAGGGTCTAACTCTCATTTTGCTTATATTCATTAGAATAGAATTAGATTTAAGGCTTGACTGGTATTTTAATGAGATGTGAGCATCATAGTTTTGAAAAGCTGCCATCTGTAAGTCTCCAGATTTTTGTAAAAGCTGTAACTTTTCTCATTCTGAGTGCTCAATATATGCTACTTTCCTCTGCTGCTATGCTTCATCAGAAAGTGATTGCCCAGCTTTTACTATTTAATTTTCAATGACTTTCTTATATGTACACAATACTCATCTCAGCCTATTTCTTTTCTTAGGGATTCGCCAACTCGTTCACCCAGTGAGGAGAGGAACAATCGCTCGCACCACACATCAGGATTCATGAATCATCCCTTGATGAAAGTGCACAAGTAAGCTGTGTTGCTTTCAGTTGTAACCAGTGTTTAGTTTGTAAGATAAGTGCCAGGGCCCAAGATATTTCTCAGGAGGCCATTGCAATTTGCACCACTTGCTGTCCCTGCCAGCACTGCCAATACCAGTAACACCAACTTACCATGATAGCCCTACACACTTTGGGGCAAATTTATCGAAGCAGTGTGTCACTTTTGCACCACACAATGGGGTGCAAAAGTGATGCAACTCTTAAATTTGATTTATCAAGCCACGCAAGGCCACCTTGTGGGGCTTGATGAATCTAGAGAAACGCAACTCAGTGAAAATCACTGTGCTGCGTTACTCTACCTCAGGGAGGCATTCCATGGGTGGAGCGTGGGTGTTCCTACTAGGGGTGGGTGGAGTTCGCAGAGTTCCACTAGGCGGAATCCCACAGAGTTGCATAAAAACTCAGTGGAATTCCACGGAGTTCCGCTCCACCCTGATGCAGACAGAATGTATGACAGAATATCGACGGACAGAAAATCGACCTGCAAAAATATCGACACAGAAATATAGAAGTCAAAAATATCGAAGTCCAATCTACATAAAGGTAAGTACAAAAATATCGAAAAAAATATATAGTTGTCAAAAATATCGAAGTTAAAAATATCGTTTTTTTAAATGTTTTAATAATAATGTAAAATTAAGTAAATAATACATATAATTAAAATAAATATAGTTAAAAATATTTAAAGATATTTAAAAATAATAACTAATACATTAAATGTTAAAATAAATTAAACATATACATATAAATTAATATATATACTTACTCCACATACTGCAACAGTAGAGAAATTGTTGGATAGCGTAGGGGTAAAAATTACTATTCCCACTCCAGTGAGTGCAACAGTAGGGAAAGTGTTGGATAGCGTAGGGGTAAAAATTACTATTCCCACTCCAGAGAGTGCAACAGTAGGGAAAGCGCTGGATAGCGTAGGGGTAAAAATTACTATTCCCACTCCAGAGAGTGCAACAGTAGGGAATGCGCTGGATAGCGTAGGGGTAAAATTACTATTCCCACACTAGAGAGTGCAACAGTAGGGGAAGCGCTGGCTAGCGTAGGAGTAAAAATTACTATTCCCACTCCAATGAGTGCAACAGTAGGGAACAGGTTGGACAGCGTAGGGGTAAAAATGACTATTCCCATCCAGAGAGTGCAACAGTAGGGAAAGCGCTGGATAGCGTAGTGGTAAAAATTACTATTCCCACTCCAGTAAGTGCAACAGTAGGGAAAGCGCTGGATAGCGTAGGGGTAAAAATTACTATTCCCACTCCAGAGAGTGCAACAGTAGGGAAAGCGTTGGATAGCGTAAGGGGTAAAAATTACTATTCCCACTCCAGAGAGTGTAACAGTAGGGAAAGCGCTGGATAGCGTAGGGGTAAACATTACTATTCCCACTCCAGAGAGTGCAACAGTAGGGGAAGCGCTGGATAGCGTAGGGGTAAAAATTACTATTCCCACTCCAATGAGTGCAACAGTAGGGAACGGGTTGGATAGCGTAGGGGTAAAAATGACTATTCCCACTCCAGAGAGTGCAACAGTAGGGAAAGCGCTGGATAGCGTAGGGGTAAAAATTACTTTTCCCACTCCAGTAAGTGCAACAGTAGGGAAAGCGGTGGATAGCGTAGGGGTAAAAATTACTATTCCCACTCCAGAGAGTGCAACAGTAGGGAAAGCGTTGGATAGCGTAGGGGTAAAAATTACTATTCCCACTCCAGAGAGTGTAACAGTAGGGAAAGCGCTGGATAGCGTAGGGGTAAAATTACTATTCCCACTCCAGTGAGTGCAACAGTAGGGAAAGCGTTGGACAACGTAGATGTTAAAAATAACATACTTATAAATGAAATAAATATTGTAATTAAATAATGATTGATTAATAAATTTAGAAAAAAAAAACTACAAATATATCAAAAATAATAATTACTTTAATAATATTAAATACTTCCCACCCTATTCCCCAATAAACACACAACACACTCCACATAAAATTTCACACAATTAAATTAATTTTCAATGAATCAATTAATAAAAATTAATTTGCAATTAATAATTAAATAAAAAAATGTCAATAACAATAAATAATATGTAATACAAATTAATAACCAATCAATAATTAATTAACAAACTAATTAATTAGCAATACCAATAAATAATATTTAATAAAAAGCAAGAGCCAACTAATAATTAATTAACAAAAAATTAATTATTAATACCAATAAATGATATTTAATAAAAATTAATAACTAATTAACAATTAATTAACAAAAAATATCAATACCAATAAATAATATTTAATGAAAATTAATAAACAATAAAAAATTTATTACCGAGAAAATTAATTATCAATACTCACATTTTCTTAATTAATTAATTACAAATAATTTACTTACCGCCCTATTCCCCTAAAAACACACAACCCACTCCAATAATACATTAATACAAATAAAATAATTATCAATTAATAATAATTAATTACCAATTAGTAATTAATTAACAATAAATTAATTATTAATATCAATAATAAAAAATTAATAAATACTTAATAAAAATTACATTAGTTCCCACCCTATTCCCCTATAAACCCACAACCCGCTACAGAAATAAAACACAAAATTTAATTAAAATAAATTAATAATTCCTAAAAATTATTATTTAATTTACTATAATTAAATTACTTCCCACCCTATTCCCCTATAAACCCACAACCCGCTACGGTACTAAAACGCAAAATTTACTTTAAAAAAAATTACTAATTTCTAAAAAATGTATACATATATTTAAAAAACAGTACAATACTTAACAAAAAATATAGAACACATACATATTAAATACATACTAAAATACATAACACTCATATAAATATCGATATTATTAACATCGATAATTTAACTATCGATATTACTAACATCGATATTTGCAACATCGATATTTCTTACCTTAACTTCGATATTCTGGTTGTAGATATTCTTGACTTCGATATTTTGTCCCTACGATATTTAAAACTCGATATAACTGTGCTTCGATATTTAAAAATCGATATTTTGACTGTCCACCATGCAGACAGTGATTCGCTTCATTACACTATAATTGATTAATGGTTTTCCTGCTGCCTCCATTAGTGTCAGCAGAGTTTGATCAATGAATATGACAAACATAATTCCAGCCCTTTGCCATTAAACCCAGGGCCTCATAACAACCTTGAACCTGCTATTCTTACCGCGTGCAATCGCAAACTCATTGACGCCCCCTGTACACCTTCTTTTCCTGTTCCCTCCCCACTCTGCGTGCCCCAGAAGGGCCCGGGAGCTTCAACTCTGTGAGTTGAGCATTGGAGGGGAATAGCAGGAGCCAATTATGATGAGCGGGAAGGGAGCAGAAACCGTAGGTGAAGCTCACCTGGCGGAGCGAGTGAGAGAGTGGTCTGGTGGGGGGTGTTGGCACAACTATTTTGCAGCTGGTACTCCCACCACGGCAAGTTCTAGCCGCACTGTGCTCAGGTGCTTTCTGGGCTACGAGCTGCCGGCACACTTCGATTCCTTTCCGTTGGGCTCCCCAAAGCTGCAACGTCTTCTCACACCCTGGCGGTCCAAGTATTCAGGAGTGCCAAATCCCCCGGCCAACCTGGTCCAGCAAGGGCCAGGCCGGGAGCAACATTCCCCTTATCAAGCTCTGCACAGACCTTCACCTGCTGCTGCAACTCTTCCGTGGCCGCCACCGCCACCCCGACGGCTTTAGACTGCGGGGCTTTCTAGCGTCATTTTGGTTACAGGCCTGCCTGGGCTCTTCAGATTCTATGTGCCGGCTGAGTCTGTGTTTGCCATAAAGTTTTATCCAGTTATGGCAGACTGCAATCAACACTGGTGGGAGCGATTCTAATGCTTTGGGGTCACTGTAGAGAACAGGATTACCGCTGTTTCTAGTGGAGGCACCTGGGAATCAATCTAAAACTATGGGTGGAGGGCAGCAAACTCCGCTCCGCAGGGGTTTGCAGAGTTTTTGCAGAACTCCGCCTTCCAAGGAGAGCACGGAGTGTCAAAAACTCTGAACACCGCCAAGGTAGCGGAGTTCACTGGTCACCCCTAGTTCCCACGCATCCATCCATTGATTTTGGCACATCCCAGATTTATCAACAATAGTAAACCTGGAAATGCATCAAAATGCTATGCATGTTTATTTCTCCTCTTTTTTTCTTCTCTTTCCTGCACTGCTTCCTGCTGAGCACCGGCAAACACTGGCACAAATTAGAACACTGGTTGTTACCCCAAAAGATACCATGCGGTGCTATTATGAAACATTGTTCAGAAGAGGATGCTGCTGAGTCATATCCGATATAAGAATCAGTGGGTTTCTGCTGATTTCTTGCAAAACAGTCAAAGTAAAAACATGCAAGGCTGAAAAATGAACTGATGTTCCAGTAATAACAGAACGAGAGAAGTGAACATAACATGATTAAACGGCTCTAAAACACTAGAATCATTTCTTGGCAGCACTTTCATCGTTTTATTTAGAATACTTTGACATTTCAGGTTAAACTCTACTTCAAAAAGAATCATTTCTCCTACTCCTCGGCCACTGGCTACTCCCGCTCGCTGCATGCAACATCAAGAGATGTGTTTTTTCAGCCTCGTTGGGCCTCATCAACGGGTAACTGCTCTCCTCTTGGCCCCCGGACCTGTCAGACAAAAGTGCCAGGGTCAATTTTCTTCTAAGTATCAATAAAAAATGTATCCTCTAGGGAAAGAGAAAACACTGCATTGCAAGCATCTGTTGCCATCGACAAATCGCCTGCATGACGCATAAAGCCCTCCACCACAATACCCCTAGATATCTCGTCCAGAAGCTCGAACTCTCTGGGGGCTCCAGATCAACCAATCCTTCTCTGGAATTACCTCAAGAATTTGGAACACATTACCTCCTGAAGTGAGAACGAATCCCTCGATCATATCCTTCAAGAAAGAAGTCAAAGAACTCCTTATGTACAAATGTCTCTCCTAGATCCCAAGACTCTAGTCTCCTAAGTCGCTCGCATGACTATTTACCTCTGCCTACCTTAGTATGTTCATCCTAGCAGTACCAACACTTGCCCCCTACTTCCCAACATTGCCTGGTACTTGCCGTTGCCTGAATTATGATACTACGATGGTATTAGTGACGGAACTTTGATATTCGGTTGTTATTGAATTTGTAGTGAATTTGATATTACTGTATCTACTACTGTGTAATTTTAAAGCGCTCTGATACCCGCAAGGGTATGTCTCTAAGTGCCAATATGTTAACAAACAGGGATACTTTTAAAAACAAATGTATTAGGTTTTGTGCGTCGCTTAAAACCTGTGGGTCCTGGAGCACAACCCCTCTCTGCCTCCCACCTTGTAAAGAGCTTTCCCTCGATATGAAGGCCAGGGATGCCACAAGGAAGTAGCAAGGAAGCATTATACCACAGGCCCTGCATTTTCTGGGCGCCGCTTTCACTCAGCTACATTTATTTATACATTTTTAATTCCAAGCTACCTTGCCACCTTCAATAACAATGAGGCTGCTTATGTGACCAGACACCGAGATGGTCTCATACTATATTTTTCCTAGCCCTGGAGTACGTTATTTTTCATACTTAGGAAAAGGTGCCTATAGCACCTGACAAAAACGGGAGAAGCGTCTGGGCCATGCTTTACATTTCGGCACCTATTATTATTCGGCACCAAAATATTCTGACAAGTCCCCCAGTTCCTGGACCCTTGGTGGTGGTGTTGGTGGTACTTCTCCAAAAGCTGAAATTAGAAAATTTCTCAAGCAAATCTGCTACACTCATAAGTCTCTGAGGTTATACACAGCTGTGATTGACACTTTTGGAAAAAATGCAAGATAAGAGCACCTGGGTTTTATGTAAACTAAAGTAGTATTACCTGCAGCAAGTGTTGTGACTGTGGGTGAAGCAAGGCAGGTGGATAGGCTCTTAGATAGACATCTAGCCAATCTCTGTAAGCTAAATCTGAATTGTCATGTGGTGCCAGATTCTGTGATGATAGGAAAGAAGAGAGTTTACCAAGCAGGTTCTGAATGGCTAGTTCCTCTACAGAAGAAAAGTTTGATAAGGGCTAATTTAAATAATACATGGCAGAAAAAAAAACAATAAGTATGATTATTTGGGTTTTATAAATCAGTGGTGTTGGTATCCCATGCAGAAGATACACAACAATAAGCACACACACACATTGTTCAACACAGACATTGTTTAACCATACATAAGTCTGGATAAAGTATGGCAGTCTTAGCTCTCAATCAATCAATCAATCAATCAGGGGCTTATAAAGCGTGGCTACTCACTCGTGAGGGTGTCAAGGCGCTGGGGGGTGGGGGAAGGGAGGCTGCTTGTTCCTCTGGGTGGAGGATCATTCGAAGAGCCATGTCTTGAGGTCCTTGAATTGGGTCAGCGACGCTGATTGCCTAAGGTGGAGGGGCAGGGTGTTCCATGTCTTGTCGGCGAGGTAGGAGAAAGAGCTTCCTCCGATTCTGGTCTTGTGGATCCTGGGGACGGAGGCTAAGGCAAGTTGGGCGGAACGGAGTTTTCTGGCGAGTACGTGGAATGCTCTACGTATGTATAGCATCATTAATGAAACAATAATAAAACTCAATTGAGGTATACTTGATGTTTTGAATGCATTGTCAAATGTATTTAAAACATCAAGTATACCTTTGTCCCAAGATGATGAAAGCGGTGGTGGGGGAAAGAAAAAGAGGGCATGGAATGCCCTTGGACATCGACATGAGTTTCGTCTACGTCCAGGCAGGAATGTTCAGAAGTAAACATAGGTGGCATGACCGCCATATTAAATACAAACAGTTGCTGGGTCCCAGAGCACAGTCTCGTCCTGAGGTTATCTCCAAACTTTGCATGCCACTGCTGGACAACAAAAGAATTATAGACACTAAAGAAAAATAACCAAGTTAATAGGGTTTTAAGAATCCAAATTAAGAAATCAAATGTAAGGTTATTATGCAAAATTACACTTATCCATTCATAGAGCAAGCTTGAAAGGGTAGATATACAACACTCACCTACGTGAGCATGATAAAAACTGAAAATGCAGAAGCCTGAACAAACATGGCATGAGATAGAGCTGAAAGGAAATAGACAGTCCTATAGTAAGATACCAAAATTACTGTGTGGTTTAAACTTTCACTGCTGGCATATCTTCTGTGATCTGCTGGCTATGAGTTCAAATCTCAGCAAGGCCAACTCAGCCTTACATATCTCTGAGTGAGATGAAGCAGTCTTTCACGTCTGCACGTGTGCCTTTCCTCACCATTGCGTCCCTACACTTGTCCTCTGCATCACAAGGCCTGTCCTCTGTACCCTCAAATTGGCCATGCAGCCCCCAGCCTGCTAATTGTAGGTTCTAGATTGCTTGTGGGCTCAGACAGAACGCTGCTGACAGCAGGTCTCTGTCTACTGTGTCTTGGGAACCCTATTACCTTGTGGGTTTGGGGCTCACCACCACACACTGTGCTACCTACCACCAGATGGTCTCTGCACTGAAGGACGATATTGAGCCTGGAAGGAACCATTATAATATCTCCTTTTCTAGAAGCTATGAATATCATTGCTAACTGGTAGGTATGTGCAGAGGGGGGCAGAAGCTGAGAGATATGAATGTCTTCATGTGAATGTATGTACATGTGTGAGTGTGAAAATGAATATGTTCATGTGTGTCTGCTTGCACATGTGTGCACGTCTTCCTGGGGGATGGGCTGGAGGTGGGGATAG
This sequence comes from Calotriton arnoldi, assembly GCA_963921515.1. NCBI lineage: Eukaryota > Metazoa > Chordata > Amphibia > Caudata > Salamandridae > Calotriton > Calotriton arnoldi. The sequence continues at coordinate 966,465 of CAWUFW010003937.1, forward strand.
TGGCTTAATGAGAGCCATCATTCAACCTTAAAATAGTGGCCCATTATTGATATGTTGGGAGCACTCACGAAATCTCTAGTGTTGGAAATTGGGTTACCGGTTGAGGGGAGTAAAACCATAATCAAGCAGCAACCATAATCTGTCAGGGTGAAGTCACAAGCAAACCCCAAATTAACCTGTGCTAAGGAGAAGCATTGCGCAGCGTCAATTCTGCTCAAAAGTCCACAGCTGGGTTGTTACAGCACCATCAGGCCCACTTCCAATGGTCCAAGACTGGGGTCGCCCCACTTCGGGGGCAAGACTCACAGCAGACTGAGTCCAGGTGCTTGGTTCAAGGTGGTTGGAGCCTTTTCTGTCCATGAGGCTCTCATCAGGAAGCCAGCAAACTAGCTCGTGGAGTCACTCTGGTGGTCCTAGGATCAATATGCAGGTCCAGTCGTTTCACTCGGGCAGCAGTGCAACAGAGTAACAGTCCTTCTTGCAGAGCAGCACAGCAGTCCTGAGTATTCCACAGCTCCAAAAATGTACTGAATAGGGTACATTATTTAAAGTTATGTGCTAAAAATCAGCGCGAGCAGCGTGACTTACCTCATTCCGCTTCTTGCGGAACTCCGCAGAGCGCTGAGTTTTTTGGGCGCTTCGCGGAGTTTAACATAGCTGAACTCTGTGAACTCAGTCCATGCCTATCAAGCAATACCTTTTGCTTGTAAAATGATTTTTGAATTATCAATGATCAACAGTGCCAATAAAGCAATGAATTGAGTAACGTGTGTGCCAGTGTCTTATCTCTACCTTTACTATGCTGCCACTGCAACTTTAGAATGAAACAACGTAAGTCCCCACACTCTAGAGATTATGAGCAAGACGTTTGAGAAGTGCTTGAAAACATGGGCAGCCTCCCAAGGTCAGGGATCCAATACGATGGGGAGAATTAGGACATCTTTTATAAAAAACGTCTGGGGGCTGTTGATCCTTTGGAGCAATTCTGATACCCTACAATCAACATTAGTGGTGCCCATACTCCACAAAGAGCACCACAAAAGACTCATATGCAAATGAAATAGCCTTCGCAGGAGCTTATGAGGTGCTCAGCAACTCCATTTATGCATATAGTAATGTATATTATATTAGCTGCTTTTCTCCAGCAGTATTTCATCTGCAGCCTTGCCGTGCTCGTCTGCGGCCTAGCTGTGCTCCAAAAACTGCATTTTCCTTTTGTTTAAAGGGGACCCAGGTGCTCTTGGCTCCTCTGTAGGAGCACCTGGGTCCTGTAAAGCCCTTGGGCCAAGCGGGGATCCCATATCCCATGCAACCATGCGGTCTGTTGATTGGAATGCACAATACATATCAATAATATGCTATCATGGCAGGAAAACCCAGAATGTTGTCTCCAATGTGTCTAATACGGCAGCTATTAGCCATTGATAGCAAATTGTGATTACAAATGCCTACTGCATATAACAGATGGGACACTATTACACCAGGGGTGGCCATCACACATATTAGAAACCTTAATTCTCCCTCTGGAGATGCCCGTCTACTGTTTAAACCAGCAAGGTTTCTATAACCCGAGCGATAGCACTGCAGTTTGAGCCAGTAAAACCTGTCCAGGTGAGATTTTAAAATTTGACTCCAATTCCTTTTTTCCAGCTTGACCCTTCCAAAGAGAATGTCCATCATAATATAAGATTGAGAATCTACTTTGAAGCAGCAAAATGGAACAAGCATTTGCAATGCAATCGGTCTCGCCTTTGGGACCTTATATGTATTTAGCTATGCAGCTCATTAGCCTGGGTGCTGAAACATCTACTATTCTTTAACACGGAGGGAAAGTAAGCACCAAACTGCGTGACACGCCAGGTATGGGAACACATGGAGAGAAATATTGCCTTTCAGCGGGAAATGGTATAGTCCAAAGCTCTGTTTTTAATATAAAATCAGGGCCTTCAGTGGTCATATCACTGAAAATTCAAGAATTGAAAAAAATATTGTCTACGGCTGCTCTTGGAAGACAATTTCTATGGACTGGAATCTTGAGAATGCTAAAGTGATTCTGGTATTTTACTGACCTCTGCTGGTCGTTTTCTATCAAGAAAGTTAAATAGAGGAAATTGCCAGAAAAATGTAAAAAAGAAAGTCCCTCAGCAGAAAGCAATTCTGGTATTTTACTGACCTCTGCTGGTTGTTTTCTATCAAGACAGTTAAATAGAGGCAGTTGAACAGAAAAAAAGTCCTTAAGCGGAAGCAGACAAGTCCTAGGGCTGATCTCCAGAGCCCACTAAGTACATACACATAGAAGTATATAATAAGTATATACTAAAGTATATACAAGAGGTCTCGAATGCTCGACCTAAAAATGAAAGATGGTGAAATTAAGAAAGATGAACCTGACACTTTTTGGAATAGCCTGGTGTGCTTAGCATACCATGAATGTATTGGACAGTGCCATACATGGGCTTCCAGAACCTATGACGTTTTAGCAAAACTAGTTGAAAGTTGTACTGGAAAATGCCCCTCACCATTTTCAATGATCAAAGCCTCCTCATGCACAGCATTAGGCATGGCCAACATCACCATGACTAGTAACAGCTACGGCCACATGGACGTCATGTAGGGGGTGTAAGCATTTATATGTGAGTGAAAGTGAGTGAGTCAGTGACTTGTAGTGAGTGAGATCGAGGTCTAAAATTACTATTGCTTTGACCCAGGGCATAGCCCATAAAACCCTGATGGGCAAAGGTCCCTCTATCTTTAAGTCCCTCTTTACCTTCTATCATCCCAGGAAACCTCTCCGCTCCGCATGTCTGAGCCTGGCCGTCATCCCCAAAATTCATAGGATGCGTAGTGGGGGTAGCTCCTTCGCCTATAGGACAGCCAAGCTCTGGAACACTCTCCCCTTGCAGCTACAGTCAGAGACCCATCTTCTCACCTTCCAAAAGCACCTGAAAACATGGCTATTTCAAAACCTCAATTTGTAAGCCCCACCCCTTCTACTGCTAGTGCTGGGATGCCTCTGGGTAGCTACGCGCTCTAGAAATGCTAACTAATAATAATAATAATAATAATGCTACACCCGAGATGCTGCGCTGCCTTGCGATAAAGAGAAAAAGAAAAATGCACCCTATCTCCTAAGATATGATGCATTGTTTCTCTCTCTCTGCACTGGTGCACTTTTGGCAGCTACACACCAACGCACGCAGCCTTGTGTGCGTTCTCTGTAGCATAGTTTTGTACAAAACTATGCTTTAAGGCTTTTCCCACTTTGTATGTGTGCTGTACATGCAGCATACATGCAACGTTGGAAAAACGGGGAGAAATCTAAACATTTCTCCTCGTTATGCCTACCTCGAGAAGTTGGAGATTTTGATAGGTGAAAATTCCTCTCTACCAATTTTTATAGATGGGGATTTGGGTCAAAACTCATGGATGGTTGCATTGGAACCCCCATGCATAACCCATGGTACGCCCACTTAGTGCAAAATACCACGAAGTAGTGCATAGCGCAACTTTACGTTATCTTGGCATACTATACAACGCAAGTCAGAATTTGCGTTTGATTATAAATTCCACCCTAATACTTTACGCTCTGCATGCATCACACAGCATTAATAAACCTGGGCCTCAGTGTCAGTAAGTATGCGTGAGTATGAGTGAGATTAATTGCAAATGCAAGCGAGTGAGTGTCTAAAGTATTATGTTAGTACCATGTTACATGCCTTCCTGGAAATAATCTGGGTCTAGGGTCATATGATGTCACTTCCTGTGATGTGACTAAGGTCAAAGGGCTTGTGATGCCTTCTGCTATCCGAGGCATTTTGGTGAATCAACAGCCATGTACAGCCACTTTTCACTTGGCCAGTGACAGGAAACATCAGTCTCCACATGCTCACCTATGGCTAATGCGACATTCCACATGCCCAGCAACTGGCAATGCCAATATCCAGATGCCCAGCAGTAGGGTCAGCAAGTCTCCATATACCCAGTGGCAGGTATCAACAGCCTTCACATGTTAGCAACAATTAAACCCTGCCTCCTCATATCCAGACATACATACCAAACCTTTACATGACCAGTAATAAGGCCAACTTTCACATACCTGATAAAGTAATGATGCAAGACTCCACACACTCTAAAACAGGCATTTCCAGTAACGTGTATCCTAGTCTCCGTCTCTACTTTGCCAGCCATGCCAAGCCCTCCCTCCTCCAGGCCCCTCCCCAATTACCCAACATTCCCCAGCAGCCGTCAAGAACATTGATGAACTGAAGTCAGTGTGCTCATGCAGCTGTTTGCTTTTTTTATTTAGGTTTTGCTGCTATTCATATATTTGCCCTGTTGTATGCCCTGAAGAGAGTAGGTGCAAAAAAAATTCAAACGCACTAACTTGCAATTAAAGGGGCATCTATACAAGGGCATTGCGCCATTCGGAGCGTCACTGTTTAGGATGCTCCTATGGCGCAGTGCCCTGCTTCATATTTGTAAATATCATACCCTTTCACGCAGGTATCTGCGTGAAAGGGACGTGCAATGGTTGTTGCTGTGGGAGTTCTGCCGCAACACCCATTGCTTTTTGACACTGCCCCAGATTTTGAAGGATGTGTAAATCTGAGGCAGCGCCAAAAACTAACACCACTGAATAGCAGGCATTAGATTGGCGCAGCGAGGAGAAATACTGCTCATAAACAATACTATATTTTTTTTTATTGTTTGATTAATTAAATAATTACAATGTGTATAAAAACATTAGTCAGACATTTTGCGCTGCGCTGCTCCTAGCGCCATCAATGAAAGTTGAAAATATAACAGTTATATATTAATATTTAGATAAAAGTTCCCTTCTGGAACAAGGTAGCCATTGTGTATGACCAAATACAAAGTGGAGTTATATCAATATTTACATTTAAATAAAGTTCCTGTTAGAAACGGGTAGCGTGGTGCAGAGCGGGCGGGCCAAACTCCGGAGGAAATGTGTAAAGCATCTGCGCAGCACACTCACAGGCGACACACCAGGCACACTACAAAAGGAGACCACACCAGGTTGCATGAAAAATAACTTGTGTATTATACCAAATACAGTAGGATGCAATCACATGGTGAACACGGAGCCAACTGGCACCAGGTAGTCATTTACAGAGGGGGACTATTTACAAGGCAGGGCCAATCGGGCCGCTGCCGGAATCATCACAAGTACACAGGATAAATGTGCAAGCATCAGTTACTGTGTAATAACCCGCACTTACAGGCAGGATCCTTGTGGGCATAACATTAGGCAACTTGCATGAGGCATCTCAATATGCATAAAAACACATTGTGGGCAACAATTAGGCATGGAAACATAGGAGACACTCTCATCAGGGGTAGGCCACCTTAGGCGGGGCATAAACCTCAGCAATGTCCACCCTAGGAAAAAGCATTAGGCACATTAGCATAACCCTAGGTATGAACACATCTGTATAAATCACTTTAACAGGAGGCCTGGGAACAGAACCTTAGGTTAGGCATGGAAATGCAACATGCATATTCAGATTGGCATTAGCATAAAATGCAACCTTAGGCATACCATCACACTGTGCATACATAACATTAGCATTACGCAAAACCAGGTGAGCATAGAGGCACCACCATCATTAGCGACACAGCATTAGGCCTGAACATGTGGGCATGGAGGCGACACCATTAGGGTGAAAGCATGAACAACACATTAGCAATTTGGGGTAAAACATTACCAGCATAAATGCATTAGCGTAGACCCCTTAGCGCAGGCATAGCCTTAGCATAAATCACCTGTACATAAATCATAAGAGGCGCTAGGCCTCACAAGCATAAGCCCCAGTCATTCCAATCGGGGGCACAACACTCTGAAACTGGGCCCAGGCCAACTGGCTTCTCTCAGGGGCTCAGAAGCCCTATATCCCGCAAAGTCAGGGCTGGCTGCAAGGGCAGCGAAAACAAAGGTGCGCAAAGCGCTAGGGCAGGAGGGTCCCTCACTGCTCTCTCTTTCCCTTCTGGGTAATCCAATGCCCCCAATGCGTGGCAGCTGCTCCCTGTCCTCCGGGGTAGCTGGGTAAACCCAACAAGCACTGGCGCAAACAATGCAGCGATGGGAGTCCCACTCCGGGCTCTAACAGGAATCTGCCCACAAGAACACTGACACGGTGGAGCCCCTCTTCTGGGACTCTAGAATTTCCCAAAATGCCTCTGTCGTGCAGCTGAGGGAGGAAACAAGTACTGGGCACGTTGGAGCCCCCTCCTATGGGACTCTAAACACAACCAATGCCCTCCAAAGAATACTGGCACCGGGGCGGGCACCGACAATGTGCCCTGACATACCCCCAACCACAGGATGACTGAGCCCCACTCACCGGCAGTCTGAGGCCCCTCTGGATGTCTCTGCAGTCTCCGGGCACCGGCAATGTGCCCCGACAGGTCCCGCTTCTGGGACCTCTCCTGGCTTCACCCTCAGCGGAGCCTTCTCCTCGTCAGCAGCGCGGAGGGACAGGCACCGACAATGTGCCTCGGGCCCCCTCTGCCGCAGGACTCCTCCTTGGCAATTTACATATAGCGCTCACGAGGCGCTAGGCGGCAGGAAAGTTCTTGGGCTGAAATTAAGTTGTAGCGCCCACAAAGCGCTAGGTCCCACACCATAAAGTGGTAGCGCTCCCCTTCACTGGCAATGAAATATAGCCCTCCCGAGGCGCTAGGGAGCAGGCAGGAAGGCACAGTCACTGGAAATATAGCGCTCTCGCAGCACAGCTCTGCAGATGTCAGCTCCTCACCTCCTGGGCAATAAGATAAAGCGCTATTCTTCTCCAGGCGCTAGCCAGCAGGCAGGGATGGTCAGTCACTTCAAATGTAGCGCTCCTCTTCTGTTGGGCACAGTTATAGCGCTCTCGCAGCAAGCAGAGCACAGTCAATGCAAATATGGCACTCCGGCAGCCCAGCGCTGCAGGACCCACGCACCTTCTTCTCCTGGGCAGGGCTAGAGGCAGCGCTCTCCTGGTGCAGAAATAAGGTTGTAGCGCTAAGTCCCACAAAATAAAGTTGCAGCGCTCCTCTTCCCCTGTGGCAGTTATAGCGCTTTAGCAGCACAGCGCTGCAGGCATCAGCTCCTCTCTTCTCCTGGGCAGACCACGTGCTCACAGGGTGCTAGGCAGCAGGCAGCTGGCAGTAAGATATAGTGCTCACCAGGTGCTGGGCTTAGGACGGCAGGAGAGCAGGCAGGCAATACTGGGCAAGATCAGCAGGCAGTGGGTACTCATCAGAACAGGACAGCAGCTCCTAGAAGCAGTCATCTCCCATAAAGTGGCACTCCTCCTGACACAGCAGTCTTCACTCCAGTAAAGGGCTCTCACTGGCCCTGTGGACAGCGGAGGGGTGCAGATGGGCACAGGGGCCAGCACACAGGCCCAATGTGGCGGTACCTCCTGGCAGAGTGTCCCCTCTCATTCAGCTCCACGCTCAGTCTGAGCACATGGAGGCACAGCCCCCCTCACCCCACCTACCAGAAAGGGCTGGAAGCTTCTGGAAGGTTCCCTGGGAAACCAGTCCCAACTGGTTTAGGGGGAGGTGTAGAGCACCCTGGGTGCCAGGCTTCCCTCCAAAAGCTGGGGGTGCTGGGAAACAGACAACTAGACCGCCAACTCACCTCAGACAGGCGGCACATGTGCAGTCAGGAAGGGCGTCCATTTTAAAAGTAACATTTTACAAAGGTGCATTTCTGCAATGGTGGAAATAAAGGTGCGTACACCATTGCACAGCATTTATTATTTTCAGTTCAGACACACCATGTCAGTAAAAAGGCTAGGGGGAAAAGTGAAAAATTCAGGGAAAAAGGGCCAAGTCCAACAGTTCCCTTCTAAAAACGAGGTAGCCACCAAACAAGAACGAGTGCAAAGTAACGCTAAAGTGCGTACATGTTCGTAGGCCAGTGCAAAATGAAAAAATGTTAAGTTGCTGAGGAGCTGAAGACTGTGTTGTCCAACAGTTCGTCCATAAATTGGTGAGTGGTTGAATAGAAGCTCTAGATTGAATTAGCTTGTTCCGTGTTGTACTGCTGCAATTTTAGTGTGGGGTTCAGAGTTTCAGTGATCGATAACGGGACGTTGATGTTACATTTTTCCTCAGCCTTCACAGCTTGGCGTTCCGTATTCCTTAAGAAGGGTTCCACTGTTATTAAAGAAGCACATTTCAGTATAAAACAAGTGTTCTGTGTTGCACATGGAGTAACACTAGGTCGGGGAAAGAGTCAGCCCGAGGTGTGCTACTGACTTTGTGAGATGATTCGATGTTGTGAAACTGAGATAGGAGTCGCCAAGTCACCGCATCAGAGGACTAGAATGTGGGAAAGTCTACTTCAATAATGTACCATTGTTGTGTCCACCAGTGACTGTTTCCTCATTTTGGCACAGAGCCTGAGTGACCAGTTGCTGCTTGAACTTACGATATGCAAGATGAACAAAGATCGTGAAACTGATATTTAGGGCCGTGTTCTCTGGGTTCAGTGCCACCATGATGCCCTGCCTGCAGGACCGGACTTCCAGTTTGTTCCACTCAGGCCTCAGTTTTGATCTACGTAGGTTCATCAGTGCTGGGCAGATGCATATGACGTGCTCCAAAGATTCGACTGATTCCCCGCAACCCCTACACACTAGCTCATCTGATGGGCGCCGCCAAGGGAGTAGATGTTTCAAAAGGTGCCACTTGTCTAGTCTAAGCACCAAGAATCTGTTTTAGGTGCACGGAGTATGTGCAAGCAAGGTATGGCAATGGAGAGGCCAGCTAGTAAGAGTTGATTACTGCCCATGCGTGCTTGCGTTTGAGAAGGATCGCCCTGCCAGACGAATAGGAGCACAGTTGGATACGCTTCTCAATGCTTAATTTGAATGCTTTTTTACTTGGATTAAGGTTCCACAGTTGACTTGCTGATAGTTGCTGCGTACATTCGTTAAAGAACTCACTGTGTGACCCACCAGGCTTGTTGGAGCTGATGTCTGACCATAGCAGGCACTCGAGGGAGCCAGTTCGAATATGACACGTTAGTTTGCATGCTTTTACAACGCATGCCATTACAACGCTGTCGTTACAATGACCGCGTTGTTACATCGCATACCTTTACAACGCAAGTCAGAACAACGACTTGCTGTAGGGGGGGCGCTGGATGTTGGAATAGTATAATTTACTATTTCAACTCCATTCTGTGCAACAGTAGGGAAGGTGTTGGATTTTAAATCCAACACCTTCTGCCCCCTACAGCAAGTCATTGTTCCCACTTGCGTTGTAATGGCATGCATTGTCTCGCATGCGTGGTAAATGATGTTTACCAGCCAGTTCTGGCCTACCTTAACTTGTGCCACAGGTTAAGGAAAGCACTGGCACTTTGCATTTCATAGTTAAGGTGACCTAGCTCTAATCGAATCTGTGCTGCGGACGAGGTTTTTGGCAACTGAAGCACCTTTTTGTAGATCCTAGTCATGTGTTGGTTTAGTACGGTACTGAGCTTGCCCAAGAAGAGTTCGAAGCCGTACGACAAGGAGGGGCCTATTTTAGCTCACATAACTTCCAGCATTGGAACTAGGCTCGGACCTGTCAGCTTTTTGGAAAGTTTAAAGAGACTAACGTGAAGAGCCATAGCTTTTATGACTATTTCGCTGCGATGCTTGACAAGGGTTCCCCTTAGAGTCGATGTTGATTCCCAGATATTTATGTTTTTCCTACCGAAATTTGGAAGTTGTTGTACGACCAACCGCCACCTCTGTAACATTTCCTGCCAAATATGACCACTTGGGTTTTCTTTAGATTTACCTCCAAGTTATTTGTGGTGGTGTAACTGTGTAATTTATTTAGCAGTCGTTTCAGCCCAACTCTCGTGAGACTGAGGAGAGCAATGTTGTCGGCATGCAGGAGATTGCTGAACTGAGCACCACCGATCCTAGGGGAATGGCAATTTATTGCATCTAGCTCTGCTGAGAGGTCGGCTAAGAACAGGTTGAAAAGCAGGGGAGATAAAACACATCCCTGTTTGACTCCCTCGACGTCTGTATTTTTCGAGATAGATGAGAGCCAGTGCCAAGCTTAACTTGGATCCAGGTATTAGTGTGCAACTAGATGATTGGCTCCAGAAGTTTGGCCTGTATTCCCCATTTCGTTACCTTAGCCTTAAAGGGCCTCCCTTGGCACCGTGTGGAAGTTGCTTTGAAATCCACAAAGCAGCAGAAAAGCGCCATAGAGGATACGTTCGCTTTATCGATAAGTATTGATAAGGCTAGAAGATTGGAAAATGTACCTGAGTTAGCCACAAAGCCTGTTTGATTTTTTGTGATCAAGCCTTTTGAGTCGGCCCAACATCTGAGGTCTTCGATTAAGAGACTGGCAAAATGCTCCGCCTCATTGTCCAATAAGGCTATCAGCCTGTAGTTGTTTGGAGATTAACGAGAGCCAGACTTGTGAATTGGGGGAATTATCGCCCTGCGCCATGAGTCTGGTATTGTTGAGCTTCATAAGGTGTAATCGAAGAGGATAGCTAACTGTTTGGACTAAAAAGGAATGTTCGATTTAAACAGGGTCTTTGGCAGACCGTTTGAGCCGGGCGCTCTATCGGATCTTGCTTTGGTTAGTGTTTTGACCAGCCTTGTTGGAGTGATGGAGATTTCCTCGCTTGGATGTTGCTGCATGTCTTGCAGATGTACCAGCCACTCCCTGTGGACAGCTTTAGAAGGTGTAACATTGTTAATCGGTGTAGATTCTCTCGTCTGCCTGGAAGTGTCCGTCTGGAATGATACACATTCATGCTCTGAGATGTTTGCACTCCCCTGGCTGGTATTTCCGTTAGTTTGCCTGTTTACTAGTGCTCAAAATTTTCTTGGGTTCTGGCTCTTACTTGCATAAAAAAGAGTACACCAAAATTGTTGGAGGTGGTGTTGTTTATCGTTTTGGTATGCCCGTCTGTAATTTGTGCGATTTTGTAGGCAGTCAATAGTTCTTTGGATTGGGGATGCCTCCTAGCTGCGTTTAGGTGGCATTTCTAGTTTTCTTTAGCGCCACTGTTTGATCGAGATAGGGTTCTGTTTTGTTACTTGGGTTGACACGATGTCGCAGCGGTGGTTAGAATTGATTTAAAAGTTGAGAGCAAAAATGTATCCAGTCGGCTATTGGAGAGGCTGTCCACGGATTGCGACATATGGTAAGTTGCTCGCACTCTTTCATGAACTTTGTATTGATGTCATCATTCCATTTTAAACATTTTAGGTTTTCGGAGTGGACTCTATATATGTGATTTTAGCTGGGTTGTGATAAGCTAAATTTGGAGTGAAGGTATCAACTTGTGGGCGGTGATAGCTCTCGGAACGCGCTATGATGCTGTAGTTATCTATGTATGGAAACAGGTCTGAGTTGCAGATAGTGTAATCTAGGTAAGAGCACTTTCGGCCGTTTTGTCCATGACCAGTTTGGTGGGATGTCCTGTGGAAATCTGCCGTTCATTACAGTGAAACCCGCATTGTGAAGTTGTAGGACCCAGTGTTCCCCTAGGCTGCAACGCAGTTGGAATTTGGGTTAAACCTGTGCCTTCAATTCGGTGGGGGGAATAAAAGGAGAATTTCTGAGTCCTCCGGGGTCCTTTGAAAGAGGTTGGTGTTGAAGTCCCCGTAAAAAGACAATCTGTGTGTAGAATATCCCCAGCCAGGTCGCACAGAACTGTGAATAGTCGTTTTAACTGAGACCTTTTTGTTCGAGCGCTCAGATTAATGTAGGCGTTGAGAATCAACTCAGGGCGCTGCTGTCTCCACGGGTTAATTTTGACTCCAAACAACCAATTCTCCTCAAAATGTAGTGGTTTAATAGTACCTTTTAGGGTACATGAATTATGTATAGACAGCCCCCCCTTAGGTCGGCCGAATTTCCGATCCCTTACAGCTGATTTCCAGTGTTCAATGTATCCAGTTAAGGGATAGTTTTGAGTGGCCCATGTTTCCTGCAAGGCAAGAAAGTTGTGCCTGGAGATAAAATTGCATGTCTCTGGGGAGTCCATTTTGTGTTGAAGGCCACTGATGTTCCAGGAGCATAAGGCTGAGGGGGGCTGCAGCTGCAGGTTAGTTGTAAGTTGTAATTGAGGCTCTCTGTATTTGACGGCTTCCTTTTGCTTTTGTTGTTGTGGTTGCTGTTCATCAGGTCAGGCTGAGCTTTTGTTGGACAAGGCTGCGGGCAGCCATCCCTAGGCTGGCTCATTATTTGTAGTGAGACTCGTGGCCCGTGATCTATCTTTTGTGACCGCGTGGCCTTGGGCATTTTTTAAGATTGAGTACGACTCGTTTCTATCTCCATCCAGTGTCCAGCAAGAGCTTGGCTGTGTGATTGATAAGTTTGCCAACGTGGCTGGGTAACCTGGTTTGTGATATGGGTGAATTTTGATTCCCCATGGCCGGAAACTTTCTATGCTGGCTAAAAGGGCTTGAGCCCAGGTGGAAGATTTAAACGTTACCAATGTAACTTCTGAGGGTTGTGAGCTTCTTGGAGGAAGAAATTCGATGTACTCAATATCTCTGGATGCCAATGCATCGAACCCCCACGGTTGCTTTTAGTAATTTAATGATGTTACTCCTATTGAGAACATCATGCTGGCCTTTCGACTTATACTCGGGTATAAGTAGTATCTTGGTGTTTTTGGAATCACAGGCAGATTCCTGTTGCCAATTGCTTGGCCAAGCTGGGTAAAAATTTTCTGCTGAGGGTCCTGATGTTGTTCCTAATTTGGACGGTTTTCATGGAGATCAGACTGTTCAATCGAGCATTCTCCTGATGACTGTAGTGTGTTTTTAATAGTTACTTTTAAATAGTTGTCTCCAATGTTGGATATAGTGCTCTGAGATCGGTGGTGTGTAGAATGTAGTGTGTGGTAGTTATTTCGGTTATCGATTTTGTTTTAACTTGCTGTTGACCATATATTTTTTTCATTCCTTTCGAGGTCCCTTTCGGTTCTTCAATGATAACCTTGTCGTGGAGTTTTGGTTGCTGTCTCCTCGGACTAAGGGAGTGGGAGTGATGGGCCTGGTAATGTGCCCTTGTGGGCTGTGGGTCACTTGGTGTTAAATTCACAGAAATAACTTGCGGTTCATGATTGGGAAGCTCTCCTCATGCGGCCAGTTGTTTGCATTAGGGGTGGTTGTAGTCTACATGTGCCGGTTCCCAACCTTCACCTTGTTGATGTTCGAAGCCAGTTTGGCAGTTTTGAATGTTTCGTGGGCCCTTGTTTTCTGTGTTTGCTGTTGCCCTGCCGTCTCTGGACTGGAGCTTAGAACTTTCTTGACGTTTAATGTTGTGAACAATGGGTACAACTTAAGAGTTTCAGCTGTAGTTTTTGTTGTTACTTTGTTTCTTTGCTTGCACTATTGTTTCTTTTGTCTCTTACTGAGCGGGCAGGGTGATTGTGTGTTGATTTTAGAGTGTTTTGAATCTGGCGTGGGCGACGTGGGGACCTGCTTTGAGTCAGCTGGGTGGGTTGAGTTGCTCCCAGCTTGGGGGCTCTGCGATGATGTTGCGGGACTCTTGTCCATGAGTGTTGAAGCTTGATCTTTGTGGGTAGAATATGATGCTGCACGGACAGTTGCTACGCGGCTCCCTGTCATCCAGTGGTCCGCAGGCACTTGTTCTTTTTTGTTTGTTGTAACTAAGTCTGATCCAGTACACTTGGGTTGCTCCTGCTCTTGGCTCTTACTATCCCTACCTAGACCTCCTATCAGGTGCTTTACTTCGTCCAGGACACAGTTTAGGAACGTCGGAAGAATTGATAAACTGTCAATGATGGGTGAGCAACAGCAGACCGACTGGACCAGATTTGAGGCTGATTGGGCCCTAATTATTAGGTTGATCAGGTTCTCGAGCTTACTGTTGTTGCTTGTCGTAAACAGGGCTAGGGTGTTCAAAAGATCCACTTGTATGTCTAGTTTATCTGAATAGTAATTTAATGCTGTGACTGTTGTTTGGCGTGTTTGCAGGACTAGGGGCCATGCTAAAAACATTGAAGAGGAAAATGGGTCCTTTGTGCTAGGTCCAGGTTTCTGGTTAGACGGTCTGGCTGTGTCTTTAAGGAAAAAAAAATAACTCCAAAAGTGATTGATCATTTAAGTCAGTCCTACTTGTTGCTTTAGCAGGGGTGTCTGGCCGGAGTCCTCGCTCTCTGCCCCAGCAGCCCCGCAGTGCTGTCGTAGCAGCTTACACCACCATGGTAGGTGTTCGAGCCCCTTGTGCCCGGCGCTGCCCCCGCTCCTGATTGTGCCTGCTGTGCTCGTTTTGTTTTTGAGTTCTGAGTTTTGCATTGTAGTGCCTGGATTCTGGTGTCTACTGTGCCCATTAGGATTGCCTGGATTCAGTTTTTTCGTGCATTATTGGTTCTCGCCACTCGCCACCCCTTAATGCCGCTGCTGCCCCCGCGGCCCCTCCCCCCCCAGCCGATTTTTGCTCCCCCGTCCCTATTTAATGGCGGCCACTACACTAGGCGCGCCAAAAGCAAGCCCATCTGTGCCCGTCCGGGACCCGACCGCGACCAACGCCAGGGATCCTGGTTCTCAGACCATCTACCGCTACGACTCAGCTGCTCTCTTCCCATTCAACCGGGGAAGGAACAACCACTGCCAACTGTCCTCGCCGAACACCACCCACGGCCAGTTCTCCTGCTGCCAGACCTTCACCACCGCCCTCGCCGCCAACACCACCAACGCCCTGAGGTGCATCCTCCTCAACGTGCCCTCCCTGCACTGATACTCCGTAGAGATCTGGAACCTCCTTGTCACACCCTCTCACCAGACGTCACCTTCTTTACAGAAACCTGGACCAATGCCTCCTCCGCCCCCGACATCCCTGACAGATACAAGATCCAGAGGAAGGACCGCCACAACCACCCAGGAGGAAGACTCGCCATTGCACACAAAAGCTCCCTCCGTCTCTCCACCTCGAGCGACGCCTTCTCTGCCGCTTAACACCTGCACTTCCAGATCCAGACTAGCCCTAGAACCACACTCCGCGGCACCCTCTCCTACAGACCCCCCGGCCCCCGTGCCCCATTCACCACCACCATCACAGACCTCATCGCACCCCACGCAATCGCCTCCATGAACTACATACTCATTGGAGACCTGAACTTCCACCTCGACAACCCCAGCGACCCCAACTCCACCACCCTCCTGGACAACCTCGCCAACATCAGACTGAAACAGCTCGTCACCACGCCGACCCACAAGGCAGGACACACCCTCTGCCCAATCTTTGCAGGAGGAAACAACATCCACTTAAACCACACCACACAACCCCCATGGACGGACCACCACCACATTCACTTCCTCGTCAACACACCCAAGCCACCCAAACCTGCTCCGCGCCCTCCGCGAAGGAACTGGAGCAAAGTCACTGAGTAGCAGCTCAACTCCACCCTCAACCACGACACCCCACTGCGACCCTCCCAACGCCGCAGCCAGGGAACTGCACAAATGGATCTCCAACTTCGCAGACAAGCTCGCAACCCTACGCAACTCCGACAGAAAGGCGCCCCAGGAAGGCCGCCTGGTTCACCACTGACCTCCAAGGAGCCAGACGCACCTGCAGACTTCTAGAGAAGAACTGGAGGGACAGCAAAAACGCCTGAAAACCACACCACCTACAAGAAGGCCATGACAGAATACCACCAACGCATCAGGACCACCAAAAGGACCTTCATCCAAAACAAAATCCGCGCTAACTCCAGCAACTCCAAGGAATTCTTCAGCGTCATCCAGGAATTCACCAACCCCCCCAGCGAAACCACCGACATCACCCTGTCCCAGGACCTCTGCGACAAGCTCGGATCCTACTTCCACCTGAAAATCAAGAGCCTCTACGACAATTTCAATGACCGGATACCCGACCCCGCAACCACCCCCTCCCGGGACGATGCCAGTCAGCCCACCATCCCCTCCTGGACACCGGTCACGACCGAAGAGACCACCTTGACCATGACCATGAAAATCATCCACTCAGGGGCCTCGACCCCTCCCAATCCGGATTCCGCAGCAACCACAGCACCGAGACCACCCTACTCGCCGCCACAGACGACATTCGCACCCTCCTCGACCAAGGACACACCGCGGCCCTGATCCTACTCGACCTCTCAGCAGCTTTCGACACCGTCTCCCACCGCACACTCGCCGCCAGACTCCACGATGCCGGCATACAAGGAACCGCCCTCGACTGGATCCGCTCGTCCCTCACCGGCAGAACCCAAATAATCAGACTGTCACCCTTCCTCTCTGAACCCACGGAAATCAACTGCCGAGTACCCCAGGGATCATCGCTCAATCCAACCCTCTTCAACATCTACATGGCCTCCCTCGTCGCCATCGTCAGACAGCATGGCCTCAGCATAGTATCCTATGCCGACGACACCCAGCTCATCCTCTTCCTCACCAAGGACACCACCAGACTCAACTTCCAGAAAAGAATGTAGGACTTTGCATCCTGGATGAGCAACAGCTGCCTGAAGCTCAACTCAGAGAAGACAGAAGTCCTCGTCCTCTGAACCTTCCTGTCAGCATGGAACAACTCCTGGTGGTCCACTGCCCTCAGCAGCCCCCCGCCCCCCACGGACCACGCCTGAAACCTCGGCATCGCACTCGACTCCTCCCTCTCCATGAACCGACAGGTCAACGCCGTTGCCTCCAGCTGCTTCAACACCCTCTGCATCCTCCGAAAGACCTTCAAATGGATCCCCCCAGAGTCAAGGAAGACAGTCACCCAACATCAACACGTCTCTACTCCGCAAGCTCCAGACAATACAGAATGCCACAGCCAGACTCGTCCTCGGCATCCCTTGGCACGAACACATGAGCCAACACCTACGGAACCTCCCCTGGCTCCCCGTCGAGAAGAGAATCACGTCGAAGATACTCACCCACGCCTACAAATGCCTCCACAACACCGGACCCCAATACCTCAACGGACGAATCTCCTTCCACGTACCCAAAAGAAACCTCCGATCCACCAACCTTTCCCTCGCCAAAACCCCGCGCATCCACAGAGCCAGAACAGAAGGAAGAGCCTTCTCCTACATCACGGCCAAGACCTGGAACGAGCTCATGATCAACATCAGACGCGCCCCCTCCCTGAACATCTTCAGGAAAACACTCAAGACCTGGCTCTTTGACTGAACGGAGCTGCCTGACTCCCCCGCCCACCCAGCACCTTGAGACCCTCACGGGTGAGTAGTGCGCTTACAATTCCCTGATTGATAGATTGATTGATTGATTGGATTGATTGCTTTAAAGAGGCTGTTGCTGTGCCCAGGTTGAGAGGGATTTGAGGCAAAAGTGATTTGATGTTTCCCTTCAGTGATCTGGCCCATTGAGCGGCAGGAGGGCTAGATGTATCAGTGCTAATTGAGAATGGTTTTAATTTTACTGGGGAGCTTGAACACAGGTATTGTTGTGACTCAGTGTTAGGTTGATCCGTTTGTTGCAATGGAACTTTGGCAGTTGACTCGATGGCTCTGTTCGGAGATTGTTCATTTGGCGAATGTGGTTGAAGATTGTCCTGAGACAGAGGAGGTGTGGGTTGAGGCTCTGAATGTGTCCCTGTCTGTTGGCCTGATGGGATTTTTTGGTTTTCCACACCTGGGCTACCACTAGCAGCAACCTGCAGTGGCACGATTCTATTGTGTGGGGGCGTATGGACGATAACCTCGGTTGTTACCTGTTGTGATCTTCCCTTAGGTGCCTCTAGCCCAGGAAGGGGGGAAGAGCACATTACCCCTCCTGGTATTTTTTTGAAGTAATCTAGCAGAACAGGAGCTTGCAAATGAATAGAGCTGTGCTTATCGGTTTCTAGCACAGTTGGGTGCAGGTGGGGGTGCAGGTGAGGTTGGTAAGTGTGGGAGAAACATGTACGTAGGTTGATTAGGAGAGTTTGCTGCATTATCATCCTGCCCTGCTGCAGTCAACTTGGGTTTTTTGAGCTTAGGGGTTAGGAGTGCCTTCTTTGTTTTTCCAGATCTCATTGTTTTGTTTTGTTGAATTAACCTTAATGGCACCGCACCACACCGCACCACCTCCACTTATTGTGTGACCTGCCCAGGGGACTGAAGAGGTTCTAAAAGGGATTTTAAGAAGTTTCTGGTAGCTTCCCCTTCCGTGTGGTGTAGACCGGGGCCGCTGAGCTTGGCCCCTGTGCTTCTATACAACTCTACCCTCGTTAATTGGCTCTAGTATGCGGTGTTTGTCCCTAGTGCTTATGGAGCGAGGAAGGAAGTGGAGGGTTCTGAGCCCACAGAGTTGCTCCCCAATGGTAACGTTGCAGGCTTATGCTTGTTGACTTATTAACTTATTGACTGTTGGGCAGACTATTTACTTACGTCTCACTCCTGGATTCGTTGGTACCCCAGTTTTACAGCTGGGAGGAAGGAGGGAGAAGGAAAAAGGAGGCAGAGGTTCACAGCCCCCCACAGTCTGAGCTCCAGCTTCGTAGCCTCTGCTGAAGCGTAGTGACCCAGCTCCTCCTCTACTCATCTCACTCAGTCGCCTACGCACCGCCTCTCTCTTTGCCGGAGGGGAGGGGAGAGTGACAAGTACAGGGAGACCAGGGGGCCCCGTTCACCCGGGCTACAGGATGGAGCTGCGGGACCAGGGGCAGGATCAGAAGTAGTGAGCTACCAGGAGAAGGGCGGGAAGGTCAGACCTGGCCAGGCCTGGTAACGAGCAGGGCACACCAGAGAGCACCCACAAGCTGCACCCAGCGCTAGCCGGGCCACCTCCTGGGTGCACATGCTTAGCGGCAGCTAACTGCAGCTGCTGCGCTCGTACTCTGCCCCTCCTCCCCTCCCTGGCTTCCTGTCTTCAGCGGCCGGCGACCAGCCTCTGCAAAGTGGATGCCACAAGGTAGATGCCGGGTCCCGATACCGGGTGCCGGGAAATTACGCCAGCAGTGCAGCTCCCACTGCCTGCGGTCCGCCGGCAGTTCACGGCAGTGTCAGCAGTATCCGTCCTGCGATCTCTGTGGCTCTGCTCTCTGCCTCCTGTGCACCGCTCACTGCTCGGCACACGTGCATCACTACCGGCGTTTAGCGTTCGGCGATCCCTGCAACATTGACACCCTTGCACCATGGTGCAAGTGTGCCTGAGTTGCAGGGAATCATCCTTGCTACGCAGACACTCCCTTGGTGCAAGGGTGTCTGTGTTGGTGCTAGGCAGCTGTTTTCAGTGTCAGCGCGAGGGAAAACACAGCGGTGCGCCGTATTCTTGTAAATTTGGCGCACCCCTGCGTTTTTTCCAATGACGCGGTGCAGCAAAATATATATTTTTTTGCAGTTTTATATAGCACAAACTTAACCCGAAGGTATCAGAGCACTTTACGTGAGCACCAGTTGCATTACAGACGGACACATTTATTTTTAGGCACAGGGAGATTAAGTGATTTTGCCCAGAATCACAGGATGCTTGAGCCTTCTGCCAGCCTCGAACCTGGTTCCCCAGCTTCAAAGTCAGCCGCTCTAGCCATTAAGCTGCGCCATTTCTTTGTAACTATCCCCTGTAGGTTTTTTCCGCAAAAATATAAAAGGCTGCTTCAGATTTATGATCTGAAACCAATATTATATGCACGTGTTTATTTAGGTATTTCAGACAGTAATGCATGTGTTAAGCATGCCCTAACACCAGTATTCAAGATTGATTCAAGCAGTTCCAACCATCATCTTTCGCAAAAATATATTTACATCTAACCTCCTACAAAAACATTAAACCAAGCACTAGACAAGTAAATCGTTCAAGGTGTAACGAATGACAGACCGCTGCACATTTTACTCTTGGGTATTGTAAACTAAACAATTTCAAATGAAGCATGTTTTACCCAACTCATTTGCATACAAGCACCCAGAATACTCTGCGCATAGCACTTTGCTTTTGTACAGTAGCAACTATAAAGGCATCCTTGTAATTCTCTCAGTGGGTGTCTGGGGAAGGTAGGAGTTGTTTTTGGTGAGACTTACTGAAAGTTAAGAAGATCAGCTATTGGGCTCGGAAAGATTCACAATAACTTTAGTGCGTAATTGTGGGGAACATTTCAGGTTTGTGCTTTTAAACATAAGCCTGTCTTTATGTGTTTTAAAGGGTCTCCATCTCTTAAGCGGCTTATCTGCTGCGCCTGCTTGCTGCTGTTCTTCAGTGTGGATGTTTCAGCAGGTGGTTCTTTTGCTACAGGAAAGGTCTCACTGCGGGGAGCACCAGAAAATTGTGTCTATGGCCGTGGGTGGCCTACAGGCTGTATAATGAGTGTCTCTGCTCCACTTCTTCACCTGTTAACATATTTATGTAATTTATGTCTTCTCGCTTGCCCTCCTCGAGTATTTTCTATATTTGGACAAGGCACGAATAGACGACCATAAGAAAAGCAGGTTTAAAAAAGGGACAGAGAAAATTCCTCTACTTTATTTAACATTTTGTTCTGACACGAATACAAATATACAGTTTTCGATTTCAGGACATCACACACATAAATGCATGCCGAAAAATGACAAAAGACTTTCACCATTGGCTTGCATGGTTTAGTAAAATACCATTGAAGCCTACCTGGAATGAATATAAGTTGCCCTTGACATGTGTTTCGCTCTTATTAGAGCTCATCAAAGAGACGTAGCTTTGTCCAGACACAAGGCAGTCCGAGTGTAAGTCCGAGCAAAAGGGAAACACGTGTCAGGTGCTGTTTTTATTCATTCCAGGTTGGCTTCGATGGTATTTTACCAAACCATGCAAGCCAATGGTAAAATCCTTTTCTCATTTTTCATATATATATATATATATATATATATATATATATATATATATGTATGTATGTATATATATATATATATCCGTTACCAAATCCAATAATACGCGCTCTCACAATCCAATGTAAAGGGTAATTTATTAAGAGCTCAAGGTTACGCATTTCGGAAGAAACTTCCTTGATCTTTGTGTGATCAAGGAAGTTTCTTCCGAAACGCATAACCTTGAGCTCTTAATAAATTACCCTTTACATTGGATTGTGAGAGCGCGTATTATTGGATTTGGTAACGGAAATTGCAACGCTGGCTCAGCTCTACCGGCTTCTGCGCACCACCGAACCACGGGCGGAGCTCCCTGGAGGAGCATCTGGATGGTGGAAAATATATATATATATATATATATATTTGGAATAATAAAAAGAAGAACAATAAAAGGAAAGAGTGACAATGAAAGCCTACAATATTTATTGAAACTAACGTGCTCTAACATGCAAAATCTGTGCTGCAATTAGGAGATATATATATATATATATATTGTTCCAACAATTGCCACTTTCTGCCGAATACTGTAAAACGGGTGCTTCCATTGTGGCAGTGAACACACAATATATATATTCGCAAACAAAATCCTTAAGGATTGGAGCACTCACAGGTAAGTAGGTTCTCGATTTATTTTTCTTTTAGCTAGACACGTTTCAGCAAACACTGCCTTTCTCAATGGCAAGAAAACAAACATATTGTCACATGACATGTTCACTTTTCAAAGGGACTGAAGCACTCCCATGGGATAAAATATCATGATTGGCAGATTCTCGTCAATGCGCCTCCATGAAGGGTTAAACCTGCCAAACACCATCATTAGATTTGATGAACAGTTCGAATTATGATGGTAATATTTGTGAGTTTTTTCAGGCTTCAGTAGCTCTTTAAGCCGTATTAGGCGCTCACCTCACTTCTTCGGCCGGTCGTCATGTGGATATGTCCTCGGAAGTAGGCTTCACTTTTTAACCTCTCAACCTTCGTTGCCGCTAAAGCCTTCCCATGTAAACATTCATATATATATATATATACATATATATGGAATAATAAAATGAAAAACAATAAAAGGAAAGAGTGACAATGAAAGCTTACAATATTTATTGAAAGTAATGTGCTCAAACATGCAAAATCTGTGCTGCAATTAGGATATATATATATATATATATATCAGCTGCAACTCCGTCAATCCCCATGGAATCTACACCACAAACGGAGCACGGACCACAAATTGGTGCAAGATTTTTTATTTTTGCTCTGCGACCTCTACAGCCATGACGCGTTTCAGCCCGTCAAGGGCCTTGATCACATATATATATACAGATATATAAATACATATACAGATATATATATGTGTATATATATATATATACATATATATATACACAGATACAATCCTGGCCCACCGCTCCCCCGATGAGACTTTCCAGATACGGACCACGAGACGTAAAATGTTGCAAAAAGAGTGCTTTATTCCCAAATTTTCGGCTCACGATACATTCACAGGCCAGTGCCTGACATGACGCGTTTCGACCGCAGGAGCGCGGTCTTGATCACATAACACGCTGCCAAATTTTCATCATTTAAATAGTGAGCACCACCTACTAGTGTCAGAAAACAGTGATGCAATACTCATAGATATAGATAACAGACTTTTTGATGTATACTTCTGATCGCGAATTCATATTGTTACAAAGGTACATGTGTAATATACTTACAAATAACCCTGAGTCTTTATAATATGACAAATAAAATTTAGAATCAAATTCACTTCATGTATCTTGTCATTAGGTCGTAATTCCTTCCTCCTAGACAAATATTGAATGCATATACACGATACATTAAATGATCTGCATATTAGACATATAAAATAATCATATTATATAGTGCAAGTGCTTGAAGTATCATTAATTAAAGACTCAGTGTGACTAGCGTCTACACAGTACACAAAATAGGGTTTTAAAATGAAATTGTTTAGTGGCCCTTATCATTTGATTGTCATGGTTTCTGCTCGAACCTATATTGATAGCATGTACACGATACATTATAAGATCTGCATTTTAGATATATAGGTAAATCCTATTATAAAGTGCAAGTGCTTAAAGTATCGTTTATTGAAGAATCAATATTGATAGCGTGTGCACATCATTTAAGACAAGCTATATATTTGGAATAGTTCATTTTTATTGTAAAGTGCAAGTATTTTAAATGTTGTCAACGAAATAACCCCTATTAATAGTATGTATTTGATACGTAAAGCGATCTATATAACCACTAATGTATATGTATATATTTATATATATATATCCTAATTGCAGCACAGATTTTGCATGTTAGAGCACGTTAGTTTCAATAAATATTGTAAGCTTTCATTGTCACTCTTTCCTTTTATTGTGGACACGTGTGAGTGAGAGAATGAAACGTGATGACCTGGACCGAGAGTCCAGAGTGTTGTGTTTCTGGGGCACTGAGTTACCTGTCTCTCTGGAAGATCAGGAGGGCAGGCAATGTGGTAAGGTGACTGAGACCCTACATGCTGACGTCCCGTGATCCCAGGCATAGTTCTGTTTCTGAGCAGAATCCATGCAACAGTCGGTTCTATGGATGCATTTTGTAGCTTAAGATATTTTATAAAAAAGACTCAGACTAAGGGACATGTTGGTAGTTTTAATAAATCTTTATTACATTTTTAATGACTATCACATTTATTAAAAATGGTACTGTGTGAAATAATGAAGCATACATTACATTTCATTATAATCATCGTTCATTTTCTGACAAAGACAATATATGTGTTTCATATATGTAGATATTCTTACCCCTTCATAAAGCCAATAAAACCCACTTTTTATATGTTCATGTTCTGACCCTTTGACAAAGTGAGTAGCTCTATGTTACATAAAATGAAACCCCTTATATTTAGCCATGTACGCCCATGGGAGTTTGGGCGCCAAGCCCTACACTCAACCCCCGCTGTGCATGACTTGTGCACAGCGGAGGGGGGGTGGGGACATGAGGCTCAGGGCCTGGTCTGTGGCCAACCACATGCCTCATACAGCCAAAAGGTGTGAGCGGAATAGGGTTGGCTGCAGAGGAGGAATTGTTTGCAGGCCAGGCCCTGTGACCAACTCCACGTCACGTACGGCCTTTGGCCATACATGGCTTGGGATTGGCTTCCTGTGAGGGTTGCGGCCTGGCCCAGCGGCCGAAGGCCATACACGGTGTGATGT
This sequence comes from Calotriton arnoldi, assembly GCA_963921515.1. Taxonomy (NCBI): domain Eukaryota; kingdom Metazoa; phylum Chordata; class Amphibia; order Caudata; family Salamandridae; genus Calotriton; species Calotriton arnoldi. The sequence continues at coordinate 990,501 of CAWUFW010003937.1, forward strand.
TCGTGTTACGTATGGTAATAAAATATTACTTTATGTTAAAAACAAAGCCATAGAAATTCACTGAAAAACCAATGGTTTAAGGGACGTAATATCTTTTTACTTTCCATTAAAAAAACCTTAGGAACTCACGCCCTCATCATGCACTGCTAATTACCCCCATATTACATCACTCATGACATGATCTATGACATCATTGATAGCGTGACTAAAACATTTGAAAAGGCATCATTGACGTCAGGTGATACATATATAGCTATCACCAGTAGGTAGTTAAAGTTAGGACCTAGTTTCCATAGGAAAAGCGCATCTTATTTTGCCAGTAACTTTGGTGCCGTTTGTTGAATTTTCACGAAATTCTCAAAATCAGTATGATGCTCAGTTCAGCTTCAGTGCTTAAAATTTTGGGTTGATCCGTCAAGCTGGGGCTGAGAAAAAGGGAGAATCCCAAAATGCTTTTTCCCCATGCAAATTTCCATAGGGATTTTGAACCAGACTTCAGCCCAAACCCTGGAAGGAATTACACCAAATTTGGCAGAAAGCTAGATCATGGTCCAGAAGGAGCCCTTTTTGTTATTTGGTGTAAATCCGTTCAGTAATTTTGGAGATATTAAAGGAAGACCAAATTTGTATATCTAGAGGCGCGGACCCTCCATAAATCTTGCCGATCTTGTGCATAGATCTCATTGGCTGCCAACACTTCAACCAGGAAGTGTTGGCAGCCATCTTAGGACTCGTACTCAGCCAAGTCCCAAACAAAAACATTAAACAAAAGAGAAGGAGCAGGGTAGGAATATCCTGACCCCCTAGGAGGGCAGGGTAGGAATAGCCTGACCCCCTAGGCCTGGGAGCCATATTTCTAAACATTTTCGTGGCAAAAATCACAACGGATTTGCAGCAAAATTGTTTTAAAAAACAAGCGTGGTCTCCTGCGCTTGTTTCTTGTTCAGCCCCTGGTTGGGTCAGGTCCCAGGAGCAATATATTAAACAAAAGGGGGGGTGCATGAGGCCCCCCTCCCCAAGGGCCATTTAAGCCACAAACTACCACCTCCCCGGGGTTTATTTAAAATTAAGTGTGGGGGCAGTGTGGCCCCCCTCCTGTGGCCTTTAACGGCCCGGGACCACCACCTACCCAGGACTTAATTATACTATAGGAGGGGGCCGCGCAGACCCCCCTCGTAGGGCTCATAAGAGCCCCAGGGACTATCACCTCCTCGGGGCATGAAGAGTAAATGGGAGAGGGGCCGCGTGGACCCCCTCCTTGGCCCAGTAGGGCCCTGGGGCCCACCACCTGCTTGGTGCCAAAAATACAAACTAAAGGGGGACTGCATGGACCCCTCCCGGGTCGTATTCAGCCCCTGAGACCACCACCTACACTGGGCAGGCCCTTTGAAATGAAATGAAAGGAGAGGGGTAGTGCGGCCCCTCTTCTGGAGCCATTAATGGCCCTGGGCCGGGTCCCTATCTCCCGAGGTGCCCACTCTTGGGAGATAGAAGTTTGCGCCAAGCAAACAGTAACTCCGCTCCAAGCAGGCGGGAGCGTGAAAACTGCTCCTGCTTGCTGGGAGCTGAGTTTTCATCTGTTTTCATGCCCGCTATCAAGTGGGCAGGAAAACAGAAGAAGGGATTGCTCCCACATGCAGTGAGCAGCATTTTTGGCTGCTCCCTATGCGTGAGAGCAATGCTGGCTCCCACTGGAGGAGGAGAGCTGGCAGGGATCATGGGCACATTAAGGCTCCCCGCGGTCCCCAACACTGAAGAGACTGTTTGCTCTTGGTGGGCTCCAGGGAACCCAGCATAAAAAGGACAGGCCCCGGGGGGCCGGGGACCGAACGGCCCCCCGCCCCTTGAATCATTATAAAACCAGAGTTAATGGTGCTCCCTTTTAATTACCCTGAGCATGCAAATGCCCACAATCATCTGCAAGCTCCGTTCATTTGGCCGTGCCCCGTTTTCCTTAGTATTATGCATAGGTCTTTACGCCTTTTCCCACGTTGATGGGCAGTTTACCAAAAGGCCTCTGAGCGCGTTTCCCCCCAACTTTGGTGATGCATTCTTAATACAGAAGAATACGAGGCCATCTCCACCAAACAAACAAGCACTTACTTCATATAGTTAGAAGAAAGTACACTTGTTTGGTGGAGATTCACCCCTTTGTAGTCTCGTCTCCTCTTGAGGATTCATGTTATCACAGATTTGTGAATCAAGATGATCAAGGAACAATCGCATTGCCGAAATTACATGCACACAACATCACTGGAGACATTTTCTTATGGTCCATTACGCAGCTGTAGTGTAGAATATGCAATAGTTATTACCCAACGAGGTAGCACTTACTAATTAAGCAGTAGAAAGTACTCCAGTTGGGTAGACATTTTGTGCAAAACTGTGGACTCTTGTTGGATAAAGGGACAGGTGAGTTTCTGTTATGGCCCAGTCACTCTCAGAGCTACTGACACACTCACACAGATACTCAGACACCCACTCACACACCCACTCAGCCACTCTCATACACTCACAGACCCACACAGCTACTCACACCCACTCACACACCCATACAGCCACTCATACACCCACTCATAGACCCCCAAAACCACTAACACACTCACTCACAGACCCAACAGCCAGTCACACACCTACTCACCCACCCATATAACCACTCATACACCCACTCCCAGACCCATAGAGCCCCTCACACACCCACTTACATACGCTGAAAACTACTCACACACCCATACTGCTACTCAGACACTGACTTACAGATCCATACAGCCACTCACACACCCATTCACAGACCCATACAGCCAATCACACCCCCATTCACCCCTTTACCGCGGCCGAAATTCCGCCGCGGTGCGGCGGCTTTGAAGAGTGGGTGGGGCCGCGTCGGCCAACGGATGTGCGCAGCACTACGGGAGGTAGTGCGCACGACGGCCATTGGCCGACAGAAGCAGCGAATGGGTTAACAGACCCATACAGCTACTAAAAAACCGGTCACACAGCTACTCAAAGACCCACTCACAGACCCATACAGCCCCTCACACAGCCACTCACAGACTCATACAGCCACTCACACTCCCACTCACTGACTCATACAGCCACTCACACACCCACTCATACACCCAAAAACACTCACAGCCTCATACAGCCACTCACACACTCACCGACCTATACAGCCGCTCACACTCAAAGGTTACAGGTAGGAAATATATTTAATGATCCTTAGAAATTCAGTAAAAAAAAACAAAAGTTACAGGGACGTTATAGTTAGGAAATAACATCTAAACGCAAGTAGAAATTCACTAAAAACAAGCAAAGGGTACAGTGATCTTATAGTTAGGAAATAACATTACCAAACCATAGAAATTCACCCAAATAACCAAAGATTACAGGGACATTATAGTTAGGAAATAGAATTTAAAAAAACTTAGAAATTCACTCAAAAAACAAAGGTTGCAAAAAGATCATAGTTAGGAAATAGAATTTAAAAAAACCTTAGAAATTCACTGGAAAAAACAAATTAATGGGATGTTATAGTTAGGCTCAGACTTCACTCGTACAAAACCAGTGTCCACACACACACACACCCATACAACCGCTCACCCACCCAATCACACACCCAGAAAAGCAGTTATAGTTACCTTATCTAACTATAACTTATGCCCCCCGCAATGCACTGCTTATAACCTCACATATTACATCACTCATGACATGGTCAATAACATCACTCATGACATCTCAAATGACATCATTGAGGGCATCATCCACAGAACCACTCACACACTCACACAACCACTCACACACCTATACAACCACTCATACACCCACTTACAGACTCATACAATCATTCACACAACCACACAACCATTCACACACACACCTACACACCCACAAAATCACTCAGACCATACCATACCATACCATACCAAGACATTTATAAAGCGCACGGCTACCACCAACGGCGGTGTCCCGGCGCTACACAGAGACAGAGGAAGATAAAGAGAGGAAAGGCAGACTAAGGGAGATCAAAAGCCAGGTTTTCAGAGCACTCCTAAAAGTGGTTTCAGATTCTGCTTTGCGCAAGTAGAGCGGCATCGCATTCCAAAGAGCGGCAGTTCTGACTGCAAAGGCGCGCCCTCCCATCCTGGCTTTGCAGTAGGAAGGAGAGCAAAGAAGAAACTGAGAGTTCGAGCGCAGAGTCCTATTTTGTTGGTATTTCCGAAGTCTGAGCCTCAGATAGTCAGGTCCACTTTCTCTGGTAGCTCTAAAAGCGAGTAATAAAGCCTTAAATTCGATTCTTCTCTTCACTGGAAGCCAGTGAAGACTGCGCAAGTGGGGGGAAATGTGATGCCGAAGAGGCACGTTTCTAAGAAACCTAGCAGCAGCATTCTGAACTGTCTGGAGCTTTTTAATCAGATAGGCAGGGAGGCCTAGATACAGGCTATTGGCATAGTCCAGCTGGGATGTAACCAAGGCATGGACTATGGTGGCCCGACAGTTCATCGGTAATAAATACAGGAATCTACGCAAGCATTTGAGCTTCCAGAAGCATGCTCTGGAAACTCGGCCAATCTGGGCTTTCACCGACAGGTCCGAGTCAAATCTACCCATACAAGCACTCACACACCCAAACAACCATTCACACACCCATTCACACACTTGCACAACCACTCACACACCCACTTGCACACCCATACAACCACTCACACACCCACTCACACACCTATACAGCTACTCAAACATCTGTTCTCACACCCATACAACCACTCACACACCCATACAACCACTCACACACCCAATCACACACACAGGAAAGCACTCACAAACCCACTCACAGACCCATACAGCCACTCACATATAACAACTAACAGACCTATACAGCCACTCACAAACCCAGTGACAGCTCCATACAGCTACTCAACCCATACAGCCACTCACATATACCAACTAACAGACATGTACAGCCACTTACACACCCAGTGACAGCTCCATACAACTACTCACACACCCACTCACACAACCATACAGCCACTCCCACTCACACACTGACACAGACAGTCACAAAGCCACTAAGATGACATATGTTAGAGACAGTATCGCTCATTAGTAGTACAGCAATTTAACTTATGCATTAGCTTAGTATGTATCTTTAAGTTTCTGAAACATTTACAAAACAATTAACCTCACTGGATGATGTCATTAGAGATGTCATCAGTGATGTCACTGACCATGTCATCTGTGATGTAATATGTGAGTCATAAGCAGTGCATTGCAGGAGGTGTAAATTATAGTTAGTTCAGGTAAGTATAACTGCTAAATTTCATCAGTTTTGTACAAGTGAAATCCGAGCCCAACTATAACGTCCCTGTAACCTTTGTTTTTTTAATGAATTTCTAAGGTTTTTTCAATTCTATTTCCTAACTATAACGTCCTTGCAACCTTTGTTCTTTTTAGTGAATATATATATATAAATACATATATATTTTTCATAAACCGGCTTCCCAAACCAACTCCTTCTCACAACTCTATTCCACCTGGTTCAAGCAGCAAGCAGCACAACTCAGAGATTTCTAAAAAAATTGCTTTTTATTTTTCGTCTGTTATGACTTTTTAGCAAACAAAGTGCATCCTGCAGTGAAAACATAGCGTACGAGATTCAGCCGAAGCATTCCACAGGGCCGTAGAATTGTGTGTCTAGTGTGTCCATTTAAAGGGGCAAACCCCTGATACCACCACCCAATTAAAAAACATGGGTTTGGAGTTGAACCAATGACTTTCTTTGCTTATATAGCCTTATACAATGTAGTTTTTACATCAATAACGGTTTCATTTTAGGTAAATAATTCTTGTTGGCATCAGAGTACAATATAAAGAGTAAAGTACTCTATATAGCACTATATGCATTTCCACTTTCTTAACAAATTTCATATAAAACTGGTAAAGTACGCCAATCTTTTCTAAAGTGCAACCAACATTCCTTATGTACGGTTTTATCAAGATACCTAATGTCCCTATATTGAACCATTGATGCATTCATGGTATTCAAACATATAAGAAACAAGTTTTCTTTCACATTCTATATATCTTCCTGAAACAATTCATGTCCTAATACCTACTGGCAGTCACAAGGAGGTAGTTATGGTTAGACCCTAGTTACTTTGCTTATTACTTTGGCGCTGTTTGACGAATCTTCATGAAATTTTCAAAACTAGTTTGCCACTCACTTCAGCTACTGTCTAGAAAGAGTAAGTGTTGGGTGATTCATCAAGCAGGGGCCAAGGAAAAGGGGGGGTCCCAAAACGTGTTTTCCCCATGCAATTTCCTATAGGGACTTTAGCCCAAACCTCTGAACTGAATTACACCACGTTTGGCAGAAAGCTAGATCTTGGTCTAGAAAGACTGCTTTTTGCACATTGATTTAAATCTGTTCAACAGTTTTGAAGTTATTAAAAAAAAAGATTTATGTATGTCTAGAGATGCATATCCACCGCTGCAACTCCATGCACCAACAGCAATGCTGTGATTGGCTAGCCACAACCTGACAGAAAAGTTGCGTCCGCCATTTTGTCAATCTGGACATGGTTCCTGGGGGAGGAGAAATAAAGTGTAAATAGGATATAAGGGGTCAGGATTGAGGTATTCTGACCCCATGGGAGTGATGGAGAGGTCTGGGAGGGGCCCCTGATGTGCCAGAAAATATCTAAAAAAAAATTTGGGGGGGCGTGCAAGGATCTACGGATCCACTGCGACTCTCGGTGCAACCCCTGTGTGAATCTATGATGGATTCACAAATCCAGATCCCAATTAAAAAAAGTACACCCACTCACACACCCATTTACACACCCACTCACACACCCACTTACGTATCCATACAGCCACTCACACACCCAGAGACCCACAAAACCACGCACACACGCTTTCACAGACCCACACAGCCAGTCACACATGCACTCACACTTGCACACCCACTTATACACCCACACAAACTCACACACCCACACAGCCACTCACATACCCATACAGCCAATCAGAAATCCACTCACAGACCCATACAGCCAGGGACACACACACTGATATACCCACCACACACTTACACACCCACTTACACACCCACACAACCACTCACACGCCCAGGTTACAGGGAGTTTATAGTTCAGAAATAGCATTAAAAACATAGAAATTCACTGAAAAAAACAAAGTTTACAGGGATGTTATAGTTAGGTTCCGATTTTAAACACACAAAAACCATAGAAATTCATCAGTTATAATTATAATTATATGAAGTAACTATAATGCATGCCCTAAGGTAACTATAACTTGTGCCCTTGCCATTCACTGCTAATTAACCCACATATTACATCAATGATGATATCTTCTATGACATCATTGATAATTTCACTGCAACATTTGCAGTGAAATTATTGATGAGAAAACTAGGCATGGCGGCGGTGCGAGTTATAGTTACGTTAGGGCATGAGTTATAGTTACTTGAGCTAACTGTAATTATAATTGCTGATTTTCCATAGTTTTGTGTGTGTAAAATCTGAACCTAACTATATCACCCTTGTAACCTTAGTTTTTTTTCAGTGAATTTTTAAGGTTTTTAATTTTATTTCCTAACTATAATGTTGTAACCTTTGGTTTTTTTCAGTGAATATATATATATTACTTATTGGCGGGCACCAGTAGGTAGTTATAGTTAGGACCTAGATTCCTTGGGAAAAGTGTTTTTGTTATGCTAATAACTTTGGCGCCGTTTGATGAATCTTCATGAAATTTTTAAAACTGCTTAGCCAGTTGCTTCAGCTGCTGCCTTTAAAGTTTTGGGGTGATACATCAAGCGGGGGCTGAGAAAAAGGGGGGGTCCTAAAAAGCATTTTTCCCATGTTAATTCCTATAGGGTTTATAAACACCACTAAAGCCTGAACTGCTGGACAGAATTACACCAACTTTGGCAGTAAGATAGATATTGGCCCAGAGAAGTTTCTTTTTGTGATTTGGTGTAAATCCATTTAGTAGTTTTAGAAATATTACCCAAATTCCAAATTTGTATATCTAGGGGCGCAGATCCTCCGTGGATCTGACAGTCCCCGTGCTGTAATCTGTTTGGCTGCCAACACTTCAACAAGGAAGTGTTGACAACCATCTTGGGACTCAGCTTTATTACATTTAAGGAGGGGGCGCACGGCACTTTTATGCCTGGGGGACCACGACCACCACCCTGGGACTTATGTTTGTATTACAGGGGGGCCGTGCAAACCCCCGGGCCCCGGGGACCACCACCAACCCAAGACTTTAATTTAAAAAATTGTGCAGGGGTCACCAGACCCCCCCTGCACCCCAGGGACCACCACCAACCCGGGGCCAAAATAACATGTTAAAGTGGGAGCGGGGCTGAGCAGCCTCCCTCCCAGGCCATATACGGCCCCAGGGACCGCCATCTTCCTGGGGCCAGACCGCAAACAACAAAGGAGCCATATATGACCCTGGGGACCTGCCCGCTGTCAAGCGGGAAGGGGAAAATACAAATGGATTGCTCATACAGATAGGGAGCCTCATGTTTAGCAGTTCCGTGTCGGTGTGAACAATGCCGGCTGCAGCAGGAGGCATAGGGCCTTGAGGCTCCCCCGCGGTCCAAACGGTGGTGACTGGATGCCCAGGGAGGGCTCCAGGGGCACCCTCAATCAAGAGACCACCCTATTTGTTTATGGCCGGGCCTTAAGAGTTGGGGTCCCTGGGGCCGAAATCAGCCTGGGGAGGAGAGCCGCCCGGCCCGCCTCCCCCATTGAAATAAGGCCAGGTCCAGGGGGATGGGGTCATCATTGATGTCACTGGCCATGTCATGAGTGATTAAATATGTGCGGTCATAAGCAGTGCATTGCAGGGGTGTAAGTTATACTTAACTCAGCTAACTATAGCTGCTGAATTTCAATGATTTTGTACGAGTGAAATCTTGGCCTAACTATAACATCCCTGTAACCTTTGTTTTTTTCAGTGGATGAAGTAGATAGGGTGATTCGGGAGTTTGTATGGGCAAAGAAAAAACCTTGTATTAAGTTATCCATTTTACAATTGGATGTAGAGCAGGGGGGACTTGCACTACCTCATTTAGCTACCTATTACCAAGCTGTGCTATTTAGCTTAACAACCCAGATACTGGCCCCTCTCTCGAATTTTGATAATTTTTTACTTAGTCTCATGTTAATAGAGAGTGCAATTAAGCTACCAACATTCTTGCGTACTGCAAAGTTACCAAAAAAGACACGATATAAGGTCGTGAATATACTTTTAGCCGTATGCAGCGGTTCAATAAAAGCTACAACGTTCCAACATGGCACGCATATTCTTCTCTTTATGACTGTGATTCATGGGGCCTTAAGCTCTCGCAAAAGGGGATCCAGTCATATAATATGCCAGGCTTCCATAAGCTAGGTGACTTCTACAACGGCAACAATTTGATATCGTGGGATGTTTTTGCAACGCAATTTGAACCTCAGAGCTGTGATCTTTGGTTAAGCTTCAGGCAGATTACATGCTTTCTCTCGACTAATTATAGAGGAGTTAACGAGAGAGTCAGAAAAATTCTGAAAGCAGCCTTTGAGGTAAATCTAACTGGTATTGGCAGTTGGTATAGGCTACTGCGTCAGGATACGAATAAGAGCCTCGTTGAAACAATGCTACCAAAAATCGCTCAGGAAACTGCTGGTTTAATATCCAGGAATGGCAACGAGTCTGTGAGCTTGGCCATAGGGCTTTGAGGGTGGCCAATTTCAAAAGGATGTCCTTTCTCTCTAGATGGGTGGCTTACTACACTCCCTCCAGACTCCATAAATGGTTTCCTTTAACCCCGAATGATTGTTTTAGATGTAATATGCCTGAGGCGGCTGACTGGACACATATATTTTTTGTATGTCCGAGATTACAATACATCTGGGAGGAGGTGTTTAGGTTTATTAGTAAATGTATGTCAATAGACATCCTACCATGTACATCTCTGGCCTTATTCTGCTTTTCTTATGCAGTTAGTCAGCTCTCCACACATAGGCAATGTTTTGTTTTTCTGGCCATAGCGGTAGCCAGATCTTTAATACTCCAAAAAATCCCTACATTGGGTCAGTGGCTACTTAAGCTGGATCGGGCCTATAAATTTGAAGAGACCTACGCGAAGAGGATAGGGGCGCTGCTGAGATTTGGGCTGACCTGGGAGGGCTATGCTGGGACCACGCGAGCAAACGATACTACGCAACCCAAGTGATCTTTTGTATAAATTTAAATCAATGGTCCTGAACCTCCGCTTGATTCCGAACCAGTCAAAATGAGTTCGTAGGAGAGAGTTTAGGGTGTTGAATTAAAAGTAATTATGAAGCACCCCTCTTCAAAGACGTTGCCGGGAACCCTATAGGTCCTCAAAGTTAGGGGATAAATGTTATCATGGAACTGCTATTAAGGATGCTGGTTTTGTATACCATGTAAAATAGAATATGAATTTGTGCTGTTCATCATTGTATTTTTTTAAATATGAAACTGGATGTTATACAGGTTTAATTTTTGTTCTTCTTTATAACTTGCTTATCATATTTATTATGTAAAATGGATTATGAACTTGCCCTATTGTCTATTTTAATATGAGATTGGAGATTTTGTAAATTTGTCTGTTTAATGCACCTTGGTTATCCTGTCTGCTATTTTACGCTCAATAAAAAAAAATAAAAAAATAAAAAAAGATTGGTTTAATCTTCCTGTGGGTTAAACCAGTCTGTCATTCTCCTGTCAGAACCTATAAGATCTGTGTAACTCTTGCTGTCTACAGTCTATATGATCCTTGCAACTTCAGTTTCACACGCTGCTCCTTCAAAGGAGGGTCTCAGCCATAACAAATAAGCAGTGGCGGCTGGCATGCCCTGAGGGTGGGGGTTGGTGGCAAAAAAGAAAATATATATTAATACATTAAATAAACTTACCTTCCTGCAATGAGGCGAAGTCCTCTGTCGTCTTCTCTCCTTGAGCAAATCAGTCTTGACCCTGTGCCTCATGGGAACAGTCCAGCCCGAACTGCCAAGCCAGGTCCTCCCTGGACCGGAAACAAGCATCCTAGGACCGGTTTCGGGGTTTCACCCCTCTTCAGCCAGGATAGCTTGATTCCAGTGGCACAGTGAGCCCAGGACCCACGTCTGGGCATACCTGGCGCACTTAGGGCGAGAAAGCAAAAGACACAAAATTGATGGACGGAATGCAGAACAAATAAAAACATTCACCCCCAGTCAAAAGATCTGGGGTAAAATTTGCATATGCCCAGGTCTAAACTGGGGTGGCATGGTGAGCAAAAGAATGATGGATTTAACCCAGATCTCTTGACTGGGGGTCAATGTTTTGACTTGTTCTGCATTCCGTCCATCAATTGTGTGTCTTTTGCTTCCTCGCCCTAAGTGCGCCGGGTATGCCCAGACGTGGGTCCGGCTGAAGAGGGGTGAAACCCCGAAACCGGTCCTAGGATGCTTGTTTCCGGTCCAGGGAGGACCTGGCTTGGCAATTTGGGCTGGAATGTTCCCATGAGGCACAGGGTCAAGACTGATTTGCACATGGCCAGGTCTAAACTGGGGTGGCATGGTGAGCAAAAGAATGATGGATTTAACCCAGATCTCTTGACTGGGGGTGAATGTTTTGATTTGTTCTGCATTCCGTCCATCAATTGTGTGTCTTTTGCTTTGTCTTCTCTCCTTGAGGCGGGGGTTGGTGGCAAACAAATAAATATATTAATACATTAAATAAACTTACCTTCCTGCAATGAGGCGAAGTCCTCCATCGTCTTCACTCTTTGAGGCAGGCTCCCAAGCCAATCCTGGCACTGCTCTCATGCTCATGAGAGCAGCAGTTGGGGCCGGCATGACTCGTGGGTGGCAGTGCGGGGGGTTTAATGTAATAATAAAAAAAATTCAACTTACCTTCCCGCCGGCCGGGTCCCGCGTCGTCTCTCCTCCTACTCTCCTGCCTCTGGCAGGAACAGGAAGCAGGCAGGCTCCCACCCCTAAGCCAATCACAACGCTGAAAGCAGCATTGTGATTGGTCGGAACGCCGCCCAGCCAGGGGCTAATGTTCTCCATGTAGGCTGCATTGCAGCCTACATGGAGAAGGTCAGAGGGCGCATGACTGGTTTGGTCGGCCTCAAAGAGCCGACCAAACCAGTCATGCACACTCAGGAGTGGGCACACCACTCCTCCTCTGCCCGGCCCACCCGCAACCAAACCCTTCTGCTTTCTCGTAGTGTGAGAAACAGAAACATAAAATGGTAGTTATTACCATTTTATGTTTCTGCTTTTCGCATTGCGAGAAAACAGTGGGGCGACACTCCTCCGCCCTAGTGGTGGAGCTGCCCCTGGAGAGCAGCGCCCTGATTGGAGGGAGCAGCCTCTGTCGGCGCTCCTGAGGGCACTGGATGCCTGCACTTACTCTCAACCCAGCTTTCTTAAGAAAACTGGGTTGAGAGGTTTAAAGTGCGCATGTCTGGCTGGCCGTCGCTAGACGGGCGGCCAAAGAGACATGCTCACTTTAAACCAGTGCACAAGGCATCCCACCCTCCTCCCTGCTACTGCTGCCATTCACTAGGCCCCGCCCTGTCCTGACACACCATTCGGGACGGGATGACAAAAAATAAAATCATAATAAATTAGCTTCATTACCATTTTATTTTTTGACCTCTGGGGGCATTTCATTGGGGCGACGCTCCTCCGCTTTAACAGAGGAGCCGCCCCTGCAAATGAGTAGGCTTGTCTGATGGTTTTATTTGGTGAGCAATGCTTTTTGTAGTTCTTCATTACTGGTCTTCATTTAGTTCAGAGTTTCCCCACTTTCCCTGTTTTAAAACTATTACTTTTGCTAAATGCCTTTCAATGTATTGATGAAATCTGAGGTACTAAGGTGAAACACATCCACATGTTTATAAAAAAAAAATTCTTTTTAAAGGGACTTCATCCTATATTTTACATGATGCTGCGTGATTTAGATGCCAAATATTTTCATGTTTATACTAGTGCACTGGCTTTTAGTGCCAAGCCTGACCCTTGATTTGGTTCTGGCTTGACTCTCACTGTTAATGTTGGCTCGCCGACCTTTACCTAGTCTGTAGCAAGAGTGACTTACTGTCACTGTTGCTGCAGACAGCCGATCCGACTGAAAATGCCAGGAAGACACCAACTATGTAATTATTAGGGGGGTGTTACACCCCATGCACCCTCCCTGAAGCTACGTCCCTGACCATTCCATATCTTGGGTGCGCTGCAGTGCTTAATTTGTAAAACAATAAGTGCCAGGTCTCTGGTCAGGAAGCCTCTGCAGCCTGCACCACCTATTGCCACTGCCAGCGTTGCCAATGACAGTACCTACTGAACTACTGACCAGCACACTCTACAAGTGTGACAATTCAGCCTATTCCAGGCTCCCAAAGCTATAAAAATAGCTTGGGCGGCAGGTATAAGTTGTTTTTAATGCATACTGAATTAAACAATTGCTGTTCTGGTCATCTCTAAATTATACATACAGCGCCACAACATTTGGCAGCTGTCATAAGTGCCGGTGTCTACAATTAAGTGCTGGTACCGAGCATCGGAAACCACCGACTCAAATTAAGCAGTGGGTGCTCAGATGGTGAAGGCCTGGTTCTTTTCTTTCTTTTTGCGTAACTGAGAATCTACTTGAAAGGGGCAGTAAACAAAAATAAAAAGTATAAGGAAAGTAGGAGTTAAGGAAAAGGCTACATACATTTTACAAAATGATATATCATGTGAAATTGCATGCCAATATGTATTAAAACTGATTATGGATTTTTAGCCAATTTTTAGACAACTTGTCTAATTAAATGTCCAACTATTATTTGAATGTGAATTTCAAGCTTAGTTAGGCCTCTACCGAAGTACTGGAACTTTTCATGAGCGCTTGTTCATAAGCTACAGCACTCCAGACAATATAAGGGAAAATTGTGCTGTAGAAGCCATGTGGCCACTTGGGAATATGCTAGGATGAACTCATCCGAGACCAAGGAAATATGCAAAAACTAGAACCTTCCTGTCTACCTGTTCCTTCTATACACTGACTGCACACCTGATCGTCCAAGTAACCCCTAGATTGATCAAATATGAAGGCATGACCAAGGGAAGCAAGGGTTCCAAGCGCTATCATGCTGGCGTGCAGAAAAAAATGACCGGTGTTTCAGTAGTAATAGCTTGAAATCTGAATGGTTTAAGGTTCCCTGCAACTGATTGCCAGAGAATCAGGAGCCACAACTGAAAAATATTATTTGAGGACCTACCCTTCCCTGAATTTACTCTAAATTCCCACTCATAACGCAGAAAGAGTGGCATAACTACAGCGCCCAGACTGACCAAAAGACAATATTCACCTATAAAAAGATAGAAAGCCAGGGTAACTACAGCAGCTTTTTTAGCTTGTGTCCTGTTGAATATGATGTAAACATTGCCTCTTGAAAATGAATTTATTTATTTTGCCTATGAAAATGAATTTATTTATTTTGCCTCTTAAAAATTAATTTATTTATTGCACAAACTCTTACATTTGGTTATATATTCAAGTCTCGTTGCTTACGTAGACAAAGCAATAATATAGATACTTTTGGGGCTAAGATAATAAGGAAGTGGTTGCCAGTAGTAACTATTAAAATAGAAACTGTTCGTTTGTGACCACGGCTTTCCAGCTTACTAATGTGAAAGTGAAATCTACTAAAGAGCTAGGCTGAGGCGTACAATTTTCATAGATTTACCCGGTAATAGTCTCATAATAGACTCGAAAATCAACAAAAAGAATTTATACTCTTAATTTGACTGCTGAGGACAAAATGTAGGTTTAGAAAAGTGTGCATTTTACATGCAGAGAATGTATTTCCCTTGCACCCTGAAAATATAGGTGTTTGAGAAACATTCCCACCCTTATGAGCACTCCCTCCAACCTGTGCTGAAATATATTGGTAATATTTATCAATATCCACAAAGGTCCAGTGGCCACCTACCACAGTGGCCCTTGCCTGGGGAATCCAATTTTCCAGTGAATTCATAAATGGACGACTGTCCAATATGGCACCTGGACCATTTTGCGTGGGTCTAAGTACAATCTACAACCACATATGTGCTCAGATCCTGATCCCATGAATCAGGTTCTCTCCTTTGCAGTGCTTAATTTGTATATGACTAAGTTCCGGGTCCCAAGATTAGTCAGAAGCCCTCAGCCAGCTCTATCAAATGTTAGGTTGCCGAATACCAGGGTTACGTAGTCTTGATTCCAACTCATGCCTCTTGAATCCACCACCAGACAATCCCTGCAATTTTATCTCACCCCTGTAGATTTGTTTTCATCCCTACTTTCTCCCTTTGTCACTGTTTTGCCCTCTTTCACTTCCTCCTTCTTAACTTCTTTTGTGTTTTCCTCTGTCTTGCTTTGGAAAAATAAGTGCCCCTTCCCAAAAATGTGTGCCGGTCAGTGCTTAATTAGAGCCGGCGGTTGCCAGTGGGGACCACTGCCTTTTATTTTTGGGGACTTCCACAAATTTTCAGTCACCAGATATTTGCCGAGTGCAAGAAAGGGAAAAACTCACAGCTCGGAAAGGCGGAGGAAGAGAAAGACGGCAGAACTGTTACAAAGAGCGAAAGCAGGAGCCTGCAAGAGTGAGAAAAAGGATCGGGGAGTGTCTGGTAGTGGATTCAAGACGACAAGCCTTGGTATTTGGAGCGCCTGCGTTTAGTTGCACCAGCCACTAGCTTCTAAGCAGAGCTTAGGGCACCTGCACTCTTTTTCACAAATTAAGCATTGGTGCTGGTGGGTCAAACCTGCAACCACTTGCCCAAATTAAGCACTGGCCCTTTGTTATCACACTTTCTGCACACCTACATAAAACTACTCTAATTCTAAGTAAAATGTAGGTGTCTGAGAAAATCAGAGAATCAGCCTCCAGTGCTGTAGAAGGAATAATATTTACCAGTAGTTAATCCGGTTATTCTCCCGTATTGTGATCTCATGAATTCAATATCGAGCTACCCGTAATATTTTTTTTTTTTAGTAGCCTCAGTAAAGGACCTTGAAAGCAGAATAAACCAGGAGAAGATATGTATAGGCTCCATCCTGTTGCCCATCATTTTCGACCTTTATACGGATCCCTTGGAAACCATCCTTGCAGACAGATCTACCAGTAAGCTGACAACACCCAACTCTATCTCAAAATCTCCTCAACCAGCGACATACAGAGATCCAAAGCCTGTCTCAGATGCATCTTATCCTATATGTCAACAGACTACCTGATGCTAAACCCCCATGAAGACTAATTACTCCTGTTTGCCAACATCACCAAGCCTTCTCTGATTGTTGTTGCTCTACAACTTAGACGTAAAAGGCTTCACGCCCCACCTAGCAAACCAGGCCAAATTCCTCGCATTCGCCCTGGACTCAAACCTCTCACTCAAAGAACATATTATCAAGAAGAACAAAACAGCCTGGTTCCAGCTCTCGCTTCTGAGAAAAGTGAAACCTTTTCATCAAGGAGAAGAGTTCTGAATATTAGTTCAAGCCCTAGTTCAAGACCTAGATGGATGCAATGTCCTGTTCAGCAGCACTCCAGAGACCCCCCTTGCAACCCTGAAAGGCATCCTTCATGCTGCAGCATGGCTCAACAGGGCGATGAAGAAATCTGACTTTACCCTCACACTAAAGTAGCTACACTAGCTCTCTCTGCAAGCTCAGATCATCCTTAAGATCACTGTTTCGCACACATGGTCCTCCATACTAAAGCACCTGCTTACCTAGCTTAAAACTAACTGCATCTGGAGGTCTGTGCCAGACGAGGAGCTCTGACATCACCCGATTAGAGACTAAACACAGCAGAAAGCCAAAAAATTAAAAATTCAAGCCTTCTCCACCAAGGGTCTGGAACAACATTTCCCCTCCAACCTCAAAACGGCACCTACCCTCCTACAATTCAGGAAAGAGCTGAAAACTCCCTTCTTGATGGAACACTACCTCAGATGGGTCGACCTCTCGCCTCCCTCTCCAGCTCTACCTCCTGCCTCTGCCTCACCAGGCTTTGCTCCCTGCACAGCGCTTCATTGCTAGCCAGCTAGATTTGTGCTTTACAAATACCAACACATACATATATACAGTCTCTATGATGTCATCATATTGGGCATAAGTTATTATTTATACTTGCAGTTCTCTCAGGTTTGTAGGATGAGTCTGAATCAATAAAGGATTCCACCTCAGGAGAACCTTAGTTGCAGGTAAATAATGTTTTCATCCTACTAGGCTGCATTTTGGTTTTTGTTTGTTACTAAAACATTCCAGACAACGATACTAACTGCAAGGCGGGAGTAATTTTGAGGCACCATTGACTTGCATTAGAAGAAGGAATTAACAATAAGAACTTGGTTAAATCATTTTATTTATGCACATTAAAAGACCTCAGTATAGAGACATATCTATGTATACAGAATGTGTATTTCCTACACAGAAGATTTTTTATTTTTTTAAGTAGATCCTTTAATTGTAATGTTGTGAATTTTTTTTTTTCAGCGGGGCCCCAGAGCTCCAGAGAAGGCTCCCACCTCAGGAACCTCCACCCAACAAAATACTTATTTCTCAAACCGTGGCACGGGAGGCACCTGTCTACACAAATGTGATTCTACCAACACCAAAAAATAGTTCAGGAGCTGTCAATGTTCCCAAACGCTGGAAGAGTGAAAGAATCAGCAAGCCAAAGAAAGCGCCGATCACCTCCGTGCCAGTACGCCGCTATCCTCTGAGGCTGCGGCGACCTCCTGAACGACTAACCTTCTGAGATGGCAGATGACGACAGTTCATTATCTTATTATCTTCCCCCTAAGGTCTCTGTGAGGCCAAGCTTCAGAGAGAGGATTTCATAAACCTTCAACAAATCTACCATATCTGTGAACTTGGCTCATCTGTTTATAGGAGTGAGTTTGTGGGGTTTTCTAGATTCTTTTTTGCATTTACTGGCCAGCCTTAAAGGCTGAAGTGGTCTGCCCAGGTCAACAAAAGGCAAATCTGCCTGTATTCTCAGGTTTGGATCTAAATTTGCTGGAAGGGGGCGATGGCAAATGTTGAACAATAGAGTGCCTGTAAGTAACTGTGGCTGTGGATTATGTGGTTCTGAGAGGTTACAGATACCTCAAAATGAGAATATGTGTCCTCATTCAGTTCTTGGTGTAGGAGAAGCCAGTGGCACCTAATTGGCTTCATCTGTATTTAGATCATTCTAAAAATGTCTATGGTGAGAGCAATGTCTTTCTTTGGAGCAGTCTGGAGACACCAAATAGATACATTTACCAAGCAAATAATGAAAGTTATTTTATGTTATTGGGCAGAGAAGCACATACTCTGGCTAAATTATATCAGAAAGAATTATGAAATCTGGTTTTAGCTAAAAGGTTTGTTAACCAGGGTGCATTTAATGAGACATCAGAAACCTACAAAAAGAGTATATTAATATCAGCATGTACTTGCTGTTGTTGATTCAATGTTTTTTTGACAGCCGCTGATTTGTACACTCCATCTTGGTTAATGGGCAGTAAGTGTTGGTTGGTTTTCATGCAAATATGTGTCAGTGTTCCTGACAGACTGACAGAGAGGATGAGGCTTTGCTTGGATCCAGAGTTTATATTGTTTACAACAGAAATGTGTGTTATTTAGACTGGTCGCGCTGCGATTTGCATTAATTAGGTCCTGGGGTGGGCAGGGCTTCCGTAGGCAGGAAGAATGGTGAGTGGGAAAACCTGGTCGGAAAAACCCCACCAGGTAAACCTGGGCAGCTGCAGTGTCACTGGATCAGTCTAGAACAAGCAGAATTTGGAGGCCACAGGCAAGTGGCAAGCTAGGTGTCCAGGTGCCTTATTCACACAAGAACTTTCAAAAGAATCCCTCCCTCAAATATTACTCTACTCAGTGGCGTAATGAGACTTATGGCCCCCCCCCTGCAAAGTACATGGAGGGTGCCACCCATGCTCCAGACCCAGTAAGGAGCTCTCAGGCCAGGGGTCTGCCGCCGGTGCACAGTGCTAGAGGGGGCCCTCTGGAGCTTGGGTCCCCCCCACGTACCGTGGGGCTGCGTGGGTTAATGTTACGCCACTGGCTCTACTTACATAACAGCATGCATTGCTTACATGGCCATACTCTTAAACTCACCATCTTATTTCACAGAAAAACTGTATGGAAAGACGAGTACTTAAAGAAATGCATCGACCCCACGTTTAAAAAAACTTGTCAACCCACAAACCCAGGTTCTCAGTGAGCGCATCCACTATTTGGGGAACTACACGTGCTTGGGTAACACCTTCCCCTCATGACAACTCTCCATGGTCTATTGCTATCTTGCTAACCTTGTGCAATGGCATTTAATTGTTGTTAGTGACACTTCTATATATCTACTTTCCGCTCACCTCTCTGTCATCAAGAGGCCCTAGCTGACAACACCCCTGTACGGTCCTCCCAATGTCAGATAAAGATTATGGGGCTTCTTTACACAAGCCCCTTGCGCCACCGGTGCACCACTTTTTCCCATATTAAAAGTGAAGCACCAGCGGCGCAACGGGCTTGTAAATAAGCCCCTTCGATTATAATGCATATTGCTCTACGCAGACTCCCGACATGCTGATACTGTCTTTAATACTTATATTCACTGACCTTATTACAGTACTCACAAAATCATATCTTAACCGCCTTCACCTTATGCTTATGGACTTTTGTTTTAAAGTGCTCTGCCATCCCTTGAGGTCTTGCAGAGTTACAGCAAAAACTTAAATAAAATAAAAAAAGACACCTTTATAGGTAATCAAGACTAGGATCTCTCTCACACAGCTAAAAAAATAAAATGTTAATGTTATATATAGTTTTTTGGTGCACAATTTGCCTATGGTGTGGCCTTACAGCACTAGCAGGAGTCCTCCTAGTAAGGATCTCTACTACGGAATCAGAGTTTGACATCTCACTCCTTTTGTATCATTTCAGCTCTGTTCTTTGTTGTGTAGCCAGTGTTTCATCCAGGTAAATACTTGTTGCCCTAGATTCGCCTACCCTAGGCTGGTCTCAGTACTTCCTAGTTCCAAGATTCAAAGGCGACTGAGGTAGGACCCAGACTGACTGGGATTGGGAGTGCCTGTCATCTGGAGATACCCCTGGGCCATCTTGTCATCAACCTGGCAGGTATCTGAAAAATTGTGAGACACTAGTTACAACTCCTGACCAGTATTTGATATAGACAAGTGTGAGAAAGGCTGACAGAGGTTCTCATAGCTCCTGCCTGGTTTAGAAATCGTATGTCAATGTGATGTCCCCATGTAACTTTGGGGGTTGAAATAACGAGATAGAACTACCAGCCAGCGGTGGGCACAGATGATGGGGAAGTACATTCCCTGAATAAATCATCTGGTTCTTCATTGTTGGTACTTAAATAAAGGAGTTCATGTTTTCACTCCAGTTATACCCCAGCTTAGGGCCCGATTCTGATGCGGGTTGGAAAAGCTTCCCGACCGAGGGCCTGATTCTGATGCGGTTAGGAAGGCCTCCTAACTGCATTTGCTCCTTCCAAATCGGATCGGGAACGTGTCTTCCCGACCGAGGGCCCAATTCTGATGTGGTTAGGAACAAATGTTCCCATTGAAGTCAATGGGAGTTCAACCAAATCGTATCTGGAAGCATCCGGATGCATCCTACTCCGCCGGTCGGACTTTCCCGATCCGAGTGGGTCGGACACCATTTCCCAACCGATTCGGTCGGGAAACTTTTCCAACCCGCATCAGAATCGGCCCCTATGTGTCCTGCCCAATACAGAACACTTCATTGGTGACGAGGTATGAAAGACCCCTAGCTTGTGGCCTCGGGCATGAAAGGCCCCTGTTGGGCCACAACTGCCATAACCCTCTGGTCTTTACTAAATAGTGCAGTGTTTGTTCTCCCTGAGATCTTGGGGAAAGAGTGCAGTGCTTGGAGATCTAGCCATAAGAGGACCTTTTTATAGTAGCCCCTAATCTGAAAGGAGCCATCACATATACTGTCAGCCTCGCACATCATGGCAACCTACTGAGGGCATCAACCTGTCTCCTGTGCTGCCCTCAGAAGATAAGGAAGGCATAAAAAAGGTGGGGGGTGAATGAGCTGCCCGAAGACCCTTCCCCTGCAACAGTGCTCCTGCCTGTCCCCCAGCACGGTAAACTCTGTAGACTGCCTACCCCACCGGCACTGTACCCAATCACAAAAGTTTACACTGACACTCAGCTCTAACCTCCTCCTGTGTTGGAGAGCAGAGATGTGCTGGAAAATCGAAGGGATTGCACCTGATTCCCCCACACCCAAGTAATATGAAGCAGGGCTCAGGAAACTAAAGAAAACCACAGAGTAGGGCTCCTGCTTGTTCGGCTATTTACCACGCTTCCTTTCTCCCTAATGAGCCTGAGGCATCCAGCATATTATAAATTGCCAACTAAAGTGGTGTAACCAGAGAAAGGTGATTTCAGAGGCATGCAGCAACCCAGAACAAACTATGTGCTGAAAGCCTGCCAATCATGGTGCCAGCCCCTCATGGGCCCCAGCAGCCTGGACACACCATACAGACACAAAGTACTCTGACATACATGTCTGTTCCTTCCACTTCAACAACTGCACAATCTGCAAAGTGGCTGCTACTTTCTCAAAGGCCTAAGGCATCAGGTCCAGAGACACAAGGTGAGTTGTTTCATTATTTCTAAATGTGAGATACTTGGTTTATCTGGTGATTAGAAGTGACTAGATGGGAGGGGATGAACAGTGGAAGCTCCCACACCAACCAAAATCAAACCAGCATTACACATGCTCCAGCATCATGTTTGGCCCTACTGTTAGCTGGTGGCCCAGGCAGCCCTCACCACTTGCTGTACACCACAATCTCTGAACATAAAGCTCTAAAAGGTCCCTTCCCAAGGGCAACATAGACATTAAGGGGGTCATTATCATAGCGGGCGGATCGCCACCGCCCGTATGGCGGTGGCGATCCGCCCGCCAATTCCCACCACCCGCCTACCATTTCCCCCTGCCATATTACGATGGCGGGGGGGACCCCGGCGGACGGAAAGACCGTCCGCCGGTTTTCCGCCGGTCAGACAGGTGACCGGGTGGAAAAGGGCTCCAATATGGTGGCGGTGTCTGCAAGACACCGCCATCCATATTAGGATGAATGCAGAGACGTGCCTTTCCATGGCGGCAACGCCACCATGGAAAGGCATGTGGTTTCTGCCTTAGGGGGCCCATTGTGGGCCCCCAGGGTGTTCAGGGTTGGGGGGTGCACTCAGGGGGTACCTATGGTACCCCCCTACATTTGAATGCACAAGGTGTCAAGCACCGCACGGTGCCTGTCACGTTGTGCATTCAAATGCACAACATGCATTTTTCACAGTGCGGCGGGTGCTGCTTGCAGCACCGCTCGCCGCAATGTAAAAAATACGGGATGCGCCCGCCAGTGTGGCGGGCGCATCCTAATTTGAATGGCGGGACCGCCACACCTATGGTGGGCGGTCCCTTTTGCCGTTGCGTAAAGTCCGCCCGCCATCGTAATGGACCCCTAAGTATCAACATGTGTCCCCTTGAAAATGCTGTATCCATTTTTGCTATACATATTAGGACTTGAAAAATCAGGATTGGCTTCACCTCCATCAGGATTCACTTTTCTGCCATTTCTAGGTTTCTAGGAACCCAGACAAAAGATCTTTGAATTTAGAAAGGATCATTATGGAGTTCATGAAGGGCCTTTTCAGAGTCTTTCCTCTTAAAGAAAAATTGTCACCTGAATGACAGCTAAATACTTTATTAGCAGCTTTGATGCACACCCACTTTTGAGCCTATTCATAAACCTGACATAAAAACACCTTTCATTGAAAACCACTTTCCTGCTGCCAATCTTTTACAAGAATTAGCAAATTTCAAGTGCTTTCTTGCAGAGAACCTTTTTGTGTTTTTCTAGAGACAGTGTGACCTTGACGACTAACCCAAAATTGATTCTGACAGTTTCGCTTCATTTTATATTAATCAAAGGATTTCACTGTCAACATTTTTTCCTAATCCAACCACCGTTTTAAAACCAAAAACCATTGAAATTAACCAGGTTATACGTTTTTTTAAAAGTAAGTTAAAATCTTACTACCTTACTTACGTATTACTCCACTTAACCTTTATTTTTGTGATTTTTCAAAGTTTTTGTAATGTGCAGAAATGCCTTATTATGATGCCTTTTTTTCATTTTTTTCATTCCTGTGGAACTACCCAGAAGTCCCATGGGGCTTCACACGGGGCCGCGGTGAGTCCTGCGGGAATCCATCGAGTCAGTGACAACCTGAATCTTTTTTTAAGGTATCCCTCCCCAGCCCACTTATTCCTCTTTGCAATTTATTTTTTAGGACTCCAAGTCTTAGTCCCTGAGTCTTATAATGGTGGCGGCATCATTTTTAGGTCGAGCATTAGCGCGCATGCGCTGTCTGCAAGACCTGCTGTCATCAATAATACAACTCTATTCCCTCCTGCTACTCACCATTGGTCAGACTCTGGCGTGCTGTTCTTTACTGCCTCATAATTGGTACAACCGGCAATACGTCACTTCCCTCGTTCAGCAGAGGAGCACCGGCTAAGTACAGTATCATTACCCTTGCAGTGCTTTTCATTTGGTTTAAGAGCACTACTTTTTTTTCCTGCACCTTCGGACTGCGTCTTTCAGTGTTGCAGACATTTTTAGAAACGTTATTAGTTCGAGTTCCTTGTATGTAACAAGGGAGGTAGTCCAAGGTCGTACCGGACATTGAAATCAGATAGGTCACACACACTTGCGCGCACGCACACACACACGCGTATTTTACAATGCGTTTTAATATGATGCATTTTAACCTCCGGTGTTATCATTGTTTGCAATGCTAGCTTTGTTTTTGTCCATAACTCAAGCAGATCCAAGCAACTACAGTTCCAGCATTTGAAACCTCTTAAAACGTATTCGACTCAACAAGTCTCAAGTTTTAAAACAACTGCAAACCAGTCAGCCAAAAAAACCACTTTTTAAAACCATTTCCGTAATGCGGCCATGCAAATTAGTTTATTAACAGCGTGTGAAAGTGAAAGAGGGACATGGCCATCTGAACTGTAAATTAGCAACCAGAAATGGCAGTTTCACTTGCGCAGAGGTCGCCTTAAAGGTTTGCGACATAGGAAACCGACAATTCGCCCGTAATATATGTAGTCACTGCTCTCAGCAGAAGAGTTTTAGTGCTTCAGCAAAAACGCGTGCATATTCTGTACAAGAACAGCTACAAGTAATATGAAGTCGCCATATAAACAATGTTTACCAGAGCAATGTCTTCTCAACAAGGCATATGGAATGTGCAATAAATCAATAATGTGTAAATAGGGAAGCTTAATCAATATAAGCAAAGCTAAAGAAACAGAAAAAGCAATGGATGGTGTTGCTACAGGCATAAAATAAGGTAGTTCAAAACAAATATAACTTATTGACAGCATGCATGAAATATTTAAGTTCCAAATACCTCTTTGTGGCGGAAAGCACTTTGACCTTTAAGTTGTGAGGGGTATTGCGATCGCTGTCCGGGCCATACGGAGATAGGCAGAACTGAGGACTTTATGGCGGTTTTTGGGAGGTTTGGTGTGTAACACAGCAGGGAGGGTGCTAGTTAGAGGCATTGTAGGTACCACAGATGCAAGGCGACATATTTTGTGTCATCACACAGGTCTGGACTACACCTTGGACCAGATAAGGCTGTTATGTAAATGACAGCAGCCATCAGGCAGGTCGCAGATGATAACAAGCATTTGCAATGCAATAGGTCTCGCATTTATGCAATTTTGATCTCTTGGCATTGTAAATGACAATGCCTTTTATTTACGTTTTGGTTTTTAAAACATAAATAAAAGGCATTGTCATTTACAATGCTAATAGCTCAAACTCTCGCAAATGCGAGACCTATTGCATTGCAAATGCTTGTTCTTTGTTGTGGCCAGCCAATGACATTGCTCGGTTCCCCAGGTGTCCCACAGGACTAGCCTATCAGAATCTTCTTTTTCAGGTTTTTCCCATGGGACTTACGCGGCAACAGATATTGCTGTTTCTTTAAATCGTAATTTCGCTAAAATGGCTGAACAGATTTACACCAAACTACAAAAAGCAGACTTTCAGAGTAACAATCTAACTTTCCACCAAATCTGGTGTAATTTTATTCAGCTTTTTAATTTTCCCTATGCAAATTGCATGGGGAAAAAATGAAAAAGTGTGTGGGCATTCTCCTTTTATTCTCAGCCCCCTACTTGATGGATCACCCCAAAACTTTCCAGGCAGGAGCTGAGTTGTATAAACTTATTGTTGGATATTTTTGGGAAGATCTTACAAACAGCGGCAAATTATTATATTGTATTATTATATTATATTATGTTATGTTATTTTATATTATATTGTATTATATCATATTATATATTACCAAGTGGCGGTCACTAGGTGGCTATAGTTAGGACCAAGTTTCCATAGAAAAAACATTTTTTGGTTTGCTAATTACTTCTGCACCATTCAACTAATGTTCACAAAACAGAAATTCATCCACCTTAGCTCCTTCCTGGAAAGTTTCAGGGTGATCTATCAGGCAGGGGCAGAGAAAAGGGGAGGGGTCCCAAAACAGATTTCCCCCCTGCAATTTTCCATAGGAAAATTAGACACAGCTCCAGCCAAAACGGCTAAAGAGAATTACGCGATACCAAAGGGGATGATGGACGGAGCGTTAGAGCAAATCAAACACTCACCCCCAGTCAACTGATCTGGGTTTAATCCATCATCATTCTTTAGCTCACTCCACCACCCCAGTTCAGACATGGCCATATGCAAATCAGTCTGATCCTGTGCCTCATGGGAACAGTCCAGCCCGAACTGCCAAGCCATGTCTTCCCTGGACCGGAAACAAGCATCCTGGGACCGGTTTCGGGTTCAAAACCCTCATCAGCCAGGCTATCTTGAATCCAGTGGCAAAGTGAGCAAGGGACCCACGTCTGGGCATACCCTGCCAACTTGGGGCGAACAAAGCGATACCAAAGGGGATGATGGACGGAGCGTTAGAGCAAATCAAACACTCACCCCCAGTCAACTGATCTGGGTTTAATCCATAATCATTCTTTAGCTCACTCCACCACCCCAGTTCAGACATGGCCATATGCAAATCAGTCTGACCCTGTGCCTCATGGGAACAGTCCAGCCCGAACTGCCAAGCCATGTCGTCCCTGGACCGGAAACAAGCATCCTGGGACCGGTTTCGGGTTCAAAACCCTCATCAGCCAGGCTATCTTGAATCCAGTGGCAAAGTGAGCAAGGGACCCACGTCTGGGCAAACCCTGCCAACTTAGGGCGAACAAAGCGATACCAAAGGGGATGATGGACTCAAGATAGCCTGGCTGATGAGGGAAGACATGGCTTGGCAGTTCGGGCTGGACTGTTCCCATGAGGCACAGGGTCAGACTGATTTGCATATGGCCATGTCTGAACTGGGGTGGTGGAGTGAGCTAAAGAATGATGATGGATTAAACCCAGATCAGTTGACTGGGGGTGAGTGTTTGATTTGCTCTAACGCTCCGTCCATCATCCCCTTTGGTATCGCTTTGTTCGCCCTAAGTTGGCAGGGTATGCCCAGACGTGGGTCCCTTGCTCACTTTGCCACTGGATTCAAGATAGCCTGGCTGATGAGGGTTTTGAACCCGAAACCGGTCCCAGGATGCTTGTTTCCGGTCCAGGGAAGACATGGCTTGGCAGTTCGGGCTAGACTGTTCCCATGAGGCACAGGGTCAGACTGATTTGCATATGGCCATGTCTGAACTGGGGTGGTGGAGTGAGCTAAAGAATGATGATGGATTAAACCCAGATCAGTTGACTGGGGGTGAGTGTTTGATTTGCTCTAACGCTCCGTCCATCATCCCCTTTGGTATCGCTAAAGAGAATTACACCAAATTTGGCAGAAAACTAGATCTTGGTCCAGAAAGCATGCTTTATGTGATTTAGTGTAAATCCAGTCAGTAGTTTTTGTTGAAATGAAAGTTTAAAATGTATGCATGTATCACACCACGGAGGATCTTATTGGCTTCCCCAACATCAACAAAGATGTGATGGCAGACAATTCAGGGCTCAGGGATTCAATCCTCTGTCCTGAAAATAAGTTAGAAACCTACGCAGAATAAAAAAAAAATGCGGGCTCCCTCCTTTTTAGAATAAGACCCTGGGATGGGCCAGGGCCCAGGGGGTTGGTACATTTTGTTATTTTGGGAGGTAGACCTACAGCACCTCCTCCCTGAGCCCCAGGAGGCCCCAGAAACTCCATCCCACAGGGTTTGTATTATCAGTAAAGTGGAATATTTTGTGGTATGGCTGGGTAACCTTACAATGTTATATTATCACAATACCCAAAAGATGGTCCTTGGATTCACCTTAATAAATCCATAGCTCAGTCCTGGTAGAGTGGCAAAGAGCAGTTAATGTTTACAGGAGGAACATATGTTAAGCATTTCAGGGTACCAACATTGACGATAAGTATTTGACACGACTCAAGAGAAATCCGACACCAATTTATAACAAGCATTAGGTTTTACCTACAAAATTAATAATAAGCTGTTTTTTGTTGTACCATTTTCACTGTAGTATATAGAACAGTAGAATGATAATACACATTCTTCTACTTGTGTATACCAGGGGAATTTACAAAGCAATGCAATCCTGTGGACAGATGCCAACACTAGCCCCAGAGAGGGTCACATCTCAGGCATCACACTTACTGACCAAGGGGCCGATTCCGATTCGGGCCGGAAAACGTACCGACCGGCTCGGTCCGGGAATAAAGTCCGACCGACACGTACCGGCGCTGCCCGACCTGGGTAGTACGATAAAATGCATGTGAAACACGACCGACTCGTACGGAACACAAGCCGAACGACCGAACAGGACGGAAACAAGCTATCCGGCCGGAAAACCACGCGAATCTAACCGACCGACACGCACCAGGAAGGAACCCGAACGAAATGTACACGTGAACTCCGAGCCGCGTAGTACGATGCAATGCGTGGAAAACCAGACCGAGTCGCACGGAGACCAAGCCGCACGACCGACACGCATACAAAACCCAGCCGAAGCAACCCAATACACCGCGACCGACGCGTACACCGCACAACAAACATGGCAGAAACACAGCGTGAACGACTCGGAGAAGCTGGCACGAGACAACTGCAGCATCCTACTCGGTCAGAAGAACGTCTCCTACGTGCACAAAAAAAACAAATGGAAAAATACAAAAAAAAAGGGCCAAACAAGCAATGACAAAGTCAATAAATACAGGGGGGAAAAAACAGGGAACAAGGACACACCCCCAACTCCACCTATATAAAGGCCACAAATCCCTACCATGATCCCTTGCAAATTCTACTGACCTGCCAGCACAGAACACCATCACACAGCAACCACAGACACACTCACAGCTCATCCATCACAAAAGCCACACACCATTAGCACCTCAACAAATAGCACCCTCACATACACCCAGCAAAACCTACACACACACACCCTCACTTGCACACACACACACACATCAATCATCACCACCACCCAGCACCATGCCCCCAAAGAAGAACCATAAGTTCCTAGACAGTGAATTGGAAGTCCTGGTAGATGAGATCCTCAGGGTAGAGCCACACTTGTTTGGCACATTGGTCCAACAGACCCCCATGTCGCAGAAAACCAAGATGTGGGAGAGGATCGTCGACAGGGTCAACGCACAATCACCATGTTTGCGCACAAAGGAAGACATCCAGAACAGGTGGTATGATATGCGCAGGAGGGTCAGGAACCTACTAAAGAAGGATTACATCGTGAGCCAGCGCACCGGCAGTGGCCCTCCTGCCAAACCACTATACCTCAGGCCCTGGGAGGAGAAGGTGCGGGCCATCCTACCACCAGTGAGCGTATATGGACTAACAAACATCCCAGAGCCT
Source organism: Calotriton arnoldi (assembly GCA_963921515.1). Classification (NCBI taxonomy): domain Eukaryota; kingdom Metazoa; phylum Chordata; class Amphibia; order Caudata; family Salamandridae; genus Calotriton; species Calotriton arnoldi. The sequence continues at coordinate 1,019,538 of CAWUFW010003937.1, forward strand.
GGTGAGTACACAACTAATATACACAATATTGTGGGGCAACACACACACATCACTGTCAAGGGGCTAGTCAAACCATGCACCCTTAGCAAATCCACAGCAACCAGAAGATAATCATACCAAGATGACTATGTTAGTCAGAGAAACACAATACCTGCCATCTCATAGTGATATGTAACAGTGTCATGACAGGTACAAACATAACAATAAATAGAGCAAGCAAGTGGCACAAATATAACAAACAAACAGTCCCATATGTTGCCACCACCAGAACACCACCTCACAGGGAAGCTCACTGAAAGGAAGGAATTCTGGGTATGCTGGTGAAGTCAGTGTAGGCAATAGCATGATGGGAGTTGTAGTCACAGATATTGGTCAGCCTCACAATTGGCCCATCAACACCACTCTCAACCATGCACACATCACAGGGAGTAGAAAAGGACTGACAAGATGGCTGACACTGGATACTGCTGTGGGGAGCACAAGGCCCTGCTGGGAACTGGCCACCAACAAACAGGAACACACTGTCAGCCATCTTGCCATTGCTGTCACACTCACACACAGTGAAGTACACTCAAAAGGAAGGAAGTATGGGCATGCTGGGAAGGGGGCGTAGGCAATAGCATGATGGGAGTTGTAGTCACAGACATTGGTCAGCCTCACAATTGGCCCATCAACACCACTCTGAACCATGCTCACATCACAGGGAGTGGAAAACTACTGACGAGATGGCTGAAACTGTGTACTGTTGTAGGGAGCACAAGGCCCTGCTGGGAACTGGGCACCAACAAACAACAGGACCACACTATCAGCCATCTTGCCATTGCTGTCACACTCACACACAGTGAACTCCACTCAAAAGGAAGGAGGTATGGGCATGCTGGGAAGGGGGCGTAGGCAATAGCATGATGGGAGTTGTAGACACAGATATTGCTCAACCTCACAATTGGCCCATCAACACCACTCTGAACCATGCTCACATCACAGGGAGTGGGAAAGGACTGACAAGATGGCGGACACTGGGGACTGCTGTGGGGAGCACAAGGCCCTGCTGGGAACTGTGCACCAACCAACAGCAGGACACCACTGACTGACATCCTGAAAGCCAAATTGCCCCCCCTGCAATGGAAGCACGTTCCATGGTGGGATATCTGGCTGGGTGGGAAGGATGACTGACAGCTCTGACCATAGTTACAAGCAGCTCATCCCACATACCCCCTTAACACAAACTCCACACAACTCACCTGGGAGAATGCAATGCCTCACACTGTAATTTAACATCCCACAAAGAACCACCACACTGGGTTATGCTGTGTGAAGCACAGGGACACTTTTGGGACTTGTAGCCAAACAAACGCCAGGACAACACTGTCAGCCATCCTGCCAGCACAGGCACACTACCCCACAGGGAAGCAGAGTCAAAAGGAAGGAAGTATGGGCATGCTGGGAAGGGGGGTGTAGACAATAGCATGATGGGAGTGGTAGTCACAGCTCAACATCCCCCACCCACATAGCCCAGCAAGCCAGCACTGAAGCATGCACACTTCACAGGGAGTGAAAAGCCACTTCAAAGATGTCTGACACTGGCCTCAGCTGTGGGGAGGCCAAGGCCATGCTGGGAACTGTGCACCAACAAACAACAGGACCACACTGTCAGCCATCTTGCCATTGCTGTCACACTCACACACAGTGAAGTACACTCAAAAGGAAGGAAGTATGGGCATGCTGGGAAGGGAGGTGTAGGCAATAGTATGATGGGAGTTGTAGTCACAGACATTGGTCAGCCTCACAATTGGCCCATCAACACCACTCTGAACCATGCTCACATCACAGGGAGTGGAAAACTACTGACAAGATGGCTGAAACTGTGTACTGTTGTAGGGCGCACAAGGCCCTGCTGGGAACTGGGCACCAACAAACAACAGGACCACACTGTCAGCCATCTTGCCATTGCTGTCACACTCACACACAGTTAACTCCACTCAAAAGGAAGGAAGTATGGGCATGCTGGGAAGGGGGTGTAGGCAATAGTATGATGGGAGTTGTAGTCACAGACATTGGTCAGCCTCACAATTGGCCCATCAACACCACTCTGAACCATGCTCACATCACAGGGAGTGGAAAACTACTGACAAGATGGCTGAAACTGTGTACTGTTGTAGGGAGCACAAGGCCCTGCTGGGAACTGGGCACCAACAAACAACAGGACCACACTGTCAGCCATCTTGCCATTGCTGTCACACTCACGCACAGTGAACTCCACTCAAAAGGAAGGAGGTATGGGCATGCTGGGAAGGGGGGTGTAGGCAATAGTATGATGGGAGTTGTAGTCACAGACATTGGTCAGCCTCACAATTGGCCCATCAACACCACTCTGAACCATGCTCACATCACAGGGAGTGGAAAACTACTGACAAGATGGCTGGAACTGTGTACTGTTGTAGGGAGCACAAGGCCCTGCTGGGAACTGGGCACCAAGAAACAACAGGACCACACTGTCAGCCATCTTGCCATTGCTGTCACACTCACACACAGTGAACTCCACTCAAAAGGAAGGAGGTATGGGCATGCTGGGAAGGGGGCGTAGGCAATAGCATGATGGGAGTTGTAGACACAGATATTGCTCAGCCTCACAATTGGCCCATCAACACCACTCTGAACCATGCTCACATCACAGGGAGTGGGAAAGGACTGACAAGATGGCAGACACTGGGGACTGCTGTGGGGAGCACAAGGCCCTGCTGGGAACTGTGCACCAACCAACAGCAGGACACCACTGACTGACATCCTGAGAGTCAACCTGAACCCACTGCAAGGGTGGCATGCTTCATGGCGGGATAACTTGGCTGGGTGGAGAAGGAGGGCCGGATGTCCACCAAATACAACCAATGCTGGCCATGCACACACCTCAACATTCACATTTAAATGCCTCAGGTTTGCAGGACAATGTGCTACACCAATATCAACCTATACTGTGACAACTTAGGTCAATGCAATGTACAGGGCCGCATCCAGAGGTACAGTCACAACTGTCAGGTGTGTGAACCATTGATGCCTGTAGAAACATAACATACATTGTGTGTCTCTTCCAAAAACAGGTGATGATGGGGACACAGCAGCAGACGATGAGAAGTCCCAGTCCCAGGCTCCGGGGGACACTGAGCTCACTGGTGTGGAACAGCCTCTGCCCTCCTCGGATGGCGTAGACCTACCTGGCACCTCCGGTGTGAGTCATCATGCAGCACCAGCAGGACCAACATCTGCACCCCCTGCACCCACTCCTCCAACAACTGCCAACACACAGACCACCCCCGCCGACACGGACAGACCAAGGACCACCAATGACAGCAGCACAGGGACCCTGGCCCAACGTCGAGCTACGGACAACGACCACAGTAACAACCCACAAGGGGGCCCAGGGACACCTGTGCGTGCCACCGCAGGTCCCGCACGTGTCGCCAGGGGTGGTGGGAGGGGTGGTAGACATAGGTCGCTGTTTGCAGAGGGGTCTGGACTGCATGATGACCCACAACTGGTACGCATTGCTGATGCGTACCAGAATAGCACCGGAGAGGTCACCCAGGTAGTGGGGATCCTCAAGGACATTCAACAGCAGCAGGCTGCCCATCATGCCCGCTTGGACTCACACATGTCCCGTGTGGAGACACACATGTCCCGTGTGGAGACACACATGGCTGGCATGGAGTCCAAGTGGGACACTTTGCAAGAACTGACAGCGGTGCATAGGGACATATTGACATGCCTCCGCCAGATTAGCACCAACATGGCCACACCTCCCTGTGTGCCCACAACATCTGGTGCTGCAACACCTGCAACTGGCACAGGGAGGGTGGAGGACTCTGTCGGAGAGTCCCCTGCACCACAGCAGCCTGCACGTGAGGGTCCCCCCCCCAAAGAAGAGGGGTCGTCCAAGGAAGGAAAACTGAGAGGTCGATGGACATGTACATCCCCCAGGAAGCCAACACCTGTTCTGGATATTCTCTTTTGTGTGCAAACAGTTCACCCTGTCGAATGCAACACAACTCACCCACATGACATGGGGAGTTCAAGTTGGACCAATGTATCAGATCACTGTTGACTTTACCCTGGACATTTCTGCTACCAAGACTTCCAACTCACCTGGGAACTTTGGATCACAATACCAATGTACAGCACCCACCATCCTGTGCACTAACCTCACACATGTATGTAATAAACTCACCAATACACCATACTTGCCTCTGTTGTGATTCCAACGTTGTTATCGTCACGGAGATGATGATCTGCTAAATTACACCGTGCATGCTAACTGCCACAGCAAGTTCAACACCGTCATGTGACTCATGGTGACGTGACACATATGAGGGAGACACACCACTAGGGATACACAACACACACACACCAGGGCCATCGGACTCATCGCCTACACTGATGTTGCCAGGAAATAGTGGAATGCACAGACACCACACCTATTCAGAGTCCGTGTTAACTAGCCCACAGGTGCAGTAAGCAAATGTCAGTCAGAAGTGTGACCACAGACAACGCACATCCCAAAGTGAAGCACAGGTTTATTACACATTTGCAACATGTTGTTTCCACCACAGATGCAAGGTAATCCCACGTGGCAGTGGCCACACAGCCAACAAGTGTAGAAGAAAGAAAGTCCAGGGGTGTGGGGCACATCACCTGTAGGGAAACGACTGCTTCCACCCTGGAAGTTGAATCATGGTGTCGGGGGATCCAAGTTGACCAAACAACTCTGAGAGCGCCCTGTGAAGGACAGACATGACACACAGTCAAAAGCACTGAAGAACAGGACAGAACTGCAATACCCATGCACAATACATGTCACAAGATACCTACACAAAAACAAGTTAGCATGTCAACACTGTTGGGGAGTACAGACTACCTGTAAGGACACATCGCTGCACGCATACAGTCAAGTAGCACATGGCCACACTCAAACAGCAACAGAGCACCACCAACACATATCATGCAAACTCAAATCATTGACATGACATCTCTGGATACTCACATTCAGCTGAAGAAGCTGGTGATGAGCTGTGTGCGGACATCACCATCATCATCATCATCATCACTGGCATCGTGGCCCAGGCCAGGATCCTCCACAGGTGGCGGATGTTGGTCATCGTCATCCAGGATGAGAGGTAATTCCTTCCGCACTGCCAGGTTGTGTAGCATGCAGCAGACGATTACAATCTTGCACACCTTTGCTGGGGCATATGGGAGGGCCCCTCCTGTCTTGTCCAGGCAGCGGAAGCGGCTCTTCAGGACACAAATGTCCGCTCGATCACTCTCCTGGTCCGACCATGTGCCTCATTGTAGCGCATCTGGGCTGGTGTCACAGGGTTCCTGAGGGGTGTCAGCAACCACGGCATGTTGGGGTATCCGGAGTCACCTACAGACAGACAATTGCACATTAGCTGAGTTGGAAAAGAGTGCGGAACACAACATAGCAGAACACACACAATGGTACAAAGTCAGTACACACCGACAAGCCAGGCACGCTGGTTCCGCATCTGTGACATCATCCTCGGGATGCGACTACTCCTCATCACGAAGGCATCGTGTGCCGAACCAGGGAAACGGGCACACACATGTGAGATGGTCATATCTGCAAGACATACCACCAGAGCATTGATCGCGTGATAATGTTTACGGTTCCTGTATGCCTGCTCATGTGCCTGTGGTGGTACCAAAGCCACATGTGTCCCATCAATGGAGCCAATGACATGTGGCATCCTCCCCAGGGCATAGAAGTCACTCTTGACGTCAGTGAGTTGGTGACGTGTAGGGAAATAGATGTACTGGTTCAGACATCTCAACATTGCCTCCAAAATATCGCGTAGCACACGGCTGAACATAGTCTGTGACATCCCACCAGCAGTCGCCACAGTGTGTTGAAAGGTACCGGTGGCAAAGAAGTGTAGGGCTGCCATCACCTTCACCTTGGGGGTCAGCGCTGTAGGGTACGGCCGGCCAGGTTGCAAATGTGGTGCCAGGCGCACTGCCAAATCCTCAATCAGCTGCCTGGTGAAGCGGTACCGTCGGACGCAGTCACGTTCCACCATCGTTGCAAGGTCAGGGAATGGTCTATGGACAGCTGGTGCCCTGCAGTGCATAGGTGAGGAAAGGAAGATTGTCAGTCACCCCACATATGTGGCATAGACCAGACTCAATATCACATGATACAACATTACGAGACACAAGTACATGATGTGTGTGCCGTTCCGTAAGGACATGTATGGCACCGAAATGGACAACATCTAACATCACAGTTCAACATGTGTCCTCAACAAGTCCCAGGTTGTGCTATGGGATATCATTAGGCTGTGTCACAGTACCCATGTACTGCTGTCACGTTCCAAACACACACCACTGTGACGTGAGGACAGATGTGCCCCAGGCATCACAGCTCATTGACAGGTAGATACCCAGGGACCCTGTATTGCCACATGGACACTGGCATGACATGGTGCATCATGAATACACCACAGCAAAACAACCATGACCCCCACAGGTAGTGCTCCCTGTTGCCTCGGCAGGACAGGCATGGACGTCTGTGACACACACACACGCACAACATCAAATGCCATGCACAAACAACGTGGATGTGGAGACTGTCTCCCATTGTGCACATGGAATCAGAGTCATTGTATACACAACATGCACACAGACTGTGGAGGGCCATCACCATTGTGGCAATGGGTCACCCTGTGACGTACATACTGTCCCACATGGGACTCAGGGGGTATGTGACATGACATACACATACACAACCTAGAAATGTGACCATGCCACATGCTCTGAAATGAACAGTTGCACATCACAGTGGCCATGTGCACAACACACAAAGGAACCTGTCCCCATGAACACGTGCACAGCCTGGGAGTGGCTGCCCCCAAGTTCCACCCCAAAAACCACATGTTGACCCCCGTACACAGAAAAGGTAATGCTGCCTTACATGCCTTAGGATACCGTGTGGACAGGCTGTGGTGTTGTAGGTGTGCCCCTGAGTCCCTGGCAAGTATATGTTACTGGCATACGTTCACCAGTGACAAGCAAGGTGACATATGCGAGAAACCTGTACAGGGAAGCGTCGTACAGCAATGGACCGATCGGTGTGCACGCACTGGCCATTGCATTAGTCATGTGCGGGTACGCGTTGTACAGCAATGGACCGATCGGTGCGCACGCACTGGCCATTGAATCTGTCATGTGCGGGTACGCGTTGTACAGCAATGGACCGATCGGTGCGCACGCACTGGCCATTGAATCTGTTGTGTGCGGGTACGCGTTGTACAGCAATGGACCGATCGGTGCGCACGCACTGGCCATTGCATTTGTCATGTGCGGGTACGCGTTGTACCCGGAATACGCGTTGTACAGCAATGGACCGATCGGTGCGCACACACTGGCCATTGAATCTGTCATGTGCGGGTACGCGTTGTACAGCAATGGACCGATCGGTGCGCACGCACTGGCCATTGAATCTGTCATGTGCGGGTACGCGTTGTACAGCAATGGACCGATCGGTGCGCACGCACTGGCCATTGAATCTGTTGTGTGCGGGTACGCGTTGTACAGCAATGGACCGATCGGTGCGCACGCACTGGCCATTGCATTTGTCATGTGCGGGTACGCGTTGTACCCAGAATACGCGTTGTACAGCAATGGACCGATCGGTGCGCACGCACTGGCCATTGAATCTGTTGTGTGCGGGTACGCGTTGTACAGCAATGGACCGATCGGTGCGCACGCACTGGCCATTGAATCTGTCATGTGCGGGTACGCGTTGTACAGCAATGGACCGATCGGTGTGCACGCACTGGCCATTGCATTTGTCATGTGCGGGTACGTGTTGTACCCGGAATACCCGTTGTACAGCAATGGACCGATCGGTGCGCACGCATTGGCTATGGGCTGGCATGGCAACGGACGCGTTTTCAAATGTTTAACGAGTCTGATGCTGTGAATTCAGTTGGCCACCCACAACAATGTAGCAAATTCATGGGTGTCATGAAGTTGAACTTTCGAAGGATGCTGTGGGTGTGTGTAAGTGGTGCAATACCATGGATTGGCCAGATTCAGAAGACTTGGACCTATCACTTCAATCAATCAATCAATCAGGGAATTGTAAGCGCGCTACTCACCCGTGAGGGTCTCAAGGCGCTGAGGGGGGGGTCCGCAGATCTGTTTAGCCGAAGAGCCAGGTTTGAGGGTCTTCCTGAAGGTGTTCAGGGAGGGGGCGCGTCTGATGTCTGCCGGTAGCTCGTTCCAGGTCTTGGCTGCAATGTGAGAGAAGGATCTTCCGCCTGCTCTGGCTCTGTGGATGCGTGGTGTTTCGGCCAGTGCGAGGTTGGAAGATCGGAGGTTTCTTTTGGGTACGTGGAAGTTGATTCTGTCGTTGAGGTATTTGGGTCCGTTGTTATGTAGGCATTTGTAGGCGTGAGTGAGGATTTTGAAAGTGACTCTTTTCTCCACGGGGAGCCAGTGGAGACTTCGTAGGTGTTGGCTGATGTGTTCGTGACTGGGGATGCCGAGGACGAGTCTGGCGGCGGTGTTCTGTACCGTCTGGAGTTTGCGGAGTAGGGACTTGTTGATGCCGGCGTAGAGTGCGTTTCCATAGTCCAGTCTGCTGGTGATGAGTGCGTGGGTGACTGTCTTCCTTGACTCAGGGGGATCCACTTGAAGGTCTTGCGGAGGATGCGGAGGGTGTTGAAGCAGCTGGAGGTGACGGCGTTGACCTGTCGGTTCATGGAGAGTGATGAGTCGAGTACGATGCCGAGGTTCTTGGCGTGGTCTGGAGGGGGTAGGTGGGCTTCCGAGGGCGGTCGGCCACCAGGTGCTGTCCCATGCAGAAGGGGTGGTACCGAGGACGAGGACTTCTGTCTTCTCGGCGTTGAGCTTCAGGCAGCTGTTGGTCATCCAAACTGCGACGTCTTGCATTCCTTTCTGGAAGTTGAGTTTGGCAGTGGTGGGGTCTTTGGTGAGGGAGAGGATGAGCTGGGTGTCGTCGGCGTAGGATACGATGTTGAGGCCGTGTTGTCGGACGATGGCTGCGAGAGGGGCCATGTAAATGTTGAAGAGGGTGGGGCTCAGTGATGAACCCTGTGGGACTCCGCAGGTGATTTTCGTGGGGTCGGAGAGGAAGGGTGGGAGTCTGATCCTTTGGCTTCTTCCGGTGAGGAATGATCGGATCCAGTCCAGGGCTGTTCCTTGTATGCTCATGCGTCGTGTAGTCTGGACGACTAGTGTGCGATGGGAGACTATGTCGAAGGCCGCTGATAGGTCGAGTAGGATGAGGGCTGCGGAGTGGCCTTGGTCCAGGAGGGTGCGGATGTCGTCTGTGGCGGCGAGTAGGGCGGTCTCTGTGCTGTGGTTGCTTCGGAATCTGGATTGGGACGGGTCGAGGACGGCGTTTTCTTCAATGAATCGTGTCAGTTTCCTGTTGACTGTTTTCTCTGCAACTTTGGCTGCGAAGGGAGGAGCAAGATGGGCCGATAGTTCTTGAGGTCGGTGGGGTCAGCTGTGGGCTTCTTGAGCAGGGGTCTGACTTCTGCGCGCTTCCAGTCGTCTGGGAAGGTGCCTGTTTTGAAGGTGGTGTTGATGGTGCATTGTAGTTCGGGTGCGATGGCGGCCACGGCTCTGTGGTAGATGTGAGGGGGCAGGGGTCGGTGGGGGCCCCCGAGTGGATGCTTTTCATGGTCGAGGCAGTGTCTTCGGCCGTGATCAGTGTCCAGTTGGAGATGGTGGGCTGGCTGGTGTTTCTGGGGGGCGGGGGGCCGTCTGTGGCGCCTGGTGGATGGTCGATGAAGTTGTCGTAGAGATTTTTGATCTTGAGGTGGAAATAGGTTCCAAGCTTGTCGCAGAGGTCTTGGGATGGGGTGATGTCTGTGGCTTCGCTGCGTGGGTTGGCGAATTCTTGAATGACACTGAAAAGTTCCTTGGAGTTGGTGGAGTTGGCCAGGATTTTGTTGTGGATGAAGTTCCTTTTGGTGGCTCTGATCTGGTTGTGGTAGTCCGTCATGGCCTCGTTGTAGGTGGTGTGGTTTTCGGTTGTCTTGGTGTTTCTCCAGTTCTTCTCCAGGCGTCTGCAGGTGCGTCTGGCTTCTTGGAGAGCGGTTGTGAACCAGGCGGCTTTCCTGGGGCGTTGTCTGTCGGGTTGCGTAGCGGGGCAAGCTCATCTGCGCAGTTGGAGATCCAGGTGTGGAGTTCTCTGGCTGCATCGTTTGCGCTGTTTGCATCGGGTGCCCAGGTGTGGTTGTCTCGGTTGAGGGTGGAGTTAAGTTGCTCGTCGGTAACCTTGCTCCAGTTCCTTCGTGGTGGGCGTGGGGCTGGTTTGGGTGCCTTGGGTTTGTTGATGGCGAAGTGTACGCAGTGGTGGTCGGTCCATGGCGGCTGCGTTGTGTGGCTGAAATGGACGCTGTTTCCTGCCGTGAAGATGGGGTCGAGGGTGTGTCCTGCTCTGTGGGTCGGTGTGTTGACGAGTTGTTTAAGTCCGATGCTGGCAAGGTTGTCACGAAGGATAGTGGAGTTGGGGTCGCTGGGGTTGTCGAGGTGGAAGTTCAGGTCTCCAATGAGTATGTAGTTTGTTGAGGCGATCGCGTGGGGTGCGATGAAGTCGGTGATGGTGGCGGCGAAGGGTGTTCGGGGGCCGGGGGTCTGTAGACGAGGGTTCCTCTGAGTGTGGCTTTGGGGGTGGTCTGGATCTTGAAGTGCAGGTGTTCGGCGGAGGGGAAGGTTTCGCTGGAGGTGGTGAGGCGGAGGGTGCTCTTGTGGGCGATGGCGAGGCCCCCTCCTGGGTGGTTGGGGCGGTCTTTCCTCTGGATCTTGTATCCGTCTGGGATGGCGGTGCTGATGTCGGGGGCGGAGGATGCGTTGGTCGAGGTCTCTGTGAAGAAGGCGATGTCGGGCGAAAGAGAGTCGAGTAGGTTCCAGATTTCCATGGCGTGTTTGTGTACGGAGCGTACATTGAGGAGGATGAATTTTAGGGTGTCGCCGGTGCTGGCGTCGGCGGTGTTGGAGGCTGGGGTGGCGGTGAGGGTCTGGCGGCAGTGGAGGCAGGAGAACTGGCCGTGGGTCGTGTTCGGCGAGGCCTGTTGGCATTCTCTAAGTCTTCCAGGGTTGAGTGCGAGGAGGGTGGTGGTGTCGTAGCGATGGGTAGTGGGAGGGCCAGGGTTCCTGGCGCTGGCCGCGGTCGGGTCGCGGATGGGCGCAGACGGGCTTGCCTTTGGCGTGCCGGCGGCGCGACCGCACAGCGGCCGCCATTAAGTAGGGGAGGTGGGAGGGAGGAGAGGCTGGGAGGCGGGAGCAGGGGAATTCCAGGGGGAATTCCGGGGGAAATTCCGGAGGGAAATTCCAGGGGGAATTCCGGGGGAGGGGCCGCAGGGCAGCAGCGGCGAAAGGCAAAAGGAACAGGCAGGCACGAGAAAATAAAAACAGTGGTGAAATTAGAGCAAGACACAGATGGGCACAATAACAGTGGCAGAACAGGGAAAAAAAGTTAAGAAAAAAAGCGTCTGAGAAAGGTTACGGTGGTTGGAGGCAGTCTGGTCCCAGTTGGAGCGGGCAGCAGGCGCAGGAGCGGGCAGCAGCCTCGAACCTCCCAAGGAGGAGGTCGGGGTCTGGAGGCAAGAGACGGCACAGCGGAGCAGTGGGGAGAGAGTGGACCTAGACCGAGGGTCGGAGGTCTTACCTCCGACCTCCGACGGAGGTCTTACCTCCTATCACTTTGGACACATGGGACAGTATCTGCCTCTGCAGCACACATATAATGCTGGCTGTTCCCCTGAGGGCTCACTTGCCTGCACTACATGCTCCAGGACGACATCTGCCACCAACACTGCTGCTGTCTCTGCATCCTCTGGATCCTGCAATGGCACGTACTGTGGAGAGAGCCCCAGCCTTCAGCCTTGAGGAGAACCAGGCCCTGCTGGACAGCCTCCTTCCAGAGTACAGCAAGCTGTATGGGAAACCAGGGGATCAGGTGAGTGTGCTGTCCACTGCCTTACTAATTGTGCATGTTGTCTGACTAGCAAGACTTACAGTGTGCACACCACTGGCGAGCATGCTCACTGAGTAGTTTTCCCCCCCCAAAGTGTGTAGTCACATGCACTGAACAGGTACAGTGCAGTAACAGTGCATTACAACAAGATTTACTTCCCATGCAATTATACCATGTAGTAACTGCTGGCAAACTGTTCTTAGCCATCGTTGCACTGCCTGTGAACATCATATGCCCCTGTGATTGAGACATGTATATCCAACTGTGTGATGCATGGATATGTTGCATGTGTAGTAATGGCCTTTTCACTTTGTCATCCTCACAGGTTGATGCCCACCAGAAGCAGGAAATCTGGCTGACCATCGCCCGGGCAGTGAGATCCGTGGGTGTCTACAGGCGCCGGATCTGCAACTGCCAGAAGAGGTGGCAGGACCTTCAGGGCTGGACCCGGAGGATCGCAAGGGTCCAGCTGAAGCTGTCGCCTCCTCGCAGGAGGGGCGGACACCGGACCCTGACCCCCCACATGCTCCGGATCCTGGCGGTGGTCTTCCCTGACTTGGATGGGCAGCTGAAGGCCAGACAGCAGCAAGGAGGGGGTGAGTCCATGACTGCACTGTGAACTGTGTCTGACATGCTATGTGCCCTCCTCTGGCCTTGTTAAACTTCCACAGTACATCAGTCTTGTGGTCCAGGACACATGTCCCTCAATTGTGACATGCCCACTACTCATCTGATACGCAGGTGTGGTCCTTACAATCAGGAAATTGTGTCACTTGGGTACTGTGTCCTTGCATTTTGCTTTGCTCAAGTTGGGGGACTGCATTTCTTCCCGTGACTTTGTGGTGTGCTTCATGGGTGGGTCAATTGCTCACACAATGCCTTAGTCCTGACATGTAATCTGGGTGTAACTTTGATATGTGGTCCACTTGCTGATCTGAATCACCACATGTCCCTGGGGTATTTGGCACACCCCCATGCTGCGGGTGGGAACAATGTTTGGGCCTCAGGAGTATGTATATCAAGTGTGTCACACATGCTTAGCCACCTGCCTACTGTCCAGGGCTCATCCCTCCTTCAAGTGGAGCAGGACAGTCATGCCTACTCCAGGGCATACAATACACTCTGTACTCCCACTCCCGTGTATCAGCTGACATGTTGTGATCAGTGAAATGTTCCCTCAGGTGTCTGCCTCTGTGACATTGTGCTGTGGCTTCGTTGTCAGGACTACTGGGATGTTAATCAGTTAGGGCTCAGCATGCCATCTGAGATGTGACCATGAGAGACGATACTTCTGTGACTTATAGGTGTTTGATCACTTGACTGTGCACACAGGTGTATGCGACTGTGAATATCAGGCAGCTGTTTTTCATTCACAGCAGACTGTGAGGTGCTCAGGTTCTGAGAGTTGTGTTTCATGTCTCCCATATGTCCAATTGGTATGACGTGGACAAATAAGAGTTCAGATGATGTGGTTTGTGGGGTATGGACATGTGCACTTGTCAGATACATAACTTGCATTCACCATGTCCTAGGATTGTGACACAGTGCAGACTGTTGTTGGCTGGCTGCCATGCCCATGTGACTGGAGACAGTGATGTATGACTTTGCAGGCATGCCTGTGCCATGGCATTGAACTTCCTAAGAGTGATCCTGCAGGGGAGTGACATGTGCAACATGCACCCCATTGTGGCATTGACTATCCGGACATGGGTGCATCATGGTGTCTGGTGCTGGTATGCATCACATGCATTTCAAATTAGACTCTGGCCATCCCTTTATCCGGACACCTGTACTGACTCAGTGGCAAGAGATGTGATGTGTGCATGTTCACATACTTCACTGTGTTCTCTGCAATGTCCAACAACTGTGTAGGTGGTGCATGTGTCCACACTGGGGTATTACCATCAGACAGGCACCAGACCGATGTGTGCAAGGGCAGGAGGGGTGTGAGTTCCATGGTTGACCATCAGACTGACAATTGGCTTCTCCTAATCTGTGTGAGGACTATTGGCAATGCTGAACTAAGGATGCCAGGGCTTGCTCTGTAATGTGCTGTACTTACTGTGGTGTCTGCGGTCAGTGCAGGTGACTGATGTTTGTCTGTTTCCCTAATTGTTTGCAGATACTTCCACGGCCACAGGAGGGGACAGCTCCACGGACCAGGAGGAGCTGCAGAGCCAGACTGGGTCAACAGCCGACGAGTGGTCGGAGGGACCCAGTGGCACGGAGGGCGAGGGGAGCCACACCGAGGAGTCCTCAGCACCATCCACCTCAGCTGAGGACCACAGCAGCTCGGAGGATGACTCCCTTGTGGAGGCAGGTGTCAGCAGCCACCACACCCCAGCTAGTCTGTCTGACCCCGCCACCACCACCACCACCACCACCACCGCCCTCCCATTGGCTCCCATTCCAGAGTCCGTGGAGGCTCCCGTGTTCGGGAGCGTGTCTCCTTCGTGCCAGGCACCGCAGCCCCTGCCCCTGTGTCCCCTGCTGCCCTGAGTGAGGAGTCTGGGTACCTACTTCGGCAGCTCCATGTAGGGCAGACAGCAATGCTGAGTGTCCTCCATGCACACACCACTCTGTTGACACAGCTGGTGTCATTCATGGAGGGCATCTCAACGGGTATGTCTGCCCTACAGAGGAGCAATAAGTCCATGGACTCCTCCCTGACGGCAGCAGTGTCCCTCCTCCAACAGTCCCTCACCCCTCCTACCTCTGCCCCATCCACACTTCCTGCCACCCTACCTGTCCCAAGCACATGCACACCTGCACGGTCACCCAAACACACAGACACGAGCAGCACAGAAACACCCACAACAAAGGCAAGACGTGCACACAAGCATCCTCAGGGGACTGATACCACACCCACAGGGGATGGGGAAGAGACACACACACAGGCATCCACAGTCACTCCGCAGTCCTCCAAATCCTCTCCCTCCAAGACCCCTTCCCTTGCCTCACCTGCAACCCCACCTACACAGAAAATCTTCCTCTGTGACCTCGGCCTCTTCCCTCCAATCCCACTGATCCAGCATACAGGGGGAAGAGGAAGTCCACCCACACAGAGGGAGTGCCCCTCGCCCCCAGACACCCTCCCCCAGGCGCAGACAGATGGGGGCCCCCACCCGCAAGTCCCCCGGTCCCGGAAGAGCAAGACCCCGCCACCGCCCTGCAAGTCAAGCACACAGTCTCCTTCCTCCATCCCTCAGGCCCCCACAACACAGGTTCCCCCACCACACCCTGCCCCAGGTTCCCCCACCCACAGATACACCATCCCCAAAATGATCCGTCCTTCTCCACCTCCCACTTGCTCTTCCAGCACCACACCCCCGCTGCACATGCTAGTGCCACTGGTGTGGAGACCGTGTCCTCCCCTCTGTCCTGCCCACCTTACCTGAACCCCATTCTACTCCCCTGGAGATGGGCACTGCAGTGGAGTCCAGTAACACCCCGTCTGACTTGGGCACTGCAGTGGGGAACCTGTCCTCTCCATCTGGCCAGCCCACTGGAGTTGTGCCAGCACCCACACCATCCGGCTCATGCCCCCAGTTGTGCCGGCACACACCATGTCAGACACCTCCACTGCAGTTGTCAGTGACTCTCCAGCACCAGCCACCCCTTCCCTGCCTCCTTCTGGTGAGCCCTGATCCTGTCCCTGCGGTGCCTGGCCTGTCCCCCCCGTATACCCCTCCGAGGGGAATGTCCCTGCTCCATGTCAGTGCAGGCAAGCAGAGGGTGACATCTGCCACTGTCACCCTGTTTGGACTTGGTTCATGGACTGGACATTGGCCTTTGTGTTTTTTCTTGACTTTAATTTTCTATTTAACATATGCTGATTAAAGCTACTTTCAGTTCTCTAGTGGTTTTGCTTCAGATGTACATGATGTTGATGATGCTAACCATGCCCTTGCTGCAGTGATGTTGATTTTTGATGTCAGGTAAATGAGGTGTTACTGTGCAGGACCCCATGTGGTCCAGGGGGAATGTGTCCTATCCTGGTGTGTAGCCATGTCATCCTTTGTATCAATATGAGGGTGTCATGTTTTCCATATTTGCAAATGGGATTCCCTACCTGTTTTTTCAATATCACATCTGTGGCTTACACCCCTGCACATCAAATGTGCTTGCCATTGTTCAATTGGTCTATTTCCCTGACCGTGTGACCATCTCCACTGGACATGCATGTTTGGGCATCAATGGGGAGGGACTCATCTGTGGTATCAGTGCAACTTGCTATACATGTGTATTTGATTGGTGCTGATGATTTGGGTGACTATGCCATGACCAGGCTGATGTGACGGGAGCCTTCATTTTGTGCTAATTGTTGACCGAGTGAACAAGTGTTCTGCTGACATGATAGCACCCTGCAGAGACAACGTATGGCACAGCTTTTCTCACACAGGAGTGGAGTCCCCTCATGGCAGTGTGTAATTCCGTGACATTGCCTGAGCCCAAGGTGTGTGTTGTGTGAGCATGTCTGTGTGTGTTCACTTCCATTTTGCTACGAAGTCTGGGGGCCCTAGTGATGTTCCTGTTTGTGATGCTTGCTGAATTGAGCAATGTTCCCCCCAGATCTTCTCCCTGGGTGCTCTGTGATGTGGGTGCATGGCACATTACTGGTGATCAGGGTGTCATCCATAGGTGTGTTTGCTGTCAGGGCTGAGTTTGTGGGCAAACGCAGATGAGACACAGTCAGGATTCCCCTTGGCACTTGTTGGTTACACGAGTCATGTAATTTACAATTTGCGTTAGCTTCCAGTGATTGTGACACGTTGTGTGTGTGACTGCTGCCACTCCTCAGGGTCAGAGCTGCAATGTTGGAAGTTGTCTATGTGTGTTGTTTGTGGGTGAGCTTGCCATCTTCATTGGTGTGTGACTGTGTCCGGGATCCCATTGGTTGGTGTGGATTTGACGTCATGCCCATGTACAGCGTACTGTGCAGTGTGTGAGACATTCACAAGTCTTGTTGACTGGCCATGTGTGATGGGTTTCTCCGCCTTAGTTCCCCTCCCCACCCCTGGGATTGTCATGGGTGCATGTGCAATGTCACCAGTCCATGTGAGCTTCACTGCTGCACATTGTTGGAGATCAAGGTGTGTGGTGTTGAGTGTGTGCAAATGAGAGTTGTTGCACGGCTGGACCCCTACCTCCATGTTGGCCTTGGCTGACAGGCCGTGCTGTTTTATTTGTGCTTGTGTAGGTGTGATGGTAGTTAGTTGCTCAGGACACATGACTGTGGTTCACAGTGTGGACGACATCTACCTTTGTCATCACAGTGGGATTATCATGCAGGCCAGTGTCACCACAATGTGGGCTCCCTGGGGGTAGTGCTGTGGTGGGTCTGTCTCTTGCTGTGTTAGTTGCTGTTCCTACAAGCTTGTGTGACATTTGTGATTTGGGCTCCCTCTCATCTAACGATGCCTGATTGCCCACATAGGGGAATCCGATACATGAGTTACTTTTGTGTGGCACTGTGTTGACATCTGTGTAATGGGGATTCAGGCCTCCTCGTGTGTTGTGTGTTTGCCTGGGGACACTGGCACACCACCCCCCTCACCTGTGGTGTTTGATATGCAGTGTGAGTCTGCCTGTTTGTGTTTATGCATTTGCACCACTGCATTGGCATATCTTTAGTGTGCCATTGGCTGTATGTTGTTTGGTGGCTTACCCCTGCTGTCCCTGGGACTCCTAGGTCATCAGTCAGCACAATGATCATGGTTTGTATGTCCCATTGCTGCCATGGTATGGTATTTGTTCACCTGACATCTACAGTCTCCACAGGATATCTACATTTGTGTGTCCATTGGTGCAGATATGTGGATCTGCATTGTGATGGTCACTTCTGTCATTGTGTTATTTGTGAATGTTGACAATGTGAGCCCCCATGGGTGATGTTTGTCTGCACATGGCAAAAGCGATGTTTCATTTGCACTGCACTGTTTGCCTCACCCAATCTCTGTTGCTATGGGACACACGCACTGCTATGCCACTGATGTGTTTGTTGTTGTGTGACCAGGAATGATCCATGCAGTTTGGCATTTGCAGCTTTTACCATGACTACACTTACATTTTGGTCACTGTGGTGATGGGGCTTTAGACCCCATTGCCACAATGTTCAAAATGTGCTTCAGCTATGGACCCCACACTTCCCTTTTGGTCACTGTGATGATGGGGGTTTAGGCCCCATTGCCACAATGTTCAAAATGTGCTTCAGCTATGGACCCCACACTTCCCTTTTGGTCACTGTGATGATGGGGGTTTAGGCCCCATTGCCACAATGTTCAAAATGTGCTTCAGATATGGACCCCACACTTACCTTTTGGTCACTGTGATGATGGGGTGTTCGACCCCATTGCCACAATGTTCAAAATGTGCTTCAGCTATGGAACCCACACTTACCTTTTGGTCACTGTGATGATGGGGTGTTCGACCCCATTGCCACAGTGGTCATGGTCGGCTTGCATTGTGGAGGCCACACACATTTATGTGTGACACATGTGATAGGGGGTCACATTGTATGTTCAATGTCATGTTCAGTGTTGTAGGCATTTGACACTGACTACACACTCTTGTCATGGTGTTGGGGGTGTAATTTTCAGGCATTCCTTATGTTGGAGTATGCTGGTTGTGTCATGCATTACCCGTCCTATGAGTGGGGGTTGTGTGGGTGGTAGGCATCCATCCCCCTATGAGTGGGGATGGTAGTAGTGACAGGCATCCAGGCACCCCTGAGTAGGGGTGGTGGTGGTGGTAGGCATCCAGGCCCCCTGAGTAGGGGTGGTGGTAGTGGTAGGCATCCAGGCCCCCTGAGTAGGGGTGGTGGTAGTGGTAGGCATCCATCCCCCTATGAGTGGGGATGGTAGTAGTGACAGGCATCCAGGCCCCCTGAGTAGGGGTGGTGGTAGTGGTAGGCATCCATCCCCCTATGAGTGGGGATGGTAGTAGTGACAGGCATCCAGCCCCCTGAGTAGGGGTGGTGGTAGTGGTAGGCATCTAGCCCCCCATGGGTAGGGGTGATGGTAGTGGCAGGCATCTAGCCCCACATGAGTAGGGGTGGTATTAGTGGTAGGCATCCATCCCCCTATGAGTGGGGATGGTAGTAGTGACAGGCATCCAGCCCCCCCTGAGTAGGGGTGGTGGTAGTGGTAGGGATCCAGCCCCCTATGAGTGGGGATGGTAGTAGTGACAGGCATCCAGCCCCCTATGAGTGGGGATGGTAGTAGTGACAGGCATCCGAGCACCCCGGAGTAGGGGTGGTGGTAGTGGTAGGCATCTAGCCACCCATCAGTAGGGGTGGTATTAGTGGTAGGCATCCATCCCCCTATGAGTGGGGATGGTAGTAGTGACAGGCATCCAGCCCCCCTGAGTAGGGGTGGTGGTAGTGGTAGGCATCCAGCCCCTATGAGTGGGGACGGTAGTAGTGACAGGCATCCGGGCACCCCTGAGTAGGGGTGGTGGTAGTGACAGGCATCCATCCCCCTATGAGTGGGGATGGTAGTAGTGACAGGCATCCAGCCCCCTGAGTAGGGGTGGTGGTAGTGGTAGGCATCTAGCCCCCATGAGTAGGGGTGGTGGTAGTGGCAGGCATCTAGCCCCCCATGACTAGGGGTGGTATTAGTGGTAGGCATCTAGCCCCTTATGAGTGGGGATGGTAGTAGTGACAGGCATCCGGGCACCCCTGAGTAGGGGTGGTGGTAGTGGAAGGCATCCATCCCCCTATGAGTGGGGATGGTAGTAGTGACAGGCATCCAGCCCCCCCTGAGTAGGGATGGTGGTAGTGGTAGGCATCCATCCCCCTATGAGTGGGGATGGTAGTAGTGACAGGCATCCAGCCCCCCCTGAGTAGGGGTGGTGGTAGTGGCAGGCATCTAGCCCCCCATGAGTAGGGGTGGTATTAGTGGTAGGCATCCAGCCCCCTATGAGTGGGGATGGTAGTAGTGACAGGCATCCAGCCCCCCATGAGTAGGGGTGGTGGTAGTGGCAGGCATCTGGCCCCCCATGAGTAGGGGTGGTATTAGTGGTAGGCATCCATCCCCCTATGAGTGGGTATGGTAGTAGTGACAGGCATCCAGCCCCCCCTGAGTAGGGGTGGTGGTAGTGGCAGGCATCTAGCCCCCCATGAGTAGGGGTGGTATTAGTGGTAGGCATCCATCCCCCTATGAGTGGGGATGGTAGTAGTGACAGGCATCCAGCCCCCCCTGAGTAGGGGTGGTGGTAGTGGTAGGCATCTAGCCCCCCATGAGTAGGGGTGGTGGTAGTGGCAGGCATCTAGCCCCCCATGAGTAGGGGTGGTATTAGTGGTAGGCATCCAGCCCCCTATGAGTGGGGATGCTAGTAGTGACAAGCATCCGGGCACCCCTGAGTAGGGGTGGTGGTAGTGGTAGGCATCCATCCCCCTATGAGTGCGGATGGTAGTAGTGACAGGCATCCAGCCCCCCTGAGTAGGGGTGGTGGTAGTGGTAGGCATCTAGCCCCCATGAGTAGGGGTGGTGGTGGTAGTGGCAGGCATCTAGCCCCCCATGAGTAGGGGTGGTATTAGTGGTAGGCATCCAGCCCCCTATGGGTGGGGATGGTAGTAGTGACAGGCATCCGGGCACCCCTGAGTAGGGGTGGTGGTAGTGGTAGGCATCCATCCCCCTATGAGTGGGGATGGTAGTAGTGACAGGCATCCAGCCCCCCCTGAGTAGGGGTGGTGGTAGTGGTAGGCATCCATCCCCCTATGAGTGGGGATGGTAGTAGTGACAGGCATCCAGCCCCCCCGAGTAAGGGTGGTGGTAGTGGCAGGCATCTAGCCCCCCATGAGTAGGGGTGGTATTAGTGGTAGGCATCCAGCCCCCTATGAGTGGGGATGGTAGTAGTGACAGGCATCCAGCCCCCCATGAGTAGGGGTGGTGGTAGTGGCAGGCATCTGGCCCCCCATGAGTAGGGGTGGTATTAGTGGTAGGCATCCATCCCCCTATGAGTGGGGATGGTAGTAGTGACAGGCATCCAGCCCCCTGAGTAGGGGTGGTGGTAGTGGTAGGCATCTAGCCCCCATGAGTAGGGGTGGTGGTAGTGGCAGGCATCTAGCCCCCCCATGAGTAGGGGTGGTATTAGTGGTAGGCATCCATCCCCCTATGAGTGGGGATGGTAGTAGTGACAGGCATCCAGCCCCCCCTGAGTAGGAGTGGTGGTAGTGGTAGGCATCTAGCCCCCCATGAGTAGGGGTGGTGGTAGTGGCAGGCATCTAGCCCCCCATGAGTAGGGGTGGTATTAGTGGTAGGCATCCAGCCCCCTATGAGTGGGGATGGTAGTAGTGACAGGCATCCGGGCACCCCTGAGTAGGGGTGGTGGTAGTGGTAGGCATCCAGCCCCCTATGAGTGGGGATGGTAGTAGTGACAGGCATCCAGCCTCCCCTGAGTAGGGGTGGTGTTATGGTAGGCATCTAGCCCCCCATGAGTAGGGGTGGTGGTAGTGGCAGACACCTGGCCCCCCATGAGTAGGGGTGGTATTAGTGGTAGGCATCCATCCCCCTATGAGTGGGGATGGTAGTAGTGACAGGCATCCAGCCCCCCCTGAGTAGGGGTGGTGGTAGTGGTAGGCATCTAGCCCCCCATGAGTAGGGGTGGTGGTAGTGGCAGGCATCTAGCCCCCATGAGTAGGGGTGGTATTAGTGGTAGGCATCCAGCCCCTATGAGTGGGGATGGTAGTAGTGACAGGCATCCGGGCACCCCTGAGTAGGGGTGGTGGTAGTGGTAGGCATCCATCCCCCTATGAGTGGGGATGGTAGTAGTGACAGGCATCCAGCCCCACCCTGAGTAGGGGTGGTGGTAGTGGTAGGCATCTAGCCCCCATGAGTAGGGGTGGTGGTAGTGGCAGGTATCTGGCCCCCATGAGTAGGGGTGGTATTAGTGGTAGGCGTCCATCCCCTATGAGTGGGGATGGTAGTAGTGACAGGCATCCAGACCCCCTGAGTAGGGGTGGTGGTAGTGGTAGGCATCTAGCCCCCATCAGGTAGGGGTGGTGGTAGTGGCAGGCATCTAGCCCCCATGAGTTGGGGTGGTATTAGTGGTAGGCATCCAGCCCCCTATGAGTGGGGATGGTAGTAGTGACAGGCATCCGGGCACCCCTGAGTAGGGGTGGTGGTAGTGGTAGGCATCCAGCCCCCCATGAGTAGGGGTGGTGTTGGTGGTAGGCATCCAGGCCCCCCTGAGTAGGGGTGGTGGTAGTGGTAGGCATCCAGGCCCCCCTGAGTAGGGGTGGTGGTAGTGGTAGGCATCCATCCCCCTATGAGTGGGGATGGTAGTAGTGACAGGCATCCAGGCCCCCCTGAGTAGGGGTGGTGGTAGTGGTAGGCATCCATCCCCCTATGAGTGGGGATGGTAGTAGTGACAGGCATCCAGCCCCCCTGAGTAGGGGTGGTGGTAGTGGTAGGCATCTAGCCCCCCATGGGTAGGGGTGATGGTAGTGGCAGGCATCT
The DNA here is from genome assembly GCA_963921515.1 of Calotriton arnoldi. NCBI lineage: Eukaryota > Metazoa > Chordata > Amphibia > Caudata > Salamandridae > Calotriton > Calotriton arnoldi. The sequence goes on from CAWUFW010003937.1 coordinate 1,042,023, forward strand.
AGCCCCACATGAGTAGGGGTGGTATTAGTGGTAGGCATCCATCCCCTATGAGTGGGGATGGTAGTAGTGACAGGCATCCAGCCCCCTGAGTAGGGGTGGTGGTAGTGGTAGGGATCCAGCCCCCTATGAGTGGGGATGGTAGTAGTGACAGGCATCCAGCCCCTATGAGTGGGGATGGTAGTAGTGACAGGCATCCGAGCACCCCGGAGTAGGGGTGGTGGTAGTGGTAGGCATCTAGCCACCCATCAGTAGGGGTGGTATTAGTGGTAGGCATCCATCCCCCTATGAGTGGGGATGGTAGTAGTGACAGGCATCCAGCCCCCCTGAGTAGGGGTGGTGGTAGTGGTAGGCATCCAGCCCCTATGAGTGGGGACGGTAGTAGTGACAGGCATCCGGGCACCCCTGAGTAGGGGTGGTGGTAGTGACAGGCATCCATCCCCCTATGAGTGGGGATGGTAGTAGTGACAGGCATCCAGCCCCCCCTGAGTAGGGGTGGTGGTAGTGGTAGGCATCTAGCCCCCCATGAGTAGGGGTGGTGGTAGTGGCAGGCATCTAGCCCCCCATGACTAGGGGTGGTATTAGTGGTAGGCATCTAGCCCCTTATGAGTGGGGATGGTAGTAGTGACAGGCATCCGGGCACCCCTGAGTAGGGGTGGTGGTAGTGGAAGGCATCCATCCCCTATGAGTGGGGATGGTAGTAGTGACAGGCATCCAGCCCCCTGAGTAGGGATGGTGGTAGTGGTAGGCATCCATCCCCCTATGAGTGGGGATGGTAGTAGTGACAGGCATCCAGCCCCCTGAGTAGGGGTGGTGGTAGTGGCAGGCATCTAGCCCCCATGAGTAGGGGTGGTATTAGTGGTAGGCATCCAGCCCCCTATGAGTGGGGATGGTAGTAGTGACAGGCATCCAGCCCCCCATGAGTAGGGGTGGTGGTAGTGGCAGGCATCTGGCCCCCCATGAGTAGGGGTGGTATTAGTGGTAGGCATCCATCCCCCTATGAGTGGGTATGGTAGTAGTGACAGGCATCCAGCCCCCCCTGAGTAGGGGTGGTGGTAGTGGCAGGCATCTAGCCCCCATGAGTAGGGGTGGTATTAGTGGTAGGCATCCATCCCCCTATGAGTGGGGATGGTAGTAGTGACAGGCATCCAGCCCCCTGAGTAGGGGTGGTGGTAGTGGTAGGCATCTAGCCCCCATGAGTAGGGGTGGTGGTAGTGGCAGGCATCTAGCCCCCATGAGTAGGGGTGGTATTAGTGGTAGGCATCCAGCCCCCTATGAGTGGGGATGCTAGTAGTGACAAGCATCCGGGCACCCCTGAGTAGGGGTGGTGGTAGTGGTAGGCATCCATCCCCCTATGAGTGCGGATGGTAGTAGTGACAGGCATCCAGCCCCCCTGAGTAGGGGTGGTGGTAGTGGTAGGCATCTAGCCCCCATGAGTAGGGGTGGTGGTGGTAGTGGCAGGCATCTAGCCCCCCATGAGTAGGGGTGGTATTAGTGGTAGGCATCCAGCCCCCTATGGGTGGGGATGGTAGTAGTGACAGGCATCCGGGCACCCCTGAGTAGGGGTGGTGGTAGTGGTAGGCATCCATCCCCCTATGAGTGGGGATGGTAGTAGTGACAGGCATCCAGCCCCCCTGAGTAGGGGTGGTGGTAGTGGTAGGCATCCATCCCCCTATGAGTGGGGATGGTAGTAGTGACAGGCATCCAGCCCCCCGAGTAAGGGTGGTGGTAGTGGCAGGCATCTAGCCCCCATGAGTAGGGGTGGTATTAGTGGTAGGCATCCAGCCCCCTATGAGTGGGGATGGTAGTAGTGACAGGCATCCAGCCCCCCATGAGTAGGGGTGGTGGTAGTGGCAGGCATCTGGCCCCCATGAGTAGGGGTGGTATTAGTGGTAGGCATCCATCCCCCTATGAGTGGGGATGGTAGTAGTGACAGGCATCCAGCCCCCCCTGAGTAGGGGTGGTGGTAGTGGTAGGCATCTAGCCCCCCATGAGTAGGGGTGGTGGTAGTGGCAGGCATCTAGCCCCCCATGAGTAGGGGTGGTATTAGTGGTAGGCATCCATCCCCCTATGAGTGGGGATGGTAGTAGTGACAGGCATCCAGCCCCCCCTGAGTAGGGGTGGTGGTAGTGGTAGGCATCTAGCCCCCATGAGTAGGGGTGGTGGTAGTGGCAGGCATCTAGCCCCCATGAGTAGGGGTGGTATTAGTGGTAGGCATCCAGCCCCTATGAGTGGGGATGGTAGTAGTGACAGGCATCCGGGCACCCCTGAGTAGGGGTGGTGGTAGTGGTAGGCATCCAGCCCCCTATGAGTGGGGATGGTAGTAGTGACAGGCATCCAGCCTCCCCTGAGTAGGGGTGGTGTTATGGTAGGCATCTAGCCCCCCATGAGTAGGGGTGGTGGTAGTGGCAGACACCTGGCCCCCATGAGTAGGGGTGGTATTAGTGGTAGGCATCCATCCCCCTATGAGTGGGGATGGTAGTAGTGACAGGCATCCAGCCCCCTGAGTAGGGGTGGTGGTAGTGGTAGGCATCTAGCCCCCATGAGTAGGGGTGGTGGTAGTGGCAGGCATCTAGCCCCCATGAGTAGGGGTGGTATTAGTGGTAGGCATCCAGCCCCCTATGAGTGGGGATGGTAGTAGTGACAGGCATCCGGGCACCCCTGAGTAGGGGTGGTGGTAGTGGTAGGCATCCATCCCCCTATGAGTGGGGATGGTAGTAGTGACAGGCATCCAGCCCCACCCTGAGTAGGGGTGGTGGTAGTGGTAGGCATCTAGCCCCCCATGAGTAGGGGTGGTGGTAGTGGCAGGTATCTGGCCCCCCATGAGTAGGGGTGGTATTAGTGGTAGGCGTCCATCCCCCTATGAGTGGGGATGGTAGTAGTGACAGGCATCCAGACCCCCCTGAGTAGGGGTGGTGGTAGTGGTAGGCATCTAGCCCCCCATCAGGTAGGGGTGGTGGTAGTGGCAGGCATCTAGCCCCCCATGAGTTGGGGTGGTATTAGTGGTAGGCATCCAGCCCCCTATGAGTGGGGATGGTAGTAGTGACAGGCATCCGGGCACCCCTGAGTAGGGGTGGTGGTAGTGGTAGGCATCCAGCCCCCCATGAGTAGGGGTGGTGTTGGTGGTAGGCATCCAGCCCCCCCTGAGTAGGGGTGGTGGTAGTGGTAGGCATCCAGCCCCCCCTGAATAGGGGTGGTGGTGGTGGTAGGTATCCAGGCCCCTATGGGTGTGTATGGCATTGGTGGTAGCCATCCCGCCCCTATGGTTCTGCTGTTGCTGGTGTACGTCATTTCTGCATCCCTATGTGTGTGTGACATATGTTGGGTACGTGTGGTTTGTTTGTGTAGTGGGTGTTTGACTTACCGTCTTCGCCGTACGCCTCCGTACCGGTCCCGGTAATAGATGTAGAGTATTGGTAGGACCTGCGCGATGGGATTCATGGTTTGTTCGTCTCGTTCGTGTTTCTCGTGGCTTCGACTCGTACTCGTCGCTGGCTTGTTCGTCTCGTAGCCGTGGATCGTCTTGTGGCGCGAATCGGAGCTTATGTGCAGCTCTCCCGGATGCTGTGACGTGCCGGACGTAGCGAAGGGTTGGGCGCGTACGGAAGGCGCATCGTACTAGTCCGGCCGGAAGGTGCTGTGTATTTGGTTCCGTGCGACTCGATTGGACGTTTACGGATCCGGCTCGGGCGGGGAACATGAGCTGTAATGGGTGAGTACGGCTCGCTCGGAATCTGGGCTGTTATGCGCATCGTACTTGTTCGTTCGGACGGCTGTTCGAATCGGTCGGGAAACACGCGTTCGGCTTGGTTTTTTCCGGACGAATACTATTAGGTGCGCTTCCGGCCGAGATCGGAATCGGCCCCCAAGTTGAACAGACATGCCTCTGCTCAGAGAAAATCTAAAGAATGTTTTATTAATTATTCTACAGTAAAAACAGCAGAAAATGATTGATAAACACAATTAGTTGAAATTCAAAATTAAATGAGTGCATGTCTTGCACTGGTCAGGATCAAACCCCTACCAGCTCACTCTCTGCCTCACCCTCACTGGCAGAACACCATCCAGCCGTCCCTTTGCATAAACCAAAACACCACTAAACAGTAACTTCTCATACCTGCATTTTTTCTGAAAGTCCTCTCAATGCCTGTAATACAAGTGTCAATCAGGCCAATATGTCCTTTTATAAACAACAGAACTTCACACGCTCAAGGACAGTTCTTAAGACACCACAGGGAAAATAGGAGTCCTTTTGATTTTCATCCTCTCCCCATGACCACCCAGCAGGAAGGGAAAAAAACATGCAGGCTACGGTTTTCATCTGGTTTGGCAGCCAGAAAGTAGTATTTGAACTTTGTTTTTGCTGCAGGTGTGAGATCCTTGACTGTGCATGCATAATGTGATTTTAGTAAACTATTAATTTTCCGCCGAGTTAGTTGTCTCTTCCTTTCACCCCATGAAGCCGAGCATGCTAAATAAAGCTGATTACAATGGAATCAAACTTTGGAATTCGTGTTCCCAAAGCCAATAACGCGGTGTTGCACAATGAGTAGAAAAGCGTACTGCAGAGTGCAGTACCAAAGTAAGACTTTGACTTTCAGCCCACCTCTGTATTAGACTCTGACCTCGCGACGTGTTTCATGCCAGCCACCATGTCAGAATTTTGGCACTTCTGTGATCGGGTTACGCTGTACAATGAAACAAAATATCTGTAAGCACATTAACATGGTTTTCCGTAGGATTTAACAATAAAATGAGAATTTTTAAATAGCAACTTTGTTTTTTTCTTATTTAAAAGACACAGTTTTTCGGTATTATATTTATTTGTCTTTCCAAAATACCCCCTCTTACTGGAAGATTGCTAGGTTCAATGCAGATGTGAAAAACAGGCATGTCTGCTGCAATAATTTTAAAGCTTTCAATATAGATGAGTGTCATACACAGTACTTTAAAAACAAGATGGCCGGTGCATCTTAAGGGACGCATAATAGGAATGCTTTTTAATAGTGCGTTCCAAAGGTGTGCCAGCCATCTTATATACTGACAGCAGAGAACTAGTGTAAGGGCTAGAGCGTCTGCCCTTGAAGCTGGGGAACAGGGTTTGGGTCTCTGCAGGAGGACGTCCCTCTGTAATAGAACCAGTGCTCGTGTATCGTGCACTGTGCATGGGAAACCAAACAAGCACACTTGAAATGCCTGCAGCCACGGGGATTTGGGGAGATTTGTAAACAAGCACCATTTTTATTTAGTTATTTGAAAAGTTTTATATAGCGCTGGCTAGACCCGGAGGTATCAGAGCGCTTTACATGAGGAAGGACAATTGTTTCAAAGCATAGTTACAAAGTTACACAAAGTTACATCAGTTTCTGGAGCGTAATTACATGAGATACATGAGTTACAGAAGCAATTCCCAGACCTCCGCTATGTGTGACTCCCTTATCGCTGTGGACTCTCTCAGAGGGGTCTCTGAGACTCCAGGTCATAAATGCTGGATCCCTCCCCAACAAGGGGAGCACTGTGCAGGCTAAACATAAAAAAGTTCCACAAAGCTGGATGAAAACAGTACTTCTGCCTCAGGAAACTGATATGAGAAACACACACGGAAGAACATAAAATAGAATGCCTGCAAGCAATAGAAACAAGGATAAGTAAAGTGACAAGCACAAGAACCAGTAAGAAGTGAAGGTATGTAAGTTCCTTTTAAGATATATTTAATACAAAAGATTTCACAAGCACAGTGCAAGCGCTGTGCAGGCAAAACCTAAAAATAGAGTGTATTTTTATCTTAATTTAGACACCAATATGAATGGAATAGCATACATATAACCGGAGTTATACATTTTTGAAGTATTATTAAATCAGTGCAGTAAAATACATAGACAAAATAACATTACGGTCAATGGCAAAATCCACTAGTGACAATCAGTCACTTGCAGGTCGAGTTACTTGGAACCCTTATAGGTGTCAGGCGGGCCCCAGGAACAGTTGTTCTGGCTGTCCTTGGTGCTGAACCGGAGCCGCGGTGGTGCTGTTTTTACCGCTTACACAGTGTTGCAACAACAAAATGCAAAAACACAACAGGTACACAACTGCTGACATGGGATGATGGTTGCCTGATTTTCCTAGTAGAGGCAGCGTCGAGTGTGGGGATCAGTTACCAGATTGGCGAACAACAAGTCTTGGCAGCGGTAAACACAGCAAAAGCTTCTAGAACCTCACAGGGTCCAGGAGAGTAATGTAGCGGCCTGAAACTTCAGGGCAGGTGGGACTCCAACTTCCACAATGCTCTGGACCACCTGGATTTGGGTGATCCCTCAGAGGGCCTGATGGCCAGTGATTCTTTACATCCAGTGAGTGTTTTTACCTGCAGTTTGCAGAGGACTAGTGGCACGAGTCCAGGGGAGACTGAGGGTGCTTCTGGCTTCCACAACAGTCCTTCTCTTTGGGAGTGTTGAATTTTAGCGAAGGATGAAGGTTGTTTACTCAGTTCCAAGTATGTTGTCTCAGGGTCAAAGTATCCCTCTTTTGCTTTGTGCAATGGGCACAATCCTGTTGCTGCAACACAGGTCTCCTCTTGGTCCGACCTTGAAGTAAGTGGTTCACATCTGAGGTTCTGGCGTCAGGGGGTCCCTTAAATCTTAGATTTTGGGGAGTTATGGGTGTGGGAGCTAGTAGCCAATGGGCAGCTGGTCCCTGCATCGAATCCATCCCTGAGGTGACCACATCCGGTGGTGTAGGTCATTTTTTATAACCAAACCCCACTATTTCTGCCCTCTTAATGATGGCAGAATTCGATTTTAGTTGTGCAGATCAGGCGGTCCACCCTGAGGTGTAGCCAGCCCTCACGGAGGTGTACACCTCCTGCAAAACTAATTTCCCACCTTGCCGGGGTGCAAATGTGCCTGGGGCGGGGGCTGTTTCCTTCACCAGGAGTCAGCCCTAATGCATGTCAGAGGCGGTGCAGCCTTTGAAGCTCAAAGCCTTGATTTGACACTTTACTAGCCTGCTTGGGAGGAGGGAGGTGGGACCACTGACATGCCCAAGTTCTTTGTCTTTGAGTCCTGGGAGTGATTACACTGCCTGGCAGGAGGTCAGAATCCTGTCTTGATGGCAGCAGGTATGGGAAAGCATGGGCTGATCAGCCAGAGCACAGTAAAGCTGGGGCAACCAGGGGGACAACCACTGCGGTGCCACCTGGGTCCATGCCACGTGACTCAGAGCACGAGAATCATGTCAGGGGGGGAAGGCATGTTGTTTGATACCAAACATGACATATTTTAGTGGTACCATAATGTACCTGCCAATCTCAAGAGTGCTCGGTTGGGAGCCCATGTTATCCTATGGACCTCTAACACTTATAGTAGTTTCCAATGGGGAACGCCCCATAGGGGCATATAGGCTTGAACTAATATGTCCTCACAATTATTATACTGCACCCTGCTTCCTGGGCTGAGGAGGCCTACCTTAGGGATGCCTTACATATATTAAAGGCAGTATATGAGACTAACATGGTGAGGGCACAGTCGAGTTCGAGCAGTTTGCACTGCTCCTGCAGTCTGCAACGGCAGGGCTGCAAACAGCGGTTTGCCTGGGTCACCCAGGGTGGCACAAACCCAAACTGCAGCCCTGGGGACCTCTTTACCACCAATGCTCTGGGTACCCCTGGTACCAGATAATAAGGCTTACAAGGAGTTAAAGTCTTTGCCAATTTGGGATTACCAAGTCAAGCATAACGGTTTTAGGAGAGAGCACAGGCACTGGGGTCTGGGCAGCAGACTCCAGTGCGTTATCAGAGACATAACCATAAGCATTCGGAACAAAAAATGGGGGATGACCATTCAAAAAGGGGCACTTTCTTACAATCACTATGAAGAGAGGTATGTGCAGAGAGAGCAATCTCTACCCATAGCCTATTTTGCACATGTGTTACTCTGAGGAGACGTCTTAGCTGACAGGGCAGTGTGTTTCCATATCATAGTCTGTATAGTTGGATGCAAGACAGACTTGTCAGCATAGAGGTAATTTCATCCCACACTTTACTTGTATATCTGTCATCTTGGGGAGAGCTGTGACCAGAGAGATAAGCCTCTTTTCATGCCCTAATTTGCACACACATCATCCTAGACACAGGTCACAGTAGAGAGGAAAGTCTCTCCCCACACTACTATGCAGACATCATACAAGAGAGATGTGTCAGCGGTCGACCTCGAAGCTGGGGAACTGGGTTAGAATCTCGGCAACGACGTTCAACATCCTGTGATTCTGGGGAAATCAGTTACTGATACTCGATGTCTCAGGTCTAGTCCGCGCTATATAAAACTCTAAAAAAAAAAACACAAAAAAAAACCAGGGCAGTTCCTCCCTATAGTCTACTATGCATACCTGTCAGCATGAGAGGAGCTACGAGCAGAGAGATAACTTTTTGTGAAAGCCTTTACAGACACCTTTCACCCGGGTAAAATGTGCTAGTGGACAGGTAACTCCCTTCTCATGAAGGAAGTGACCCGATTAGGGTCACCTGGGTCACTCACGACCAACTCTCAGCCTTCTATACAAATGAAGAGTCGGACAGTAGAGAATACAAACCAACATATTTATCCAGATACACTCGAGCGGAGCCCAGTGTGCCCAGTCTCTTAGGATTGCTGCAGAGGGACTGACATTAGCAAACATGGTGATACATTATGTACCATTCAGAACCAATGAAGGCACGCCCACAATGGAATTTTCCAGGCAGATGCAGCTACACAAAGAAGTACAGAAGGATTCGATCCTGGGGCCGGGCACACACTATCTCCTACTCAAGGTCACTCCGTCCATGCCCACCGCGGATCACTGACAGAATATCGAGTACCAGAATATCGAGTTACAAAAATATCGGGACATAAATATCGTTGTCAAAAATATCAACCTCCTATCTTCATAATGGTAAGTACAAAAATATCGAGAAAAAACATATTGTTAAAAATATCGAAGTACAAAATATCGTTTTTTTATATATATAAAAAATAATGTAAAATAAATTAAATAATACATTTAACTTAAAAAAAAAATATTTAGATTTATTTGTAAATTTTAACAATTATAAGTAATAAATTTAATTAAAAATAAATTAAACATACATATATAAAATGAAATATATATATATTTACTTAAAAATAATTAATAAATAATAATTTTTATTAATTATAAAATGTTACAAATATATTAAAAATTATAAATAAATATATATATACATACACCTGTAACCTAAAAATTATTTTAAAAAAATTATATTATGAATTAAAATATTAAAATATTTAATATTTTTTTAACCTAGATTTTACACTACATTGAGTGCAACAGTAGGGAAACTGTTGGATAGCGTAGGGGAAAAGATTACAATTCCCACTCCAGCGAGTGCAACAGTAGGGAAAGTGTTGGATAGCGTAGGGGTAAAAATTACTATTCCCACTCCAGTGAGTGCAACAGTAGGGAAAGTGTTGGATAGCGGAGGGGTAAAAATTACTATTCCCACTCCAGTGAGTGCAACAGTAGGGAAAGTGTTGGATAGCGGAGGGATAAAAATTACTATTCCCACTCCAGCGAGTGCAACAGTAGGGAAAGCGTTGGATAGCGAAGGGGTAAAAATTACTATTCCCACTCCAGTGAGTGCAACAGTAGGGAAAGTGTTGGATAGCAAAGAGGAATAATTTACTATTCCCACTCCGATGAGTGCAACAGTAGGGGAAGTGTTGGATAGCGAAGGGGATAAAATTACTATTCGCACTCCAGTGAGTGCAACAGTAGGGAAAGTGTTGGATAGCGGAGGGGTACAAATTACTATTCCCACTCCAATGAGAGCAACAGTAGGGAAAGTGTTGGATAGCGGAGGGGATAAAACTACTATTCCCACTCCAGTGAGTGCAACAGTAGGGAAAGTGTTGGATAGCGGAGGGGTACAAATTACTATTCCCACTCCAATGAGAGCAACAGTAGGGAAAGTGTTGGATAGCGGAGGGGATAAAACTACTATTCCCACTCCTGTGAGAGCAACAGTAGGGAAAGCGTTGGATAGCGGAGGGGTAAAAATTACTATTCCCACTCCAGCAAATGCAACAGTAGGGAAAGTGTTGGATAGCGGAGGGGAATAATTTACTATTCCCACTCCAACAAGTGCAACAGTAGGGAAAGTGTTGGATAGCGGAGGGGATAAAATTACTATTCCCACTCCTGTGAGTGCAACAGTAGGGAAAGTGTTGGATAGTGGAGGGGTAAAAATTACTATTCCCACTCCAACAAGTGCAACAGTAGGGAAAGTGTTGGATAGTGGAGGTGTAAAAATTACTATTCCCACTCCAGTGAGTGCAACAGTAGGGAAAGTGTGGGATAGTGGAGGGGTAAAAATTACTATTCCCACTCCAGCGAATGCAACAGTAGGGAAAGTGTTGGATAGCGGAGGGGAATAATTTACTATTCCCACTCCAACAAGTGCAACAGTAGGGAAAGTGTTGGATAGCGGAGGGGATAAAATTACTATTCCCACTCCAGCGAGTGCAACAGTAGGGAAAGTGTTGGATACTGTAGGGGTATAAATTACTATTCCCACTCCTGCGAATGCAGCAGTAGGGAAAGTGTTGGATAGCGGAGGGGTAAAAATTACTATTCCCACTAAAGAAAATTCAAATTTAAAAACAAACAAAATATCAACTACAATACAAAGTATAATAAAAAGCCAAAAACAAAACATATATAAAAATATTAAAATTTACAAAACATATTATAATGTAGAAAAAATCTAAAATTTACACAAAAAGATTAATTTTTTTAATGTAATAAAAAATTAACAAACAAATAAATATTTTGGAATAGAAATTAATTTTAATCCAAAAAAATATGTATTACATAAATGTAATATTTTTTTTCCTACCCTATAACACCACACAATTTAAAACACACATCTAAATTTAAAAAAAGTGTACCTCCATAATTAACACAATTAATTATAAATTAAACAATTATTAATAATTAAAAAACACATTTAAAAAGGTAAAAATTAATGTACTAACCAAACATTACAGCCATAGAACCTAAATCCCCAAACAAAATAAAAATAAATTACCAAAAATAATTAATTTAAACTAAATTACTTTTCACCCTCTACCCCAATAAACACCAAAACACAGACCCAAAAATATTTACACAATTTCCATAACTAATTTTACATTAATAAATTAATATCAATTAACAACAAATCATTAATTAATTTAAAGAAATTTACTTCCCACCATTTACCACTATAAACCCCACAACTCACACATCAAAATAATTACACAATTGACGCATTTTAATTTTAATTAATTAATTAACATTAATTAACAATAAATTAATTAATTATAAATAAATTACCTCCCACCATATTCCCCTATAAATGCCACCACCAATTTCTTAAAACTTGACACAATTGCCATAATTAAATAACAATTAATTAATTAATAACAATTAACAAGCAAAATATAAATAATTATTAATAAATTAATTCACACAATTAACACTATAAAAGAAAATTAAATAAATATTATATTAAAAATAATAAATGCATTAAAATTAAATTACTTCCCACCCTACTCCCTATCAACCCACAACCCGCTCCTAAAAAAATAACACAATTAACATAATTACCAATTAATTAATAATAATTAACAACCAATTAATAAATAATTAATAATAAATTAATTCCCACAATTAACAATATAAAATATTAAATAAATAAATATTTAATAAAAAATATTAATAATTTAATTATAATTAAATTACTTCCCACCCTATTCCCCTATAAACCCACAACCTGCTCCTAAAAAAATGACACAATTAACATATTTACCAATTAATTAATAAATACAAATTAACAGCCAATTATTAATTAATGAATAATAAATTAATTCCCACAATTAACACTATAAATTCAAAATTAAATAAATACTAATAAATAAAAATTTGTATTCAATTCATTATAATTAAATTACTTCCCACCCTATTCCCCTATAAACCCACAACGGAACTAAAACGCAAAATTTTATTAAAATAAAATTAATAACTTCTAAAAATTTAACATATATTAGAATAACAAATGCAATACTTAGACAAAAAAATAGAGCACATACATTTAAAATACATACTAAAATACATAACACTAACTAAGAAAACGATATTTTTAACAACTATATTTTTGCAAACGATATTAATGACTTCGATATTTTTGAAAACGATATTTCTTACCTTAAACTCGATATTCTTGACCACAATATTCTTACAATCGATATTTCTGTATCTCGATATTCTGCACTCGATATTAGTGCAAGTCGACATTTCCAACACGATATTCTGACTCTTTACCGCCCACCGCTAGACTAGTGGGTTAAGGCCTCTATCTAGTGGGAAAGGTATTCGCTAATAAGAACAGTGTATTCATAGATAAAAAGCAAGGCCCAACCTTGGAGAAACAAAACTTACCAAAAGCTGGTTTTTTATGAAGAGAAATATTTAGTTTCGATCATGGTTCAAAATGGCGGCCAAACATAAAATGTTGCCGCGAATGCTAACTTACATAGAACAATACATAATCAACACAGCGAAAACATTTTTATTCTAACAGACCACTCTTTTAGCATGAGCTAACCATGTTATGTTATCAAGGAAAGCATAACATTTCCAAGGACAATAAACATCACTATGAGGAGTAGTTCACATATTCAGTAAGTCTCAAAAATACCCTCATCTAGCTGCATCAAATCATCAATATCCTTTTGGAGCACAATCGCGGCATTAGTATCATGAACTGATATTTTCTGTTTTGGGATGAGAACATTGGCACAATAGGTGCAACAAGCTGGGAGACAGTGTATACAGAGGCAACAGGTAAAGAAAATACCGGCAACCACAGCCAAGAAAGTGAGGATCTTCCAACCCCAAGATATTAACGTGTTCGACAACCACCCTGACAGTGTCCAAGTACCTGCTTATTGGTGTATCTCAGCCGATATCCTATGTAGTTTCTGTATAGCTGAATAAACATTGGGAGCATTATCAGGTATGTAAACACAACAGCTGCTGCCTATGACGCGACAGGTCCCTCCCCGATCTGCAAGGATAACGTCTAACACCATCCTGTTCTGCAAAGTGACTAATCTCGTATCAGTTTATCTTCGGTAAGATTTCGACCTCGGAAGGATTGAAAGTACTCAGAGGTGTTAAACCATTGGAAATCAGCCAATTCCATTCGAAACCAGGCATTGTCCTTTACTCAATGGTACATTTTCAAAGAAGATTTTGAGGACAATGTCCCTAGAGTCCCTTGTCCTGCCGTTCCCATGGGGGTAAACCCTCGATAGAAGCCTAAATATTCATTCGCAGTGTGAGAATCAGTAGATGTCATACCTAAAGTAGAAAGATGAAATTGGAAGTAGACCAGTCGAAACAATTCATACCAACCCACGCAGCAGCCAATATATGACAATGGCATGGACAACAAATTGTCGCTCTTATGAGTGACCGAAGGGAGCAACCCACAAACCCAACAATTGGTTGTATTGGACACATTATGAGCATGATGCAACATTTGTAGAAATACATTGTCCGTGTAGGACTGCCTGTGTACTGCTTTGTGTGGGGCTAGAGTGACAAAAATGTGTTTAGGGGGAGTTGGTGTTGTACCTACCAAGGAATGTACAGGATATTTCTCCTCTAGAAACCAGGATATTCCAAATATTGTCACTATTGCAATCACAACAATAAATATGCAAACTATTTTACTCTTTGTCGACCAACCCTGTGCTAAACGCGGTGGTGCAAATGGTTGTTCCTCCTCATCAATAGGCCGACCTAAAGGATGCATTATGAAGCAAGGAAAGAAATGCAATAAAAATGATAGTAAAGGTAAGTGTTCCCAGTGTCCGTCAGAGCCTCACTGGTACAGGCTCCTATTGTTCAGCAATACGTTGGCACTCTTGAGCACCGTCGGTGGAGCTTGCTCAGTCCTAAGCTCACAATGTATCCCATGCCGATCAGGATAATGTATCCCTTCCAAGGGAGCACGTTCAATCTATCCTGTCCAATGTCAAAACAGTGCACCAATCTCACATCACCCTAAACTAACTCCGTTGGTACTACAGCAAAGTACACCCTAACTTACACAGTCCATCCCTGGCTAATCTGACTTCTCCTTTGGTGCACTATTCCTCAGCCAAGGACGCAGATTGTACCTGGTGACTCCAGGCATAGAGGGATCAATAAAAAGGCGCTCCTGGATAGCTTGAATCTCCGGTGGAACTGCTGCATTCAGCACAACATTATTCTCCGCATCCGTTTGCATCCAGGTCAGTTTAGCATCACTGAAGGGGACAAACTGAGGCACCGTCTCGCACTCAGAGTCCCCAACTCCGTCTTTGATCCACTGGTCATAAGGCAAAGGCAGAGGCACCCTTTTGCAATGAGTGCCATGCAACCAATTCTTTCAGCCAGCGACCTTGACTGCTGTACGTGTAGCCAGAAGGACCTGTTCTGGTCCCTTCCAGAGCAGCTCCAAACTCTTCTTTCGCTGGAAGTTCCTGATGAGTATATAGTCTCCAGGCCGAATGTCGTGTCCGGGTCCCTCTGGTGTAGCGGGCAGGGACTCACGGACCTGTTGGTGAATAGAACGCAAATTTTCAGTTAGCTGGCACAGGTATTCTATTAACAAGGGGTACTCAGAAAACTGACGAGGTCGCGGGACGCCCCAGACATTTGCTGGGCGTCCGAACAGGACCTTGTACGGTGACAATCCAGTCCTAGAATGTGCTGTTGTTCTTGTCGACAAAAGAGCTAATGGTAAAGCATCTGGCCACTGTAAACCTGTACTTTCCTGAATCTTTGCCAATTTCAGTTTGAGAGTACCATTGTACTTCTCAACCAAACCTGCTGACTGTGGGTGATTTGCAGCATGAAACTTCTGCTTTATGTGCAAACCATCACAAATTAACTGAATGACCTTGGCATTAAAATGACTTCCGTTATCACTCCAGATCAAACGGGGCAAGCCGAAATGAGGAAAGAAGTCCTTCAGGAGTACCTTTGCAGTCGTAACTGCTGTATTATCTTTAGTGGAATAAGCCTCAACCCATTTACCAAATGCACAAACAACCACCAACACATACTTCAAATTATTGACCCTGTCCATCTCTATGTAGTCCATTTGAAGGACCTCAAAAGGGAAAGTGGGAGGTGCAAAATTGCCGGGTGGTGTAGGGGTACCCTTGCCAGGATTGTGCATCATGCACACCATGCAGTACTTCACTAAATGTGCAGCTTTCTTCGAAATGTTGTCATTCTGCCATACGGGGTCTAACAACTTGCAAATACCCTTAGCACTGATATGGGCTGGGCCATGAGCCATCATGACTACAGGAAGAACATATGCATCTGGCAACATCCATATCTGCTTCCCTGACTTGTCAATCCAACATCCCTCATCATTCAATTGGGCTGTATTTTCTTGGCACACTGCTAACTCTTCTGTTGTGGCCTCACTTTGTATCTCATTCACATTCTCAAGTGTATCTTCAAACATGGTGACTTCAGGGACCCACCTAGCAGGGCCTGCTACAAAGATTCTTTTCATTTTAGTCCGGGCTGTTTCCTTAGCCGTTTGATCCGCAAAAGCGTTCCCCTTACCTACGTCGTCAGTGACTTTCTGGTGGTCGCTACACTTTACTATTGCCAATTTCTTAGGGAGTGTCAAAGCAGACAAAAGCCTCAATATAAGGTGCCCATGTTGTATCTTGGCACCATGCAAAGTAAGAAACCCTCTCTCTGCCCAGAGTCGCCCGAAGTTGTGCGTGACTCCAAAGGCATACTGACTGTCAGTATAAATACTGACAACCAGTCCCTCACTCAATTCGCAAGCTCGTATTAGGGCAATGAGCTCTGCAGCTTGGGCCGCCTGATAGGGAACTCATGATGTCTTAACTACCCTACGCAGCATAGTAATAGCATATGAAGCAGTTGTAGTGCCATCTGGTAATTTAAAACAAGAGCCATCGACATATAGTTCCCCTTGAGGGTCAGATAAGGGAACATCAGTCAAGTCTACCCGTCCTTTCGTCTCTTCCTCCGTCTGGAAGATACAATAATGTGTATCGATCTCATCACTATCAGAAGGGAGGGGTAGTAATGTGGCTGGGTTCAGAGTGGCACATCTTTTGATCGTAATATGTTTCGCGACAGTGTTAATTCATAACCTGTCAGACGTGCACTGGTGAGGTGCTGTGTCTTTGCCTTATTCAAAAGGGTATCCACAGCATGGGGTACCATGACTGTGAGGTCAGTATCAAGTACGAGTCCAGCCGATTGTCTTATCGAGACAACCATGGCCGCGACCGCTCTTAGACAGCTCGGGAGGGTTCATGCGACAGGATCAAGCACAGCAGAGAAATAAGCACACAGCCGTTGCTTATCTCCGAATTTTTGTGTTAAAACAGAAAGCGCACAACCAGCCATCTCATGAAAATATAATACAAATAATTTGGCGTAGTTAGGGGTACCAAGCACTGGAGCCGAACAAAGCGCAGTTTTTATTTACTCAAAAGACCGCTGACATTCAGGCGTCCAAGGTAAAGGCACATGCACTTCTTTCGTGGTTAATGCAAGCAGGGGCTTAATTAGTAGGGAATAGTTAGGTATCCACTGACGACAGTTGGAAGTGATACCTATAAAGGCACGTACATCTTTCTGTGTTTGTGGAACTGGCATTTGAACAATGGTACTAATACACTTCGGGGTCAATCTCCTACTCTCCTTCGACAGTAGGTGACATAAGTAGGTGACCTCCTGTCGACAATACTGAACTTTTGAAAGGGATACTTTATGGCCATGCTGAGATAAATGCAACAACCACTGACCCATTGTCAGTGAAATTGCTCCCCCTCCCTCGCAGCTCCACCATTAAGTGAGGCCTGCCCCTGCACTCTCGAGTGTTTGGTGCTCGAGGCCCTCCTCCACCAGCAGGTTTCCCTGCGCCTCATCCCTGGTGGTCCAGTCGGCCTCTATCTCCTTTCTCTAGCTCAGTTTTTCACTCGTTTTTCACTCATTTTTTCACTCGTTTTTCTACCCTCTTTTTCTTCTTCTTTCTGCACTTTTCGGTATTTCTGCTCCTTTCTGCTCTATTTCCTTTTTCCTTTACTCTCCTTTTCCCTTCTTTCCTGCCCGCTTTCCCTGCCGCTGCTGCCCCCGTGGCCCCTCCCCCCCAGCACGACCAGCACGACCGGCCCAATCCAGCTCCCCTCCCCGCTCCCGCCTCCCAGCTGTCCAGCCCTCCCCGACCCCTACTTAATGGCGTCCGCGCCAGTGGCGCGCCAAAGGCAAGCCCGTCTGCGCCCGTCCGCAACCCGACCGTGACCAGCGCCAGGAACCCTGGACCTCCGCACCGCTAACGCTGCGACCCAGCAGCACTCCACGCACTCAACCCAGGCCGAAACAACAACTGCATGCTAGCCTCACCAGCCGACACCCATGGACCCTTCAGCTGTCACCGCTGCTGACAAACCTACAGCACCGCTAGGAACACGGACCCAGCACAACCCGACCGCAAGAACACATCCATACCGAAGACCTTGCAATGCATCCTCCTCAACGTCCGATCCCTCCACAAACACGCCACCGAAATCTGGGACCTCCTCGACAGCACCACCCTGGACGTAGCGTTCTTCACCGAAACCTGGACCAACACCACCTCGGGGCCAGACATCGCCATCGCCATTCCCCAAGGATACAAGATCTCCAGGAAGGACCGCCCCACCCGCCCAGGAGGAGGAATCGCCATCGTCCATAAATCCACCCTCCGCCTGAGCACACTCCCCGACGAAACCACAGACCTGATGGAACACCTTCACTTCAAGATACTGACCAGCCCTACCACCACCCTCCGAGGAACCCTCATCTACCGGCCCCCTGGACCACGCGGACCGTTCACTAACTCCATCACAGACATCATCTCCCCGCATGCCATCGCATCCACCAACTACACCCTGCTGGGAGACCTCAACTTCCACCTCGACAACCAACTGGACCCCAACACCACATCCCTCCTGGACAACCTCCACAACATTGGACTCTGCCAAATCGTGACTGAACCAATGCACTCAGCAGGACACACCCTCGACCCCCTCTTCACAACAGGAAACTCCATCACCTTCAGCCACACCACAGAACTCCCGTGGACTGACCACCGATGCGTCCACTTCACCTTCAGAGCACCCACCAACCACAGACACCAGCACCTGCTCCCACGAAGAAACTGGACCAGAATCACCGACGACCAGCTCACCTCCTCACTCAGCAACTCCACCCCAGCCATCGCGGGAAACGACGACCCCAACACTGCAGCCCGACCCCTGCACAGATGGATCTCCGACAGCGCCAACACCATAGCCCCCCTCAAGAAAAACAACAACACCCACGCCAAGAAAGCCAGATGGTTTACCACCGAACTTCGAAAGTCCAGACGCACTTGCCGCCGCCTCGAAAAGGCCTGGAGGAACACCAAATCCACAGAAGCACACAACAACTTCAGAGCCGCTACCAACGCCCACCACCAACTCATCAGAAAAACAAGAAAAAAAGCGATTGAAGACAGAATCTCCACACACGCACACAACAGCAAAGAACTCTTCAACATCATCAAGGAGTTCGCCCAACCCACCAGCGAATCGACGGACATTCCTCCCTCACAAGACCTCTGCGACAAACTCAGCACCTTCTTTCACCACAAAATCAAGATCATCTACGACAACTTCGACGAAGACAACCAGCACACTGAACCCCCGCCAACCACCCCCGACACCCTGAAGCCAACGATTGACAACTGGACAGCCCTCGCCACCGAAGACACACTGAAGACAATGAAGTCAATTCACTCCGGGGCTCCCACGGATCCTGCCCCACCACATCTTCAACAGAGCCGCCGACACCATCGCACCCATACTCCGCCACACCATCAACCGCTCCCCGACGACTGGAAACACGCCGAGGTCAACCCCCTCCTGAAGAAACTGACCTCAAAAACTACAGACCCATCTCCCTGCTCCCGTTCCCAGCGAAAGTCATCGAGAAAGCCATCAACAGCCAACTCGCCACATTCATCGAAGAGCATAACATCCTCGACTCCTCCCAATCCGGCTTCAGAAAAAACCACAGTACGGAAACCGCCCTCCTCGCCGCAACAGACGACATCCGCACCCTACTGGACCAAGGAGAAACAGTAGCCCTCATCCTCCTCGACCTCTCAGCGGCGTTCGACACAGTCTCTCACCGCACCCTAATACGCAGACTCCTCGACGCAGGGATCCAGGACAAGGCCCTTGAATGGATCCACTCCTTCCTCTCCGGCAGAACGCAGTGGGTCAGACTCCCCCCTTTCCTCTCGGACCCTACACCAACCACCTGTGGAGTCCCTCAGGGGTCCTCCCTCAGCCCTAGGCTCTTCAACGTCTACATGGCTCCACTTGCCCCCATCGTCAGAACCTACGGACTCAACATCGTGTCATACGCAGACGACACCCAACTCATCCTCTCCCTATCCAACGAACCCAACACCGCCAGACACAACTTTCGAGAAGGCATGGAAGCCGTCGCCAAATAGATGAAAAACAGCTGCCTACAACTAAACAGCAACAAGACAGAAGTACTCATCATGGGCCCAAACCCCGATGCCTGGAACGACACCTGGTGGCCCCCCGCCCTCAGAAACCCGCCCACCCCCACGGACCACGCACGGAACCTGGGAATCATCCTGGACTCCGAGCTCAAAATGGACTGCCAGATCAACTCCGTCTCGTCCTCCTGCTTCCACACCCTCCGCCTCCTACGTAAGACCTTCAAATGGATCCCCCTCGAACACAGAAAGACCGTCACTCACGCCCTGGTCACCAGCAGACTCGACTACGGCAACGCTCTCTACGCCGGAATAAACAAAAACCTCACCCGCAAGCTACAGAACATCCAGAACGCCGCCGCAAGACTGGTCCTCAACCTGCCAAGACACAGCCACATCTCCCAGCACCTGCGCACATTCCACTGGCTCCCCATCGAGGCCAGAGTCACCTTCAAGATGCTCACCCACGCACACAAGGCCCTCCACGACACCGGACCAGCATACCTGAACAGCCGACTCAATTTCCACGCACCCCAAAGGACCCTACGATCAGCCCAGCTCTCCTAGGCCATGGTGCCCCGCACCAGAAAGACCAGATTGGGAGGCCGCTCCTTCTCCTTCCTCGCGGCCAGAGCCTGGAACGCCCTTCCGCTCCACCTCCGACAGACAACATCGCTTCCCATCTTCGCAAGAAACCTCAAAACCTGGCTCTTCGACAGACCCCCTCCTTGATGGACTGGAACCTGCACCCCCCTCTACCCCCAGCGCCTTGAGACCCTTACGGGTGAGTAGTCGCGCTTAACAAATGCCTGATTGATTGATTGATACTGTCTCTGCAACCTTGTTCTGTATCTGAAGCGACGAGCAAGTCATCGACATACTGTAGCAATACATTACCTGTGGGGAGCGACAAAGAATCCAACTGACCTTTCAATGCCTGACTATAGATACTCGGACTCTCTGTATAGCCTTGAGGTGCGCGACAGTACCTAAAACTTCTACCAGCTAGGGTGAACCCAAAGAGATATCTGCTATCAGGATGAATAGGAATACTGAAGAACGCATTTTTCAAATCAATGACAGACAAGAATTTAGCAGAAGAGGGAATCATTGTCAAAATAGTGGTGATGTCAGGAACCACCGGAAACTGGGGAATCGCTATTTTATTAACTTCACGCAAGTCAATCACAAAACGATAAACATCTTCATGGTCATCAAGAGAATATGAGGGGGTCCGCTTAAGATTGGGAAGGATAGGGCTATTACAAATATTAGCTGTTGTCTCCTCAACCACTCCCTTCTTAATCAAATCCTGCACAATTTGCAATAAAGCGCGATCTGCTGCCTGCGATATTTTATATTGAGGAGTATGAGGTAAAATAGCACCATCCTTGACGCGTATCGAAACAGGCGATATCTGCAACAATCCCACGTCTGTGTCGCCTGTTGCCCACAGAGTGGGTGGCACATCTTTAAATTCAACAGGAAGGGGCGCATCTTTGGACAGACACTGCTTAGCGCACACCACATCTGGACCCATTGTCATATAGACACCTGCTGGGGAACAATAAATCGTAGCATGCAGTTTCTTTAACAAATCCAAACCCATCAAATTCTCACCACAGTTAGATGTCATCAAAAATGGCGAATCCACAGTGAAAGGACCAATAGTCAATGCAAGGGGTCTTGAAATGGGGCTTTCAACCGGTACACCTGAAAAACCTACCGAAACATTATTATGGCTGGACAGAGCCGCCCCAGGTACCATATTTCGAGAAACAGAACTTTTCGTTGCACCTGTGTCCACTAAAAATTCCTTAGTCGAACTTTGCAGTTCCGCTGTGACATAAGGACCACGCTGGTCCACAGGTATCGGAACTGGTCCCCCACTCTGTCCCTGGCTGTCCTAGCTGTAAGACATTCCTGTCACTACATCCACATCATAATCATCGTGGTAGTACTGTCCATCCCGAGGGTCATCAAAGTAATTATTATCAGAACGACCCTGTGAGGCTGCAGCGTTCTGAGCCCTGCCTGTCCCACCAGCTCCACGACCCCTTCCACGAGAACCTCGTCCTCTAGGGACCGCCACCTTCTGCAAAAGCACAGGACACTCGCTACGCAAATGTCCCTCCTCTTTACAATACGCACACTGATTCGGACCCAGGGGTGTAGCATTTGGTTGCCTACCAGTGCGTGGAAGCTGTCGGGCCAAACCACCATGTCCTCTACCATTCCCTCTAAAAGCCTGTTTCAACAACACCTTTGTCTTCAAATCCTTATGCTTTTTCTCTGTCCTCTCCTTTTCCTCATTATTCCTATGCTCATAGTACTGTGCCATATTCAAAATAACAGAAGGGGAAGAGGTGGACCAGGTGCTTTCGGAAGCCTGCAATCGAGTCGCAATCTCAGGAAGCAGGTTAGAAACAAATCTATTAACAAACAACCGAACACCTCCCTCAATAGACAGATCCTGCCCACTGTAATCCAGGAATATATCTTCAAACTGAGTAAAAAAATCAGACACACTCTCATCTTTCTTTCGTCAACAAGCCGTTAACTTTTCC
The DNA here is from genome assembly GCA_963921515.1 of Calotriton arnoldi. NCBI lineage: Eukaryota > Metazoa > Chordata > Amphibia > Caudata > Salamandridae > Calotriton > Calotriton arnoldi. The sequence goes on from CAWUFW010003937.1 coordinate 1,064,250, forward strand.
CAATCTACCTTCCTCGGTGGAATAAGAGAATGCATATACGTAATGATACGGCCTGGAAAAGCAAGTATCTATGCTCTAGGCTTATCACCTGGCTTCCGTTCCTGATCCCATACTTTAATTTGGTCCCACGTACCCCCCAACTCTGTAACATGGTCTTGAGTATGCACCTGTCTCCAAATATCAACCGGAACAAGAAGACCAAAAAACATTTCAATATCAGCCAAAGTCATCACAGTGGAGGAGGCGGCTTCAGTCAATTCTTTATAATATGCAGTTGGATTCTTCCTAGGATCAGGGAAATGAGTCTTAAGAGATAAAACTTCACTCCGTTTCCACGGGGTGTAAACCCATTGCTCCTGAAAACGAGCCGCTTCTCTGGCCCTTATAACATTACCGCGGCCATCATGTACTTCTGGTAATTCTGGGTGGTATATAGGATGAACCTCCTGCTTCGGAAACTGAGTCCCCATCTTGGGACTGTTCTCATGCAATCTTCCCCTATAGGCTATTATTGTCGCGACATTACTAAAAACTTGTTCTGGCACAAGTGACTAACATACACACGATCTCTAATATCATGTAGAATTTTAGGCGCTTCTGATTCAAAACACTGCTGCCAAAGACCAATCAAAGTCGCTGACATGTGCTTAAGAGCATGCTGCTGTATAGAGAGCTCAAAATCTCGCATCGTTCCCCAAACATCCTCCACACTGTAAATGGGATTGCAAGCCCACTGGGCAGCCTGATTAGCTATTACCCTTTTTTCTTCATCTCCCGCATCAGATCGTATGAACGGCCCCATACGTTCCTTAAATTTCGTCCAGTCTCTATCCTCAAATCCACGCACTGGTGTCCCACTACTCAGTAATGTCGGGGGATGAAAACACAGTGGGAGTAGCAACAGAAGTAACAGGCACTAACGTCGCTGCTGGCTGCGTCGCAGGTGTAAGAGCTGGGGAAAGGGACGCTGAAACAATAGGGGTGGCAGGAGTACTAACAGTCATAGTTGCCACAGATGGCGAGGACAAAGAAAGGACAGGAGGTGCCGTGACCAAAGCAGTCCGATCAGCAGTAGCAGAAGCAGAAACAACAGAGACAGAAGAAACGGGTGGCTGGGACTGTGAGGGAATAGCGGATAGATTCTCTGCTGGGCATATGGAGGTGGGGGCCGAGTATCTAATAATTATTCCACAAAAGTATCATTTTCTTCTTGGGCCACATAAGATTTATCAATCTGTAATCGAAACCTTCTATCTTCACATTCAATACCCTTCTCCTGCTTTTCCCTGTCATATGCTACGGCCTTCTGAGTCAACGTCTGCATTCTCCCTTTCCGGGCCTCCTTCTCTGCTTTCATTCGCCTCTGTTTAGCTACTTTTTGCCACGTTCTAAGGGAATCAAACATAGACTGTCTACTCCTTTTCCTACTCAATCCAAAAGGAGCTACAGAGGGAAAAAAATTCACAGGTCGCCCTCCTCTCAACATATCATTAAATCAAAAAGACCTGTTCATGTAAGGCTCCTCTTCTTGAGGTATACGTATAAGTCAAGTCAAGAATTCATTCACTATTCATCTATCTGTCACTCCTCACTTAAATTAGAGGTAGTGTCCTACCACTTTACTGCCTAATTTTTCTAAAATCCAGCTTTTTGCGACTGACAGTTAAACAACCACATACCCCCTCTATACATAGGGGTGTATCTTAGTTGGTATGAGAAATACACAGGTTACACCTATCTAGATGTTTCCTTTAACAAAAAAATTGTGAAAGGACAAGATGGCACCTCACGTGCGCACCACCAGTCGAGCTTGCTGATTGGTACTCACCAGCTATGCTCACTTTTCTCATCATTGGCCACCATCTTGCCCAAATAATGTGTGTCCCCAAAAAATTAGTGCCAAAAAATTATAGTGCCAGTTGTAATGTGTATTTCACAATTACCACCAAAACATGACCCCGTGAAAATAAAATTGAGATAAGTAGCACAGTCACCAACTTTTATTCTTCACTTGTGCACTTATTCAAATTTTAAAACCGGCTACTTTACGCAGACCTTTGCCGCAAACATTTGCCAACATGTTTCATTGCCCCTATTACTTCAAGGCAATTTAGTCAGGGCTGGGTCATCAATCACAAATTTTGGACACTGGTAACTTGGTATATACTGACTGTCAGAAGCAAAAAGAAAATGGCCCAGTTATTAAAAACATTCACTCTTCAATGATTAAAATACACATCAATATGATGTATTGCAAATCTCATTACCATGTGGGAGCCTATGTCATTCGTACCAGCTCTCCACTCCGTCAATTTGAGGAGACTTCCAATCGTGAATCCCTCTCTTTAGGCGTGCACTCAATTGTAGTGCCAATTTCTAAACAACAAGAAACAACCGATAAACATCTCATTTCCCATATAGCCACAGTTTGAACACCTCAATCATCCTACATTGGACAGTGATTACTCCATCGTAGCCTCATTACTCTTCTCAATGACCTACTATGCTTTATAAAACTGGCCTCTCGTATTTTATTCATCAGCCTACTTACAACTTCTAAACATGCAGTTAGCACCCTCTTTTTCATTTCCACGGAACGAGTTATATCAAAATCTCACTCCCGATACCGGGTAACTCTACCGGGTCACTCTTGACACCCTTCTCTTTCATTTTATCACTCTAATTCTGAAGCCTCCACCTCCGCCTGCTATCTTTTAAAATCTTTTTAAATAGTTAACTTACTCTGCGCCCCTCATTGCGCGCACAAACACCTTACCGCCTTTTTCTATGGGAGCGCTTTGAATCCACCCTCGCTCACGAAGCCGAGTTGCAGAGGTTTAAAAACCTCCCGCTCTGCCTAGCATCACGTCGCTGCACCGACATAATCATCACGTGGCCGGGGCCGGCAGTTCACATCACATGGCTTAGGCATCGACAAAGGTCTGCGTAAAGCAGCCGGTTTTAAAATTTGAATAAGTGCACAAGTGAAGAATAAAAGTTGGTGACTGTGCTACTTATCTCAATTTTATTTTCACGGGGTCATGTTTTGGTGGTAATTGTGAAATACACATTACAACTGGCACTATAATTTTTTGGCACTCATTTTTTGGGGACACATTATTTGGGCAAGATGGTGGCCAATGATGAGAAAAGTGAGCATAGCTGGTGAGTACCAATCAGCAAGCTCGACTGGTGGTGCGCACGTGAGGTGCCATCTTGTCCTTTCACAATTTTTTTGTTAAAGGTAACATCTAGATAGGTGTAACCTGTGTATTTCTCATACCAACTAAGATACACCCCTATGTATAGAGGGGGTATGTGGTTGTTTGACTGTCAGTCGCAAAAAGCTGGATTTTAGAAAAATTAGGCAGTAAAGTGGTAGGACACTACCTCTAATTTAAGTGAGGAGTGACAGATAGATGAATAGTGAATGAATTCTTGCCTCCACTTATACGTATACCTCAAGAAGAGGAGCCTTACATGAACAGGTCTTTTTGATTTAATGATACTCCTTTTCCTAAACAACTGTTCTTGTAAATACTCGATCTTTTGCTCATCAAAAGTGCCCGCCAAAGGCCACTGCAATTCGGCATTGTCCCTCGTATATTTGTGCCATAGCGTACTAAACAGAATAGGGCCAAGGCCATGCTTCACATACATATCAAAATTCGGAGTGCCTTCTGGAGGCGCCGGCTGACTTTCCTCTAGTCGAGCATCAGCAGAACAACAACGACAGCACAAAAAAAACTGTATACTTATTCCAGGCTTTCTCAAAAGGAAACAAATTCACTACTTATGCCTGGCAAAGTATTTGCAAACACTTTTCACCCAAAATCGGTCCTCAGACCGTACCAAATACAAACCAAAATGGTACCATATCCACAAAGAACCAAAACAAACTCACCTGATGCATGCAGGTCAAACGAATTTATTCTCCACTGCCGACTCTTCAGACCAAACGGTCAGATCCAAGGGTTTCGCCGTTCAGGACTCCAGTCGGGAGGGCCACAGGGCGAGACACGATCCGGCAGGACAGAAGGGACAGCTGGAGTACAGGAACTCTTTCGTGCAGGGATCCCTGATCCGTCCGTCCGACCCGACGATGGCCTCGACCTCCCCACCCGCCCTCAGGAGGGGATGGGCCACTCACCCAATGGAGTCCCTGTTCGGGCGCCAACTAAAAGAAGTGACCCGATTAGGGTCACCCGGGTCACTCACGACCATCTCTCAGCCTTCTATACAAATGAAGAGTCAGTCAGACAGTAGAGAATACAAACCAATATATTTATTCAGATACACTCGAGCGGAGCCCAGTCTGCCCAGTCTCTTAGGATTGTTGCAGAGGGACTGACATCAGCAAACATGGTGATACATTATGTACGATTCAGAACCAATGAAGGCACGCACACAATGGAATTGTTCAGGCAGATGCAGCTACACAAAGAAGTACAGAAGGATAAGTTTCGATCCTGGGGCCGGGCACACACTATCTCCTACTCAAGGTCACTCCATCGGTGCCCACCGCTAGACTAGTGGGAGAAGGCCTCTATCTAGTGGGAAAGGTATGCGCTAATAAGAACAGTGTATTCATAGAGAAAAAGCAAGGCCCAACCTTGGGGAAACGAAACTTACGAAAAGCTGTTTTTTTATAAAGAGAAAGATTAGTTTCGATCATGGTTCAAAATGGCGGCCAAACATAAAATGGTGCTGCGAATGCTAACTTACATAGAACAATACATAATCAACACAACAAAAACATTTTTATTCTAACACTCAGACAACCCTGCGTATCCCTGTTGCTCTAGGGAGAGGTGTCAGTAGAGAGGCCACTGCTTGCCCACACCGTGTTGTCCTGGAGATAGGTGTTAAAGGAGAGGAGAATGTTTCCCTACACACTACTGTGTACTGTGTAGGGAACTGTCATGCTGGGGAGAGCTGTGACTGGACAGTCACATTCATTCCCACACCTTAATATATATATATGGTTATTTCTCGGGAGAGAGGTCTAAGAGGAGACATCAGTACTTGTTATACTTATTATAGAATAGTAAGGCCTTACATGTGCAGTGTGTACCTTACCCACCCTGCTATACATACTGCTGAGCCTGGGGAAATGTGTGAGTGGAGAGGCAGTGTATCTTTACACCCTACTCTACACACTGGTTACCTTCATTCAAGGTTTCACTGGAGAGGCCATTCTCTCCCCATAGTCTACTATACACAGTTGTTAGGCTGTGGAGAGGTGTCAGTGAGATCCCCGTGTCTACTTACACGCTACTGTGCACTGTTGTTATACTGTGAAAAGGTCTCAATTGAGAGTCTAATTTCTCCCCACACCCTACTAATAGGGACTATAGGGCATAAGTACTGTAATAAAGGAAAGTGTAAATTCTTCCTCTAAAAAATTTTTACAATCTCGCAAAAACTCTTGCAAGACTGTAAAAAAAAGTAGGGATTGAACTTTTTCTAATAATAATAATTGGACTTAAAGTAAATACATGAGTATCAATGTGTGCTATGTATCAATGTTAGTCTCATGCAGATAAAACAAGTGGATTTTTTCCATAAATCTAATTTATTTATTTCCCCCAAAATTATATATAAATGGATTGTATTTCATTAAACTAAATACACAGTTAATATTCTGGTGTATATAAATTATACATATTACATCAGGATATATTCAGTGTAAATGTAAAGTCCATTATAAAATGTACGATCTCGCGAGAGGCTCGCAAGAGCATGCCAGGAAGCACTGCCCCCTTGGACTGCACGTGAGGGATTGCCTCTCTGGCTCTCCCTGGCACCCCTGTGCTTTTTGAATGCCAATGATAAGATCAGAAGTATTTTACATACATATATGAAATCAGAGTTGTTTCATATATGTTAAGGGAAGTTGCTATAAATCCCCAATTTGAGTGTATTTTTCCTAACTGCCCTCTATCTCCTATTCTGTATTCATATTTCAGGCAGTGGTACTGTCTATCAGTAGACCTATTTCTAGCAAATGTTGGCCATGGAAAAATATATCTACAGTAACTGTTTAGTAGTAATAAAATGATGCCTGCAGTGTTATTTTACCATTGCCATTAATGTGAGATCACATCAACACAGTTGTCTACTTGTTACTCTCATACCAAATTAAGATATATCAGTCAAATATGTAAAGTGCAAGACCTCTGCTAATATGTCCCACTCGACTCCTTCATAAATATGCACTTGAGTTTTGTGCTTGCTGCTTCACTGACAGATTGCTCATTCTTCAATGTTCTTTCGCAGCATACACTGCAAAATCAGTCACATGTGAGAAAGCGCAGGTGTGTGATTTACAATCTCTCATCTGAGGGATCTTTTTAAGTTGATTGAGATGTAAAGAGAGTTACCAACAGTAAAACAATTCAGTCTTCGTAAAGCCCATTTGGCCCCATATTAAGGAACAGGAATCAGTAAACTGAAGTTAAGTAGTTTTATTACCAATGAATAATCAAATCAGTGTATGTGCATATCAATAGAATATTAAAAAGATACAGAATTACAGCTGGCAAGCTGAAATATCGCAATAAATTCAATCTCAGAAGGATAAAGTATGAAATAATCACAGCCACTACAATACAAAAACAGAGAAATAGAAATAGGTGTTCCTTAAAGAAACTTTGATTCTCTCTCCTAAACATGAATACATTTAGAGTCATCTAATCAAGGCTCTAAGTTTAAAATAAGGATGGTTCTTATGATAGGGTCTCAAGGAAATTCGAAAATGCAAGAAGGTGTCTGCATAGTAAAGACTCCAGTAGAAGTCTTTCAGAATTGGAATAAGTGTCTAGCTGTTGGAATAAAAATGTTTTAGCTGTGCTGTTTATGTATTGTACGTCTTAAGTTAGCATTTGCGGCACCATTTTATATTTAGCTGTCATTTTGAGCCATGATCGAAACTAATTTCTCTCTTTGCCTCTGCTGAAAGCAGCTGTGGTAGTTTTCGTTTCTCCAAGGTTGGGCCATTGGTACTAATGAATACACTGTTCTTATTAGCGCATACCTTTCCCACTTGATACAGGCCTGCTCCCACCTTTAGAGAAAAAAGCGATACAAAAGGGGATGATGGACGGAGCGTTTGAGGAAATCAAACACTCACCCCCAGTCAACTGATCTGGGTTTAATCCATCATCATTCTTTAGCTCACTCCACCACCCCAGTTCAGACATGGCCATATGCAAATCAGTCTGACCCTGTGCCTCATGGGAACAGTCCAGCCCGAACTGCCAAGCCATGTCTTCCCTGGACCGGAAACAAGCATCCTGGGACCGGTTTCTGGCTATTCAGCCGTCATCAGCCAGGCTAGCTTGAATCCAGTGGCAAAGTGAGCAAGGGACCCACGTCTGGGCATACCCTGCCAACTTAGGGCGAACAAAGCGATACAAAAGGGGATGATGGACGGAGCGTTTGAGCAAATCAAACACTCACCCCCAGTCAACTGATCTGGGTTTAATCCATCATCATTCTTTAGCTCACTCCACCACCCCAGTTCAGACATGGCCATATGCAAATCAGTCTGACCCTGTGCCTGGGAACAGTCCAGCCCGAACTGCCAAGCCATGTCTTCCTGGACAGGAAACAAGCATCCTGGGACCGGTTTCTGGCTATTCAGCCGTCATCAGCCAGGCTAGCTTGAATCCAGTGGCAAAGTGAGCAAGGGACCCACGTCTGGGCATACCCTGCCAACTTAGGGCGAACAAAGCGATACAAAGGGGATGATGGACGGAGCGTTTGAGCAAATCAAACACTCACCCCCAGTCAACTGATCTGGGTTTAATCCATCATCATTCTTTAGCTCACTCCACCACCCCAGTTCAGACATGGCCATATGCAAATCAGTCTGACCCTGTGCCTCATGGGAACAGTCCAGCCCGAACTGCCAAGCCATGTCTTCCCTGGACCGGAAACAAGCATCCTGGGACCGGTTTCTGGCTATTCAGCCGTCATCAGCCAGGCTAGCTTGAATCCAGTGGCAAAGTGAGCAAGGGACCCACGTCTGGGCATACCCTGCCAACTTAGGGCGAACAAAGCGTTACAAAAGGGGATGATGGACGGAGCGTTTGAGCAAATCAAACACTCACCCCCAGTCAACTGATCTGGGTTTAATCCATCATCATTCTTTAGCTCACTCCACCACCCCAGTTCAGACATGGCCATATGCAAATCAGTCTGACCCTGTGCCTCATGGGAACAGTCCAGCCCGAACTGCCAAGCCATGTCTTCCCTGGACCGGAAACAAGCATCCTGGGACCGGTTTCTGGCTATTCAGCCGTCATCAGCCAGGCTAGCTTGAATCCAGTGGCAAAGTGAGCAAGGGACCCACGTCTGGGCATACCCTGCCAACTTAGGGCGAACAAAACGATACAAAAGGGGATGATGGACGGAGCGTTTGAGCAAATCAAACACTCACCCCCAGTCAACTGATCTGGGTTTAATCCATCATCATTCTTTAGCTCACTCCACCACCCCAGTTCAGACATGGCCATTTGCAAATCAGTCTGACCCTGTGCCTCATGGGAACAGTCCAGCCCGAACTGCCAAGCCATGTCTTCCCTGGACCGGAAACAAGCATCCTGGGACTGGTTTCTGGCTATTCAGCCGTCATCAGCCAGGCTAGCTTGAATCCAGTGGCAAAGTGAGCAAGGGACCCACGTCTGGGCATACCCTGCCAACTTAGAGGCGAACAAAGCGATACAAAAGGGGATGATGGACGGAGCGTTTGAGCAAATCAAACACTCACCCCCAGTCAACTGATCTGGGTTTAATCCATCATCATTCTAGAGAGGCAGGCACAGGCAGAACGACCTTGGCATTAACATAGCGTGTGCCCGGTCACAGGATCGAAACTCATCCTTCTGTACCTTTGTCTAGCTGTCTCCAACTGGGAATTTCCAGTCAGGGTGTGTCTTCATTGGTTCTGAATTGTACATAATGTATCACCATGTTTGCTGAAGTCAGTCCCTCTGCAGCAATCCCAGGAGGCTAGTCAGACTGGACTCAGCTCGAGTGTACCTGAATAAATATACTTGGTTTGTATTCTCTACTGTCTGACCGACTCTTCATTTGTATGGAAGGCTGAGAGGTGGTCGTGAGTGACCCGGGTGGCCCTAATCGGGTCACTTCCTTCAGTTGGCACCCGAACAGGGACTCCATCGGGTGACCCATCCTCGCCTGCGGATGGGTGAGGAGGTCGGGCCATCGTCGGGTCGGATGGGCAGACCAGGGATCCCTGCACGAGAGAGTTCCTGAACTCGCAGCTGCCCCGTCTGTCTGACCGGTCGGTGCCTCGCCCAGCAGTCATCCCGACTGGGGTCCTGAACGGCGAAACCCTTGGATCTGACCGTTTGGTCCGAAGAGTCGGTAGTGGAGAATAAATACGTTTGACCTGTGTGCACCAGGTGAGTTTGTTTTGGTTCCTTGTGGATATGGCACCATTTTGGTTTGTCTTTGGTACGGTCTGAGGACCGATTTTGGTTTGCATTTGGTACGGTCTGAGGACCGATCTGGATACGAAGTGTTTGTGAACACTTTGCCAGGCAACATAACGAATTTGGCTTACTTTTGAAAATGCCTGGGTTCCACCGGCTTTTGGTTTCCTGTTGTCGTTGTTGTTCTGCTGATGCTCGACTGGAAGAAAGTCAGCCAGCGCCTCCGGAAGGCACTCCAAATTTTGATATGTACATGAAGCATGGCCTTGGCCCTATTATGTTTAGTACGCTATGGCACAAATATACGAGGGACAATGCCGAGTTGCATTAGCCATGACGGGCACTTTTGATGAACAAAAAATTGGGTTTTTACAGCAGAAGTTGTTTGCAAGAAGAAGTAGGCAGTCTATGTTTGATTCCCTCAGAACATGGCAAAAGGAGGCTAAACAGAGGCGATTGAAAGCAGAGAAAGAGGCCCGGAAGGGGAGAATGCAAACATTGACTCAGAAAGCTGTAGCACATGATAGAGAGAAACAAGAGATAGGAATTGAACGTGAAGATAGGAGATTTCGATTACAGATTGATAAATCTTATGTGGCCCAAGAAGAAAATGATACGTTTGTGGAACAATTGTTAGATACTCGACCTCCACCTCCGTATGCCCCGCAGAAGATATATCCCGCTCTCCCCTTCAAGGCCCAGCCACCCGGTTCTTCTGTCTCCGCTGTTTCTGCTTCTGTTAATCAGACTGCCTTGGCTACGGCACCTCCTGTCCTCACCTTCTATGGCAACTATGACTGTTAGTACTCCTGCAACGCCTATTGCTTCGGCGTCTCTTTCGCCAGCTCTTACACCCGCGACACAGCCAGCAGCAACGTTAGTGCCTACTGCCTCTGTTGTCACTCCCACTGTGTTCTTCCATTCCCCGACATTGCAGGATAGTGGGACACCAGTACGTGGATTTGAGGATAGAGACTGGACGAAATTTAAGGAGTGTATGGGGCGGACGTTAGTCCGATCTGATATGGGAGATGAAGAGAAAAAGGTGGTGGCTAATCAGGCTGCGTAGTGGGCCCGAAACCCCATTTATAGTGTGGAAGATATGTGGAGTGTGATGAAAGAGTATGAGCCTTTTGTACAGCAGCGTGCCCTTAAGCAAATGTCAGCTACTTTGATCGTTCTTTGGGAGCAGTGTTTCAATGGTGCAGCACCGCAGATCATATATGATATTAGGGATCATGTGTATGTTACTGATATGGAGCCTGCCCATGTCTTCAGTAATGTTTCGACGTTGGTTGCTTATCGGGGTAGACTGCTTGAGAAGAGCCCCACCCCGGTATCTCAGTTTCCGATACGGGAGGTTCAACCTATCTACCATCCCGAGATACAAGAGCTAAGGGATCAGCATGATCATGTTACTAGGCCAAGGGTAGAGGCCCGTTTCCAAGAACAATGGGTTTATACTCAGTGGAAAAGGAGTGAAGTCTTGTCTCTTAAGACTCAGTTACCTGACCCTAAGAAAATTCCTACCGCTTATTATAAGGAATTGACTGAAGCAGCCTCTTCAACAGTAATGACGCTTGCGGATATTGAAATGTGTTTTGGTTTACTAGTTCCGGTCGATATTTGGAGACAAGTACACACCCAGGATCACGGTGCGGAATTGGGTGGTACCTGGGATCAAATTAAAGCATGGGATCAGGAACGGAAGCAAGGTGATAAGCCTAGAGCGGAGGTACTTGCTTTGCCCGACCGTATCATTACGTATATGCATTCTCTTATTCCTCCGAGAAAAGTTGATTGGGACAAGTTATCGGCTTGTCGTCAGAAGAAAGATGAGAGCGTGTCTGATTTTTTCACTCGGTTTGAAGGTGTGTTTCTAGATTATAGTGGACAGGATTTGTCGATCGAAGGTGGTGTGCGACTGTTTGTTAATAGGTTTGTTTCCAATTTCCTTCCTGAGATTGGGACCCGATTGCAGGCTTCTGAAAGCACCTGATCCACCTCTTCCCTTCTGTTATTCTGAATATGGCGCAGTACTATGAGCACAGGGAAAATGAGGATAAGGAGAGGTCAGAGAAGAAGCACAAGGATTTGAAGACAGAGGTGTTGTTGCAGCAGGCTTCTAGGGGGAATCGTAGAGGATGTGGTGGTTCGGCCCGACAGCTTCCACGCACTAGCAGGCCCGAAAATACCGCGCCTTTAGGGGCGAATCAGTGTGCGTACTGTAAAGAAGAGGGACACTGGCGCAGCGAGTGTCCGGTGCTTTTGCAGAAGGTGGCGGCTCCTAGAGGACGAAGTTCTCGTGGACGGGGTCGTGGAGATGGTGGCCAAGACAGGGCTCAGAATGCTGTGGCCTTGCAGGGTCGCTCTGATCAGAACTATTTTGATGATGCTCGGGGTGGACAGTATTATCATGATGATTATGATACGGATGAGGTGACAGGGATGTCTTATAGCTAGGACAGCCAGGGGCAGAGTGAGGGACCAGTTCCGATACCTGTAGATCAACGCGGTCCGTATGTTAGTGCGGATGTGCATGGTTCAGCTCAGGGGTTTTTGGTGGATACAGGTGCAACAAACCGTTCTATTTCTCGTTCCTTGGTCCCGGGGGCGGCTCTGTCTGGCGATAATAATGTTTCGGTAGGTTTTTCTGGTGTACCGGTTGTGAGCCCCATTTCAAAATCCCTTGCGTTGACTATTGGTCCTTTCACTGTGGATTCGCCATTCTTGTTGACGTCCAATTGTGGAGAGAATTTGATGGGTTTGGACTTGTTGAAGAAATTGCATGCTACGATTATTGGTCCCCAGCATGTGTCTATAAAACGATGGGTCCTGATGTGGTGTGCTCTAAGCAGTGTCTATCCAAAGATGCGCCCCTCCCTGTTGAATTTAAGGAGGTGCCACCCACACTGTGGGCAACAGGCGACACAGATGTGGGTTTGTTGCAGTTATCGCCTGTTTCGATACATGTCAAGGAAGGTGCTATTTTACCCCGTATCCCTCAGTATAAAATACAGCAGGCAGGTGAGCGAGCTTTGATGCAAATTGTGCAGGATTTGATTGAGAAAGGAGTGGTTGAGGAGACAACTGCTAACGTTTGTAATAGCCCTATTCTTCCCATTCTCAAACGGACACCTTCGGGTTCCTCTGATGATCATGCAGATGTTTATCGCTTTGTGATTGACTTGCGTGCAGTTAACAAAATAGTGATCCCCCAGTTTCCGGTGGTCCCTGACATTACAACTCTCTTGACAATGATTCCTTCTTCTGCTAAATTCTTTTCTGTCATTGACTTGAAAAACACATCCTTCAGTATTCCAATTCATTCTGATAGCAGATATCTGTTCGGGTTCACCCTAGCTGGTAGAAGCTTTAGATTCTGTCGCGCTCCTCAAGGCTATACAGAGAATCCGAGTATCTATAGTCAGGCACTGAAAAGTCAGCTGGATTCCTTGTCGCTCCCTGCAGGGAATGTATTGCTTCAATATGTCGATGACTTGCTCATCGCCTCGGATACAGAACAGGGTTGCAAAGACAGTACCGTTAAATTGTTGCTACATTTAGCTCAACATGGCCATAAAGTATCCCTTTCCAAATTTCAGTATTGTCGACAGGAAGTCACCTACTTAGGTCACTTACTGTCGAAGGAGGGTAGGAGATTGACCCCAGAGCGCATCAGTACCATTGTTAAAATGCCTATTCCGCAAACTCAGAAAGATGTGCGCGCTTTCATAGGTATCACTTCCTATTACAGGCATTGGATACCTGGCTATTCGCTGCTTATTAAGCCCCTGCTTGCGGTAACAGTAAAAGATGTGCATGAACCCCTGCCTTGGACGCCTGAGTATCAGCAGTCTTTTGAGCAATTAAAAACTGTGCTTTGCTCGGCTCCAGTGCGTGGTACCCCTAACTATGCTAAATGCTTCGTATTGTATGTCCATGAGATGGGTGGTTGTGCGCTTTCTGTTTTAACACAAAAATTTGGGGATAAGCAACGACTGTGTGCTTATTTCTCTGTTGTGCTTGACCCTGTCGCACGAGCCCTCCCGAGCTGTCTAAGAGCGGTCGCGGCTGTGGCTGTCACAATAACACAATCGGCTGGACTCGTACTTGATACTGACCTCACAGTTATGGTACCCCATGCTGTGGATACACTTTTGAATAAGACAAGGACACAGCACCTCACCAGTGCACGTCTGACAGGCTACGAGCTAACGCTCTTTGAGAAGCACATTACGATCAAACGCTGTGCCACTCTGAATCCAGCCACGTTACTACCCCTCCCTTCTGAGAATGAGGAGATTGATATACATGATTGTATCTTCCGGACGGAAGAAGAGACGAAAGGACGGGTAGACCTGACTGATGTTCCCTTATCTGACCCTCAAGAAGAACTATATGTCGATGGCTCTTGCTTTAAGTTACCAGATGGCACTACAACTGCTGCACCAATATCCAATTTAAGAAATTGCTGTCTATGACCTGTGGCTATTATTTGGCTCCATTAATGTGGAGCTCCATACTTTCTATTGCCCTTACATAGGGATATTATAAATGGCATTTTAGACAAACAGTGGACATCACTTGGCATCCACTAATGAAGTACTTACGAAGGCTCACGTAGTCTTTATATTTTAGCCATTACCACTTGTTTTTATACAGTTTTAAATCTCTACTTTATTCCCACTCACTCCATTCAGAAATGGGGTGGGCTATATCGATCGCTTTCTTTAATTTGGGAACAAAGATCCATTTTTTCTTTTTACTTCTTCTATTTTCTTTATTTTATTTAGGTGTATAATGTGAGCACATTTGACATTTGCCAGCGTCAACCGGTAATTCTTTTAGAACCTGCAATCAGGGCTTTACGGTTTCACACGCAGATGTTGGCAAAAAAGAAGTAACTAGTTTCTCTCTACACCAACTTTGCCTACTTTGCATACTTTTTAGATGCTCCCTGACACTGATTAGGCCGTCGCTACTCGGGGATGTGGGTGGTATTTAAGACGGCCTGACGCATAGGCACGTCCTTTTCCCACTACTGAAGGTCCGTCATCTGGGGAGGCCACATCTTGACGTTTACGGGTAAATCCTGTCTCGCGCTCATTTCATGTTTCATTTCAGTCTCTATCCGGCTGTCTTTCAGCCCGGCCTCGCGCATATTTAGCCTTTGACATTCACGGCCAAGCAACGTGTCGCGCTCGCTTTACTTTACACTTGAGCCTTTATCCGGCCGTCATTCAGCCTGTTTTTGCGCTAACCCTGTCTGTGACTCTCAGGGGCAAGCCCTGCTTCGTGCTCACTCTGCTTTCTATTTTAAGATCACATGATACTATTTTTAGTATCCCATTTACATATATTTTTTGTTTGTTTTTCTTCTTGCCTTTCTCTTCACAGGCACACTAGCCAGTTAATATTTTACTGACCCTGGATCTAGGAGGGTTCAGTGCTTGCGTATGTACTTAACATACTTTTGCTTGATGGATTGATCATTTTTAGCCTGGAAAATCTGATCAGGCCTCTTCCATCGGTTCAACTTTCAGGTACTTGGATTCGTGTAGCTCTCAAATGATCCTCACCTAGGATTTCACTCCCCGTCCCCCCTTCCTATCTGCCTCTTACTCTTTTTGTTGTATTGAGTGCTCTTTCTTATTATACTTTATTGATTTGGTATATTTTTTCTTTCTCCTAAGAACCTTCGTTATTTGCGCCTGACCCTGTTCGGGTGGGGTCCTATTATATTTCGGACCCTTTTATATTTCTGAACACACGGCCAAGTCTACTTCTCATTCAAGGTAGGCTGCCTCAAGGCCCCCCTTTTCTTTCTGTTCTTTCATTCATTGCAGGGCCTTGACCATTACATCATGTTCCCAAGTTTTCTTGGATTTAGCCCTGTTTTCTTTGTCTAACTACACCCTATTGGACTCATTATGTTCATTATGTGTCTTTTCTCCTCTTTCCCCTCTTACGTTTTTTGACTTTTAGCTGTGCACTTGATACTTTTTATCCAAACACGGTTATTTCATTTGTCTTTCTTTGTTTATTTTTACTTATGGTTTATCCTCACATTGCATGTCCGGTCATTCCTTTCTGTTTCTTTGTAGGTTTTTTACTTGTTGTAGGTTTATTATGTCCCTCTCTTTTAAATCAATGTCATATTCTAAGGTAATGTTTTAGATTTGTTTGTTATTATGTTATAAATATGTATTGTATTCTGTCAAGTCTCTGTATGTTCACTTCTTTGTTATATTATACACTATGTATTTTGTATGTTTTTTGCAGCCCTGATGAAGTCCATATCTATGGACGAAACGCGTTGGCTGTTTTTCTATGGGCAATATTAAAGAATAAAGAAACCACGTTTTTTGATACCTACATTGAATGGACAGCAATTTCTTAAATTGGATATTGGTGGTGCTCTCCACATTGGTAAAAAGTTATATTGGTCTTGGTGACTGCCACTTGGGAACAGCGGTGGCAGTGCACACCGTTTCTGAGCATACCGGCTCAGGCCCTTGATTTGGACTTCCAATTGGGGATTGGTTTTGGGTGGGGAGGTGCGTCACCAGCGCATGTTGGTGTGCAGGTTTGGCTTGCTGTTTCACTTTTGGGGTTACACTACAACTGCTGCGTACGCCATTACAACACTGCGTACAGTAGTCGAGACATCACAAGTTCCCTATCAGTCGGCCCAAGCTGCAGAGCTCGTTGCCCTTATTCGAGCCTGTGAATTGAGTGAGGGACTAGTTGTCAATATTTATACTGAGAGTCAGTAGGCCTTTGGAGTCACCCATAACTTTGGGCAGCTCTGGGCAGGGAGAGGGTTCCTTACTTCCCATGGGACAAAAATTCAGCATGGTCCTCTTATATATAGGCTTCTGTCCGCACTGACACTCCCTAAGAAATTGGCCATTGTGAAGTGCAGCGCTCATAGGAAAGTTACTGACAATGTGGGTAAAGGGAACGCTTTTGCAGATCAGACAGCTAAGGAAACAGCCCGAACTAAGTTGAAAAGAATGTTTGTAGCAGGGCCCACTAGGTGGGTGACCGAGGTCACCATGTTTGAGGATACACTAGAGAATGTGAAAGAAATTCAGAGTGAGGCTACAGTGGAGGAATTAGCAGTGTGGCAATAAAGTACAGCACAATTGAACAATTATGGATGTTGGATTGACAAGTCAGGGAAGCAGAGATGGATGTTGCCAGATGCATATGTTCTTCCTGTAGTCATGATGGCTCATGGCCCAGCCCATATCAGTGTTAAGGGTATTTGCAAGTTGTTAGACCCCGTATGGCAGAATGACAACATTTCGAAGACAGCTGCACATTTGGTGAAGTACTGCATGGTGTGCATGATGCACAATCCTGGCAAGGGTACCCCTACACCACCCGGCAATTTTGCACCTCCCACTTTCCCTTTTGAGGTCCTTCAAATGGACTACATAGAGATGGACAGGGTCAATAATTTGAAGTATGTGTTGGTGGTTGTTTGTGCATTCGGTAAATGGGTTGAGGCTTACCCTACTAAAGAGAATACAGCCATTGCGACTGCAAAGGTACTCCTGAAGGAGTTCTTTCCTTGCTTCGGCTAGCCCCGTTTGATCTGGAGTGATAACGGAAGTCACTTTAATGCCAAGGTTATCCAGTTAGTTTGCGACGGTTTGCACATAAAGCAGAAGTTTCATGCTGCAAATCACCCCCAGTCAGCAGGTTTGGTTGAGAAGTACAAAGGTACACTCAAACTGAAATTGGCAAAGATTCAGGAGACAACAGGGATTACAGTGGCCAGATGCTTTACCATTGGCTCTTTTGTCAACAAGAACAACAGCACATTCTAGAACAGGATTGTCACCCTACGAGGTCGTGTTTGGATGCCCAGCAAATGTCTGGGGTGTGCCGCGCCCGCGTAGGTTTTCTCAAATTGAGTACCCTTTATTGACAGACTACCTGTGCAAGTTAACTGAAAGTTTGCGTTCTATTCACCAACAAATTCGTGAGTCACTCCCACCCATAACAGAGGGGCCCGGTCACAACATCCAGCCTGGGGACTGGGTTTTGCTGCGAAACTTCCAGCGGAAGAAGAGCTTGGAGCCCCGGTGGAAGGGGCCCGAGCAGGTCCTCCTCATTACCCGAACCACTGTGAAAGTCGCCGGCCGAAAGAATTGGATTCATTCCAGCCATTGCCGTAGGATACCCTTACCCTATGATCAGTGGGTGAGGGATGGCATTGGGGATGCTGAGGGTGAGAAAGTGCCTCAGTTCATCCCTTTTGGTGATCAAAGCTTACATGGACCCAAACGGATGCAGAGAATGATGACGTGCTAAATGCAGCGGTCCCTCCGGAAATTCAAGCCATTAAAGAGCCACAGTTTACCTACCCCTCTGTGCCTGGAGTCACCAGGGTACAATTTGCGCCCTCGGCTGAGGAATAGTGCACCAAAGGAGAAGTCAGATTAGTTAGGGACGGACTGTGCAAGTTAGGGTGTACTTTGCTATAGTACCAACGGTGTTAGCTTAGGGTGAGGCGAGATTGGTGCACTGTTCTGACACTGGACAGGATAGATCAAACGTGCTCCCTCGGAGGGTGGTACATTATCCTGAGCGACGTGAAATTCATCGAGAGCTAGGACTGAGCAAGCTCCACCGCCGTTGCTCAAGAGCGCCAACGTTGATGAACAATAGGAGCCTGTACCAGTGAGGCTCAGACGGACACTGGGAACAATTGCCTTTGCTATCAATTTTATTGCATTCCTTTTCTTGCTTCATAATGCATTCGTTTGGTCGGCCTATTAATGAGGAAGAACAGCCATTTGCACCAACGCGCCTAGAGCGGGGTTGGTCCACAAAGAGTAAAATAGTTTTCGTATTAATAGTTGTGATTGCATTGATAACAGTAGTTGGAATATCCTGGTTTCTGGAGGAAAAGTATCCTGTACATTCCTTGGTTGGTACAACCCCCACTTCCCCTTAGCACATTTTTGTTACTTTGGCCCCTCACAAAGAGCATAGAAAGTCCTACACAGACAATGTATTTATACAAATGTTGCATCAAGCCCATGATGTGTCCAATACAACTAATTTTTGGGTTTGTGGATTACTTCCCTCAGTTACTCACAGGAGCGATAATTTGTTGTCCATGCCATTGTCATATATTGGTAGCTGTGAAGGTTGGTTTGAATTGTTCGTTATGGTGCATTACCATTTCCAACTCTCTACTCAGGTTATGACATCTGCTGACTCTCGCACTGTGGTAGAGTATATACGTTTTCATCACGGATTTACTCCCATAGGACAGGCAGGAAATGGGACCTCTGGTACATTATCCCCGAAATCCTGTATGAGCATATATGATAAAATGAAGAACGAAACATGGAATGGAAATGGCTGATTTCCAAAGGTTCAACACCTCCGAGTACTTCCAATCTTTCCAAGATCGTAATGTTACTAAGGACAAACTGATGCCGGTGTCCGTGGTCAACACAACAGCTAGTTTCTGTGTACAGGGGCCAGGGGAGGTAAAGGTTGGGGAAAGTAAATGCAATTTCACCTACAGACTGAGCACGATTAATAGTCCACCCTTGATCCTACCCCAGAATGTCTATTTTGTCTGTGGATCCCAAGCTCACGTCTGGCTTCCGAGGGGGTGGTCTGGCAGATGTTACCTCTCTTTCCTTCTTCCCCCTGTGTATGTTGCCCCGTCCACTTACCATAAAGATCATCGGCTGCAGCATAGGAGTATATACTTGCCCCGAGTCAGATGGGTTGTTGACACCGAAGATATAGATCAGACAGATACCACCTGGCAACAGTTTGGCGATCCTGCAAGGGGTCTTTTACCTTTCTGGGGCCCCATGGCTAATAGTCTTCAGCTTCATCGGCTAACACGAGTTGTGGAGGGGGTTATTAATACAACAGCTGGGATACTGACAAACATCACTGCTGAGCTCCAGGCTACGAGATTAGTTACCTTACAGAACAGGACGGTGTTAGACGTCATCCTCGCGGATCGGAGAGGGCCTATACAAAAATTACACTGTCTCCCGGCTTGTTGCACCTATTGTGTAAGTGCTCTGACAAAATATCAGTTCATGACACTAATGCTGCTATCATGATGCAGCAATACATTGATGACATCATGCAGATCGACAAGGGTATCTTTGAATACTGATTATGTGTGCACCAGCTTATAGTGATGGTTCTTATCCTCGCAATATGTTATCTGTTTCTAGATATTAACATAAAAGTTGTTAGCGAATGCTAAAAGGAGGGTCTGTTGGAATAAAAATGTTTTAGCTGTGCTGTTTATGTATTGCACGTCTTAAGTTAGCATTCGCTGCACCATTTTATGTTTAGCCACCATTTTGAGCCATGATCGAAACTAATTTCTCTCTTTGCCTCTGCTGAAAGCAGATGTGGTAGTTTTCGTTTCTCCAAGGTTGGGCCTTGCTGTACTAATGAATACACTGTTCTTATTAGAACATACCTTTCCACTAGATAGAGGCCTGCTCCCACCTTTAGAGTGGCGGGCACAGGCAGAACAACCTTGGAATTAAGATAGCGTGTGCCCGGTCTCAGGATTGAAACTCATCCTTCTGTACCTTCTTTGTCTAGCTGTCTCCAACTGGAAATTTCCAGTCAGGGCGTGTCTTCATTGGTTCTGAATTGTACATAATGTATCACCATGTTTGCTGGAGTCAGTCCCTCTGCAGCAAACCAAGGAGGCTGGTCAGACTGGACTCCGCTCGAGTGTACCTGAATAAATATACTTGGTTTGTATTCTCTACTGTCTGACCCACTCTTCATTTGTATGGAAGTCTGAGAGGTAGTCGCGAGTGATCCGGGTGGCCCTAATCGGGTCATTTCCTTCATTGCATGAAGCTTCACACTTGCAAGAATAATGGAAGCAGAGAGGTCAGTACCCCTCCAAATCTAAGGGAATCTGCTCTAACTTCTAACAGTGAGAATGCTAATTAAAACAAACAGAAACTTCAGCAACAATGGTATCTCTTCCCACCCCACGAGGAACCAATAATTTCAATCCTCGTGTTGTACATTTGCAATATTACCAGACTTTCCCTTTCCACAGAACTTGGAAAATTACTGCAACCTTGAACATTCTCTATTCCTGATGAGCGATGAATAGGAGGCTTCATCTGCTCATTAGATCTTCATGTTTCTTGCCAAAATTTCTCTTCTCAGGCCTTACTATCAAGATACAACAATACTCGTTTCTCTTGCTAATAAAACTTTAAAAACGCTCCTGCAAAAGAAAGAACACGCAAACCAAGCAAAATACATTTCAGAATTAAGGCCTTTAGTCAGGCTAACTTTAATTAAACACAAAGGGGTTGATTACGATGTCGTTCGGAAAGGCTCCGAACGGCATCCGAATCTGTCAAATAAGATTCGGAAGCCTTGTTTCCGACCGACTCAGACACATTTCCGAGCAACCGATTATGATGTCCGGAAACCGTTCGGGCAGTCCGAATCGGTTCCGAAAGGCATTCGGTCAGCACGAGCCTTTCAGGGCCGAATCGCACAGCTCTATTGACACGGTTTACGAATGAGCGAGTATGATGATTGATTCGGACAGCCGTTCCGATTCAGTCTGCCCGACATGAAATGGCTGTCAGAATCTGTCTTTTTGGGCCTGTAGCAGGCCCCCCTTCACCTGGGGCCCTCCGAATCGGGCCTGTGGGGGTGCCCATGGTTCCCCCCTTTCAATGCATGCACAGTGTGGCAGGCACCATGGGGTACCTGCCACAGGGTGCAAGGTTTTCCCCAACCACCCCTTTTTTCAATGGAAGCCTGTGTTCTCGTTCGGAACACAGGCTCCCATTGAAGTCAATGGGAGTCCGACCGAACGGTGTTTGGACACAACGTAATCAGTCGGTTGGACTCCCCAAACGTGAGCTGTTCGGAAAGCATTCCGAACCTATTCGGTTGGACTGCTTTCCGGATGACCTAGTAATCGTCCCCTTAATGTGCATTTCAAGTATATGATTATACAAACACATATAACTTTCAGAAAAATGCAAGTTTACTTATGCAAATATAACTTGAAATATAAACGTGAATAATGAATACATGTAAGCATTTTAAATGAACATTAGTGCACGTGCTTATAAAGCTTCAGTTTATCAACAGTTACTTTTCAATAATGCATTTAAATGTTCGCACATGTTAATATTATTAAGACATACAGTACATATAATGTCAAAATATAAATGCAAAGTGCACAATGATAACTTGTAAGGGATGGAGTCTAATTTGCGCTCCTCCTCATGTATATGTTTCCAAAAAAGAAACAAAGCAGTTGTCCAGGATAACACAAGTTGGTCAAGTGAGGAAGTTGAGATTCAGATGCAGGTCACACACTGCATTATTATTCCTCACAGTTACTAGATATTCATGCACACATTTTGTATTCGTTTTTATTTTTGAATTTACAGAGCGCAACTGATTGCGATTTGTGGCGTCCTGTGCTGGAGATTATACTGACATAGAAGCGGAGTTTAAGTGAACAGCAAAGTTTTGAGTTTCTTGCCGAAATGCAGTGAGTTGGGCTTGGAACAAATGTGTTGAGGAAGGCTATTTCATTGTTTAGCTGAAAACTAGAATGGGCAGCCACCTTGATTTGATGTTTTGAAGATGGGGGCTCAAATAAAATGAGCTACAAGGGAGCAGCACAGCCTTTAGGAACATAGAATGTAGACCGCTTCTCAATAAAAATAGGGCAAAGTCCCTCTTTTTAGGTCTCGCCTAGCGTTGCAGCGCGCATGCGCTGCTCGCTCTGCGAGGCTTCTTGTAATCGATACAATTTTAGAAGTGAGTGTGGGCTCGGCCCCTTTTTTTCATTGGCATCGTGCATGCAAAACGCTGGCTTTCCATTGTACATGAGGCTTTTTAGTCCCTCCTTGTTGCCGCCCTGTCTCCTTTTGGCCCCGCCCACCCGGACTGGATTGTTTATTGGCGGAGTTACACGGTCTCCTTTATAATTCTGTAAGCACTCTTTCATTTTCCTTTTCAGCGCGGTCCGCTTCGGCCGTGCTTGTTTATCATTTTCAGCGCGGTCCGCTTCGGCCGCGCTCGTTTATTTACTTACTTAATTATGTTCTCGCACAAGCGCGGTATGTCACTCGCCACTACTCTCTACCCGTTCCTCCGGCCCCCCTCTCACAGCCGAGGGGATCCTCGTACCCCGGATGTCACTCTCACCACTACTCTCTACCCGTCCCTCCGGCCCCGCTCACAGCCACGGAGATCCTCGGACCCCACGGATGTCACTCTCACCACTACTCTCTACCTGTCTCTCAGAGCCACCCCTCACTTCCATGAAGCTCGCGCACCTCCATAGATCAGTCCCGGGGCCACTACAGGGGTGGGGTGAACTCGACCTCCCTCCCCAGGTCCCTCTCTCCCTCCTCCTGCCCTCAGACCCCCTCACGCTCTGCCTGGATCCTCAGCTCCGCCGTCGCCATCTTTGTTTGCATGTCAGCTGAGAAAAGGCGGAGCCGGTTTATGAGCAGCAGCAGGGGGCATCGGATAGAAGAGGGGGCCGAGACGAGGAGAATGAGGGGAGAGAGGGACAAGAAAGTGAGGAAGGAAGGACAGGGAACCCTCATGCCACGTGTGAAACAGTCATCCAGGGCTGGCTTATTTCTTAAACAAACAGCGTATTGCATTCTGGGTCTTGTAGTTTCAGTGTTAGCACGGCTCTTTATGTGTTTATAATGTACTCTCTCAAGAAGGGCCGTTCTGAGCACCTAGAAACCTTTGTGTGTTTGCTTTGCATGTTCAATAAACTTCACATCAGCACGACCTCAAACCCCCCGAATGCTGCGTGCAAAACCGACTGAAGGTGCCATACTCTGTATGGGACCCCACTAGAGAACAAGCGCGGTCCGCTTCGGCCGTGCTTGTTTATCATTTTCTTATTTATTTTCTCGCACAAGCAGAGGCTGCTCCCGCTCTCGCCGCTGACGTTTTTCTCGGCCATAAAGAAAGAGGCTTGTTAACCTAGACGTCTATTATTACAGTCTTTGCTCCCACACATACATACGCTACATTCATTTTACAGTGCCCAGAACGGACACCTTATTAGACCGACACAGTGATTCCGGGTCACTTCGCGCACAGTCAGCGAGAAAACCAGCTAGAGCGCTACAAGGCATGGACACGGCAGGCGCTATATGCTAATCCTCTCAGCAAAGAGCGCGGCAGTGTGCCATCCTACGACTCGAGGTAGCGGGTTCTCACTGTGCTGAAGTCCGTTCCTCCAATGTACACTGGAGTTAAATAAACTCGCTGTATATTGTAGAAGGAGCGTTTATCAAACTATGCCCAATAAAGCGCCAAAAAGCGCCTGTGCTCTTGTTAAACACTACAAATGGATTGCCAACGGGTGGGAGTCCACAGCCTGTGCTCGCTGCGGCACTCCATGCACGGATTTCTTAGCATAGTTTAAAATTGCAACGAAGGATTGAAACGTTGAGGTGTTTGTTTATTTTTTTTATTCAAGTGTAACATGTATCGCAGATTTGCACCCACCCACCCTGCCATCATCCAGCCTGTACACTCTGTGCATGAACAGGCGCCGCCGCCCATGCAGTCCGCTCCGGTTTCCGGAAGTCCTGTTAATTAACGGGTTTGTGTTCGCGCTGAGTCTGCAGTGGGAAGGTTTGAGGTGGGAGGTTTTGTAACGCGATAGGAAGTGTGTGTGGGAGCGGAGTACAACACCTTGCCAAAGCCAATAGCTCTCGTAGGCGAGACCTATTGGCTTTGCCAATGCTTGTTATTAAGAAGTGGACGACACCTTAAGGCGCGTTGTGACACATACAAAGCGCTTTAAAAGACTGCACATTAGGCCACTGAAAGCCAATGTAGTGCAAGAAAATAAGAAGAGCTACAGCATGGGTTGCTAGGGACGGAACAAGAGTATTATCGACCCTATCATAGACCTGATGTGAAGTAGCAATTGAAGGTTAGCTAGGAGACGACTGTGAGGAATTCTGTCCTCAATCCTGTTCTCCGTTGGATGTTTAGCACTGATCAGTCTAAACATGGGAAATTATTGATTTATTTATTCATTAATTTATTTATGCCTTTTTCCACAGGAACCGTTTTCCTCATCCCGTCACTGACTTGATTGCTTGAACAAACCAAATGGAGTATTTAAGGGAAAGGATTGATTATTTATTACGCTCAATTGCACAGCTAATGTTATTTTGCACAGTTGTGTCGATATTTGCACTAGGTACTTTGATTAAGTTTTGCATGCATAATTTTGCCAGGTTGATATGAGATGACGAGGCGTTTTAATATGCCCAAATTGTGTATGCCTCTTTGCACAGTTGTGTCAATGTTTGCTCTAGGCACTTTGATAATGTTTTGCAAGCGTAACTTTATCGGGTTGGTATGAGATGACAAACCGTCTTAAAATGCTGTACCATCTGTATGACCCTCCGTGAGCTCAGGATTATATATACTATTTTGCTTTTCACAACGTACTCTCTGCAGGATCTCCCTGTGCACAGTTACAGGATATAGGAAGGCCCATGATTTTAAAACTGTTAAAAAATCCACAGTTACCCCGCTGTTTAAACAATGCACTCATCTAGTATGACTCACTGAGTTATAGCCAGGGTGAGGCGGAGACTCACTGATTGTTAGCCTATGCATCCTAGTATGATATGTTTTTCGATATCGGTACTACGCACTTTTGTATGATCCATTGGTGCTTACACAGCCTGAATTATAGATTTCCTAATTTTAAATGTATTATATTGTATTATATTGATAATCAAGTTGTGGATTTTGTGTATGTTTATGGTTTTTATTTACTAATAAACTAAACATGAATTGGATTGAATAGAATTGAGCTACAGCATCGGTACTCGCAAATATTTTTTTCCCAGGGGCCAAAATGTTTGGTCTGTAATGTGACCGAGGGCAGCATTGGTGGTGGTCGGGGGAGGGGAGATGTGTTGCGGGGAGTTGGCACTAAAGTGGTTGTAGGGGAAGCAAAGCATATACATCTAGTGGCTAAATAGTACAATGTAGAACCAGAAAATCTGGATTTATCCCAGCTTCATCAATTAACCAAATTGTGTGATCATAAGCAACTGTTTTATTTCACTTTCTCTTCTTTTTCTTCATTATCACATATAACGTACCTCAAAATACACAACTTAATGATGCCCACTCTATGAAACCTTCTTTGATTTCATTTGATGAACTATAATGTTGTTCATGTGTAACAGGAACCAAGGCCACCCAAAGAGTTCTCATAACAACTGACTTGTGTCTTGGTTCACTATTGTCATTGTTGTCAGGGTGGGGAGAAGAATTAATATTTCTAAATTCATGTTTGAAAACTATCATTTAAAAAAAACTTTTGAATGCACTGATACCTTCTGATGTACTAAGATGAAACGGTTCTGAGTGTTAATGAAATTCACTTCTTTTTGAATTTTGAAGAGACTTTATCATATTTTTATGCTTTTGCTGCAAGATGTCTTTAAAAATGGAGGTGTATCCAAAGGTGCAGGACTCCCTAGTTACTGTCTTTCTTTACCTTCAATTATCCTTTAAATAAATGCTTGCCTGTATATTTAAATCTTTTTAATGTTAGTGCTGAGTGGAGTAAACAGCAGCCCAGTACTGCTGTTGACCAGGGGGCTGTACTTTGAGTAACACTGAGCTAGAGGAAGTCTGGATGATGGTTTTTTTGGGGAGCCCTGGGGATAAGGAGTTACAGTAATTAGGACAAGAGCTAATAATGGCTTGGACAACCCAGATGATCGAATGGTGGAAGGAAAGCTTCTCTTCCATAGCGGCAACTTGGAAAGAAAGTAAAAAAATAGGGGCAAAGTAATTTAAATGAGCTAGCGCCAAACCCCAGCACCGTACTTTTAGTTTACCAACAAATTATTGGCAAATTAAAGGGTGATCTAGAAAACTTTATCTGGGCATTTCATTTCCCCAATTAACTTGCATTGAAATTGTGGAAGAAAAGTAAAAAAAGGCATTTTTGCTGAATGGATCAAGAGTCTCCATCTTGAAATGGGAGGGTGTCACTAGACCACATTTCTCTGTTGCTCCGCACTCCTCACAGGCCTACACGGGGGAAAGGCAGAGGATGCACACATTGCTTAATGTGCTTATTGTTGTCTGGAAGTGGCTAAGTCTGCAGACCTTATTCTTCAAGGCACTGCATTCTAAAGGCACTGACCCTCTTCCACTTGTAAAGGATTTTCCAAAAATATATCCTATTCGTTTTTGTCAGATTAATATTTCAGAGCTGGTCACAACAACGTGTTTCGAGTAAGTAAAGGCCACTGGTGCACATGAATAAGAATTCTGCACATCCATTTTTACCTCCTGTCACTCCACAGCCCTTCAAATGGGTAGTACACACTGAACTCTCTGTCTTGGTCGGATCAAAGTGGAAAAAAAGCAGTTCACACTTGTTTTTTGCCCTTGCATGTGACAGAAATTAAGCTCAAGTGGCTGGAACTCTGTTCTTCCATTTCCTTTACCCATGCATCTCAACAGTCTGAATTATGAGGAAAGCTCATGATTTTTATGCAAAAAAAATAGTTTATTTGAACTTTGTCCCACTTAAAACGTCCTCCAAGTCAATACAAGTTAATGGAGAAATGTAATTCTCTCGGTCTTGCCTGCTTCAAAATGTATCTAGTAGAGGCCACTAGTGTTTGAGGTCAAGACTTAGGGCCGATTCCGATTCGGGCCGGAAATCTCTCCGACCGAGCCGGACCCGGAGAGATTTCCGACCGAATCGGACCCTAGCAGCCCGACCGAACGAGTACGATGCGCACGTATGCTATCGGACTCGATTCGGTCGGACTCCCATTGAAGTCAATGGGAGCCTGTCGTACAACTCGTACGCGGGCTCCCATTGACTCAATGGGTGCGAGGCGAACAAGGGCGCCCCTACAGCGCGTACGCGGCGAAGCGACTCGCGCCATACACGCACAGGTAGGGGGACCCATGGGTCCCCCTGTGTGCGACTCGCACGGCTACGCGTACAGGGGGGTCCGACACGGACCCCCAAAGTGCGGCTCCGACTGCTTCTTCGAGCCGGACGGCGCGAGTCGGTCGGACTGCTCGCGGCGCGCATCGTACGGTCGGTGCGGTTGGGTTGGGCGTACGAGTCGGTCGGCGAATTCGCACGCGCTCGCATCGTACTCGTTCGCCCGGACGCACGTACGAATCGGTCGGGAAAAAGGGCTCCGAATCGGATCCGGTTCAGCCGAATCCGATTCGGTGCCCTACCGGCCGAGATCGGAATCGACCCCTAAGCATGTTGTCTTAGCCCTCTGTACTGCATATGCGCATGCACTGGGCATAGCTGAGATGGACAATAAACTGTGAGAGCAGGGGCATTTTAAAGACTTTGGGGCCCCCGGTCAAACATTGCCGGGGGCCCTTGTTCGGAACTGCTTTGAATTTATGATCCAATTTCAGCTTTTTATATGCCCTTTTTGGCACAAGCCACAGGCACAATGTGTTTACATCTAATATTTAGCGATAATGACATGTGTTTGCAAAATTGTAACACAGCAGCAACTCACTGTTATGGCAAATAACATCTATGTAGCACGCAACCCTACAATACACCCTCATTCTCATCCCCGCTTCCCACCCACTTAGCAACAGATGGGAAAGATTGAGATACAACAATGGCAACGAAGCTGGAAACATTTTAAATAGTACAGACCATGGGGGTCAATTCACCAAAATGCCTGGGGTAGCATAAGTGACATCACACACCATTTGACCTTCACTTTGCCTCACACACACATGTGGCCTAACGGCTAGAGCATTCGACCTCAAAGCTGGGGAACCGGGTTCGAGTCTCGGCAGGGGCATTCAACGTCCTGTGATTCAGAGCAAATCACTTAATCTCCCTGTGTCTAACAAAATGAATGTGTCTGTCTGAAATGCAACTGGTGCTCACGTAAAGCGCTCTGATACCATCGGGTCGAGTTCGTGCTATATAAAACTCCCTAAAAAAATACACACACATTCACGCACTCTCCCTCAGATAAACACACTCACCTATAAGCATGCATGCATTTTTAACTTACCGTAACTGTCAAATAGGGTCATATTCCAGCTTATTATACTCCATTTTTTTACACTAATAGTGAATATTATTCACTATTTGTGTAATATAAGGTTAACAGAAAACCAGGAAAATGGAGCACCAAATGACGTCCATTAGCGTGAGCTGCTCCTGTGTTCCAGGTAGTGATTTTGCCACCCCTGAGGCCAGGGGTCGCAAAGGAAGTGCCAGGGGAAGCAAGGGGCAAGCAGGGACTGCAGCTGTGACCCCTGGCATCCTCTAAATGATGTCCGTGACACAGATTCATCATCTCACATACACCAATACCACGTGCTCCACATTTGCCCACAAGGGCTGCCAAAGCATTGTTTAAACCAAATCCTGGTTTAGGGAAACTGTATGAGTTCCAAACTTTGATACTCTCAACAGTGCTTAATTTGAGCATTTTGGGGACTGGCACTTATTTTTCCTCATCAGACTTCGACCCAGGACACGAAGGTGAAAAGCACAAAAGGTGAAAAGAAAGAGAAAGACGGAAAAACAGTTACAGTGAAAGGCAGCAGAGATGAACAAGAACCTCAAACAGTGAGATAAAGGTGCAGGGAGTGTCTGGTGGTGGATGAAAGAGGGGCGAAGTGGAATCAAAGCTGCACAGCTTTGGTATTTGGCACTGCTGAAATTTGATTGCACAAACCCCAGGCTTCTCAGCAAAACGTTGTGCGCCGGCACTTATTGTTGTACAAATTAAGCACTGCTGATGGAGTAAACCACTGTGGTGCTCATCTGCTATCAGCTGGCAGAGTACCGTCTCCACCAGAACCAATCTTCAAAAACAGCTCCTGATTGATGTAGACACCTGCACTAAATGTCCCGTTGTAGAATTGGCCCCTTTCACATCACTTCAAAAAGGAACGCCAAAACTTCAGTAAATATATGCAACAATGTTTTCTACAATGAGGTATTGAAAGACAGTGGGCCACCATTCAGGGGCTGGATTTTTAAGAATACATGTGAAACCAAAAGATCGATGACGCCAATTGGCATATTTAACTTACGTATAAGTCCCACAAAGTGTACCCAAGGGTTTTAAGTTAAATGCCACCAGTGGACTGCAACACTTGTGCCACCACTGGTGTGACAAAGGGAAAACATGGGTCTAGGTCTGTTACTACAACCTAGTGGTGCAGCTTTAAACTGCCAAACTCGACATGGCAAGAGAACCCCTTTGCCATGCCACAGACCCTTTTTTTTTTACTATCTGTAAGTCACCCCAAATGCAGGCCTTAGTGGCCCAGGAGGCAGAGTGCATGATATTAGAAAGAACATGTTGCATTTAAACTTTACATGTCCTGACAGTGAAAACATTAAGTTGTTTTCATTGTACTAAGGCTGGTAATCTCATTGGCTAACATAGAGTTACACTAGCCACAGCGCTAAGTGCTAACTTCCATTTAGGACCACCAAAGATATTACTCCAAATTATCAAATTAATCATTACATTAAACCCGACTGATTGCTGAGTTCAGATTCACTGTAACTTTTAATAGGAAGGTGATTTTAGAAAGTCACCACTTTGTTGCCCAAACCTCTGGTAGCCTTTCCTGCAGCAGATTGTCACCCGAGACAACAGCTTCCTCCCCCCTCCCCAGTAGGTGTGAAGGGATCCCAGGAACAGAGAACAAAGAGAAACCATTGGCGGGTTGAGGCGTGACTTCCTCCAGCAGGATGGCTACCAGGTAGTGGCCACAGATGGCCAGCTTCAAAGAGGCTACCAACTAAGTGAAGCAAATGTGAGTCACACCTTGCCTGCCCGCTCCTTTGTGTAGGTAGACAGGCTTGCATCTCCTCCAGAAAGAGAACACCTCTTGCAAAACCGTTTTTCCAGGCAGAGTAGGTCATTATGGTGGGTACTCCCTAGGGGTGTACCCAGTGCCCCTTAGAGGGGAAGAAGGCATGCACCCTCTTGGTTTGAGGCAGAGAAGGGTAACCTGGGATTGTATGAAGGTCAAATACCCAGGAAGTGATGTAAAGTGGGAAGAGTTGCCTCCTGAGACCTATTGCCCCATTGGCTAGTGAGTCCTCCTTTCTCACAAATGCGAAGATGGCATTAAACTGGCAACCCAGTCCTCAGATCACTAATAGACTAGAAGGAATGCAGAAGAAGGACTGCCATAGTGCTCCCGAAACCAGGCAAAGAGAGGGTGCACCAAAGATTGGACTGCACCTGTTGCACTGAGGGACCTACATAGAGGACTGTGCCTGGTGTGCCCACTCGTGAAAAGAGCTCCACTTGCGCCAGGACTGAAAAAGTGAATCCAAGGGCAAGTTGGATAGCCTCCTGTTAAGCTTCAGAACCGCCAAAAGCTACAGAAATCTTCAACCCCCCGAGAGCCCAGCCTGACTGACTCTGGATACCGAAGTGCCTGCTGGGAGACCAAGTCCTGACCTTCCTGAGGTGTCTCCGAGTCTGTGGGAAAGCGCAGTGGAACCTGGTCACCAGAAAGAAGAGA
This sequence comes from Calotriton arnoldi, assembly GCA_963921515.1. Taxonomy (NCBI): domain Eukaryota; kingdom Metazoa; phylum Chordata; class Amphibia; order Caudata; family Salamandridae; genus Calotriton; species Calotriton arnoldi. Next base: position 1,095,314 of record CAWUFW010003937.1, read on the forward strand.
TCTGCTAACCTGTAAGCAACTGCTGATTCTGCTGGATCTGGGAGGCCAGCTGACCAGTGGCGAGATTGAGTCCTGAGGCAGGAGATGACCCCTGATGCTCATGGATACCATGGTGGCCCAAGAACACTCACTGCATCTCTTCAGCACCTCTTGAGCATCTTCACAATCTTCAGCACCTGCAATATCCCGAATCCTCAGCACTAGGACCACTTCTTGCCTGGACCGTGGTAAAGAAGAAAAGTGCACTGAGAGCTCTGAGACTTCTAGACCTGACAGGTTACTGTCTCCTTAGACCTGAGTGGTCCCTGTGACCGGCCCCCAACCCATTGTAGCCCATCTGAGAGAAGACTGATAGATATTCTAGCCTGTTGGCTCAGAACTTGCCAATCTGGTTACAACGATTAATTGCATTTTAAAGAATGTACTTACTTAGAAAATTCATATCTCTGGTTTCCCTTATAGATTTTTGTCGTTTTAGTGTCTACTTCTAGATACAAATAGACTATATTTTTTTATAAATAGGTGCCCGATTTTTATTGTGTTGTGTTTCTTACTTACTGACTCTTTTGGTACTTCTAAATGCTTTACACTTGTTCCTTTGATTAACAAGGGCGGTGCGTCCATTAGGGCGCTTGGGCGTTGCCCCACTAATTAATTTGATGGCGGCACCGCACTCGAGTTGAGCGTTGCCGTCACTCTCTCTGACTCACTCACATTTGCAATGCAATCATCTATCCCAGGCCGCCGGAGGCAGTCGGCTCAGAAGGGGGCGGGGCAGCACAGGAGTTCAGCTGCAAGTGTCTGATGCGATAACATGCATCAGCCTCAGGTCGGTGGTCGGCGGAGCGCACACCAAGAGTGTGCATGTTCTGTTTAGGGCTTAAAATGTTTTGCAACCAGCCCGAACATGCGCACTAGGCGCTGCTCATTAGAAGAGCGAAGGTTGTTCCATGCCGCTCTTCTAATGAGCAGCCTAGTGCGCATGTGCGGGCTGGTCGCAAAAAATGTTAAGCCCCAAACAGAACATGCGCACTACTGCTCAAGCCAATCCTGGCGCTGCTGCTGGAGCAGCGTCTGGATTGGTTGTGACGCAGGCGGTACTTGCCAAGGCGCCAACGTGGGAGTTGGACCGGCCCAGGAGGAGCAGAGACGGCTCAGACCCGGTAAGTTGCTTAATGCTTTATTTTAATCTCCCCCGCGTGCGTTCCCCCCCCACCCCTCGCGAGTATTGGAGTGCGAGCCGGGACTACTAGCAAGTGTGATTGAACTGCTTAGACAGAGCAAGGGTACAATGTAAACTTTATATACTGTAGACATCATGCGTGCGATCGTTTAAGAGCTTTACAAGAAGGAATTATAGAATGATATGAGAAGTTTGAATTTGAAGGCAGCACTCTTACTTCGAACTGTTTGCACCACCATGGCTTCTTAGTGAGGATGAAAGGCTGAGGCATACTTTCGGAGGGAGAGTGAAATTGGTGTGCCATATTATGGAAGTAAACCTAAATACCAATTACATGTCGTTATAGAGAGGGTACGGCTGTTCCATAGTGTGGAAGCGAGAGTTAAAGGCGTTGCGTTAATGGAGAAATGAGAGTGAATGGCTGTACCCCGGTTTCGAAGTGAGAGTCAAAGGTATCGAAGTGAGAGTTAAATTGTGTCTTGTAACTAGAGAGAGTGTCAAAAGCATTGCTGAAGTGTACCATAGTAATACATGAACGAGTTATCTTTTTATATGCAAAATTAATAGAGATGTGTATTAGTTTAAAAAGAACGCGTCGGCGTAAGAGTGAAAAAGGCTTTTTCATAGTATTGGGGTCAATGCGAAAAAGTGACAGCTTTTCAGTGGAGTGAACTGGCAGCTAAGTTGTCACTGGAGTAAAGGGTGACAATTTAGCATCGGCGTGAGTGTAAAAGGCCTCCTCATTGAGTGGGAGAAAGAAAGGCTGTTCCATGAGATGCGAGGGAGAGTACACGGCAGCTCAGTAGCACCGAGTGAGAGTGAAAGGCTGTCCCATGAAGTCGGGGGAGAGCGAAAGGCTCATCTACGGGGTGGAGGAGAGTGTGAAAGACTGTCCCATAGAGCTGGAGGGAAAGGCTGTTCTGTGGGAGCGAGTGAGAGTGCAAGGTGACTCCGCAGCATCGGAGTGAGAGCCTGTCCCATGAAGTGGCAGAGACCGTGAACAGCTCTTCCATGGGGTACACGTGAGAGCTCAGTGTGTCACGTTCCTGACTTTCGTTTAGGTTCCGAAAACAACGGAAGGCTGTTGTTACTTCTGGTGACAAAAAGATGTCAAATGGGATTTTAGAAGAACAAGGTGAAACACATTTTTATTAACTTGGATTTTTAAACTTGATGTGTGCTTCAGTTGAAGGCTCAAGTAGAATTCAATTGCAATCGCCAGTATGCATCTCGTATTTTTATGAATGTCTGCTTCCACTGTGCTGTGATCGTTAGCGCATTACTAAAACGTTAATCAGCTATCATTTGGGTGATTTGGGGATGAAAATGAGAACATTCAATCTCAGAGCATATAATATAAAAGGGTCAAATATTGGCAGTGTTTGTTTATTTTAAGGGGGACCCACTTGCCACCTCAAATGGCGGTGTTTGTAGTCAGTCGCAGGTGCTACCCTCGGGGAATGAAAGGGTGTCTTAAGCTGTTGTTGACATTGAAAAGATCTCATACTGCTCTCCTCCCAGTGGTACCCAAAAGGCTGGCGCGCTGCACAGCTCCTTCTCTAGAAGTTAGTAGCGCTGGCTCTTTTTCATTTTACTATCTGCGCTTTCTAGCGAAAAGTCATGTTTTCTATCAAAAGACGTTTACCGTATATGTACCCAGTCTATCAGTGACCTTGCAAAAACACACGGCAAAGCGCATTTGTCGGTGTGTAGAGGTGCATTAGATGGCTTTGCTGGACTGTCATCTTGTCCATGCTGTAGGTGTGATAGGTGAGTTTGGTAGGTGTTTTGACATTCAAGGCCAAATCTTTTCTCAGAGTAGGGGGTGAGGCTTGCCTTTCTGTGGATATGTGACCTGAAAACTTTCCTCAACAAAGCTGCCATATGATCTTCAAGGACAAAATTCCATTAGTGCAGGTTAGTAGGCCGTGTCCTGAGCTCACTTTGGAAGCTCACACCATGTCTTTGTGGTGTGTCCCCTGGCTGACAGTGTATGGGTCACAGAGTGTATGTGAGGGCTTAGTGAGTGAACTTCACAAGCACACCCGCCATTAGTGTATATTGCTCAGAGGTGCGTGGCACTGGCAGGGCCTAGCTTCAGAAACATTTCTATCTACATGTTGTTGTTATATAACATCCCTTTATTAATGTAATAACTGCACTTTCACAATTGCTTTATTAACCTTCTTGCTTCTCAAATTTGCTTGAAAATGCACCATTTACCCACTCTTTTTTCAAAATTTTCCCCCCTTAAGATGTTCGGGCTCGCTCGCTGCGCTCGCCACGGTGCAATCCGACAAAGTTTACGCCCACCACTTTCAAATGTCACCAGCCACCTGCACCATATACAGAGCTAAGGCAAAATAAAGATACATTCTACATTCAAATGATGCTTACATTAGTCCCCCTTGCAGTTAGTACCCTAGCCCCCTTCAGAAGTCAAACTTGCTTGGCAACCCAGAAATTCTCTGAAATAATGTATGAGTTTTCTTTTATGAATGCCTAGAAGAACTGAATTTTTAGTCCATTTATCACAGAAATATTGCTGAAAATCGCACCAAAAAGATGCCAATTTTTAAAAAATGTCTTCACGGGGGAGAACCCCCCCGACCCCGCCTTATTGCCATCGGGCTCGCTCGCTCGCATATGTTGATTCGTTCTGCATACGCCTCACCAGTTTCAAATTCCACCAGCCGCCACTGTTGATTAAGCCTGTCTGCTCTATGCCACAGCTACAGAGGACCGAGCCAAGGGTTTTATTAAAGCAACCTAACTGGACCTGATAAAGACTGTATCATTATTACATGGTGAGGTCATGATGGATGCTGCTGAACGATGAGCAGTATATTAGTATTACCTGCTGATAGTATACTTTATTGCTCCGGCTCCTCTCTGTGCCAGGGTCACAAGGTTTGGGATATGCAGTGAGCAAGGAGTACTCACTGCTGCAAAGTATTGCTTTGAGGAGCGGTAAGTCGGTCACTGACAGGTTATAGTTGTATGAATAAGTTATGTTTTGTTTGCAAACATAGGTGTTCTGTATGGCTTTTGCATGTTCAGATTAGGTGGGAGGTGTCTGTATGACAATAGATGATGGATCGTTGTTCCATTTGCATTCTTTATTCCGAGCAGTCCTGTGGTTCTCACATTTCTCTGCCCCTAGGCTGAGGGGGTGGGTACCAAGTTGCACCAGATATAAGGCACTGTTGCCTATGCAGAACTGTCACAGGTGGTCGGGCAGTGATCTGTAGGCAAGGTAGAATAGGGATACTTGCCGGACAACAACAATGGCCTTGTCGTACAACTGTGCAGCCCATAGGTTACTGCCCAACTACATCTGCCAGCCCAGTATCAGTAGAAGTGCTACATAGATCAGAGCATAGATGATGTGTCATTCTGCAAAAGTAGGGTAGCAGTTACCTAGGTAGATCTGACATAGGTTTAGTCCCATGCTCTTAGCTATCACTTAATCTCCCTGTGCCTAACAAAATGGATGTGTCCGTCCATAATGCAACTGGTGCTCATGTAAAGCGCTCTGATGCCTTTGGGTCGAGTTCGCGTTATATAACGCCCCCCCCACCCAAAAAAAATCCCTGCAGAATATATTCCAGAACAATCATGTTAAAAAGGGGGTAGGATTGTGACATTGATTTTTTTTTTTGTTGCAGATTAATGTAGCGCGAACTCGACCCGAAGGTATTGGAGCGCTTTACATGAGCACCGGTTACATTAATGGTTTTTTTTGGTGGGCACGGGGAGATTAAGTGATTTGTCCAGAATCACAGGATGTGGACGCGACCCCGAGGCTCGAACCTTGGTTTCCCAGCTCCAAAATCGGCAATCTAGCCGTCAGACTGCATCCTCTCCCCTAAGCACTTCAGGCGCGGTACTCGTCTCTGCGGTAAAGTCTAACTCAAAGTGTTACACGTAAGGCATCCAAACGTCACACATACAAACACACACTGAAAAGATGGAAATTTCACTCCTAAGTAAACTGAAAACTTAGCAGCTCATCTTGAGCACCATCAATTCTACACCTTTGCTAAGGACTTCGGGAATGTCACATCTTGTACAAAAGGCCGATTGTGAGAAGTTGGCCTGGCATATGCTGTCCACTAATTATAGCGGGCACCTTGCACCAGTCCAAACAACCCTTATTGGAGATAGGTTAAAGACAACCTTATTGAAAGCTATCCTAGTGGTAGCTATGGAGAGCAGCCTTCAGGCTAAGTCTTGAAGGAATGTAAAGCAGCTTGTTTTACCAGTCTATAATCTCTTGAGTGATCAAATGAAAGAGCACCACACCAGGTATATATTCAAAATATATGTATTTATTGCTAAACACACCCCTCTAGTCTCTTTATGAGGCTAGAGTTCGAAGTACACAAGTTATAAGTTATTTAAACACAGTAATAGCACAAATACACGTTTCGGCCCTAGGGGCGTACTCAAACCATATACCAATAAAGTGGTATAAGAACCACGACTGAACTAGACACTAGGCCTAGAGCCTCTAGAAGTGCTTGGACCACAAGGAACCACCCAAGGTAGTGACACAGGGGACCCACGGGGGACGCGTGCAGTGTAAATACACAACCGCGATACGCCGTTAACTTCTATGGAGAAAGTCGCGATCAGGAAATTAAAGAAAAGGGACACTTAAAGGAGGACTTGGAGCAAACCCTTTGAGAACTAGCTCGTTCTAGAGTCTCTACCACGGGAGCACCGGAGTACTCGTGTTACCTCACCCAGGGAAGCAGGGTGCATAGGTGCCTTTCGGGGTCGGGTTTCGTCGTCGATTTGAATGGCAATCTGCTGCAAAGTGCTGCTGGCGACCAAGTGGAAAGTGTCCGGGTGGATCCAAGAGTGGATCGGAGATCTGAAGAACCTGAAAGCAGAGGGGACAGAGTCTGGGTCACTAGCCAGTGACCAGGAAGGCGATGGACAGATGCCCACCGATGTCGAGTGCTTCAGGTGCGTTGACGGTCGTCTTGACTCTTCAGCCACGAGGTCCAGGAGGCGTTGTCGGCGACCAGGAGCAGGATTCGGGCTGGTACACGATGTATGTCGAGTGCTGAGGTGTCGGCGACCGGATTGGACCCAACAAGCCTTGGCAACGGCAAGTCTCGATGAAGATGAAGATCGTCGATGGTGCAGACCAGCAAGGTCTGGGGAACTCACCCAGCGAGGCTAAGTGAGGGCAGGCCTGGAGCAACCAGGATGCCCAAGAAGAAAAAGATTGGCCTTCGTGAAGGGCTACTAGCCAATGGGCTAGCGACCGCGAAGGAGCCTCGAGACGTCGCACGTGGATCTGGCTCACAGGACACTCGTGGAGTGGAGGCCAGTGATCTTCAGTGCAGTTGGTGCTGGAGGCTAGGGCTACTCGGAGCCCTAAGCACGACTTCGTGGGAGACCCAGAAGAGGATGCACTTGCAAATGTGCTCGGTGTCCAGGGGTCACGGTCTCACGTTACCCACGATAGCTACGGGCCTCAGCTTTGCTGGGGACTCAGGGTAGCCTCGGGGAAGTCTGAGAATCCACCTCTGGTGATGCGAAGACTTCGGCGTTCGACTGGAGCTTCAGAAATGCAGACCGGACAGATGCGTCTTTGGTGCCTGCCAAGCAGGGGAGTCACTCCTTGACCCCAAGGGAGATTCTTCTGTCCTCTAGTCTTGAGTAGAGCGTCGAAGGTCCAGGATTCTGTTTCAGAGTTTCGTCCAGGGATAATCTAAAGTCCTATGGACTGGGTCCCTATACTTATACCAAGTTTAGGGGTTGGACTACTCTATGGCCCCACCTATGGGTGGGTCAGGGCAGAGGGGTGGCTACACCCCTTTCCCTTTGTCCAGTTCGCGCCAAAGCAGGGGCTGCAAGCCCCTGATCCGGTTTGAACTGGGGTATGCACAGGGACACCAAGTGTGCCCCCAGTGCAGGACTTCAAAGCACCCGAAAGTGCTCCCGCCCAGCCCCAATACACATTATCCTGTCTGGGGAGGTGGTCACACCTCCCTGGGACAGGAAACCTATTGTCCAGGCCTCCCCTGCCGGAGTTTCGTCTAGCAGCAGGAGGCCAGACTCGTGTCTGTGGCAGCAGCATCCATTTTGTGATGCCAGGGCTTTAGAAAGAAGTTACCGGGCTAGCCAGAGTTAACATGTCTTTCCCTCTAGAAGGGTGGAATGCTACCCCGCCACCAGAATTGGCGGGGGGTAGTATTCCAAGATGTTTGACACCAAACACGACATGTTTAGGTGCAGCCACTCCAAAGTTAGCATTTAACGCGAGGTTATAATGCGCTTAAGAGTATATGGTCAGGCTGCACTACAAACAGCATCAGAGAAGGGTCTTTGAACGCTGCAGAGGGGCCCTGCTCATGCAGGGGCACCCTCTCACATAGGAACCACGCACTCTGCCTTCAGGATTGATAAGGCCTGCCTTAGGAGTGACTTATAGGTTTATATGTGTGCATGTATTTAGTGATATAGGTAACCTATATCACAGTAAGGGGTGCATGCACCACCTTACCCAGGCTGCAGTAGCAGACCTGTGGTGCCAGTTTGGATGGCCTTCCAGGGGTGGCATAATACATGCTGCAGCCCCTGGTAGGCCTCTGAGGTACCTATGCCCTTGGTACATAGTATACCATATACTAGGGACTTATAAGGGCACTCCAGATTCCAATCAGTGATGTGCCTAAGGCACATGGAAACCATTTTAGAGAGGAAGCAGCTAGGCTGGGGTTCTGATTAGCAGGGCCCCAGCCAGACTAATGTCGAAAAACAGTGAAAAATCAGCAAAAAGTGGGGGTACCCATGTGAAGCAGATCCTACTCTCCTACACAACCCCCCCCAAACGTAGGGACATTAAACTAACCTTGCCCAGTTAAGTCTTCATGTTCTAAGTGGAAGTACCTAGAGAGTCCATCTGCATTGGCATGGTTACTCCCAGGTCTATGTTCCACTGTAAAGTCCATCCCCTGTAGGGAAATGGACCACCTAAGCAGTTTGGGGTTTTCACCCTTCATTTGTTTTAGCCATAAGAGGGGCTTATGGTCTGTCTGAACCAGGAAGTGGGTACCAAACAAGTATGGCCTCAACTTCTTCATAGCCCAGACCACAGCAAAGGCCTCCCTCTCTATGGCTGACCAACGTTTCTCTCTAGGGGTCAGCCTTCTGCTAATGAAAGCTACTGGCTGATCCTGACCTTCTTCATTCAATTGTGACAGTACAGCCCCTACCCCCAATTCAGATGCATCAGTTTGAACAATGAACTTCTTGGAGTAATCAGGACTCTGTAGAATGGGAGCAGTGCACATGGCCTGCTTCAGGTCATCAAATGCCTTTTGACAGCTAACTGTCCACTGAACCTTTTTGGGCATTTTCTTAGAAGTTAAGTCATTCAGGGGTGTCACTATTGATCCATACTCCTTGACAAATCTCCTATAGTACCCAGTCAGGCCTAAGAAGGCTCTCACCTGAGTCTGGGTAGTGGGAGCAGTCCAGTCCATGATAGTCTGGATCTTGCTCTGCAAAGGTTGAACCTGGCCTCCACCCACAAGGTGGCCCAGGTACACAACCTGACTCTGCCCTATCTGGCACTTAGTGGCCTTGATAGTCAGGCCTGCCTTTTGCAGGGCCTGTAAAACATTCCTGAGGTGGACCAGGTGATCCTCCCAGGTGGAGCTAAAGACAGCAATATCATCTAGATATGCTGCACTATAGGCTTCCAGACCTGTGAGAACTGTATTCACCAACCTCTGGAAAGTGGCAGGTGCATTCTTCAGACCAAAGGGCATCACCACAAATTGATAATGCCCACTAGGGGTTGAGAATGCTGTTTTGGGCTTTGCAGTATCAGCTAGTCTGATCTGCCAGTAGCCAGCTGTCAAGTCAAATGTGCTGAGATATTTGGCTGAGGCCAAAGTATCTATGAGCTCATCTGCCCTTGGTATTGGATGGGCATCAGTCCTAGTGACTGCATTGAGACCCCTGTAGTCCACACAAAACCTCATCTCTCTTTTTCCACCACTGGTGTGAGGTTTTGGCACAAGGACCACTGGACTAGCCCAAGGGCTATCTGAGGGTTCAATAACTCCCAACTCCAACATTTTCTGGACTTCAGTCCTGATACAGTCCCTGACATGGTCAGGTTGCCTATAAATCTTATTTTTAATAGGCAGACTGTCCCCAGTGTCCACTTCATGAGTGCACCAGGTGGTCTGACTGGGTGTCAGTGAAAACATGTGTCTAAACTGATTGAGCACCTGTCTACAATCAGTTTGTTGCTGGGTAGTGAGGCTGCCTGCCAAGGCTACACCATCTACTGACCCATCGTCAGGGTTCTGTGAGAGCAGGTCAGGGAGTGGGTCACTCTCTTCCTCCTGCCCTTCATCAGTAGCCATGAGCAAGCCCATGTCTGCCCTGTCCACATATGGTTTTAACCTGTTGACATGGAGAACCCTGTGGGGACTCCTGGGTGTTCCTAGGTCTACTAAGTAGGTAACCTCACCCTTCTGCTCAACAATAGTGTGGGGTCCACTCCATTTGTCTTGGAGAGCTGCTGGGGCCACTGGCTCCAACACCCACACCTTCTGTCCTGGCTGGTAAACAGTCAGAACAGCCTTTTGGTCATGCCAGGCCTTTTGAAGTTCCTGGCTAGCCTCAAGGTTTTTGGTTGCCTTTTTCATATACTCAGCCATCCGGGAGCGGAGACCAAGTACATAGTCCACTATGTCTTGCTTTGGGGGCTTGAGAGGTAACTCCCATCCTTCCTTCACCAAGCACAGTGGACCCCTGACAGGGTGGCCAAACAGAAGTTCAAAAGGGCTGTAACCAACCCCTTCTGAGGCACCTCCCTATATGCAAATAAAAGGCAGGGCAAGAGTATGTCCCATCTTCGCCTCAGCTTTTCTGGGAGCCTTTTAATCATGCCCTTCAAGGTTTTGTTGAATCTCTCAACTAAACCATTGCATTGTGGGTGATAGGGTGTGGTGAACTTATAAGTCACTCCACACTCCTTCCACATTGCTTTTAAGTACCCAGACATGAAGTTAGCACCCCTGTCTGATACTACCTCCTTAGGAAAGCCCACTCTTGAGAAAATTCCCAGGAGGGTCCTTGCCACCACAGGTGCTGTAGTGGTCCTGAGGGGAATAGCTTCTGGGTACCTGGTGGCATGATCCACTACCACCAGGATAAACCTGTGCCCAGAGGCTGTTTGGGGATCCATGGGACCAACAATGTCAATCCCTACCCTTTCAAAGGGCACCCCCACCACAGGTAGTGGTATCAGGGGGCCTTTGTAGTGCCACCTGCCTTGCCACTGGCCTGGCAGGTTACACAGGAGCGACAAAACTCCTTGGTGTCTTCAGACATGTGGGGCCAGTGAAAGTGAGGGACAATTCTGTCCCAAGTCTTGTTCTGGCCCAGGTGACCTGCCAAGGGAATATCATGGGCTAGGGTCAATAGGAAGCCCCTGAACTTCAGAGGTATAACCAACCTCCTGGTAGCACCAGGCTTGGGGTCTCTACTCTCTGAGTACAGGAGTCCATCATCCCAATACACTGTATGGGGACCACTAGCTTTCCCAGCAGCCTCAGCAGCAGCTTGCTGTCTGAGGGGTTCAAGGGAGGGGCAGCTCTGCTGCTCCTGGCTCTGATCTTCCCTAGAAGGTCCCCCTGTCCCCAAGAACTCAACCTGGTCAGGTTCAAGTTCCTCTGGGACAGTTCCTTCTTTAGGACTGAGATCATCCCCCTCAAGGGACTGATCTTCTTCCTGAGCCAAGGGGAAGGCACTGCCTTAACCCTACTACTCCTCCTCTTGGAAGGCACTTGGTCCATTATTCCAGAATCCAAGGCCTGTTCAGTGCTAGACATTTTGGCTTGTGACCTGGTCACAGCAAACACATCTGCAGGGATCCCCAGCATTTCTGCATGGGTCCTGAGCTCCACTTCTGCCCAAGCAGAAGTCTCTAAGTCATTGCCAAGCAAGCATTCAACTGGTAGGTTTGCACTCACCACAACCTTCTTAAGGCCAGTTACCCCTCCCCAGGAGAAGTTAACATCTGCCAGAGTATGGTCTGTTCTGACGTTGCTAGCATTGGTCACTTGGTACATCTCACCAAGTATAACTTGCCCAGGATTCACAAGGTCTTGTGTCACCATTGTGACACTTGCCCCTGTGTCCCTAAATGCCAAAGCCTCTCGTCCATTGATTAAAGGCTGTTGTCTGTACTTGCCCAGATTACTGGGACTCACAGAGGAGGTCACATCCATGCCTCCATCACAGACTAACACAGCCTGAGTCAGTTCTCTGACTAGGTCAGAGCCCAACTCAGTACCCAGGGTGAACCCTACTAAACCCTTGGCTGGAGCACTCCCACCAACTGTACTAGGGGGAACAGGTGCCTTAGGGGCATTGGTGGGTGCTGGACTTGAGTCTTTGGACTTGGTGCAATCACTGGTCCAGTGGGTCTTTTGCTTACAGACCTTGCACCATGGTTTTCTTTGGCCTTTCCCTTTTGTAGACTGTGAATCCCCACCTGAAGAAGATTTTTGGGGGCCTGATGAAGACTTTTGATCTTTACCCTTCTCCCCACCCTTTTCAGAGTTCTTAGCATCTTGCTTCTTAGTGTCCCCACCTTGGTTCTGTACTTTCTGCTTCACCCTGGTTCTGACCCATTTGTCTGCCTTCTTTCCCAATTCTTGGGGAGAGGTCAGATCAGAGTCTACCAGGTATTGATGCAACAGCTGATTTTGACAGTTATTAAGAATCTGCTCCCTCATTATCAGATTGTACAATCCTGAGAAGTCACACACCTTACTGCCCATCAACCAGCCTTCCAGAGCCTTGGCAGAACAATCCACATAGTCTACCCAGTCTTGAGTCTGTGCTTTTTGGGTATCTCTGAACTTCAACCTGTACTGTTCAGTGGTTAGGCCAAACCCATCAATAAGAGCACTCTTCAAGACCTTGTAATTATCAGCATCCTCCTCTCTAACAGTGAGGAGCTTATCTCTACCTTTGTCTGCAAAGGAGAGCCACAAGATTGCTGCCCACTGCTCCTGAGGGACCTTCTGTACTTTACAGGCCCTCTCTAGAGCAGTCATCCACTTGTGGATGTCATCCCCACTCTGGTAGGGAGGGACAATCTTGCTCAGGTTCCTATGGTCATAGGACCTTTCCCTATCTCTAGGGACATGGCTGCCACCATGGGACTCTAGTACCAACTTTCTTTTCTCTCTAAAGAGATCTAGGGACTCCCTGTCTAAGGCTACTTGCTTCCTTCTGAGTTCAAGCTGAGCTTCCTCATACTGCATCAGCCTTGTTCTCCTCTCATGAGAGGATTCCCTCCTATGAGATGAGACAGAGCTCCCTATTGAGGTGCCAGAGTGGTTAGACTCCTGAGAAGGAGATCTAGACTTTCTGGGCACACTCATAATCCTTCCTGGGGGACAAAGAGGGTATCATCCTGATCATCCTCTTCATCTTCCACAGGAGGGATTGGGTTATCCAGGTCAGGGTCATTGTCACCCTCCTGGCCAGTTTCAGAGGGGGGCTGGGGGTATTTCTACCCCTGGCCCCTTCCTCTTCTTCTGCCCCACCCTCAGCTCCTACCCCTTCAGTCCCCAAGGGCTTACTAAGGTCATAAGCCACCAACAACTCTTTAAGGTGTTGGGTGGTGGGACTTTGGCCTGTCCTTAATTTCCTCAAGTTACATAAAGCTCTCAATTCCAAGAATGGGAGTGTATTATACTTGGAGGGAAGAAGCCCAGTGGCTTCTGGCAAGGATTCTCTAGATCCTACCTTTAAAGACATTACTAGTGTGGTGTGGTGTATGCACTACCTACTCTAGTGTGGCCTACTAAACTCTCTTGAGTTGTAGAAAGGGTGTGCTATCCCTTAACACACAACTCTAAGTTCAGTAGAACTTACTGTATTCTAAGCTTAAATTATATGTACCTTAGGTACCTTTAGTGGTTTTCAGTTGATCAATTCAATTGAGATTATCTGGTAAAACAATAGCAAGCTGGAATCCCACACGCTGCACACCAATGTGAGAAGTTGGCCTGGCATATGCTGTCCACTAATTATAGTGGGCACCTTGCACCAGTCCAAACAACCCCTTATTGGAGATAGGTTAAAGACAACCTTATTGAAAGCTATCCTAGTGGTAGCTATGGAGAGCAGCCTTCAGGCTAAGTCTTGAAGGAATGTAAAGCAGCTTGTTTTACCAGTCTATAATCTCTTGAGTGATCAAATGAAAGAGCACCACACCAGGTATATATTCAAAATATATCTATTTATTGCTAAACACACCCCTCTAGTCTCTTTATGAGGCTAGAGTTCGAAGTACACAAGTTATAAGTTATTTAAACACAGTAATAGCACAAATACACGTTTGGGCCCTAGGGGCGTACTCAAACCATATACCAATAAAGTGGTATAAGAACCACGACTGAACTAGACACTAGGCCTAGAGCCTCTAGAAGTGCTTGGACCACAAGGAACCACCCAAGGTAGTGACACAGGGGACCCACGGGGGACGCGTGCAGTGTAAATACACAACCGCGATACGCCGTTAACTTCTATGGAGAAAGTCGCGATCAGGAAATTAAAGAAAAGGGACACTTAAAGGAGGACTTGGAGCAAACCCTTTGAGAACTAGCTCGTTCTAGAGTCTCTACCCACGGGAGCACCGGAGTACTCGTGTTACCTCACCCAGGGAAGCCGGGTGCATAGGTGCCTTTCGGGGTCGGGTTTCGTCGTCGATTTGAATGGCGATCTGCTGCAAAGTGCTGCTGGCGACCAAGTGGAAAGTGTCCGGGTGGATCCAAGAGTGGATCGGAGATCTGAAGAACCTGAAAGCAGAGGGGACAGAGTCTGGGTCACTAGCCAGTGACCAGGAAGGCGATGGACAGATGCCCACCGATGTCGAGTGCTTCAGGTGCGTTGACGGTCGTCTTGACTCTTCAGCCACGAGGTCCAGGAGGCGTTGTCGGCGACCAGGAGCAGGATTCGGGCTGGTACACGATGTCTGTCGAGTGCTGAGGTGTCGGCGACCGGATTGGACCCAACAAGCCTTGGCAACGGCAAGTCTCGATGAAGATGAAGATCGTCGATGGTGCAGACCAGCAAGGTCTGGGGAACTCACCCAGCGAGGGTAAGTGAGGGCAGGCCTGGAGCAACCAGGATGCCCAAGAAGAAAAAGATTGGCCTTCGTGAAGGGCTACTAGCCAACGGGCTAGCGACCGCGAAGGAGCCTCAAGACGTCGCACGTGGATCTGGCTCACAGGACACTCGTGGAGTGGAGGCCAGTGATCTTCGGTGCAGTTGGTGCTGGAGGCTAGGGCTACTCGGAGCCCAAAGCACGACTTCGTGGGAGACCCAGAAGAGGATGCACTTGCAAATGTGCTCGGTGTCCAGGGGTCACGGTCTCACGTTACCCACGATAGCTACAGGCCTCAGCTTTGCTGGGGACTCAGGGTAGCCTCGGGGAAGTCTAAGAATCCACCTCTGGTGATGCGAAGACTTCGGCGTCCGACGGGAGCTTCAGAAATGCAGACCGGACAGATGCGTCTTTGGTGCCTGCCAAGCAGGGGAGTCACTCCTTGACCCCAAGGGAGATTCTTCTGTCCTCTAGTCTTGAGTAGAGCGTCGAAGGTCCAGGATTCTGTTTCAGAGTTTTGTCCAGGGATAATCTAAAGTCCTAAGGACTGGTTCCCTATACTTATACCAAGTTTAGGGGTTGGACTACTCTGTGGCCCCACCTATGGGTGGGTCAGGGCAGAGGGGTGGCTACACCCTTTCCCTTTGTCCAGTTCGCGCCAAAGCAGGGGCTGCAAGCCCCTGATCCGGTTTGAACTGGGGTATGCACAGGGACACCAAGTGTGCCCCCAGTGCAGGACTTCAAAGCACCCGAAAGTGCTCCCGCCCAGCCCCAATACACATTATCCTGTCTGGGGAGGTGGTCACACCTCCCTGGGACAGGAAACCTATTGTCCAGGCCTCCCCTGCCGGAGTTTCGTCCAGCAGCAGGAGGCCAGACTCGTGTCTGTGGCAGCAGCATCCATTTTGTGATGCCAGGGCTTTAGAAAGAAGTTACCGGGCTAGCCAGAGTTAACATGTCTTTCCCTCTAGAAGGGTGGAATGCTACCCCCGCCGCCAGAATTGGCGGGGGGTAGTATTCCAAGATGTTTGATACCAAACACGACATGTTTAGGTGCAGCCATTCCAAAGTTAGCATTTAACGCGAGGTTATAATGCGCTTAAGAGTATATGGTCAGGCTGCACTACAAACAGCATCAGAGAAGGGTCTCCGAACATTGCAGAGGGGCCCTGCTCATGCAGGGGCACCCTCTCACATAGGAACCACGCACTCTGCCTTCAGGATTGATAAGGCCTGCCTTAGGACTGACTTATAGGTTTATATGTGTGCATGTATTTAGTGATATAGGTAACCTATATCACAGTAAGGGGTGCATGCACCACCTTACCCAGGCTGCAGTAGCAGACCTGTGGTGCCAGTTTGGATGGCCTTCCAGGGGTGGCATAATACATGCTGCAGCCCCTGGTAGGCCTCTGAGGTACCTATGCCCTTAGTACATAGTATACCATATACTAGGGACTTATAAGGGCACTCCAGATTCCAATCAGTGATGTGCCTAAGGCACATGGAAACCATTTTAGAGAGGAAGCAGCTAGGCTGGGGTTCTGATTAGCAGGGCCCCAGCCAGACTAATGTCGAAAAACAGTGAAGCATCAGCAAAAAGTGGGGGTACCCATGTGAAGCAGATCCTACTCTCCTACACCGATATTTTACACTTCTTGCTGACGGCGAAGTGTCACTCGTACAGCTCCCAAACGTGACACTTAGTCATAGCCAAACTCCAAACATTAAAACGTCACATACAACAATACATTATTTTCCAGCATTCGCGACAAGAATTTTTGATTCTATTAAGGACACGGAGGCGAGGATTATGCTTTCTCTTTCTTTTACTACTCAAACAGCAGCCAATGAAAACAGAGAAAAAGTATAAAAAACATGTAACACACTACATTTCCCAAGAGGCTTTGAACCACGCCTCCAACAATAGCCAATGAACATAGTCCACAGTATACATATTACCAAGGCACCATCTTGACTGCCTCTTTCTTTGCAAAACGCAGCTGAAAAGTCCAAAGTTAAACATATGCATAACCATCCTGACTCTCAACGGAGAGCATGAACCATTCGTTTCCAACGGGAAACCACCATCTCAGGCGCAGACCATCCAGTTCTGTCGCAACGCAGATTCAAATCTGTTTCGAATCCGTTCCTGTAAGCAGAAACAAATGTAAATATAGAGTATTGTAACCCTAGAAAATCAAAGGGAGGGAAGACATACAGGTAATATCAATACAACAACTTATCAGTTGCATTCTTACCTGTCCCACTGGGTGGGATAATCCTCGCCTCCGTGTCCTTAATAGAATCAAAAATTCTTGTCGCGAATGCTGGAAAATTTTGTATTCTATGGCAGGACCGGAGGCTCAGATTATGCTGGTTCAAAGCTGACCAACAACCACAGAAGAAACATGAGAAATTGGTTTATAATAAAAACACTTTAAACACTGAATCTGAAGACCAATCTGCGGCCTTAAGAATGTCTTCAAGGCGAGAACCCATTATATATGCTTTAGACGCCATAGCGCCTCTTGCAGAATGCGCACCAAATACAGAGATGTCAACCGCTCAGCCCTCCACAGGGCTTGGTCGCCCCACTCACTGCTGCCGCTCCTGCCTGCCTTGCCGCCTCCTGCCTGGAGATTCCTTCGCTCGCTGCCCGCTGCTCCTGGGACTTTCCCGCTGCCCGCTGCTCCTGGGACTTTCCCGCTGCTCCTGGGACTTTCCCCGCTGCCCGCTGCTCCTGGGACTTTCCCGCTGCCCGCTGCTCCTGGGACTTTCCCGCTGCTCCTGGGACTTTCCCGCTGCCCGCTGCTCCTGGGACTTTCCCACTGCTCCTGGGACTTTCCCGCTGCCCGCTGCTCCTGGGACTTCCCGCCACTGCCTCCCTGCGGCCCCGCCCCCCGTGATTCCATTCGCCGCCCCGCTCCCGCCACCCAGCTGCTCCTCCCTCCCGGCTCCTTACTTAAGGGGACCGTAGGGGACCACAGAGTGTGACCGCTCAGCCCTCCACAGGGCTTGGTCGCCCCACTCACTGCTGCCGCTCCTGCCTGCCTTGCCGCCTCCTGCCTGGAGATTCCTTCGCTCGCTGCCCGCTGCTCCTGGGACTTTCCCGCTGCCTGCTGCTCCTGGGACTTTCCCGCTGCTCCTGGGACTTTCCCGCTGCTCCTGGGACTTCCCGCCACTGCCTCCCTGCGGCCCCGCCCCCCGTGATTCCATTCGCCGCCCCGCTCCCGCCACCCAGCTGCTCCTCCCTCCAGGCTCCTTACTTATGACGCCCCCTGAGCGACCGCGCAGCGGCCGCGCGCAGCGGGAGCACCGACAGAGCGCCGAAGGTGCGCCAAAGGTAAGCCCGTCTGCGCCCGTCCGCGCCTGGCCCGCGCCCAGCGCCAGGACCCCTGGATCCCACCGATGCAACACTACTCGATGGACCTACGACGCCGCCACCCTCACCGCACTCAATGCCGGCCGGAACCCTGCCTGCTACCGAGCCTCACCGAGACGCACCCACGGACCCTTCACCTGCCAAGCCTGCCGATTCACCTGCCCCCGGACGTGCACCACCTCCGCCAAGTCGAGCACCAGCAGCAACCACCTGAAATGCATCCTGTTGAACACCCGCTCCGTCCACAGGCACGCCGTGGAACTCTGGGACCTGCTCGACGCAACAGCACCGGACGTCGCCTTCCTCACCGAAACCTGGATGAACGCCTCCTCAGCGCCCGACATCGCCATAGCCATCCCGGACGGATACAAGATCACCCGGAAGGACCGCGTCAACCAGACGGGAGGAGGCATCGCCATCGTACACAAGAACACCATCCGCATCTCGACTAACTCCGACGAGACCTTCACCGCCGCCGAACACCTACACTTCCAGATACACACTGACCCCAAGACCACCCTCCGAGGCACCCTCATCTACAGACCCCCGGGACCACGCACACTATTCAGCGAAGACATCGCAGACTTCATCAGCCTGCACGCCATGCCCTCCGCCGACTACATCCTCCTAGGGGACCTCAACTTCCACCTGGAGAACAACAACGACAGAAACACCACCGCCCTGCTGGACAACCTCGCCAACCTCGGACTCAAGCAACTGGTGAACACGCCCACCCACTACGCCGGCCACACGCTTGACCCCGTCTTCTCTTCCAGCAAGCACATCTCCTTCAGCCACGCCACCGGACTCCACTGGACCGACCACAGCTGCGTCCACTTCAGCTTCAGAAAGACTGCGACCCACCACCACCCGCAACAGGCTCCCCGCCGGAGCTGGAGCAAGATCACCGCCGAGCAGCTCACCGCCTCCCTCAGCCAGAACACACCCACCAACACAACGGACCCAAACGAAGCAGCCAGCAACCTCGCCAAGTGGCTGACCGCCTGCGCCGACGACCTCGCACCACTAAAAAACCCTCCCAGCAGACCCGGAAGCAAGAAAACCCTTGGTTCACCAACGAACTCAAGGAATCCAAGAAGAACTGCCGCACTCTCGAGAAAGCCTGGCGACTCGACCAGACCACAGACAACAGGACCGCCCTCAAGCACGCCACCCGCAAACACCACCAGCTGATCCGTGCCACCAAGAAGTCGGCACTCAAAGAACGACTGGACAACAACGCCCACGACAGCAAGGAACTTTTCAGCATCGTCAAAGAGTTCTCCAACCCCAGCGCCGGAAACAACGACATCACCCCCTCGCAAGACCTCTGCAACTCACTCGCCGCGTTCTTCCACCGCAAGATCACCGACATACATAACAGCTTCGACGCACAGACCACGCACCCTACCGCCGAACCAACGCCCGCCACCACCACCCTCTGCAACTGGACCCCGATCAGCACCGAAGACACCACCCGCACGATGAACTCCATCCACTCCGGATCACCAACCGACCCCTGCCCACACCACGTCTTCAACAAAGCCGACGCCACCATCGCACCCCATCTCCGGGACATCATCAACTCCTCCTTCCACACCGCCACCTTCCCGGAGAGCTGGAAGCTCGCCGAGCTTACCGCCCTCCTGAAGAAACCAACGGCGGACCCCACCGACCTCAAGAACTACCGTCCCATCTCGCTCCTTCCGTTTCCGGCCAAAGTCATCGAGAAGACCGTCAACAGACAGCTTGCCGCCTTCCTCGAGACGAATGGATCCTCGACCCCTCGCAGTCCGGGTTTCGGGCCAACCACAGCACCGAGACCGCCCTTATCGCAGCCACCGACGACATCAGAACCCTAACCGACAACGGGGAAACAGCAGCCCTCATCCTCTTGGACCTCTCCGCGGCGTTCGACACCGTCTGCCACCGCACCCTAGTGAAGCGCCTCAGCAACATCGGAATCCGAGAGAAAGCACTGGAATGGATCATCTCGTTCCTCGCCGGAAGAACCCAGAGAGTCCGCCTCCCCCGTTCAGATCCGAGGCCACCGAAGTCATCTGCGGCGTTCCACAAGGATCTTCACTCAGTCCAACCCTCTTCAACGTCTACATGAGCCCCCTCGCAGCCATCGCACGCCAACACAACCTCAACATCATCTCCTACGCCGACGACACCCAGCTGATCCTCTCCCTCACCAACGACCCCACCACCGCCAGAGCCAACCTACACGACGGGATGAGAGACGTCGCCGACTGGATGAGGAACAGCCACCTTAAACTGAACTCAGACAAGACGGAAGTCCTCATCCTGGGCTCATCACCCTCCGCCTGGGACGACTCTTGGTGGCCCCCGGCCCTGGGCACCGCGCCCAAGCCAACGGACCACGCACGCAACCTGGGCTTCATCCTGGACTCCTCCCTGTCGATGACCAGACAAGTCAACGCCGTCTCATCTTCGTGCTTCAACACCCTGCGCATGCTCCGCAAGATCTTCAGATGGATCCCCACTGAAACCAGGAAGACCGTCACCCAGGCACTCGTCACCAGCCGACTGGACTATGGGAACACCCTCTACGCCGGAACCACAGCCAAACTTCAAAAAGACTCCAGCGCATCCAGAACGCCTCCGCACGACTCATCCTGGACATCCCCCGACACAGCCACATCACCGGACACCTGAAAGACCTGCACTGGCTCCCCGTCAGCAAGAGAATCACGTTCAGACTCCTCACCCACGCACACAAGGCCCTCCACGACCTGGGCCCCAAGTACCTCAACGACCGCATGACCTTCTACACGCCCACCCGCCAGCTACGATCAACCAGCCACGCCCTCGCCACCGTACCACGCATCCGCAGAGCCACCGCCGGAGGAAGATCCTTCTCCTACCTGGCAGCCAAGACCTGGAACTCCCTCCCCACTCACCTTCGGCGAACCCAGGACCATCTCTCCTTCAGGAAGCAGCTCAAGACCTGGCTGTTCGAGCAGTAACTTACCCCCTCCCCCAGCGCCTTGAGACCCTCCCGGGTGAGTAGCGCGCTCTATAAATGCCGTGATTGAATACCAGCTTCTGCCATTACCCAACGGACCCACCTGGCCAACGTGGCCGCGGAAACAGGTTTGAAAGGTTTCTGAATTGCTAACAATAAAGGTCCTAAAGGATCACTCCTATGACTCACTGTACGTTCTTCATACATCTTTAAACATTTTAGCACACATAACTTCTCGTTATGAGGAAAAGCAGGATACTCAACTGAACGGGACATCGTCTTTGTCCTCCTGGAAATGACAAACGAAACACCCTGAGGAGAAAAAATCCTGCCGGCTAAATCCAAAGCATGCACATCAGACACTCTACGACATGAAATGAGGCATAATAACATTGTAAGTTTTGCTGACAACTGCTTTAATGACAGATCTCCATTGTCTGGCCATGTTTCCAATAAATTCAACACTTTGGAGACGTCCCATAACGTACTATATCTAGGCCTGGGAGGTCGGCACACTCTGATACCTTTTAACAGTTTACAAACCAACGGATGAACACCCACAGGTTTCCCATCGATATGATCATGTCCCGCAGATAACGCGGTTCTGAAATTATTCACTGTCCTATATGATAAACCTTGACTAGCACATTCAGACAAAAAATTAATAACATCTTTTAAGTCGGATCCCACGGGATCCACTTGTCGTCGAAGGCACCAACCCACCCATCGTTTCCATGATGCAGAATATCTTTTGCGGGTGGATGGAGCCCAAGCTTGCTGAATAAATTCGGCAGCCGCCGATGAAAGTCCTTCAATGCGGTCATGTCTCCCGATATCGTCCATACCATGAGAGGAAGTTGATTCTGCAGGACCAATGGATGCGGGGAGCCCACTGGGTCCTGGAGAATCAATGGAAAGGAGGGTAACATTATTGGAAGATCCACTGACAATTCTAGCAGTGTTGGAAACCACGACTGCGTTTTCCACATCGGGGTTACCAAAACCAGTGAAGCTCTCTGTCGCCTCTCCTGAGACGCCACTCTGGGAATTAGAGCAAACGGTGGGAACGCATAATTCCTCCCTCGACCCCACTGGTGAAGAAAGGCGTCTGTGCCCATAGCCAAGGGGTCCGGCCTCCAGCTGTAGAAGCGTGGGTGTTGAGAATTCAGGCGAGAGGCAAATAGGTCCATCTGACATGGGCCTCGCATAGTCATGATCTGTAAGAACACTGAGCTGTGCAACTTCCAATCGCTGAAGTCCCTGAGGAACCTGGAGTTCCAATCCGCAATCTGATTGCTCTTGCCTGGAATATAATAAGCAGTGGTATTTAATTGGGTAAATGAAGGCGCCACTCGGGAGAGATAACACAAATATTTGATATTTACTTGCTGTATTGATCACGGTGCTGCAAGGTGAAGAGAACCACTGACCTCCCCAAAACACAAAATGGCCTTGGCCAATTGACAGATATACAAAGGAATTCCTCAGCACACGTCTGTTATGTCACAATATACATAAACATGCTTGATGTGAGCATAAGTAAAATACAAGTAGGTAAGTTCTTATTTCTTTTTTCCTTTTTATTTTCCGATGTTCAGACAGCCGACACGTGTTTCGTCGCTTACATGGGAAATTATCCCGCGACTTTATCAAGGCTATTGTCTTCCTGTGTATAAACCTTTATTAGTGGTGTTAATTCCAACCCACACTGGGATTCAATATCTCGCGACGTCTCACTTCTCAATGTTAAATCCAAGGGATCCCTCTGTGTCCCAGAAGTTCAGAATCTTATTTCTTAGTAGTTTGATCCCACACACGGACGTCGCTCCTCGTGTTGCCGAGTACGGTGCACCAAGTTGCGGGATAATTTCCCATGTAAGCGACGAAACACGTGTCGGCTGTCTGAACATCGGAAAATAAAAAGGAAAAAAGAAATAAGAACTTACCTACTTGTATTTTACTTATGCTCACATCAAGCATGTTTATGTATATTGTGACATAACAGACGTGTGCTGAGGAATTCCTTTGCTTGCCTGGAATATACTCCGCTATTACCCTGATCTTTTGGGAGAGGCAGAAATGCCAGAACTCCCTGGCAATGTTGGCTAGAAGTCGAGACTTCGTCCCTCCCAAATGGTTGGTGTATTGAACCGCCGATATATTGTCCATCCGAAGGAGGATGCAACAATTGCTCTTCTGCGGTGAGATTGATCGTATCGCAAACGACCCTGCAAGTAACTCGAGACAATTTATATGCATCTGTAATTCGTCTGCAGACCATCGTCCGCCGGTGGAGAACTCTCCACACCTTGCACCACAGCCCCACTGACTGGCGTCGGACTCTATGATAATGTCTGGAGACGCACCGAAAATGGCTCTGCCATTCCAGGCCTCCATGTGCGCTAGCCACCATTGAAGCTCTCCTTGAGCGTCTGCCGAGAGAGCGATCATGTGGTCGTAAGAAAACCGTTTCTGTAGATAGTGTCTCTTCAGGCGCTGCAATGCTCTGTAATGCAGAGGGCCCGGGAAGATGGCCTGAATTGAAGCCGCCAGAAGACCCACAATCCTTGCTAGAGAACGCAGAGAAATCACTTGTTTGGCTAACGTTGAGCGAATCTCTCTCTTTATAGATTTTATTTTGGCAGGGGGAAGGAGCAACTGAGTAACCACTGAATCGATTTGAAAACCCAGGAAATCCACCCTTTGGGACGGGGAAATCATTGACTTCTTTAGGTTTATGACAAACCCTAGGTTTTGCAGGAGGGACATCGTCCATTGTAGATGTGTGCGGAGCACAAAAGGGTCTTGAGCTAGGATGAGCATGTCGTCTAGATAGACGATCATGCGAACTCCCATTTCCCTTAATCGTGTCGTTAATGGTTTCAGGAGCTTCGTAAAGACCCAGGGGGCTGAGGACAGTCCGAAGGGAAGAGACTTGTGCCGGAACCATTGCCCCTTCCATTGAAATTGAAGAAATCTCTGATGTGAGGGGCAAATGGGAACTGTGAGGTATGCGTCTTTCAGGTCCAGTCTGACCATCCAATCCCGCTCTAGCAGCAAATCTCTGAGCAAGTGAATCCCTTCCATTTTGAAGTGTCTGTAGACCACAAAGGGATTGAACTCTCTGAGGTTTAGCACCAAGCGCTGTCCTCCTCCCTTCTTTTCTACCAAGAAGACGTTGCTGCAAAAACCCTCCCCTAAGAGGGGCCCCGCAGCAATAGCCTGCTTGGCCAAAAGATCTTGAAGCTCTAGATCTATAAAAGTTTGTTCTTGTAGGGAAAAACGGAGAGGGGGAGGCGGAACAGTTTGAGCAGGTAGCTCTACCAGTTCTATTTGGTACCCCTGTACCGTGTTTAACACCCATGTATCTGAAGTTAGTTTGCGCCAATTGGGAAGAAAAAACGCCAACCTGCCCCCCAGAGGAATCGAAGGAAGAGGTGGAGGAATTACCTGAAACATGACATTCGTTACTCCGGAAGCCTCTGTTGACTCCACGATTATACCTGCCTCTGAAGCCACGGGATCTGGCAGGGTAGAAACCGGCTTGTTCTGGCTCCTGTGTATAGCCCCTCTGTCTGGGGGCGTATCCTCGACGAGGACCTTGCGACATGAAGCGGCCGGTCGAGCGTCCTCTGCCACGACCGGCCCTGCCAGAAAGGGGTTGGAGAGCCCTCTTTAGGGAAGATTGGGATTTTTCTAGCGAAGTGAAAGTATTGACAAATTTGGCGATATCTTTTACGAAACGATCTCCAAACAATTGTCCTTCGGCTAAAGGACCTGGTTCCGCAGATGCGAGTTCCACCAGTTGTGGATCAATGCGCAGGAGGACAGATTTGCGCCTCTCCGAGGACAGGGCGCAGTTAGCGTTTCCCAACATACATATGGCCCTTTGAGTCCACCCTGCAAGTACTTCTGGGTGGATTGCTGCCCCAGTCTCCTGTGCCTGTAAGGCGAGTTCCAAAATCTTTGCCAAAGGTCCTGAAATATCTAAGAGTTTGTCCTGACAGGCTTTAAGGGCTCGGTCGATTCCTTTTTTCTGGTCTTTCTTGTATTTTTTAAGGAAGGTTTGCATCGAGGAGTCAATCTCCGGGGTGAGGGCTGTCTTATTTGCCAGATCGGGTCGAGGGCATTCAGATCTAAGGCGCGCTCGCACCTCCTTGTCAAAGCTTTTCCGAAGATTATTTTGCATATACTCCGCAACAGCTGAAGCGGGAACCCAATCTGAGGAGCGGGGATGGACAATGGCCGAAGGGTCAAAGGTAAAAGGCGAGGGTTGGACGGGGGATTGGGAATGTGTACGTTTCTTGGCCCGCTTGCGTGGGGGTGACTCCTGTAACGTGTCCGTGTCTGTGTCGGTATCTGTAAGTGGAATGGGCACAGAAGGGGTCGGGTCGGATGAGGGGAGAGCTGGCTCAGTCTTGTTAGTATCGGTTCGCGCTTTTTTAAGCTTTGAACAGATCTGGATATGGGGCCATGGGAACCCAGGAGACTCGGAGGGGGGGGAGAGGGGAGGGGGCCGGGGTCCCTGAGGCTGGCAAAGAGGGGTGGCCCATGAGCTTATCTAAACGTTGTGAAATAGGTAATAAAGCCGAAGAGAGGACTTTGTCCAAGTTTTTTATCCAGGGATTTGTCAATCAAAGTCTCCAAGGACTCATCGTAGTAGTAGTCCTCGTCCTCATCCGGACCATAGGCAGCCAGTTCTTCTACAGGGACCTCAGAGTCCGACATCATCAATGAATATATGTATAAATATTCAGTCACAGTTCTCAGAGAGAAATCAATCAAGTTTTGTCTAACCCCAGCTCTCACTGAGAAGGGTGTCGGTCGGGAGCAAAGCTGGCGGAGGGCTTGCCACAAAAGGGTACCAAAAAATGTGTCTAGGACTAATGGAAGGGTATTACCCTGCCTGATAGCCTGTGCAGGATTTCCAAAAATTAGTATAAGTCTGCCCAAATTATTGCAACATCAGGTCTATGGGTACAAATTGCTGGGAAGACCTTAAAAAGCCCCTGAGATCGTCTGGCCCGGTACCGGCAAAGTCCTACGTGCTGCCGTACCCTATTATTCAGCCCGGGTCAGGCTTCCGATCCAGCTTGCACACGGGGAGCCTGTGAGCGCGAGCGAGGTCGCGTGCAGGCTCCCGAGACGTACGCGCGATCCCAGGAGGGCTCTCTACGTACGTCTCGCTCCCTGTGAGGGGGGGGGGGGCGCATTCCCCGAGCAGCGTTGAAGCGCTCCGTCAACTCGGATCGGTGCTCGCTGCCCGCCCGGTCTGCCCGGCAAATCAAAATGTAAATTTGGGGCAAAAAAGAGGTATAAGCAACGGGGGCCTGGGAGCACGCCCAGCGCAACATGCACTGAGCGCGCTCTAACTCCGGAAAGTGAACGCGCGGACACTACGCAGCACGACAATCAAGCAAAGCGCATATTAAACATTATATGCATAATCCCAACATTTATCATTAAAAATACAATCGGAATAACATAAATTCTGGCAAAGTCACACTATGCAAATTAACAAGGCACTTATCTTGACTGCGTTTTGCAAAGAAAGAGGCAGTCAAGATGGTGCCTTGGTAATTTGTATACTGTGGACTATGTTCATTGGCTATTGTTGGAGGCGTGGTTCAAAGCCTCTTGGGAAATGTAGTGTGTTACATTTTTTTATACTTTTTCTCTGTTTTCATTGGCTGCTGTTTGAGTAGTAAAAGAAAGAGAAAGCATAATATGAGCCTCCGGTCCTGCCATAGAATCAGCCTGCAGACTTGGCACCTGTGATTTATGGCTATTCTAATGATCTTAGCGTGTTTCAGGAAGAGAAGAAGGACACCAATACAACTCTTTAGCATCGCTTCTAACTCAAGAAAGAGCAAAGGCAACGTAGGGTGGACTGAAAACCCTGTTTTCGTATTGCAAGAGGTAAACATAATCTCTACAAAACAGGAAACTAAAGAATTTGCACAGTGTAGCTAAATAAATAATCTGTATCCAAATAATTTCCTATGCATTTTACATTAAAGTATTGAGTCATATTATTTTTGACAACAGCAAAAAAGGTATATTTCTAGTAGGATTTCTATTTTGACATCCCTGTACATACTTCATTATACTCAGAAGTCCCTTCAAACATGGCGACCCTACGTACACAATAGCAATAGCTAGTTTTGTCCGTCTTCTTGCTCTGTGCCGTCAACTGGTCACATTGAGCCCATTCGCTTCGACAGCTCGCAGACTGGCCCGAGACCGGAACTCCAATGTAGGGCGGGACTACCGGTCATCTCCTGCACAGTGATTGGGCTGATTTTCCACACATTGCCTGTGAGTCCTCCTCGCTGGTTTCCGGTCTCGGGGTTGTCAAGATGTCGTTGCGGGTACTTGTTGGGGTGAAGCGGGTCATTGATTACGCCGTAAAGGTGAGGCACGGGAACGTTTGGGACCCACGTGGCGGGATGAGGGAACTTGCTCAGCAGCGTACTGCCCGTGTGTTCCACACTACTCCCCACAAAAAAAACTTGACCTTCATCTTATTCATGTTCAATAAACATAAGCACGTGAGCAGTACCACCTTGTCAAAATAGCAAAGGTTAGGAAAAAACAGCACGAAAAAAATGAAGTGGCAGGAAGATTATTAAAACAGAGATCTGGTTTGGGATTAAAATTTTAAGATTTTACAGAAAAGCATAGCTGCCAAGGTTTCAGATTGCTATGTGTGACATTTTAATAATTTCAGTGTAATTATGAGTGACATTTCAACGACTATGAGTGACACTATCTCGTCACCACTGACCAGAGTCCCCCAACCATCACCAGCGAGTTAGTAAGTGCAACTTCAACTATGTCACACAGCTCGGGGCTCCTGAAAAGTACTGTGCGCTAGTAATGTACAATAAAGTAAGTTCTAATAAAATGTGCACCTGCCTACTGACGTACTCTCACCCGCTCAGCATGGAGCCATTTTGCCAGAGTTATAACCGAGCACCCTTTAAAGGGGACCTAGTCCTCACCGACCACTGGTAGAGTTTCTCCTCCCACTAAGCACGTCTTTGGTTCCGCTATGTAAACTGGAACCTTTGCATGTCTGTAGCCGGAATGTTATGTTTCTGAAATGGAGTTGCTGCTTTTGACATTACCCCAAAAAGGTCATAGTGCCATTCGTACGCAAGCAATGTATATAGAGTGCACCTGAAGTATACGTTACGCTCTCCAACACCCGTTTGGAAACACTGATCTGTTGTGATCTCTGCCTCCCCCCTGCCCTATGTTCATGAAGGCCCGCCCTGCTACCCTACTCGAGAACATCATAAGTTGGAATGTGTAAGGTTTCATGTAACTCATCATCATCAGTTGTGTGCGTCTGTTAAACTAGTCAGTCAGTGCATTCGGAGTCGTAGTCTTCGGTCAGTTAAAGTGATCTAATGACGTAATTTACAATGAGTTGTGAAGGAAAGGCTAGGACTGGAAAGGATCATGTGCAAATGGCATAGAAACGTCCACGCTCACAGGGTACCTTTTCAGTAGACCCCGTTCCTCTCTATAAAGAAGGTGTCTCTCTGCAAATGTTTCTGCCAGCGCAATGAACTTTCAGGAACTTTAAGTTGTTTTAGTGGAGCCAGCCACGCCCTCAAATGAGGGTCATGTGGCTGCAGACCCACACCGACAAACGGGCGCAGGTGCGAGGTATTGCGGTTCACTCATGGCACAGACAGGTTCACTCAGTCCACAAAAGTACCTGCATCCTTCGTGGGGAAATAGGTGCACCAGGCAATTGAATTGGCGGGCGGCCTCGTGGCTGTAACAACTCCTAACACAGTATGATTATTTCTCGCTCAACCCTGAGCAAACAGTCTCAGGGTACGATCAGTGGGGTCGGGTCCGGTTGCAGATACTGCATGCCAGCAGCTCTCTGCCATATTGCCGGGGCAGAAGTGTGTACTGCAGGTAGCCGCCGCCGGGGTCAGTCCGTGACGTTGCAGGATACTGCCGCATAGTGAGAGCTGGCTGCCATTCCCCCAGCAGCACTTGCACTAGTGCAAACCTGCCATAAAACAAGCATTTGCAATGCAATAGGTCTCGCATTTACGCGAGTTTAAGCTATTGGCATTGTAAATGACAATGCCTTTTATTTATGTTTTAAAAAACAAAAATAATAGGCATTGTATTTACAATGCCAATAGCTTAAACTTGCGTAAATGCGAGCCCATTTGCATTGCAAATGCTTGTTAGGTACAGGATCAGCCTTGGTGCAAAACTCCCCTGGTGCAACATCACCAGGTCTGTGGAAACATTTTCATGAGTCAAATTATATTTAGGAGAAAAACACCATTGGTTTAAATAAGCCGGATTATGGTGTCACATTTAGGTGTAAAATCACATGTAGGTGTAAAATAACTAGTTCAACATCAACAGGGCTGTGAAATCAATTTTATGAGCACAAATCACATTTATAAGCAAAAGCAAATTTAGGTGCAAAATCATATTTAATGGGAAAGCAGGGGGCACTCACCAATGAGAAGCAAGGAAATAAGAGTGACGTCGAAGGCAACCAAGTAAGTAATAGTAACTAATGGACGGTTTCTAAACCGTTAAAAAATTTTTTTTTGTTTACAGGAGACTGTCAAGCGAAAGCTAAACAGGCGAAACCTAATCAGGTTTCAGTTGTAACCTCATATGACCCCCGATGACATGTAGTCATCAATTACTGAGATTCAGAATGTCTGCTCTTTACTTCCTTGCTGGTTTCTGTGGTCTTCGGTGGCACAGATAATGGTTGTTTGTGGAGTACAAAGTGCCCATTTGTGGCTCCTAGTCGCAAGACGTCTGTCAACACTCTGCGACCAAAAGGAGTAGCATTTATAAAGTAGGTTTTCACTAGCATGACGTCACACCAATGCACTACAGCGTTTGCTATCTCCGGAGTAACGTATTAGACGCAGGCTGCAGTTTCCGGATTTCACTGCTGCCTTCTGAACTTTCATAACAGGCCCACTATAAACAGGACTGGGGTTCATCATGGGGGGCAGTCACAAAGGATGCGGCGGTATGCCAACCATCTGTAAGCATGGCCCATGACAACAGGCCGGGCTGAGGAGGATGTCACGATACTCGTGACACAGAAGGGGCTGACGATAACTTGGGACTGGTTGATTGCGGAATGTTCTTTCTTGCCCTCCCCTGGTCCTCGGATGCTTCTGTTTCTCAGCAGTCAACAAAGCGGCTTTTCTTCAGCGCTCACAGTGCCAACAATCAGAAAACCATTAGTAGGCGCTTTTTCACAGGCTGGAGGCCTCGTGGGACTTCCCTGTGCCCAGGGAGGCCTGCCAGGGCTAATATCCTCTCAAACATCGGACTTGCAACGCGAGCCTAACCATCACCACATGTGAGAGGGCCTGGGAGCCCACGAGGGGGTAGCGGGCGGGAAAGGAGGGGGCAGGATGTTTGAGGGAAAGGGAAAGTTGTTATAAAGCAGAAGACTGATGGATTTAGGGGAGGTGGGAGCGGGAGGGTGGGCCCGCTTGGAAGCCTTTCAAGCACTGTTTTCACAGCTGGTTTGGCTTCTGGCCTGGTGCTGCAATAAAGTAACCTCCAGACCGAGCATTAACAAGCGCGGCCACGCGGCCGAGAAAGGACTGTGAGGTATGCAGCTGGCACCGGCCGCGCTGCTGCTCGCTCCCGAGCTCCCTAGGCCAGGGGAGAGAGAAGGTGGGACATGCACCCGCCTTTGGCCAATTGCGTGCTGTCTTTCTTAGAAAGACGCACGCAAAGGCCAATAGCGTGTGAGCAAAAAAAAAAGCACACGCACGAGCGTGTGGTCCCAGTTGAAAGTCCTTACTAGAAGCCTCGCAGAGCAGCGCATGCGCGCTGGCTCAGGCGAGACCTAAAAACATTAGGAATGCTTCCCCCCTCCCCTGCTCGCGTCGCAGGAGGAGTGGAACGAAATTCAAGAGTGCCTCGTTTGACTCACAATGTCCTGGTAGTGACATTCTAATGCCACGCGGTGTCGGGTGCTCTAGTGCTACATTGTAGCACTGTGCACCTCTAGCAGCTTTGGTCACGTGAATCAAAATGCTGGGTAAATGTTTCCAGAGCAAGCAGCTGAGCCAGCCCCCAAGCTGCGAGCAGCCTGAACCGGCGCTGCCAGCTTGCGCAGACAGTGCAAATTAAATGACTATACTGCAGCGCTCCAGCTTGACAGACAGCTGAGGAGGCGCTATAATGCGTGATAATAATTTTTTATGCGGTGATGTGGGGACTTACCTTCAAATGCGTTAGGCTAACGCATGATGCGTGGCACTTGGCAGGGCAAGTGTTCGACTGACATCGTAAGACTCCGTATAAGTTCATGGGCTGCACTATTGATAGGTACGTGAATGAGGCTATTTATTAAGTTGTGAGGTCCTTGGTGAACCGCCAAGCATCCTTTTCAAACTTTCCTCTCCTTTTTTTTTAATTTTTTTTTTAGCTATGTCGTCATCCAATTAACAGGCAGACACGACCACTAATTAAAAACCACGTATTATTTCCCCATTCAAATCCATTCCCATCCTTTTATCTCTACTCTAAACTCTACTAAACACACAAGAAATCAAGTGCACAAACCTAACACAACTAATGCACAGAAATGTACTTATCTACTATTAATCTTTAATCTGGGGTTGTGGAGTAGTGTGCCGCTTGCCGCAGAGCGCTTCAATACCTTGTCAGGGGTAGTAAGTGCTATATAAATACAATTTGCAAGTTGCATTTACATGGTGCACAGCATGGACCGTTTCCTCTCTCTTAAAGTAAGTCTACTAAAAACTTTTCCAACCTAAAATAAGCAGATTGTGGACAGTACTGGGTCAGCTTTGTAGTCCACAAGTAAAATCCTTTCTTACTTTCCTTTCCTTTTGAAAGTCTACTAAAAATGTAATCTTCTCCACCCTTTAATGCCTTTTGCCCTTATTTGAGTTACCTTTGCTCACACTGAAAGTTATTTAGCAAGGTGTCTAGTAAGGTAAATTGGGTGAATGAAAGTTAACACCAATAACGAGACAAGGTGCTGCAAGGTTATGCACCTGTTTGCAGTATGTACGGAAACTAGACTCCGCTCCTGGTGGTGGCAACGTGCAACTAACTCCGATGATTTTAGGGGTGAGAGCTGTTGTGTTAATAAAACCACCTACTTGATGTGAGGTGAGAGTGACATTTCGAACTGTTGATGTTTTATGCCTGGTTTCTGGAATAGTGGAGCTGTGGAAGTGAGGGTTGGTAGTAAGTCAGTGTGGCTCATGCATGCAAGTACCTTTTTTTGTAAGGATGGCCTAATGTCTCATAATTGCCATGTCTTTTGCATTAGAGAATGATGGTAGCAAGCGTTGGGGGTACTGGGGTAGAAGCGGCTGATATCTTGCAGAGCCCCAAAAGTATTATGATAATGAACATAGCCCAAACTATTGACAGACCCCTTTGGGACAAAGCATCCTATAACCACAGGCACGAATGTGAGACACATCATTAGATATTTGAACATTACACTGGCTATAGCATCGTATACGTTGAACACAGTATTGTAGATTAACAGCCAACTACAGTGTGCTTGTTTATTGCTAACACTTTGGACGCAGCACTGCTTATTCATAGGTGATCCTGTATGACACAGCATCACATGTTCACAGATGACAAAGTTGGAACACAACATTGTATATTCATAGGCCACAGTCTGGTAGAGCACAACATATCGTCACCTGCTGCCAGGTATGATGCGTTAAATTCACATTTGCAGGCAACAGTGTTAGAACTCTGAATACATATTTGTAGGTGACACAGACAGATAGCTACACATATTCGCATGGGACAATGTGGGTCCCATGTCACATAGTCGCAGGTGACAGTGTGGGAAAACGTCATTACGTTTAAAAAAATTAAGTGTCAATAAATTATTACAAAGCAAAGGCTGTTATCCTGGAACATGCTGATCATAAGCAGCGAAGTTGTCACTGTTGCTGTCACAGTGGTATAGCATATAACACACCATGCAATAACATAATTTGAAGTCTTATTCATCTAAAATCATTACGTATAGCTGGGCAATAATGCGGGATATAGTTTTACGTATTCACAGTTGAATCCCCATCCTTAATAGCTTTCACCATAGCCAGTCTCTATCATGTGTAACAAAGCCTGCTTTGTAATAAAAAATCAATAGAATTTTCAAAACAGGTTGCCCTTTTTCTCTTTGTATTTTTCAAAGATCAGTCCCACTGTACCAGTGATCCATTGTTCACTTCAGAGATATAAATCCTGTTTGAATGCCCATCAAAAGGTTAGGCTAGCAACACACTGCTCAGTATATTTTCAGATAGGCCTAGCGTATGCCTTCACCAGTGTATCCGGTGATGTGATGAGCAGAAAGTTGCCAGGGTAATCTGCAGCTCATTTTATTGTGAATCAGGCAAATGTAGCATACCATAAAAATTCAATTGGGAATTTCTGCTTCTTTACTGCGGTTAGCAGGATTCTCTCCAGCTCCATAAATGGGTTGCAAAATCTCCTGGAATTTAGTGTCATTACCTATCATATACTTTTCTCACTGAATTCCCTCTCTAATTCAGCTGATTTTGCATTTAATCTGCTCTGGACTTTGAAAATTTAAATAGATCTTAAACTCCTGAGGCAGCAGTTACTCTCTAATTTGGGACTTATTAAACGTCTACACTAGCTCACCATAAACACCTGCTAAGGAAAGAATATATAAAAGACTGCGAGCCATGCCTAAATCTATTATCCTCAGTGGGAATATTATTTTGAATGCACCGCTTTGTAATAAAAGGTTGGTTTACTGTATGCAAATTTAGGAAGCTTACACATTTTTTTTATCCACCATGCTTTAAAATTTTATTGGCTCAATCCAGCAGGCTGATGCAATACTGTCTACATTAACTGAAAAGACCCTCTCATTTTTGCATTAAAATGACGTGACAGAAGCATCCAGAGTTCCAGTTGGCAATCGATCAGGTCAGATTATAAAGTCATCCCTTAACAGTTGCACTGTTACCATTGCCTCATTCTGAGGATATCCACTGACGATCAATTTCTATAAGTACACGGAAGTCCCTAGTCCCTACTCATAACTACTCTGTCATTGGAGATCATAATCTTCCCAACATTTCCACCTGGGGTAATTTTGCTGGTTGTTTTGCAATTGTCCTTAGTGTGTCTCTGTTGGCGCAGAACCTATGGAACATAGAAAACATCAAACCACAAATAGCTATGGGGTCCACTTGCCAGGTCTGTCAAGGAAGAACAGTATGGAACAAATTCACAAACTATACAAATTCTTCATCCCCAATATTTGAATGCTAGCCTGCTACAGTTCATTACTGTAGTTCGTATGGATTTCATCCTATAGGCTATTTAAACATGTATTTTAATCTCAAGAAACTGAATCTGTTTCACCACTTCTCGAGATATATTCTGTCCGTGGATTTTAGTTGAATACCTACTTCAATCAATCAGGGAATTGTGAAGCACGCTACTCACCCATGAGTGTCTCAAGGCGCTGGGGGGGGAGGGGAGCAGTTCGGTGCTTATTTACTAGAGGCTGACATTTGCCAGCCCCAAGTCTGGTTTTGTTGCGATTGTGCGTTACCATAGGCCTTATTCTTTCATAACCATTACCTTTGTTCGACTATCAGATAAGATTTCTTCCATATCAATAACCATTGCTTGTGCTGGTATGGATATGCCCATACTCTCGCCCAAATCTGCCTGGTTTTAAAAGTTCCATCTGCATTTTCACCTTTATTTGGGGAACACATCTACAAAATCTACCCTCTCTATAGCCCCCTGTGTTAACATTTCTTAGATCTAGCACCTGAAGTAGCATCATATTTTAATTTCTATTCAAATTTAGGCCCTCTTCTCTTCCTCTATTTAACAAACTATAGGGAAAGAGTCCATACTATCTTACATGATTATGCCCAGTGATCTTTCTAGTAGCGTATCTACGGTCAACACTCTCCCTTCCTTTCTCTGCTGATTATCTGGCTACAGGCCTTGGTTGAATCCCTAGACAGCCACCATCCAGGCGTTGGATGAATCGGCCTGGAGCATTGGTATTGGACCTGCTCACTGCTCCTCGAGTGCATCTCTAAAAATCTGCATCTTTAAACGTGCCCTTTCATGTGAGTTCTTTTCTTTTCTTCTACCCTGCAGTTTTTGAAATTGTCTGCTTGTACTTTTTTATTGTTTTTCTTAGGATGTTTGTTTCTTGATTTACTTATAATATACCAAACACACGATTCATGAGGCGCTTGCTGTCATATGCCCTGCTGCAACAATCATGCACAGATAGAGCGTCCTCATTCCTTGTGCACCTACCTATGTGCAGATGCATCAGCCATATTCAAGGTGCGTGTCTAGATGTTGTTAATGTATGCCAGATGAGAACACATACGTTCTGTTACTTGGAGTTTGTGTAGCGCATTAAGCCACGGCATGAACTTGTAGCTCTTTAGGTTGTTGTTGATGTGTGATATCAAACAATTTGAGCTTTTGTGTAGACCAGGGTGTATGTGTTTGTTGCAACACACCCAGCTTAACTGTGGCCTGTGGATACAGATAAGGATGAGTAAGGATATGATGTATGAACAGTAAAGGAAAAAGTGTTTCACCAAATGAGTAAACCTCCTTGCCACAAATTTCTGATAAAAACCGAGCTTTGATAACATGCACAATAGTTAATGCGTGCCTCAATTATTCCACACCTTAGCTGCCACATGGTGTAAAATCACTGAAAGTGGTAAAGCCGAGTCATACAATTATGACCAGGATGGAAAAGCAACAACCCTGCCAGGTCAGCGATCAAACTGCTCTTAGCTCAAAGAGACTTAACAGGCCTGCAAGTGGAACAAACAAGAACATAAAAATAATCTCATGGAATGTGTTTGGGCTGATAAAAACGCTACAGAACAGGGACGCCTTTGAATTTTTACAGAATGGGGACCTGCTGTGTCTCCAGGAAACCTGGCTACTTGCCTTCCTGGTCATACCAGGATTCGAGGAATTCCAACACCCAGCAAAAAAGCACAATGCATTTGGAAGGCCATCAGGGGGCCTATCTATATATGTAAACTTGGGTATCTCCATAGCATCAGCCAAATCCCCACTATGTATGGACATGGTCCAAGCATTACACTTGCAATGCCTGAAACTGAACGCGTCCCCTATACCGATCCTACTCTTGAACATTTATTTCAACTGCAAAGACAGCCCGAGATACGGCAAGATGAGGAGACTGGTCGACACACTGGAAGCACTGCTAAGAAAATACCCAAACTGCGGGATAATAATGGTCGGCGATTACAATACTCACAACTTGGGATCAGAAACAGATGCCTCCCGACCTAGGGTCCACGCTACCAACTTGCTCAATACATTTTTAAACGCCTACAGTTTAAAGGTCCGCACAAGAGGTACAAGTCGCAAATCATGCCATGGCTAGAGATTGCCAGGGAAAACCCATATCAACTATAGATCATATCTTTATAAGTCACTGCCTCCAAGAACAAGTGGTGGAATTCCAAAAGCCAGTACAGTCAACCAGTGACCACCTCCCATTGTTCACAGCTTTCTCTCCAAACGGTCACTCTTAAGTTCACTACCCCCCTTGGTGCACCTAACGGGGAGGAAATACATACGCTCCTAAGCCGACTGAAATGGAATCAAATCAACACATCGAGCCTGACAGCCTGGAAAAAAACTGGCCTACACTTAACAGCGACCATGCTGAAGGGAATACACCCGCGAAATGGACAAAACTGGTCCCAGAGCTGTAATGCCTATTGCTGGGCACTAAACCTAATTATCAGTCAGAATCCAAAGAAAGGGTGTGCTGCCAACCCAAGCCAAGGTGTAAAATAATCCAATTAAGCAAGAAGGTACTGAGACAAGCCAGTTGCAACCACAAGCGGGCAAGAGACGAAATAGGACGGCAAAAATGTCTGACAGCCAGGGACACGCATAGGAGAAACATATGGATCTTCAAAAGGCAACAAAAAGACTCTCAATGGCTGCACATCCACAGTCTTTTAATCCCAAGTAGACAAGCAGAATTTTGGATGTACATCAACAGGCTGTTTGGGCATGGTCACGACCGGCAAAACGGAGTGCCAAGTCACACATGGATCAACCATGTGAAAACACTCTACTGTAACTCTTCTCACAACACCCCGCTAGATCATCGACCATTCACGAACACTAGCCCGCACAATGTCACTGGTAACAAAAACCTGGTAAATCAAATAACCACAGAAGAATCAAGCGAACCTCTTGATGTGTACAACCGCGTGCTAATAATACTAAATAACATTAGAAGCAATGGAGCCCCGGGGCCCAACGGCCTCCCTGGACAACTTTTCAAAGAGGACTTCGCATTCTGGGTAACAATACTTACCCCATTATACAAGTTTTGTATGACTAACTCAATAGTTCCTACAGCCTGGAAAGGATCCCTACTGCAACCAATCCATAAAAAAGGAGACATCGGAGATCCAACCAACTACAGGATGATAGCCATCCAGGATATCGAGGCGAAGGCATATGCAAGTTTGCTCTTACAAGACCTACAAAATTGGGCTAATGAGGATGGAATACTGCCAGTCTATCAATCCGGGTTTAGGACAGGAGCATCAACACTGGATAATATCCTAGCCTATCTGATAGAACAGTCCACCCGGGAAAAACAGCGCCTCCTCTTTGCTTGCTTTATTGACTGCATGGTGGCGTTCGACTGTGTCAATAGAAACTTATTCTGGCGAAAACTACAAAACTTTGGGATCCCAACAAGGCTGCTGAACGCCATTATTGCCCTCTACACCAGAACCTGGGTATGTGTCAAACTCACCCGGAATAGGGCCACACAGAAGATATACACGGACAGAGGGTTGAAACAAGGCTGCGTATTGGCACCGTTACTCTTTAATTTATATACTGCAGATCTTGGCAAATCAATATCAAAAGCCAACCTGTTAGCACCCAAAATTGGGACAACCAGACTGTTCCTAATGCAATACGCTGACGACATGGTCTTAATGGACCACACGAAGACGGGTCTGCAAAGAGCACTGGATGCACTAAGTATTTACAATGAAGAAAACAAATTGACAGCAAACGCTAGTTAACAAACTTAAACATCTGTGGAAAATGGGCAACCTGAAAATATCTACAACAACCAAGTATAACTACCTGGGAGTATGGTTCATGAGCAATGGCAAGCCGACGGCACACATTGCATCTATAGAATCCAAAGCCAAGGCGGTGACGTACGCCCTCTGAAAACTCAATTCAAAATTGTGTAGTCCAACTGAGCCTATTCGAAAGGTTATAAAAGCCAAGCTCATTCCTTCAATCTCCTACGGGCAACTAGTATTTCCCGGGGCCCTAATCAACATCATGGAGTCCGCCAACTGCCGAGCATTCAAACAGATTTTCCAGATACCAGCTTACGTCAGGAATGC
This sequence comes from Calotriton arnoldi, assembly GCA_963921515.1. Taxonomy (NCBI): domain Eukaryota; kingdom Metazoa; phylum Chordata; class Amphibia; order Caudata; family Salamandridae; genus Calotriton; species Calotriton arnoldi. The sequence continues at coordinate 1,133,534 of CAWUFW010003937.1, forward strand.
TCTAGTACGGCTCGAATTCGGACAATCTAAACAATCTTATGAGCATTGGGCTTCGGTCATCCGCTACTATCGAGGGACATGCGCTGCCCCTCCACACACAATGAAAGCAACCGTGAAAGAAATTTTCACGAAAGGGAAAAACCCCTGGGCAGACGCTTTATCAACTGCCCTCACTGAGCTGCACCTTGATTTGTCCAACTGAGTTTACTTTATTCATCAACCGAGTCTGCTCAAAACAATTCTAAGGAAACAAGTAAGAATATTATCAAAGCATGATGACATGGGGTCTATAGAGTCCTCTAGCAGCAACATTGGGATTCTAGCCAATTCTTACAAGGACAAACTGAGGCAGCCTTACCTTGATTCAGCTCTGAACAAATCGATATTAAAACAAATCCTATCGGTTAGACTCATGGTTATGCCAATAAAAGACATAAACACTCGCTGGAAATCTCTAGAGGGGGTCGCCTCCTGCAGACTTTGCCATCAGTTCGAGGAGTCCCTGGCCCATCTAGTTTGTAACTGCCCTGAACTGAGACATGCACGTTGCACTTTATTAAAACCCTTGTTTTTAAAATACGGCATCCGTACCTGTGTAGATGCAATGAAGCTTCTTTTTAACTTGGAGATCGCCATGGAACTGGCTAGATTAGCGAAATTTGCATTGCAACTTAAAGAACTCATTAGCAAAGATCGAGCCTCGGCCTGTAGTAAGACTTCAGGCCCAAATTCTTGAGCATATATGAAGTATTTATGCACCTCTATTTCATGTCTTAAGAAACTACTTGAAATGTACTAAATGAAATGTTACGTCACTGTTTTTATTAACGATGGAAGAAGGTCTTTGGAAGGATACTCCGCTCACTGCCTTATGTAACAATTTTTATTAATTGAAACAATACATTTTCTTTCTTACACACCCTTTACACTGGCTTGTCTAATAACCCTGTGATTAGACTACACTGTGCCTGAATGCTGCAGTTTGTACCATCCCTAGACTGAGGAAATGGGCCATGTGTCTGCAACCCATACGATATTGCATTGGCTCCAGGTGTCCGATCACATTCACTTTAAACGTTCTATGCCTGGTTTATAAATGCCTTCATCATATTTCACCTTAGTACCTGATATCCCAAAACAAGCTACAGGTGTGGTTCATAGCATCGGCAAAATCATGTTAAGTGCCCCAAGATGCAGTTTGACTACCAAGGCTGGGCCCCTCTGTCTCCATTCAAGGTCTCAGGTGTAGAACTAGTTATCACTAGACATTACACACACTTCCTCAATTCTGACCTTCATGTAGAAATTGAAGGCTTAAATGTTTTGTTCGCAGTGTTGAGACCAGCGCCAAGGGACCCTTAAAGGGGGTGGGCAGGAATGAATTTTGCTAATGGTGAAGAGTGTAGCGCCATGGCCCTACAGTGACAAGGCCACAAAAGCTATTTACACTGTGGCAGACCATGGTATACAGAAAACCATAGTACAGATTAACATATTGAATCTGCTATCCTGGGTTTGGAACCATGAAGGAAAATAATGAATCCACTATTTTTAGTAGTTATTAAAAATACAATTTAATTGTTTAGTTGGATTGGTTATAAATATCAAGGAAAAGTAACTGCCTGAACTTCCTGGAGGATAATTTGCATTAGGTCTCCAGCAGCTGCCCAGTCGGTACTTAGCCTTTATTAATGAGGTATGAAATAACTTACAGGAGCCACACAATAGATCACTTTGACAGATAGGTCACTCTGAATGGGAAGTTAGAACTTCTCTCAAAGGGTGAGGGCTGCAATGTCAACACCAGCCTAAAAGACCTGTCTGAGGCACATGTAAACATGTTGCACATTTGAAAGGGATCAAACAGGATCGGATCACAGTTCTTATGTATCCTCTATCTGGTTGCTGAAGAACCCTGCTTTGTCTTACCAGACTTCTGTCACTTTATGTTGTGGGTCCAGGCCTGCTTCAAACTAGATTTTAGTATTAGATGTTGGAGGACATTAGTCATTTCCATAGTACACTCTATCAGAGTCCACGTTTAATGGAGATGAAGACTATGGCCTTCTTGGAATTGCCCTGACTCCATTTGAGCCTGTTTGTAGTAATTTAAACAGGACCTACTAAAAAAGCAGGTAGACCAGGGCCTGCCAACTTTTACTCCACCCAGGAGTCACTCCCACGACTAGCTAGTGTCAACCATAAATGTGGCACCCTCATCAGAGCACTGTCTTGACTTGTGGAAGCTCAGAAGAGGACCTGACGTGCTGTCTGTGACCTTAGAAGAGCCCTGAAGGACTAGAGCTGCATCCTCTTGTACCCTGGACAAAGAAGCGTCAGTTGGCTGAACTTCTGTGTGCCTATAGGGGCATAGCAAGCTGCAAGAGTCTTTCCTTGAAGTGCCCAGCTGACCAATGGCAACTGGACTTGGACTGAATTTTGCTGTTGATCTGTACCGGACACTCAGAGTCTTTAAGTTCCTTCCCCTGGCGGTCTTAAAAGTGCACACCTGTGATTGTTAGGGCACCAGAAGAGTTTAGAAACTTTTGAACACTTTCCTCAAGAGCTTCAGCAGCACCTGCCGAGGTAAGTATCCGACCAGCACTTCCACATCGTTGGACTGAATTTCTACTTCATCGCCCACAGAGATTACAGCACCTCAGAAAAAAAATAAAAACCTCCAAATCTGAATTGGAATTTAGCAAACTTTTAGCAAGAAATCTCAAAAGCTTAAGAGCATCAACGGGGCCAACCTGCTTCAGGTATCTAGAAGTTGGTTTTGTGGCAGTGGCTACGGTTTCAGCAACACCCGCACAGAGTGGATTTTTCTTCCAAAGGAGTGTCAAAATCTCTTTTTGAAGCGGTACTTAAAAGCATTTTTTAACTTTTTGACTTCCAGACTTTCTCCAGGAACAATCCACTTGATATATTTCACAAGAGCTCCACTGCACTTGGCCTCAAATTGCACCTTGGTCCCAGTCTACCGCAACCATTGACTACCATTGGTGCTTTGTTGTTTTTTGTGTTATTTGTGTTTTTTTTTTTTTAAAGATCCTTTTATTGCATAAGAAAACAAACATAATTTCGGTTACATTAAGCAGCATGTATCGTAGTAGTAAAACACAGACCTACAGTAACAAATTCCCAACTGGTCTTGGGAACCCAGTAACATCCAGTTCCACCCACCCTCTTCCCCCCCCCCGCCACCACAACTGGCAGGGCTGCAGCAAAGTCCAGACATCCTTGATACTAAGCTTCTTCGTTGGTAGCCATGATAGGAGCACACAACTGCCCCCGATATGCATTCCACTTCCCCCATATTTTAGTCCATTTGTTCTGACAACCCCTGCCTTTGTAAACCACTCTCTTAACCTGCATACACAAGTCCATGTCCCTCTTCCAATCGTTCTTTTTTGGTGCTATTTTCAACTAAAACTCATAGCTCCATCATCACCTATGGTAGGTGAAGAAGATGTCCGAGGTGGATGAAGGGGGATGAAAAAGGAGCATGAGGAGGTAAGATGGATGGAGAAGGGTGTAGGTGAGCAAAATGAGTGATGCGAGTAGGAAAGTAGGTAAGCATGTACTGAATCGGGGCGTGTTACAGCAAACAAATGATGGACGGAATGCTGACAATGCAAACATTCTCCCCCAGTCAAAAGATCTGGGTTAAATCCATCGTTCTTTTGCCCACTACGCCACCCCAGTTTGGACCCAGCCATATGCAAATCAGTCTTGACCCTGTGCCCCATGGGAACAGTCCAGACCGAACTGCCAGGCCAGGTCCTCCCTGGACCGGAAACAAGCATCCTGGGACCGGTTTCAGGGTATGTCACCCTTCTTCAGCCAGGCTAGCTTGAATCCAGTGGCACAGTGAGCAAGGGACCCACGTCTGGGCATACCCATCCCACTTAGGGCGAAAAGTGTTACAGCACACAAATGATGGACGGAATGCTGACAATGCAAACATTCTCCCCCAGTCAAAAGATCTGGGTTAAATCCATCGTTCTTTTGCCCACTACGCCACCCCAGTTTGGACCCAGCCAGATCTCTGTACTGGGGTGAATGTATGACATTGTTCTGCATTCTGTCCATCAACTGTTGTTTTTGCATTTGTCACCCCGAGTGGGATGGGTATGCCCAGACGTGGGTCCCGTGCTCTCCATGCCACTGGAATCAAGCTATCCTGGCTGAAGAGGGGTGAAACCCCGAAACCGGTCCTAGGATGCTTGTTTCCAGTCCAGGGAGGACCTGGCTTGGCAGTTCGGGCTGGACTGTTCCCATGAGGCACAGGGTGAAGACTGATTTGCATATGGCTGGGTTCAAACTGGAATGGCATGGTGAGCTAAAAACGATGGATTTAGGCCCAGATCTCTGTCCTGGGGTGAATGTATGACATTGTTCTGCATTCTGTCCATCAACTGTTGTTTTTGCATTTGTCACCCCGAGTGGGACGGGTATGCCCAGACGTGGGTCCCGTGCTCTCCATGCCACTGGAATCAAGCTATCCTGGCTGAAGAGGGGTGAAACCCCGAAACCGGTCCTAGGATGCTTGTTTCCAGTCCAGGGAGGACCTGGCTTGGCAGTTCGGGCTGGACTGTTCCCATGAGGCACAGGGTCAAGACAGATTTGCATATGGCTGGGTTCAAACTGGAATGGCATGGTGAGCAAAAAACGATGGATTTAGGCCCAGATCCCTGTACTGGGGTGAATGTATGACATTGTTCTGCATTCTGTCCATCAACTGTTGTTTTTGCATTTGTCACCCCGAGTGGGACGGGTATGCCCAGACGTGGGTCCCGTGCTCTCCATGCCACTGGAATCAAGCTATCCTGGCTGAAGAGGGGTGAAACCCAACCCCGAAACCGGTCCTAGGATGCTTGTTTCCAGTCCAGGGAGGACCTGGCTTGGCAGTTCGGGCTGGACTGTTCTCATGAGGCACAGGGTCAAGACTGATTTGCATATGGCTGGGTTCAAACTGGAATGGCATGGTGAGCAAAAAAACGATGGATTTAGGCCCAGATCCCTGTACTGGGGTGAATGTATGACATTGTTCTGCATTCTGTCCATCAACTGTTGTTTTTGCATCTGAATCGGGGCGTGGCCAAGCCGCGGACCAAGATGGCCGCGAGGCTCTGAAGCTCTACCGGCCGTTCCAGCCCACAACGAAATATCCCCCATACCCAGCTGCTAAATGGCCCGAAAATGAGCACCGCTAGACTCCTGAGCGGTTCCTGCGTCCAACGAGCCCACGACCTGCATGACGCCGCGGTGAGCGCGAAGATACTCGCAGATCCGATGCCGGGTGGGGCCTTGGAAATGGCGGCGGCGAGGCCTACTAACGCATGAGAGTGGCCCGAGAGCGGAACCAGTGCCACGGCGGCTGCGGAGCAGCGGACGAGAGGAGGCGGTGAGCGCTCGGGGTGTGGGGTGGGCGGCGGGTGGCGGCTCCCATCGGGGCACTGGCAGTGGGCGCCGACTTCGCGTACGGCTCGCACCCCGGAAAGACCGCGGGAACCCACGGGGATAGGGCCCGGGTGTTCCTCCTGTGCGCGGCCCTCGGGCCTCTACTTGCCTGCTGCTTCTGGCCCCTGGGGGCGCCGCCGGTTGGCTCCCTCCCCGCTGTGCCGCCCCCCCCTCTCCCCGCCAGGGATCGCGGTGCCGGCTGCTGCCGCCTAGAGCACCCCACATTCACGACGGTGCCCCGGGCCCGCTCCGCCTCATCGTGGCCTGCTGAGGGCGGGAGATATCAGCCTCTCGGTTAGCCGCCCACCTGGCAGACGCAAGTCCTGGCGACGTCTTCAGCCGCGCCGCAGGCTCATCAGGGCGATCCATCCATGGCGTCCCCCCCGGAGGGGGGCTACAGTGTTTCAGGCCTGACGCCCTGTCAGAGGCGGTGGGTTCCCAGTGCTGCCGGTGGAGGCTCCCCATTATCTGGCACTGATCCCCACTCTTGGCGTCCCCTCAGATACGCCCAGGATTTGGACTAGCCTACAGCGGTGCACTCAAACGCAGGAACAGCGGCATGGGCCGCAAAGATCCGAAGCAAAGGCTCCTACCCTTAGTAAAGGTTCCCGAGACGCCCCTGGAAGATCCATCAACCATGGCGGAGGGCGACCAAAATGCGGGCCGCTCCAACGATAATGGCGACCAAATTAGCGCCTTGCTGCAGGAGATGAGGGCGGGATTCAGGGCCCTGGATGGGAGATTCGATGCCCTCGACAAAAATATGGCAGGCCTAGGGGCCAAAATCCAGGTGCATGACAAGCGCCTCGACGTAGCGGAATCCCGCATTTCTGATCTCGACGATAGAGCCACGCAATCCCTCAAGCGGCTTGAACGGGTGGAGCGTATCCTGAAAGGTAGCCATCAAGAATGAAGATTTGGAAGCACGCAGTCGCCGGAATAACCTACGTATTATTGGGGTGCCGGAGTCTACATCTACGGGCCGCATGGACACCTATGTTGAGTCACTGCTGGCTGACATCTTTGGGAGGGACGCCTTCACCCCTGGCTTCGTGGTGGAGCGCGCCCACCGCACGTGGGGGCCCGACCCAATCCTGGCTGTCCGCCACGTCCCATCATCGCCCGCCCGCCTCATGAACATCAGGGACCGGGACACCGCTCTCCGCCTTGCCCGCGAGCGCGGTGAAACTCAATGGCAGGGCTCCAAGCTGTCTCTATACCCAGACTACACCATCATGGTCCAGGAGGCCCGCCGCAAATATAACGGCGTCAAAGCCACACTTCGGAACCTCGGCTTGAAGTATGGCATGCTCTATCCGGCGAGGCTGCGGGTCGAGGTGAACGGCAGGGCCCGCGTCTTCGATAGCCCCACGGAGGCGCAAGAGTTCTGCCGCGCCCACAAACAGAACACTCAGCGGCCTGGTGACAATCCTGCGCCATCTCCACCCCATAGCGGCTCCGACGCCAGCATGGAACTTTTCTCCGGGACAGCCCACGGCTGAGCACCTCGGACTAGCTGCATTGCCTACAACGATGTGAGAACATGGGATTTTCTTCCACTACACGCATCATTCCGGATTGCTGGAAGGCCGTAAGGCGTTGCCGCCCCCAGTTGGTGTACACTGTGAATTGTTTTTGTTGATTACGAATGTACCCTGATTGTGCTTTTTGCAATTTTTTGACATGTCGATTGGTACACTGGTTTATTTCATTCTGGTTGGTTTTGCCTCTCATAAGGGGTAGGGAGGCTGGGAGGTGGGGGGGGGGGAGTTTCGTTTACATGTAGTTACACTTGGTTACTTCAGCGTTTTAAAGCCAGCAGGAGTCCTTTTATTGCACGGCAGCACCTATTCAATTCTCAGATACCGCACCACAAATGGCCCAGTTAGGTCGTAGCAATGACCCCTTCGACTTGTCGCTAATGACATGGAACATACGGGGTCTCAATGATACACGCAAGAAACGCCAGGTCTTGCATTACTTGGCTCGACACACAGTGGATGTCGCCTTCCTACAGGAGACTCATATGACCCCCACTGCTCCCTCCCATTTCGCTACTAGCTGGGGTTCCCACCGATACTTTGCGAGCTTTAGCACGTACGCTAGAGGTACCGCAATTCTCATTCACAAACGAATCCCTTTCAGCTTGCACACCACGATTCGAGACAAGGAGGGCAGATATGTAATTGTAGTGGGAACTTTAATGGGACATGACCTCGCATTGGTCTGTGTGTATGGACCGAACACCGACTCACCAGATTTCTATTATTCCTTGCTCTCCCAACTTTTGAGCCTTGGCACTGTGACATTCCTGATAGGGGGTGACTTTAACATAGCCCTGGACCCAACACTTCTCTCGCTCCTGATCCCAAACCGCGCGCGCGTAGAGCTCTCCTCTCCCTGTGCGAACAATTGTCAGTGATAGATGTGGGGCGCGTAGGCATCCCTAAGCACACAGATTACACCCATTATACTGGCTATCACAACACCTGGACCAGACTCGATTTTTGGTTGGCCTCCCCAAATGTCCTTGGCTGGAGTCGCTCGATACAGACCCTCCCTCGGACATACTCCGATCATTCTCCAGTTTTGTGGCGCATGGGGGTCCCCGACCCGAGGGTTTTGAGAGGCACTGGCGCTTCCCCGGCCGCGCTCTGGCGGACGACCTCTTTCAACACAAAATTCGGGAGGCAATAGAGGATTATTTTGACTTAAACTCAGGCTCAGTGGACACGGTAGCGGTTCTGTGGGAGGGTTTTAAAGCGTACATACGGGGCGTCTGCATTTCAAAGAATTCCGGAGTACTCCGAGCCTTGCGAGGCACTCTGTCTCGGTTGGAGCGTGAGCTAGCCGAACTAGATGCCAGGCAGTTGCGTGGACCCAACTCAGAAGTCGTATCAAAGCGTGTGACTCTGCTGTCGGAATACAGAGACGAGGCCGAGCGGGAGATTTTGTTCATGGGTAAATATCATAATGCAAGACAATATGGTGAGGGCGAGCGACCAGGGAGGGTTCTAGCGCAGATGATCAGACCCCCATACAACAAGGCACATATACCCGAACTGCAGTCCCCGACCGGCCAGTAGCTCACTGGCACAACGGAAATCCAAGCAGAATTTTTGTCCTATTTTAAAGCACTATATGCTTCCAGAGCTGGGGATGACCACACGGCCCAGGAATCTTATCTATCTGAGGTGGCTCTGGTCTACTTAGAGAAACATATGCAGGACTTCCTGGCGGAGCCAATCTCAGAAGCAGATGTCCTCGCCGCCATAGACGACCTGCGGTCCTCGTCCGCACCTGGTCTCGATGGATTCACGGGCGACTTCTACAAGGCGTTTAAAGACATATTGGCGCCCCAACTCATAGAGGTCTACGCTGAGGCCCTGGAAAGACCAGTACTGCCGCCCACCCTTCGTGAAGCAGTCATAACCCTTCTCCCCAAACCCGGGAAAAACCCGTTGCTCTGTAGCTCATATAGACCCCTCTCGCTCTTAAACCTGGATTACAAAATATTGGCCAAAGTGATTGCTGGCCGTCTTTCCCAGTTAATGGAATTCATAATCTCCCCGGCCCAGTCAGGTTTTGTTCCCCATCGCTCCACATCGTTTAATTTGCGCACACTATTTTCTGTATTGCACAGGATAAATCCGGAGGTGCCAGCGGCCGCGATACTATTAGACACTGAAAAGGCCTTCGATTCACTAGAGTGGCCTTTCTTCCTGTCTATCATGCGCCGAATGGGGATGCCCATGGGATTTGTCGCCACCACTGCACTGCTGTATCGTCGTCCTTCAGCCCGTCTCGGGCTGAATGGAACACTCTCTGACCCCTTTGCACTCTCGCGGGGCACGAGGCAAGGTTGCCCGCTTTCACCATTATTATTCATTCTCGCTATGGACCCACTGATTCGCCACTTCCAGGAAAAACATCTCCACAGAGGCCTGCAGTTTAACACGGGCCCACTCCTAGTATCACTATACGCAGATGACACGATTCTTTACGTCCGGGACCCGCGGGCTAACCTTGACCCCCTCATCCGTGAAATACTCCGCTTCGGCTTGTACTCGGGCCTAGGCATCAACTGGCACAAGTCGGTGATCTTCCCTCTCACCCCCAGCACGAAGGCATGGGACATGGAGTTCCCGCTGGAGTGGTGCAGTGACTCCGTCAAATACTTGGGCATCCACATACACTTAGATAAAGAACAAATAATCCTCCTTAATTACGGACAGGCTGTTCACACTCTGGAAGCGCAAGTTGACAGTGGCTCAACCTACCACTGTCGATTGCCGGCCGAGTGGCGCTCATTAAAATGATTGTTCTCCCCAAATTTTTATACCTTTTTCATAACATTCCCATCCCCCTTCCAAATAGCTTCTTTCAGACTCTCCGCTCTCATATGATACGACTGGTCTGGGGGGACAGGCGAGCCCGAGTGCGTTGGCGGGTCATGACTCTCCCTTACGAAAGGGGGGGCTACGGGGTTCCCGACTTGCACTTATATTATTTAATCGCCCAGTGCAGTTACGCGCATGCATGGTATCACCCAGATGCCAGAATCCCTTATCTCTGCCCGGAGGCGGACTTGGTTCTCCCTGAGAAATTAGTGGCTATTCTCCCCAAGGGCCTACCCCGGGACCCGTCCGATATCCAAACGGTATCCACGACTTGCTGGGCCTGGGAAAGACTCAGACAGGCCACCGGCACTGCCACTCTATATTCTGCCGCCCTACCACTCCCTAACGCCCGTTGGTTGCCGCTCACTGATCGTCTAATACAACGTACCTTCACTAAATTTGGGGTATCTAAACTAGACGACTTGTTCCCGGAAGGGCATGCCTTTGACATAGACGACGAGTCCCGGTTCCCAGACGCCACATTCATGGACAGATTTGTGCTCCAACGGGTCCGTTCTGCAATGCGCGCCACATTTCCCGACTTCCCCCTTGCACCACAAGCATTCCCCCCACTCACTCTGCTCATTGAGGATGACAGGGGGGCCCATCTGATCTCCAGATTATACAAAGCGTGTGCAGCTCTTGTTCCACTGAATGACGATAAGATTCGTAAAGACTGGGAGGGAGATCTGGGCAACCCGATGACCAATGGGAGGCCTGCTGCGCAGTAACTAAAACGGTCTCCCTAAATAGCCGTCACAAGCTGATCCACTTCAAATTCCTCCGTAGAATCTACGTCACCCCCGCTAGAGTCCACAGAATAGACCCATCCAAGCCCCATAACTGCCGCAAGTGCAACGCCCCGCAAGCAGATTTTGCGCACATTGCCTGGACGTGCCCACGTTTACACTCCTTCTGGAAAGAGGTCCACAGAATACTAGGAGACATGATTAAATTGCCTCTCAACCCATTGCCCGAAATTGCCCTCTTAGGCTACGTGGTTAACTTCCCCAAAAAGGTGCGGAACTTCGCCGCCATCTGCCTACTACTAGCTAAGAGAGAAGTGGCCATTCACTGGGGCAGTAAGACAGCACCCACAGTTAAAGGTTGGATGAACAGCTTAGTTTCGTGCAACACAAGGAGCGAGGTATATGCCACCACAGTTCCCACTACATCACGTCCCAGGGACATATGGAGCCCCCTTAGAGCCTACCTTACATCCCTGCAGCAAGTCCCTTCCACCCTGCTCGAACAGGGCATTGTCCCCGCGGGAATTGGTTAGTCGATGCAACATGACACAAGTAATGCCCGACTGTGATTTCTTTACATTGCCTGTTTGCTTTTGATGTCCGTTATCAGCTATGCCCATGACACAGATGAGTGGTCCCACGCTGCATTAAAACACCGCACACTGCTGATGATGCCGTTTACACGTTCTGATGTGATGTTATCATTATACTATCTGTGTACACAGTAACTCTGCCTGATTACGCTATATGGTGCTGTCTCAGAAACCACACTGGACAGCTATTGTCGATTTTATATACTCACTGCTGTAAGTTGCTTTATGATAAAATGCTAAATAAAGTTATTAAAAAAAAAAGCATGTACTGAATCAGGGGTGATGAGAAGTGAGCAGAGAAAGAGGAATGCACAAGGGTGAAGGCAGAGGATGCTGCACAACCTCAACATCATCTCCTACGCCGACGACACCCAGCTGATCCTCTCCCTCACCAAAGACCCTCACACCGCCAAAGCCCACCTCCACGAAGGAATGAAGGCCGTCGCCGAATGGATGAGGACCAGCCGCCTGAAGCTGAACTCGGACAAGACGGAGGTCCTCATCCTTGGTTCCAACCCTTCAGCCTGGGACGACTCCTGGTGGCCAACATCACTGGGAACAGCCCCGCCACCCACCGACCACGTACGCAACCTAGGGGTCATCCTCGACCCCACCCTCTCCATGACTAAGCAGGTCAACGCCGTTTCCTCATCCTGCTTCAACATCCTCCGAATGCTCCGCAGGATCTTCAAGTGGATCCCCACCGAAACAAGAAAAACAGTCACCCAGGCCCTCGTCACCAGCAGGCTGGACTACGGAAACGCCCTCTACGCAGGAACGACGGCTAAGCTCCTGAGACGGCTGCAACGCATCCAGAACGCCTCTGCACGTCTTATCCTCGACATCCCCCGACGCAGCCACATCACACCCCACCTGAGAGACCTGCACTGGCTCCCTGTCAACAAGAGGATAACCTTCAAGCTCCTCACCCACGCACACAAAGCACTCCACAACTCCGGACCAGCCTACCTCAACAGACGACTCAGCTTCTACACCCCCACCCGCCAGCTCCGCTCGACCAGCCTCGCCCTCGCCACAGTCCCCCGCATCCGGAAAACGACCGCCGGCGGCAGATCCTTCTCCCACCTCGCCGCCAAGACCTGGAACACCCTCCCCACCAACCTCCGACAGACCCAAGACCTACTGGCCTTCAGAAGACTCCTCAAGACCTGGCTCTTCGATCAGTAGCAGCACCACCCCCTCTTCCCCCAGCGCCTTGAGACCCTCGCGGGTATGTAGTGCGCTTTATAAGTGACATGATTGATTGATTGATTGATTGAAAGATGGGGATGATGAGAAAGGAAGGTGGTTACTTAGGAGGGTCATGAGCAAATGAGAAGTGGCAGGGGAGGGACTAGAGAAGGAGTGTGAAGAGACTGGAGGATAGTGGTAGAGCAAGAAAGAGGAGCGACTGATGAATAGGGAGGGTGATGTGATGGTTAAAGAGGGGGTGATAGGAATGAGAGAGACTCGTGGGAGACAGGAGAATGGGAAAGAAGGAAGCATGATAATCACTACTTAGGAGAGAGAGTTCAATTTTAGGCACTCACATGATCTGGGCGTTTTCTCTTACTTCCCTTTAAGATTGACAACAAAATAGTGGTTGAGAAACTAGCCATCAAATTACAACTCCAGTCATCAACCTTGGAAGATGTACCCTTGGTTGCAGGGGTGGAAACAGGCCCGTATTTGATGTCTAGTTTGCTTTTATTGTTCAGGTTGCTACCTTGGATTGATCCTCCAATTGTTACCTCGCTTATTTAGTAAAAATATGCATAACCTCCGGTCTTTGTAGATCCTATGTGTGCTCAAGATTATGTACTGTGTAATCCAGTCCTTAATGGTGCCACTGTTTAGAATCTGGAGAGGTACCAGGGAATAGCAGAGAAGTTCCAGGCACGCTTACGCTTAACCATGAACTCCCACATGCAAATGCACACCCCTCATTCTTTTACATACATAAACGCATAACTCCATTGGCAGCAGTAGTGAAGGTGAGGCTGACAGAAGAGGGTGAGGTGAAGAGGGGGGGGGGGTGAGAAGCAGAGAGATGGCGGATAATAGGGAGGAGGCTGAGGCAGGAGGAGGATAGTGACAAGAAACTAGGATGGTGAGGGAGAGCGAAGAAGGGGGAGTCGATAACACAAGAGGGTGAGAAAGAGTGAGAGGAGGGTGAATAACAGAGATAAGGGTGAGGAAGAGGGGAAGGACAAGAAATACAGAAAAGGATGAGGTGGAGAGGGAAGGGTGAGGTGGAAAAAGAAGGGTGAAGTGAGTTAATTGACACAGTGAGAGGATGACGAGGTCAGAAGTGAAAGTAGGATAAGTAGGAAATGGAGTATTTTGAGGTGAGACAGAGAATGAGAAGGGCACAGCAGGGAAACGTGGATACGGTGGAGAGAGAGTAGGATGAGTTGAAGAGAGCGAGGTGGGAAGTAGAGGGTGAGGTGAGTGGGACAGCAGGGCGAAGTGGAGAGAAAGGAGGATGAAGTTAAGAAGGAGGAGGGGGAGACAAAGGGGAGTGAGGTGGAGAGAGCAGATGAGATCAAGCCCATAGGTTTAAACCTCTAGAAATACACAAAACGAGTAGAAAGAAACTGGCAGTAGGTGTGGCGTGCAGCTCACACCCGTACAAGACCATCCAGCATGCCCCGACCCAGCTCTACGGCTGGACAAACTCACTCATCTTGATGGGCCACCCATGCTCCTTCATGGCCCTCCCAGGTCCAAAATCCTGAAGCTGGGCCTGACACTGAACAGTACCAAAACCTAAAACAAAATGGCAAGCTTAATATTGTGTGGAAGATTGTGGAATTGGAATCAATCACTGTTGATCATATTGCAAACCACAAGTGATTTACATCACTGGCAGGTCATCGATGTGTTTTTCAATAGGCTGCTACGCTTTGATGCAAAATCTTAGTGTATAGTGGACTACATTTCATTTGTATATTTTACTTATTAATATTGTAAACATATGCGGAAAGGTTGTGTCGTACCAGTTCCTCTGACACACAGACACCATGATAAAACAGTTGTACATCATATCTGCATGTCTTATTGGGCAAACAGTCCCTTGTCAGTTCATTGACGGCAAACGGAATTACTGACTATTCCTGAGATTTCACAAGGTCGAGATGCAGGAACTCCGTTTCCGAAGAGTCTCGGCTTGTCACTCTTTGAACTCAAAAACCTGCTTGACTTGCAGTCTTCTCGCTCAACTAGGAAAAAGCGTAACAACCATTGGAAACAAGGCAACATGCCCCCTATCTAAAGTAGGTTTTTTGAGGGGGTTAGGGACAGTAGCCGAAATAGGCAAATGAACGGCTGGAAATTGTGTGCGACAAATTACATCACAGAATGTAAAAAAAAAACCTTGTAAACAACTTTGCACACACAGAACGTTCCATTTGAGTGTGTGACATGAAGCCCGTTAGGATTATTTTGGGGGTGAGAAACTATACCCTGATAAGTTTGGTTTATTTAAAAGTTGAATGTCCTCACCTTAGCCCGACTCCATGTCAGAGCACTTCACCTTCCCACTTCAAACACACAGTGCCCTTGGAATACAGATCTCTGCACTACTACAGCAAGAGCTGACACTAAACAGAGCAGGTCTCCCCTCCAGTGTACATGATCCACTTTTGTTTTCTGAAAGACGTTTCTGTGCTCATAAATTATTGGTATAATTTAACATGAGCATGGATAGACTCTGAGCATCTTGGAAAGAGAACTCCCAACGTCTTCGAGCCGCATTGTACCACACGAAATATATGTTCTTTGGATAATGGGTTTCAAGATTATTATTGACCGGACTGAATATAAAAAAGAAATCATGCTCAATGTACGATAAATGATAATGTGTGGAAATGTCTTCACCTATTGCATTGATTTGTTTTGATCGTATTAAAATATTTGTTTGCACCACACTTCAGAATTACTAAAAAATGTGCTTCATTTGTTCTTTTCTAATTCTTATGTAGTCTCAAATACCTGCACAGTTTATTTGCAAACATTGAAATTTTGTTGTCTGCTAGAAAAAAATAACATCCTACAGCCTTCTTCAAGCATTCCCCCCGGTAGCTTGTCACGTAAACCCTCTCACTTTAAAGTCAGAGAAAGAAAAATAAACACCAAGCTCTTGGAAGACTGAGCCTGACATTTGACCTCTCTCCATGCACAGCAAATGTGGCAAAATAAGAGCAAGACTTAAAGGCCTGTTTACACTTAAAGGCCTGTTTACAAAAATTCAGTACTGGTGGAAGAATACGGTAAATAAGGTTTGGGCAAGGAAAGGGACGAACTCGAGCTGGACAGCCCCCTAAAACAAATAGAGACAGCAAATTGGAGGAAAACTAATGTGAGTTGCAAACCACAAAGCCAATGGTAAGCAATGGGCGGAATGCATTCCCAGGGAAACTTTCCGAATGTCCTCAGAATGTCCTTGGTAATCCAGATATCGCTGCTTCGTCCTAAAATGACTTGATTGGAAGGTAATTTTGGCACCTTCCTGTCCTTGGTTGGAACTCACAGGCTCTGTAGCTGGTGCTACTGCTGCGCGCCCTGACCTCCAGCCTCGGCTGAATCCTTCCTCGGTGCAGTGAGATGCGGCTCTCAGTTGCACATCTGACAGAACCGGTGAGGTCAGACTCTGTTGTAATAGTCAGCAGGGCGTTGCTCCATCGCAGTGGGACAGTGCCAAAGGTTTTAGAGGTCATCTGAAATCTGCCAAGGCCTTCAGTGTGGGCAGTAAATGTGCCTCTGGATGTTATTTTACCTGCACTTGTGACGTCTTGATTTAGTATATTTTCTATGCTGGTGCCCGCATGATTTTGGAATCTTCACACAGTGTTTGGTAAAGATCAATAAAGTTTGCCCTGGAATTGTCTCAATAAGCATGGTACATAATCTGCGTGGGCGAACGTTGCTCTAGGAATATGATTTCGTAAAATAATTCCCTTCGAAACCTTTTGCTCTCATTAAATACACCTTAACAAATGGAATCTTGAATCTAGTGTGATGTGTTTGGCCTTTTTTGTTGGGTATACGAGTTAATATTTCACACAGAAAGATTTCCTTTACGACAAAGTTAGTAATTAGTGTATGCAGGTTTTGTGCAAATTGATATTCTATATGGTACCTGTAGTTTTCGTGAGGTTTGAGCTGCTCACGCCATTTTGTTAACATTTATTATCAAATTAATTGGTTAGGAGTTATGATCACATCTCAATCTGACCGACACTGTGGGCTTCTCCAATCAATTCATACGACCATGTCTCAATTCCCTTTACATGCACCATTCTGTCGCAATCTGGTTTATAATGTTAATTATTTGATCTCTCATAAACCATTTAAAGCACAGTAGTCGGGGAGTTCTTACTTACTGGTCATTGTGGAAAAATTCAAGCGTTTTTAAAACATTCTTAGTTGTAAAATAGCTGGCAGGATCTGCCATTTCAAACATTGTATCTTAGTAAACTTTGCGGTCTGTGCCTGGCGGAGCAAATGACTCTGAGGATCAGTATCTAATTCTTTGGCTGCCATTTTAAAGGTTGACCAATTCAACTCCTACGTTGACCTTTGACATACGCTTCCACCCAACAAATGTCATCCTTATTATCCAGCTCAACCTCTTTCATATCAAGATTGATGGTGCCAGAGCTGGTGATCAGACCTTATCTCTACAGGCACCTGCCGCTGGACTGCTGTTCTTCCACTGCTCAGAGATATCCAAACTCATTTCTAGTTCAGCCTCATCTTGAATTAACATTGTTATGCTTTCTGCTACCTTCACATAAATCGATTTACTTTTCTGCATATTCTTAAATAGCTCTGCAAGGCCTTTAGAAAGGTATAATATAGAAGCACAGAAAATAAAAAAAACTATGTGCAGTCGAAAACTATGCAGTAGGTAAATTGCATTGCGTGCTGTGTGCTTGAAGGCAAGATATATGAATCAGTAGGCTTGTGTAGCACGTCCGCCACAAAATGAACTTTTGTGGATAGTCTAGTGGCTGTACGCAAA
This sequence comes from Calotriton arnoldi, assembly GCA_963921515.1. Taxonomy (NCBI): domain Eukaryota; kingdom Metazoa; phylum Chordata; class Amphibia; order Caudata; family Salamandridae; genus Calotriton; species Calotriton arnoldi. The sequence continues at coordinate 1,150,767 of CAWUFW010003937.1, forward strand.
GTGCCAAAGGCTCCAGGGAAGGTGATGAGATGGTCTGCTTCTGATTTGATTAGGAGGAAGCTTGTTCCAAATGATAACCTGCAACCAGCCCTCAGAGGCCTACCCAGAGATTCATCCGTAGATCTCGTCTTGTTGCTTTATGTGCTGCTACAAAACAAGGTGGGGCAATACAACGCCCTTTTGTATTTACCTTAATGCAGATCATTTTAGATTTGGAAAGGCTTTAAAAACGCTTCTTTCCATTTTAAAGCCATACTACTATTTACATTTACTTCTTTCATTGTTGTTTACTGATAGACTTTGATGCCAAGATGCTACACTCGCAGCACACATACGCTAAGTGTTTCTAACATAAGAAAACCGCCATCCCAGTAGCAAACAGTTTGCTGCTGAGTTACCTGCACAGGTATGTGTCTAAACAATCATGGATGCTTGCCCAACCCCTTTTACCTGTGTTTGAAAGGTTTTACAAACTATAAATCCACCCCTGTTTAGTAGCATCCTTACCCTTATCTCGATCTACCCCTTCAAGGGTTTGAGCAGGGGGCGCTTGACTCCAAAACATTTTGCTCAAGGGGGGCCCTGTGTAACAGGATGAAGACCATTGCTTTAGGGGGATGTTATGTGTTTCTACTGCACATTCTTCAGCGACCCCAGGGACACTTTAAGACCCTTATTTTGAGAGACCATTGAAGTGCTGCAACGGTATTCCTGTGCCTTCTATGTTCCATTGCAACATAAGCAAAAGGTTCCTGGCCTTTATGTCTAGAGTCCTGCTAAGAGTCTGTCTCCTGACATCTCTGAATCCTGTAAATGCAGTGTTCTGGACTGTCATTAAAACAATGTTATCTTTTTTTGCGCCAGGTTAGAGTAAAGCCAGACAAGACTGGCGTGGTCACCGATGGCGTGAAGCATTCTATGAACCCATTTTGTGAGATCGCTGTGGAAGAAGCTGTTCGAATGAAAGAGAAGAAGCTCGTCAGTGAGATCATCGCTGTAAGCTGCGGCCCACAGCAATGTCAGGTATGTTTCTGCATGCACACTAAAGAGTGTGACTTTTTAAGGTGAACAAACACTCTAGGAACATAATGGACATCCGATTGGAGGCTGGTGACCTGGCCTGTGCAGTCTTTTAGATGAGCAGAGGGGGACTTGCTTGACTGCTCAGCAGTTTGTTGCTATTGAGCCTTACATCACAGATTTCGCAAAAATAATAAAACATATCATGTCTTTTGTAGTGAAGATAATTCACTATCCGTAACCACGGGCATTTACGCATCTAGATGGGAAGAATATTTTGGTAGCATGGATGCTGTTAATGAGCCACCCAGCAAACCACCGGAAGAGTTAAGGGAAAGACCAAGTATTCCAATCTCATTTGAGCTTACTGAAGTCCGTACTGCAATTGCAAAGCGCTCTAATGGGAAGATGCCAGGCCCAGATGGCTTTCTAGTTGACGTTTATTGATTATTTGGATTTATAGGATCCCATAACTACAAATGTGCTTAACGCAGCAGCAATATCCAAACCCCCTATGTCCTGATGTCATTGAGTCATTGTTCTAATTTTCAAAAAGGGGGACAAAATGGACTAGTCTTGTTATAGGCCTATTTCCTACGTAGATTCAACAGTCATTGAGGTGGGGAGGAGTCTATTAACAAAATTAGAATGCTTGGCACATGACAACGCAATCCTCTCTAAGGTCCAGTATGGTTTCCGCCATGGTTTGTGAATTATAGAACAGTGTCTCAACCTGTATCTTCTGACCTAATAATACATAATGGCCAAAGGGGGATCAATCCACTTGGTGTTTATGGACCTCTCCTCTACCTTTGATTTAGTAATTTGCTCTAAATTATAGCACAACATTTTAGATTTGGGGGTAGATCCCGCACTATTTTCAGGCATAGCTCCATGCAGATACTTATGCCTCCATCAGATTTGGTGCTTCAAGAGAACATAGCAACTCTTTAGAATCTGCAGTTGGGGTCCATCGAGGGTGTGTCATTGCCCCTTTCTTCTTTACCCTGTATATCAATGAGCTCGAGGCTAATTTGAGGTTGGAAGGTCGGTAAATGTCTCCGAATGGTGCACGCCGGGTGCCTGGTCTTCTTTACACCACGAAGTGTTCCTATTGGCCTGTATGGCTAATGAGAAACCGCTTTACACTTTTTCTAATTTTATGAAGAATTTGGATTTAAAGATGAATATGGCCAAATGGTATACCATGAGATATGGCCCTGAGTCCACTTAAACTAAATCTCACTTATTGACTCCACTCGCATTTGTGAAGTTAAAACCTTTCAATATTTGCGAGTACCCTTTGATTCTGCATTTATTTCCGTTCATCCAGTTAGAATTAGGCTACAGCAGTTTGAGAAGGTGATCGAAGCAGTGTTCAGATTTTCTAGTAACCTGGGGTCTAAGCCTGCTGGGAGGTGCTGACCATCTTTAATTCCAAATGTATTCTTGTAACCCAAGAGCTGAAATTCGGGCCTACACTGGATCATAGAAGATTGACAGCTGAATATGCCTTTCTTGTGAAGGGTGCTAGCAGTTTCGAAAAGTATAGCTTCTTTCATTTGTTTCGCCGAATATGGAAGATACAATTAAACTTCGTCCTCTGATGTTATGGATTTCCATTTGGTCTTAACAGGAGACTTCTTTTAACTGACTTATCATTTCAGAATGTCTCTCCTTCACCCATGGACAACGTATCCCTTGGATTGTGAAAGATGGGTTTGATTGGCTGAACCAGCTAGGACTTTCCTCCACCCCTTCTAGTGCGAATGTGTGTACAAAAATGATGCTGACAATTTGTTTTGGGGGAAATAGAAATGTCGGGAGCAAAGAATTACCTGAGACTGACTAACCCTCAGTTAATCCATACATGTCGAATTAGACTTGTAGCGGTACTGAGCCTGACCTTTTATCTATTGGTGAGTACAACACAGGTTTCCTAACTCGGTTTAGAGTTGCTATACTTCATGTACTAGTATCCTTTCCTTTGAAGGAGCTATGGTGCATGTTGCATTATTGCCCATGTGAAAATCTTTCAATGTAATCGAATATACACTTTATTATGTTTTCCGCTTTTATTCATACCCTGGGAAACAGTTGCTGCTCCCTTTATTTCATCTTTTAAATTGTGACATTTTTGGCTGGTTTATCAAACTTTACATCACCTGACCAACTATTTCATATGTTTTTCAGTCGTGCAATTTATTCGTCATTCTATTAGAATATGATCCTCCATATCATGAATTATTATAATGCCAGACTTTTAAGATCGATTGCTATTGAGTTTTATGCAACGATTTAATGTAGGTCATTAGTCGCAGTTTTTATGTAACACTTATTATACATATGTGTACTTCTTGTTTTTTTTTACGGCAATCTGCCAAATAAACATTATATGATGATGATTTTCTTCCAATGGGGATGATTATGGTGGTGAAGCTCCGTGCAAGCGATCTAAGGTGACTTGTTGGCCTGTTACATGCAAACCTCTAGTGTTTGTAGTAAACATGTTTACTCGGTAATATCTTCAACTTAAAAGAACGACACCTTAAAATGTTGAAAGCTTAAATTTAGACAAACGTAAATAAGTAGTGTTTGCTTCATTCATGTAATTCCATTTGTAATTGCTTTTGGAGCTCATTATGAGAGGAAAGTGGGTTGATGTGGTAGTAGAGCTTAAGAACCGCATTTACTTATCTTCCAATGATGGCCGCCCATTCGGGCACCCAATGCTGCGCTAAGATTGTTAGTCCTACCCCTGTATTGTTGGACAGCAGCAGAGGAGAGACAAGCTGCGTGATGCAGAAGGGCCTCTAGAGGGATTGCTGGGTCTCGATGCTTTGCTGAAAGGACCTTGATACAGAAGAGAGGCTGGCATGATGGAACAGTGCATAGGCATATAGTGCATCGCAGTAGAGTTGGTCAGCTGCGATTTCACAGGTGGGTAGTCGGGAGGAGTTCCTAGCCACAGCAGGAAGTGGTAGTCATGGAGAAGGTGAGGATAGGGACTAAGGACCGTTAATGCAGCTGCCTACTGGCTTTTCCAATATGCAGGGCAGGCCTAACTTCAAGGGCAGTATTATGATCGGGAACTAGTGACAATTACATCAAAAACAGAAAAGAAGCATAGACAGACAATAGGTCTCCCTTTAATAAACATAGGGCCAAGCTATTAGTTTTGCCAGTGCTTGTTTGTAAAGCACTGCGACAAAAAAGTAAAGGGAAAAAAAACATTTCAGGCTTATGGTATCGCACAACTGTACGCTGATTTCAATAATTTCCGTTTTTTATAAGCTATGTAGTTTATTTTTCAACGACTTTTCACTCGAAACTGAACACATTTAAAAAAGAATAAAGAGATGTCAGAATTTGAAAGAATATGCATACCAAAGCCTAATTTACTTTCTACAAGACTCAGAACTAAAAATGCCAAATGCTAGACTTAATTGGTGTACAGCAGGAACCCAAGGAGCAGATTTATGGGCCTGCAGGAAAGGAGACACATCTTCAGTCATGCGAAGTACACCTTTTGCCTCGAAAGCCATCTATGGATGTGTAGCAGCCTGCCTCTCTCCCGGCGCTATAAATGTTACCTGCGTGTGCCAAGAATGTTTTTTCAACAAGTATTTTTATTAAACTTTTGTCAACAAAATATAACATACATTGTGACTGGTCCAAAATTACATAATATTTTTAGGAGCATCTTCTCAACTAACCATGTGTCAAAATGAAGTGACAGAGGGGGAGGTAATAGGGATTGGAGCTGGGGAACCAGGGAAGTGAGACCTTAACCATCTCAGAGCACATTATGCTAATAGGGCTGGACCACTCAGACAAGAAGAAATGATGGCCCACAGGGGGAGCAGTGAGAGGGCCATGTAAGTAGGGCTCAGGCAGGGCAGAGGAGAGCCAAATACTGGAGAGATATGCCCTGTGGCTCACGGCGGTAGGGTGCCATCTCGTGTAAGAGCGAGGATGTGGCCGAGGAGGGGGGGCCCCACGCAGGGAAGTGGGGTTTTTACGGATATGCTGAATCTCCTCAAAACGCAGTGCCTCGCTCTCAGCCCTTCCCCATTGCTGCACATCTTCATGCCATGATGCCAGTCCGGAAGGCTGGGGAGATCGCCAGTTAAGGGTGATAGCACGCTTAGCGAGAAGTAAGGCTAAACTTGCGAAGCGCGCCCTGACTACCACGCACTTCCCGTGCTTAAAAATCTCTCGGGAACAGGCCTCCCAGATTGTTATGTCCGGATGTTCGGTCACCTTATGGAGTGTGACGTGGACTGTCTGCCAATAAGAGGAGAGTGCGGACAGGACCATACAATGTGCTGGAGGTCTGCTGAGAACTCCTGGCAGCGCGGGCATCCTAAATGTGGTGTTGGGGGGAGGGACGGTTAAGGGTGTGTGGTGTGAGGTATGCTGACTGGAGTATGTTAAATTGTGTGCTCTGAAACCGGGCATTGTGGGAGACCTTGTGCAGGGATTCAAGTGATCTGTCCCATTCAGAGTTGTGGAGCGCACAACCTATATCTGTGTCTCATTTGTCTCTGAGGGAGACAAGTGGAGTCCCTGTGTGATCCCTCTTGGTCCTATAAAGCTATGTGATAAGTCGGCGTCCCATCCCGTGGTGGGTAAAGTCTGGATAGTGGAGTGTGTGGGAGGCGCGGTGTCTATTATGGACCATTGAGTGCGGAGGGCGTGCCTTATCTGATGATACTGTAGGAATTGACTCCTGGGGAGGGCAAAGTCATCGACCAAGAGGTCGATGGTTAGAAGCTGGCCATCTGCGAACAGGGCGCCTGCAGTAGTAAGGGAGAAATTATGCCAGGTGTCGTTACGTCGTCGTACCAAGAACGGGCTTTAATGTAAAATGTGGAATGCAGGAACTAAACCAAAGCCATCTCAAAGCCTCCTCTTTAGCCAGGCCCTGGCAAAAATATAAATTTTTCTGTTACGGATGAGACGAGAGATGAAGGGAGCAAAATTCTCTGAGCATAGAGGGTGGGAATGTGATGGCGAAAGGCACACAGGGCGGCGAAAACACATGCACTTCCACGGAGTGCTCAAAGAAAAAGCAAAAAGGATGTGAATGTGACCAGTGGAAGAATACAACTTAACCAATCAAAAGTATGATAAATAAGGTTTGCTTCAGGGAAGGGACAAACTCAAAAAGAGCAGGGAAAACCATCAGGTAAATCGTAAGCAAATGTCGGGGTTGAGAAAGCTAACAAATTGTAAGCAGCGTGTGTGTGTGGTATCCTGCTGTTCTCGGGTGGAATCTGGAGCACGGAATGTGGGCGCCAGATTCCACACAAGTATATATTTTTAAACAACAAGGGGACCCAAGTAAAATCAGCCAGGGACCTCGGGAATCAATTATTTTACACTACAATGGTCCCTAGGAAGGTAGGGATAAGCGTACAAAAATGAATACAGACCCAATCAGTACTGTATTGGTTAAACTTGTCCAGCCGGACAGAGGTCTAATATTTAATTTTAACAATTCGTTGACATATATACAAACGAAGATACTGAGAGTGGGACACAAGCCTGCATCCTACTACAGAAACAAAAAACAGACAGAGAACATTTAAGGGAGGCTCAGGCAACGCTCACGGTTTGTTTTTAGAAAAAATTCTCAATAGGGTAAACAAATCGCAAGGAACACCTCTACATAGTCAATAATAACATAACGGTCATTGTATGAGGTATTTTTAGGGTGTCGACGGCGTTTCGATCCATGTGAAAGGTGCGTGGATCATCATCAGGACATTAAATAAGCATGCCTGTATATTAGTGCCTTAGATTACAGCAGTTGCGGGGGTTGAGAAAGTACTGTGGATGACACAGTCGGGTGGTCGCAGGATCGCCCGGTGGCGAGAATTACTTCGGTAGTGTTGGAGCCACCGACGTGTACTCCGATGGCGCAATGGCCTACGAAAGGTAGAATCCTTTGGACGTATTAAGGTAAAGTTCAGGGTTGGGAGCCACAGGTGTGTGCTCAAACGGCGTAGTGGCCTATTTCCGATGTCTACGCCGAGCTGCACGGGGGGTCAGCTTCCGATGATGCGGGTCAGTTTTAACTCTTATGTTAATTATGAATTCTTGTAAATATTTGTGTTGACGTAGGGGGATGTGTGGTATCCTGCTGTTCTCGGGTGTAATCTGGAGCACGGAATATGTGCGCCAGATTCCACACAAGGACGGTTGGCCCAGGCTTGATGAAGCAGCTGTTTTATCTTTCTCCTCTGTTAAATAAACTTACCTCAATATACGTCTGGATCCTGTCATCCTTACAAGTGAACTCTACACTGGCAACGACTGGAAGACGAACCTGGAAGATAGACAAGCCTGGAGCCCTGTGACATGCAGATCGTGAGTCCGTTGACTGACAGTAATTGATTTTCTCAACCGGAGTTCGTCCGTGTAATCGCCTTGTTGTAGATTGAGGCGACCGTGAAAACCCCGTCCTCAAAGCCAGCTGTGGTGAGATTTTATGTATTTTAGTGCTTTTTGGCCTCTTCAGCTGCTGTGCCTCGCGCTTCAAAAGTTATTCGTAACTGCGCGTGCCGTGTCTCGCTCTCTTTGCAAACAACGCGCTCGTGTTTGCATCTTTTAAAAGACTAGAGCGCGCCTGCTCAATTTACATGTTCAGTGTAATCAGCATTTCCTGAATGTGACGCTTCCTGATTGTGACGCGCACGCATCACGTCATCTTTCCTTCGTGCTGGATGTTGCTAAGCGTCGACCAAGGCACGTCCTAGGAGGCATTGCCTAGCACCCTCATGTTGCGCTGAAGCCTCATTAACGCTAGCTCCCAGAGTTGTTGTAGTTGGACAATACAACGCGAACTGAATACATGACACATATGCTTTCGAGAGCACACACAGTTAATTTAATAAAGAAAGCAATTCATGTGTGTCAGTCAACTTTGCAATTCGCTGACACGCACAGCTTCATCTATTATTTGCCTATTAATCAGCTTAAAGGCTGCAACTCGCTGACACACACAGCTTCAAACTCGACGTATAATTGAATTAATTAATCAGCTCATAGCTGCAACTCGCTGATACACTCATGGAGGGCATTGGTGCTCCGCCCCCATTTTTAGCTACTCCAGGAGAACCTGCATTAGAATGGAAACAGTGGAAAGAAGGGTTAGAAGCTTACATTGAAGCCATCGGGGGGATGATTACACTGACAAACGTAAACTAGCTATTTTAAAACACTGTTTAGGTGCTGAAGGAAGGCGCATTTTAAGCCATTTACCTCCCATACCTACCAACGACTCTAGTGATGATGACATCGATGTATTTGACAACACCATCAAACAACTTGATAAGTTATACGTAAAAAAAAGTAAATGAAGTAGTAGCTAGACACAAGTTTCTAAGCAGAGGACAATTACCTAATGAACCTATTGACGTTTTTGTGAACGACTTGAGAATTTTAGCTGCCAAGTGCAACTATTCTACATTCCATGATCAAATGGTACGTGACCAGATGGTACATAAAGTAGCTGATGGCAAGTTGCAAGAGAAATTATCTGCCGACGACTTAATGCTTTCCAAAGCCATAGATATTGCTCATCGTTTTGAAGACCTGAAATTAGGCATGAAAGAACTTTCAGAAAAAAATAATACTGCAGAGATTTAGGTGGTAAAGAAAGGCACTTCTGATGTAAGCACCGACAATAAATCCTTGAACAAATCAAATCCTGCCAGTTACAATTCTGAAAAGAAAGAATATGTGTGTTTCAAATGTGGAATTCCGGGTCATTTAGCCAATGACAAAAAATGTCCTGCAATAAGTCAAGTATGCAGATATTGTAAGTCTAAGGGCCATTACGCTAGGATATGCAGGAACAGGTTTAGGAACAAAGGAACAGAGTTTAACAATGCAAAATCTGTTTGTTAAAGAAGTTAATTGTGACACAGATGATGCTGAATTTATGTTAACTGTATATGAAATTAATGACATTAGTAAAGATGCCACATTTTGTACAATACTTATAGGCAATAAGGAAGTAAGAATCATGGCAGATTCTGGTGCAAGACACACTTTGATTTGGTGATGAATGGCTAAAAGAATTTCCTAATGTACAATTATCTCCTCCTGACATCAAATTGGTGGGGTATGGCAAAAAGCCTATTGAAGTTTTGTGTTTTTTCTCTTCCAATATTAGTTTTAAAGGTAAAACCATTAACGCGAAGGTTTATGTGGCCAAAGATGGATCTTGTCTTTTGGGTTGGCCACAGCAAAGAGACCTCATGATCACATTAAATCCCAATCATCCTGATCAGGTGTTAGGCTATTCAGATTTGATTCTTCAAGTTGAAAGTAGTCCGGCAACTGAATGGGAAAAAAGGTTTCCTAAAGTATTTTCTTCTCAGTTAGGACTACTGAGAGATGCTGTAAAGAAGGAGTTAGAAAGATTGTGTCAACTAGATGTCATAGAAGAAATTGAATCTTCTGAATGGCTTTCTCCAGTTGTTGTCGTACATAAACCCAACGGTAAAGTTAGGTTGTGCGTAGATTTGAGAGACCTGAATGAGAACGTGTGGGTGGACAGACATCCCCTGCCTAACATTGGGGAGATGTTCATCAAACTCAAGGGGGCGACTGTGTTTTCGACTCTTGATTTATCAAATGCATATCATCAGATTGCTTTACACAATGACAGCAAACAGTACACTTCTTTTATCACATCCGAAGGTGCCTTTAGATATAAGAGGATGCCATTTGGGCTAATTTCTGCATCTTCTGTATTTCAGAGAGTCATGCACAACTTGTTTAAGACTATAAGTAATGTTTTATATTTTCAAGATGACATCCTGGTTTTTGGTTGCAATACTCAAGAACATACTGAGACCTTGCACAAAGTTTTATGTATTCTTCAAGACAATGGTTTAACCCTAACTAGAGAAAAATGCAAATTTAGTGTAGACTCGGTGGAGTACCCTGGTCATTCTATTAGTAAAAATGGCATTTCTCCTAAACAAAATCTAATTAAAGCTATTGAAGATGCTCCTGAACCTCAAAACAAGGATCAGCTAAGGTCGTTCCTTGGACTGGCGGAATATTATGCAAAATTTATTCCAGTGTTTGCTGACAGAACAGTTCACATGAGAAATCTAATGAAAAAGAACCAAATGTTTGAATGGGACGACAACTGTGCTCATGAATTCAATCTTGTATAGCTTCAGCACCTGCTTTAGCTACTTTTGATACTGCTTGTGAATCAGTTACTAAGAGGTGCTGAAAATAAATATTCCACTCTCGAAAAAGAAACCTTAGCATGCTAGTGGGGCATTGAATATTTTCGCAAATATGTATATGGCACTGTTTCTAAAGTTAGGACGGACCATCGTCCTCTGGTAGAATTGTTTACAACCAAAGATTGTGGGAAGGCGACTCCCAGACTTGCCAGATGGCAATACAAATTACAGGACTTTCATTTTAAGGTCGAATATATTCCTGGAGTGAAGAATGTCCTCTGACTGTTTGTCAAGACTGCCCGTAAAAGATAATAGAGGCATCATAGATGATTGTGACTTAGAAAAGGTAGTATCCATCTGTGAGGTATCGAAGGGGTGCATTAGTGAGGATCAGTGGAGAACGGCCTGTTATAATGATGAGGATATCAAAAAGGTCATGTGTTTTGTGAAGTCATCTTGGCCTAGAAAAGCTGATTTGCCCCAGGGTCTGTTACCTTTTTTCCAAGTGGCACAAGAATTGTCCATTCAGGATGACATTTTAATGAGAGGTCTACAATTAGTTGTACCTAGTAATCTCAAACAAACTGTCTTAGATATGGCACACGAAGGTCATCCCGGTATGACCAGTATGAAAAGGAGGATAAGGAGTGAATTTTGGTGGCCTGCTGTAGATGTATTGAAAGAAAAGTCAGATGTTGTGTTGAATGTAGTATTAGCGACAAATCCCAAAAGACTGTTGTTTATCAACACTCACCTGTTTCAAGGCCATCGCGCGTGTGGGAAAGAGTATCCCTCGACATAGCTGGACCAATGAGTTTTGGACAAAATCCCTTGTATGCAATTGTTTTAATTGATCAACTATCGCAGTGGCCTGAAGTTAAACTTGTTCCGCAAATTACTTCCAGGGTTGTCATTCAATTTTTAAATGAAATATTTGAGAGGGAGGGATTTCCTGAATTATTACTTACAGACAATGGAGTACAATTAACTTCAATTGAAATGAAGACATTTCTTGAGAGTCATGGTATTACACACAAATGTTCTTTAGTTTATTATCCCCAAAGCAATGGAATTGTGGAAAGATGGATTAGAGTGTTGAAAGAAGGGTTACAACTTGCCATTAGTAATGGAAAGAATTGCCATAACGCCATTAAAGAATTACTTTGGAGTTATAGGAATACTCCCAGAAGCGATGGGGATGTGTCTCCCTTTGAAAAAATGAGAGGTAGGAAGTGTTTGTGCAATTTGAGTCAGAGATGGATGAGGGATCTTGTCTGTAGGGAAGAGGTAAACAAACCCGGGGTGGATCGTTCTGGTGTGTCAGACAAAACTGTGGTAGATCGTTCTGGTGTGACATACAAAACCCTTTCCTCCCCTTTTTTTTGAGAGTCAATGATTGGGTGCGTGTGAAAAAGGGAAGAATGGTGAGGACTGGTGAGTCTAGGTTTTCTGCTCCCATGAAGATTGTCAGAGTTGGTAAACAAGTAGTGGAACTAACTGATTGGAATGTCTGGAGTCTTTCCAAGGTTGTAAAAGTTCCACGATGGTTATGGCCAGATAATTTCAAATCTGGATCCAAGTCCTTGCGGGATCCTAAGTTGTTGCGTGGAAACAGGAATTGGCGGAAAGAATTTCGCCCACGCCCTTGCTATTTGAAGAAACATGATCTTGTAAGACATAGACGGGCACCGGTGTGGTGCAAAGATTATCACATGGGTGTGTAGGTTTTTCACACATACTTGAGTTCAATACTTCTTTTGTGTTGTACTATTATTGTGTCCGTTTTAACTCTTGTTATGTTAATTATGAATTCTTGTAAATATTTGTGTTGACGTAGGGGGATGTGTGGTATCCTGCTGTTCTCGGGTGTAATCTGGAGCACGGAATATGTGCGCCAGATTCACCACAAGGACGGTTGGCCCAGATGTTCTATCTTTCTCCTCTGTTAAATAAACTTACCTCAATATACGTCTGGATCCTGTCATCCTTACAAGTGAACTCTACACAGCGGCAGGCAGAAAACCACATGGACCACAAGAGGTCTTACTACAGACTTATGGCTGAAACATGGAGTACATTATACTATGGAAAACAATGGTTTTCCTTTCTGTTTTCTAATAAAACAATGATGGATAGACCATTACAGCATTATGTCCAAGATATATTTTGTTTCGACGTTCTACTACTCTGCGTTTCCTGCCTAGACATATTTGAATCCACCAACCTAGTGATGTGTGTTGTCTGGCTTAAAGCCCGGTGTTTTGTGCTTCTCCCTACTTCCTGCCTGCTGGCATCCTCCCATGAAGCCCGGCCCTTCTCATCAGTAACAAAATCTCTTGCATTTTCACAGAGCCGCATGGTAGGCATCCCTGCACAATCCAAGCAAAGCATATCTGACCTAGAAACCCACCCTAGACCTGCAAGAACACAGATCCCTTTCACCTCAGACATCACAGGGTAAAAACCCACCTGCCCAGGTAGACCCGTTGATAAAATGTTTGTGCCGTCGTTCTGCTCACTGTATGTGTGGTTTGAAAGATTATACTGATTTTCACCTCTAGCGCAGTGCACATTACTATCTGAAATATTTCTTGGCACATACCAATAGTTTTATTGCGGAGAGGTGTAGAGTTGTTGTGGGCCACAGCCTTCTTCCTTTGTTTTACTAAGTGGGTCGCTTATTTTTTCTGTCATTCCCCGCTGTTTCCTCATTAATTTGTAATTGTTCGTTTCTTTGTTTCATCGAATTCATGTTGATGCTCTTTTATTCATGCCTTCATCATCTATCCGTGCCTTCGGGCTGTTAGAGTAATGATATTTCCCTAACACCTTGGCAGGCGTAGGCACACGGTTCATGTACATTTTATTGCAGACAGCTGAACTTTCTCCCCGTGAGCAGGCCAAGGGTTAATTAAAATAAGGAATTCATTAAAAGGAGCAGGCTACAAAATAGCTTTATAAGGCTTAGGAAAGTAAAATGACCGATACAATAACACATTGCTGCTTAATCAGTTGTTCTCTAAATAATGGTGATAAAGCGTGTCTATATATAAAATATTTTTTTTTAAATGGCACAATATGCTGTTTAGTAGGATACAGAACCGGTCCCCAAACCGCTTGCCCTACTAATTTGTTTTCTCAACAGTCACAGGCGGCACACCTTCCTGTTCAAGAAACAACTACCAAAAAGCATTGGTAAAGCCAGTAGTTTGACAGTCGCAATGACAAAGGCAATAAAAATGCCTGCTGCAGTGCAACCAAATTAAACAAGATTGCTTTGTGTATGCAAAGCATGGATGAGCCGAAGAATAAATGTGTGATGGCAGTGTGCGCTTGTTAAATGTAAAACGGTGGTCCAGGAGCCCCTGTGGTCCCGGGGCTCCTGGGGGTCTGCAAAGCCTCCTCAGGGGGTTCGCGACTACTTAGAAAATGAAGTAATATTAACATATTAATAAAGTGTATATAAATAAAGAAGCTAAATGTACAAGTGCAAAATTTTAAACGTACTATAAATGTGAATGAATTTGAAATTAGAGACTAAAAATTAAGGGGTTCATTATGATGTCGGGAGGATCGCCACCGCCCGACCGGCGGTGGCGATCCACCCGACAACTTTCCCCGCCCGCCCTCCATTTACCCCGCCATATTACAATGGCGGGGGGGACAGCGGCGGAAGGAAAGACCGTCCGCCGCATTTCCGCAGTTAATCGTTCCGATTGGCTGCCGGGCTGAACACGGGCCTAATATGGTGGCGGTGTCTGGAAGACACCGCCATCCATATTAGGGTGCCTGGCGGTGAAGGCCTTTCCATGGCGGCATCGCTGCCATGGAAAGGCATGCGGGAATTGCTTTGGGGGCCCGTTGCGGGCCCCTGGGGGGTTGGTGGCTGCACTTGGGGGGTACCCATGGTACCCCCCTACATTGGCATGCACAAGGTGGCAGGCACCGCGCGGTGCCTGTCACGTTGTGCATGCCAATGCGCTGCATGCATTTTTTACATTGCAGCGGGTGCTGCTGACAGCACCGCCCGCCGCAATGTAAACAATGCGGGATGCGACCGCCACGGTGGCAGTCGCATCCTAATGGGCACAGCGGGACCGCCGCACCTCTGGCGGTCGGTCCAGTTTACCGTTACGGTGGCGGGCGGACTTTGTCCGCCCGCCATCATAATGGGCCCCCAAATTCGTATCCTCGGATTGATTCGTGGTAGCAGTGCAGGTGCATCAAACAGAATATAGTATGGACTATGAGTGGCCTCATTTTTCTATTAAAATTATTATTTTTATTTATGTGTTTGCGAAAATAAAATGTGTTATTTGTGTATTTGTTTGACTGCTTTTTTCTGTATTTTTTGAGTATCATTTTGCGGTTCAAATCCTCAACAATGCTTAGGCCAGGGTCCAAGGGTTCCAGTAATGACTCAGTGGGGGTCCCTGGTTCCAGTAATGACTCAGTGGGGGGTCCCTGGTTCCAGTAATGACTCAGTGGGGGGGTCCCTGGATTCCAATAATGGTTCAATGGGGGGTCCCTGGATTCCAATAATGGTTCAGTGGTGGTCCCCGGCTACCAGTAATGACTCAGTGGGGATCCACAGAAGTCAAAAGGTTGAAAACCACAGATGTAAAACACTTCCTCATACATTCCAGTGGATCCCAGTGATATACACTTGATGACGTTGGAATACCCACTTTCTTGGTGGTGGTTACCTCTTTTGTGATTGATGAACTTTAAGTCTCTTACACAAAGAACCTCATATATCTGAAAAACTGTATCTGGAAAAGGGCTTGTGACATACTGCCGGCAGCAAAGAGGAAAAACGTAATTGTCGCTAAGTTGGGAGTCTTATGTCTTCTAAAACATGAGGAGTTCTATCTCCTCAAGACTTTCTGTTCATTCTCCCAGAACTGGGGTAACACCAGTGGCCTTTCAAAGACGTTGTCGTAGACTAAATACAATGATGAGGACCAGTCCCCATGCATTTTGCAGGCATTACCATGGACCTCTGTATCAGATAAGAGGTGTTTTAGCCCCAAAGCTCTGTGCAGCTTGTTTGCTTTGCCAGGCATTGCTGAAATCTGCTTCTTCTGTGCCCTTCATGGAATGTTAACTGTGTATGAAATGTGGGGCGTCTGTATGGGTAGTTGGAAGAGGATGCTAAGCTGGAAACCTCCAGCTCAAGGTGGGGTATCTAGAGATATGCTTATCGTCTGTACTTTACTATTTGTAAAGAAGTTTCCTACATGAACACTGGAGTTCATCGTCATTATATATCTTTTACAAGCATATACAGTCTTCCTCCTACACACCGTTAAGAGCTTTGAAATCAGCTTCCCAACCACTTGGGGTGAACCGAGAGCAGGAATACAGAGGTAGGAAAAGTTGCCTTCTTGGTGATTCTGGTATTGTTGGATATTGATCACTTTTCCTCACTCACCTAACCATTGATCACTTCCATTAGCACATGCTGCGCTGTAACCTTCCGTGTTGGAAAATACATTGGAGCTGACGAGCAGAGGGATGTTTGCACATGAAGGGCTCTGAAATTGCTGCACAGATGCAGTATTAGTTTTGGAGAATTGTTTTTATAGCCCATGGAACTGCCACAGATAATTCCTAAGCCACCATGATGGAGGGAAGAGCAAGGACTAAGAGTACCAGAATCACAATGAAAGTATTTTTCCTAAGTTCAAGAACTTCCTTGCAAAGAACTTGCTGTCACATAATGCTGAAGTAACAAAAAAGCTTTACGAGGCCACTGAAGATCGAGGTCTCTGATGAAACCAATCTTGAGATGTTGAGGTGAATATAGAGCAGCGGTTCTCAACTTTTTGACTTTTGGGGACTCCCAACTGAATCACAACTTGAAGCTGGGATCCCCAGCCAAAGCAATTTCCATGATTTGAAACTTAAACAAAATGCACAAAAATACAGAAGCAAGCATACATCAAACAAATACACAAATTATGAAATCTTTTCTTTAATCCACAACAAAAAAATACAATAATACAAATTTTAATTGGGAGGTTGGAACTTTTAGTTTTATTTCTCAAAGACAAAGCGATGTGCTGGATTCTAGCATGTCACTCTATTTTGCTCCTACTAAATCCTTCATTTTTGTCGGTGCATACTCGTGCTTTAACTGAGGCCAACAGTCATCAAAGCTGCTATTTGGTGAGCTTGCGCTATTATGCTTAGGATACCAACTTAATTTCTAGTGTCTAATTTTGAACTCCTTCACATTTACCGTGTTTTAAATTTTCAGTTTTCAATTTTGTTTTTAATCTACTGTTAGAACTGGGGGTCTCTAGTTGGCAATGGTTTGCACCTTTGTCCAAATAGGGACCCTTGCTTCTACTCAGGATAAGGGGGATACACTCCTAAAATAACCCCTGCTCACCCCTGGGTAGCTTGGGACGAGCAGACAGGCTTATCTCAGAGGCAGTGTGTAAAGCATTTGGGAACACATACAGTAATACAGTGAAAACACTACAGATGGACACCACACAGGTTGTATGTAAAAATAAGTAATCTTTATATAGACTTAACACAAGACCCAATAGCAAGATTTCCACAATACTGTAATCCAAAAATAGACTTAAAATGATAGACAGTTCACGTTATCTTCAAAAATAGGATAGTCACTCAAATAAAGCTTGTAGCAACAAATAACTCCACTTGGAGTTATCACGACGTCGTGACCGGTGGAAATCCCAAAGTACGGCGCCGACCGCGAGGTGCGCGGCGTCGGGCCCGGAGTCGAGCAGACCCACAAAGAACAGTACCTGGAATTCGATGAAAACAAAGACGGCGTCGGGGAGGTGATGCTTCGTTGGCGCCGGCGGCGTCGGTTCCTTACGACCCCAGGGGAGGTGATGTCTCGGTTCCTTACTGCAGCGCAGGGGAGGTGAGGCGTCGGTTCCTTACTGTGTCGGGGAGGTGACGTCACGGATGGCGGCGAGGCGTCGGTTCCTTACGATGGTGCGGTGTCGATGGATTCGGGAGTCACCCACGTCGAGGATCGGCTCCGCGGTGATGAAGCCCTGGCGTCGGCGAAGTCGGGGTTACGGTGCGTCGTGAGCGTCACGAGCGGTGTCCTCTGCTCCGGTGCAGGCAACGGCCTCGGTGACGGCTTCGGAGTCGATGTCGCACGGCGTCAGCAGGCGTCTGGCCTACGGTGCAAGTCGGGGCGGTGCGTCGTGCTCTTCACGAGCGGTGCCCACGGCTTCGGTGCAGGTTACGGCGTCGCTCGCCGGCGTCGGTGTTGCAATTTCCTTCTGTTAGCAGCTAAAACAGCAGTTCTAGATGCAGGCAAACAAAAGGGGTGAAGTCTTTGTGTCCCTGTGACTTCAGGCAGGAGGCAAGCTCAGTTCAAGCCCTTGGAGATTCTCTTCTTCAAGATGATAAGCACAGCAAAGTCTTTTCTCCTGTCCTTGGCAGAAAGCAACCATTGCAGGCCAACCCCAATCAGCAAAACAGCACAGGGGCAGTACTCCTCCTTCAGCTTCTCCGGTTCTTCTCCTTGGCAACAGGTTTCTTGATTTCCCAGAAGTGATCTAATTTCATGGAGTCTGGGCCCCAGTATTTATACACAGAAATCCTTTGTTCTCTGAAGGCAGAGAGGCCTTTGCCTAGTCCAAACCAGTTCTGGTCAGTCCTGGAGCACTTTGTGTACATGACTCCTTCTTTCCTTTGAGAGTGAGGGGCAGAGCCATCAGACGCCCGGCAGGAGGTGGAGCCAGCATTGTGGAAGGCAGGCACAGCCCTATTCAGACCCAGGTGCAACTCCTCCCACCCATCCTCCTTCAGGCAGACCTATTCAGCCTAGTGCTGACTCACCCTGCCTCCTGGAATCCCCCAGCCCCTGTCACTCACAAACCCAGACATACAATACACAACCTGAGCAGAGGCAGCTGGATGGTTAGGCAAGAAAATACCTACTTTATAAAAGTGGTATTTTCAAACACAGAATGTTAAAACCAACTTCACTAAAACATGTATTTTATCATTCTGAGTTCAGGCATACTAAATTCGTTTTTCTACCATGTTCCCTGGGTCAGTTAGGATTATAAGGTGTAATAATCAAACTGCCCATTCTGGCCTATGGGGGAACAGGTAGCCTTGCAATAGTGAAAAACGAAAATGGCTGTAATTCACTATTAGGACAGGCCACACACACCAGGGCATGTCCTACCTTATACTTAGAATGCACCCTGCCCTTGGGCCTACCTTAGGGGTGTCTGATATGAAGATAAGGGAAGGTTTAGGGACTGGCAAGTGGGTGCACTTGCCAAGTCGACATGGCAGTCACAGACTGCACACAGGCTCTGCAATGGCAGGCCTGAGACACACTTTACAAGCTGCTTCTGTGGGTGGCACAACCAGTGCTGCAATGCAGTTATGGGTGGGCTTAAGCTCTCAAAAAAGATCTTTCAACAGACAACTTGAATATGCCATCTTGAAAAATCCCAAAATACTGTGCAGTGCAGGAAGGTGGGGTAGGGGTGGATTGATGATGTCACCGTAGGATTGTTTAGAGGTGCCTACTCTCTGGAATTTTCCACCCTCGCTTAAAAACCCCTGCACAAGAGAGACATTTGAAAACATTCTGGATCTGGGGGATGTGATAACAGAGAAATGCTGAGCTGGAAAAGAGAAAACCCCTGACTGTTATGTGGATTTGTGAAGCACACTATCATCTGCGAGGGTATTCAGGCGCTGAGCAGGTGTGTATGCCTAGCCCTGCCTTTTGAAGTTCTTTATTTTCTCGATTAATTAAAATCATTGCGCATCATCACCGGGTAATGAATACAGATATCAAACAAGGACTAGAAAAGCGAAGCATACCATAAAATAAGTGCCTTAAATATCAAAATTTAACAACACAGACTCTTTGAAATAAAAATATATAACCGATAAAACAGGGAAAACTAATTAATCCTCCACGTACTATGTTGCACCTTAATAAAAGGACTCTCACATGGTGGCTTGTGGACCCAACATACATCCTTCTCTTTGCATTTCATATCTAAAAGTCATCAAACACTTTCAGCATGCCAATTTAGACTATATATACAAATATATAGTCTAAATGTGTGTGTACACACCCACACCCACCCACCCCCTGCTTAAGCAGGTGAATGTCCAGACTTACTGACTCGCATGGTGTCTTCCGTTAAAATGCATATGTTACTAAACCTCCACCCCCTTATAAAACATAGAGACCAGACCGAACAAATACCATGAGCGGCTATCATTTGAAGCAAGTGTGCACCCCTACTGGGCAAAAGCAGCTGCGTAAGAAAAAACACATAAAAACAACTAGTGCTATTTAGCCGCTGCATTCAGCATGAATACTACAACCTTCATGTATTTTATGAATCTTCCGACCAATTGGCCTGAATCCCCTTTTAAACTCTCCTCCACCACATCTCTACAGGTTCTAATATTTAGATTTCTAAAGATTGGAACCAGGCAGTAGTGTCTTGGACCCGTAAATGTAGTGCATATGCAAATAATGTGCCTGAGAGTTTCCAATGCTGCTCCATAGCCCCTGCATAGCGTTTCTTGAGTGCCTGTCAGTCTACCATATTTGTATGTTTTTAGTGGAATCCACCTCAGACGAAAACAAAGGAGTTCGATTTTTGTAGCCTGATAAAATGAATAAGAAAAATAAGATGTCAACAATAAGAGCTGGTACAGGGCAGTCGATGGTATGACATTGGCTCTTGCACGGATTGCCTCTAGGTCATCATGGACAGATCGTAGCCTTGCTTGCTTCAGCAAATTTCTTGCTAACTGTTTTGGTGGAATAGGCAGTTTCATCAAATCCTTGGCTTGCAGAACTTTAATTGAATTTGAGTAGAATTTGTATAGATCCGATTTTTTGTTCTGAATGATATTCCATAAGAGCAGCTTGAGCGAGTCATTTTTTGCAATTCTCATTTTCGCACAAAGACAAAGGAATCACGCATAAATTATGTAATCCTGCCGAAACAAGTTGAACTCTAGACGAATGTGGCCTGCGCTGTGCACTTCGGAAGATGAAAAAGACGTCTAGCTGTGGCATTGTGCACGATCCAGCTAGGAAAACAGTCGATTCTTATATTCAAATGATCCATAAGTCAAAGTGGGCATCACTTTACTTTCAGTGCCTTTGCAGCTAGCTGACAGGTCCGGACCAGAGAAGCAGCTATGGAGGCGCTGGAAAGCAAAAGTGAGAACATTTTCAGCTGTAGTCAGTGCTTCAATCTGTGAGGCTGTGACTGTTCATCAAACCCCCCAAATATTTTATTGAATTGACTCTTTCGATTTTTTGATGGTTTATATATCAGGCGCAAAACTTGATTTTCCTGTTACCAAGGACCAAAATCTTTGTTTTTGGTGTGTTATAATGAACAGCTTTTTGGTTTTGCAATTAACTGCTAACACATGCAAAGAGCATGTATCCTGTTGCGGTCCGGTCCATAAGGATGGTGTCGTCGGCATATAGCAAAACCTTTGACTGCTTCCCTCAATTTTAGGAGGAAATCCCTTGGCTAGTCTTAAGTGGTCGCTCAAGTCAGCCAAATATAAAGTATAAAGTAAGGGTGCCAGGATGCAGCTTTGCTTCAGGCTTCTGCTTGTATAAATCTCAGTCGAAGTGGGATTATCTGCTAAGGATACTACATATGGCATGGCAGATTCTTCTGCTTTGGGGATGAATGGCTGGTCTATTGCAATAATATCGCACACTATTTCTCACTGAAGATTGAACGAATTTATGAAAAAATTGTTTTGTCAGATAGCCAGGACCTGCTCCCCTCAGCCGTGGATCTACCTGTACCCGGCTACCTCCCAGATGCTGGAAAGTTTTCCCCCGTTAACTTCGACAGAGGTTACCACTCTGATCCACAGAATTAAATCCGGGTCTCCTCATGACACCATTCCAGCTAAAGTCATCACTTCCCTGGCCACTCAGCTTTCCCCTTCAATTGAACACCTCCTCAACCTTTCACTTAGAGACGGCCATGTCCCGTCAGAATGGAAAGCAGCGCAGGTTATGCCCATTCGAAAAAACACCAAGGCCCCGTTGACAGATCTGTCCAATCTCCGACCTATCTCGCTGCTCCCCTTTCTGAGTAAACTTTTGGAGAGACATATTAACACTCATCTCTCAAGCCATGTCGAACGTACTGGTTGTCTTGATCCCTCCCAGTCTGGCTTTAGGCCCAAGTACAGCACCTAATCAGCCCTGCTAGCGGTCACCGATAACATCAGGATGACCCTAGACAAGGGCCACTCTACGATTTTGGTGCTGTTGGACCTATCTGCCGCGTTCGACACGGTTTCTCACCAAATATTGCTCAGAAGACTGCAGGAGATTGGCTTAAGAAGCTCGGCCTTCCAATGGATGTCGAGCTTCTTATCCGGTCGCTCTCAGACTGTCAATCTTGGCCCATATCGTTCGGCTCCTATGGAATTGTCCAAGGGAGTGCCTCAGGGCTCATGCTTGAGCCCCACTCTTTTCAATATCTATGTTGCTCCCTTGACCAACCTCCTGAGGACCCATGGGTTTATTCCAATATCATATGCCGACGATACTCAGCTGCTTTTCCCTTTTGACAAATTTACACCGGCGGTACAGCTGGCCTTCTCCTCGGGAATGAGAGATCTCACACTGGATGAAGAGTAATTTCCTCCAGTGTAACGTTGGAAAAACTGAGATTTTGCTCTTTGGGGAGGCCTCTTTATTGTGGTCTCCCGAGTGGTCGCTGCCTGATTTTGGTACCCCTCCTGATCCTAAATCCATTGTTAAGAATCTAGGCATTCGCCTAGATCAAGCCCTTACCCTGAAAGAACATATTACTCAGACATCTGGTGTCTGTTTCCACACTCTGGGACTTCTTCGTCGAGTATTTCCTCTTCTTCCGGACTCCACCAGAAAGACCCTGATTCAGTCACTTATACTAAGCCGGTTGGACTACTGTAATGGTCTGCTGATCTCTGCTAGTGAGGCCTCGATCTGCAGACTACAGGTGGTCCAGATCACGGCAGCACGGTTAGTCCTTAATGTGCCCCCTAGGACTGCTTCCCGCCCTCTTCTTGCACAGCTCCACTGGCTACCGATACGCCAGAGGGTAAAATTTAAAATCTGCTGTACTATTCACAAGGCGCTTTTCAACCTTGGCCCCTCTTATCTGGCGGAGAAATTTTTGCGCTACTGTCCTTCTAGGTCTCTCCGCTCGTGTTCTAAACATCTGTTAGAGGGTCCCCGTATTAAGAGGGCAAGACTAGGGGGAAAGGCCCTTTCCTACATCGGTCCGCGCTATTGGAATGAGCTCCCCCTACATATACGTCAATGCTCCAATCATTTACAATTTAGGAAACTGCTCAAGACAACCCTTTTCTCCTGCTGATTCAGGCTGTAGTTGCATTCTTTCTGTGCTCCGCGTTCGAAGCGCAGAGATACTCCTTCGGGAGTCGATTCTGGCGCTATACAAATAAATAAATAGATGGCATGGCAGATTCTTCTGCTTTGGGGGTGAATGGCTGGTCTATGGCATGGTAGATTCTTCTGGTTTGGGGATGAATGGTTGGTCTATGGCATGGCAGATTCTTCTGCTTTGGGGATGAATGGCTGGTCTATGACATGGCAGATTCTTCTGCTTTGGGGATGAATGGCTGGTCTATGGCATGGCAGAGTCTTCTGCTTTGGGGATGAATGGCTGGTCTATGGCATGGCAGATTCTTCTGCTTTGGGGATGAATGGCTGGTCTATGGCATGGCAGATTCTTCTGGTTTGGGGATGAATGGTTGGTCTATGGCATGGCATGGCAGATTCTTCTGGTTTGGGGATGAATGGTTGGTCTATGGCATGGCAGATTCTTTCGGTTTGGGGATGAATGGCTGGTCTATGGCATGGCACATTCTTCTGCTTTGGGGATGAATGGTTGGTCTATGGCATGGCAGATTCTTCTGGTTTGGGGATGAATGGTTGGTCTATGGCATGGCAGATTCTTCCGCTTTGGGGATGAATGGCTGGTCTATGACATGGCAGATTCTTCTGCTTTGGGGATGAATGGCTGGTCTATGGCATGGCAGACTCTTCTGCTTTGGGGATGAATGGCTGGTCTATGGCATGGCAAATTCTTCTGCTTTGGGGATGAATGGTTGGTCTATGGCATGGCAGATTCTTCTGGTTTGGGGATGAATGGTTGGTCCATGGCATGGAGGATTCTTCTGGTTTGGGGATGAATGGCTGGTCTATGGCGTGGCAGATTCTTCTGGTTTGGGGTTGAATGGGGTCTATGGCATGGCAGATTCTTCTGGTTTGGGGATGAATGGTTGGTCTATGGCATGGGAGATTCTTCTGCTTTGGGGATGAATGGTTGGTCTATGGCATGGCAGATTCTTCTGGTTTGGGGATGAATGGTTGGTCTATGGCATGGCATGGCAGATTCTTCTGCTTTGGGGATGAATGGTTGGTCTATGGCATGGGAGATTCTTCTGCTTTGGGGATGAATGGTTGGTCTATGGCATGGCAGATTCTTCTGGTTTGGGGATGAATGGTTGGTCCATGGCATGGCAGATTCTTCTGGTTTGGGGATGAATGGCTGGTCTATGGCGTGGCAGATTCTTCTGGTTTGGGGTTGAATGGCTGGTCTATGGCATGGCAGATTCTTCTGGTTTGGGGTTGAATGGCTGGTCTATGGCATGGCAGATTCTTCTGGTTTGGGGATGAATGGTTGGTCTATGGCTTGGCAGATTCTTCTGCTTTGGGGATGAATGGCTGGTCTATGGCATGGCAGATTCTTCTGGTTTGGAGATGAATGGTTGGTCTATGGCATGGCAGATTCTTCTGGTTTGGGGATAAATGGCTGGTCTATGGCATGGCAGATTCTTCTGCTTTGGGGATGAATGGTTGGTCTATGGCATGGCAGATTCTTCCGCTTTGGGGATGAATGGCTGGTCTATGGCATGGCAGATTCTTCCGGTTTGGGGTTGAATGGTTGGTCTATAGCATGGCAGATTCTTCCGCTTTGGGGATGAATGGCTGGTCTATGGCATGGCAGATTCTTCTGGTTTGGGGTTGAATGGCTGGTCTATGGCATGGCAGATTCTTCTGGTTTGGGGATGAATGGTTGGTCTATGGCATGGCATGGCAGATTCTTCTGCTTTGGGGATGAATGGTTGGTCTATGGCATGGGAGATTCTTCTGCTTTGGGGATGAATGGTTGGTCTATGGCATGGCAGATTCTTCTGGTTTGGGGATGAATGGTTGGTCCATGGCATGGCAGATTCTTTTGGTTTGTGGATGAATGGCTGGTCTATGGCAAATTCTTCTGGTTTGGGGTTGAATGGCTGGTATATGGCATGGCAGATTCTTCTGGTTTGGAGATGAATGGTTGGTCTATGGCATGGCAGATTATTCTGGTTTGGGGATGAATGGTTGGTCTATGGCATGGCAGATTCTTCCGGTTTGGGGATGAATGGCTGGTCTATGGCATAGCATGGCAGATTCTTCTGGTTTGGGGATGAATGGCTGGTCTATGGCATGGCAGATTCTTCTGGTTTGGTGATGAATGGTTGGTCTATGGCATGGCATGGCAGATTCTTCTGCTTTGGGGAAGAATGGTTGGTCTATGGCATGGGAGATTCTTCTGCTTTGGGGATGAATGGTTGGTCTATGGCATGGCAGATTCTTCTGCTTTGGGGATGAATGGTTGGTCCATGGCATGGCAGATTCTTTTGGTTTGGGGTTGAATGGCTGGTATATGGCATGGCAGATTCTTCTGGTTTGGGGATGAATGGTTGGTCTATGGCATGGCATGGCAGATTCTTCTGCTTTGGGGATGAATGGTTGGTCTATGGCATGGGAGATTCTTCTGCTTTGGGGATGAATGGTTGGTCTATGGCATGGCAGATTCTTCTGGTTTGGGGATGAATGGTTGGTCCATGGCATGGCAGATTCTTCTGGTTTGGGGATGAATGGCTGGTCTATGGCGTGGCAGATTCTTCTGGTTTGGGGTTGAATGGCTGGTTTATGGCATGGCAGATTCTTCTGGTTTGGGGTTGAATGGCTGGTCTATGGCATGGCAGATTCTTCTGGTTTGGGGATGAATGGTTGGTCTATGGCGTGGCAGATTCTTCTGCTTTGGGGATGAATGGCTGGTCTATGGCATGGCAGATTCTTCTGGTTTGGAGATGAATGGTTGGTCTATGGCATGGCAGATTCTTCTGGTTTGGGGATAAATGGCTGGTCTATGGCATGGCACATTCTTCTGCTTTGGGGATGAATGGTTGGTCTATGGCATGGCAGATTCTTCCGCTTTGGGGATGAATGGCTGGTCTATGGCATGGCAGATTCTTCCGGTTTGGGGTTGAATGGTTGGTCTATAGCATGGCAGATTCTTCCGCTTTGGGGATGAATGGCTGGTCTATGGCATGGCAGATTCTTCTGGTTTGGGGTTGAATGGCTGGTCTATGGCATGGCAGATTCTTCTGGTTTGGGGATGAATGGTTGGTCTATGGCATGGCATGGCAGATTCTTCTGCTTTGGGGATGAATGGTTGGTCTATGGCATGGGAGATTCTTCTGCTTTGGGGATGAATGGTTGGTCTATGGCATGGAAGATTCTTCTGGTTTGGGGATGAATGGTTGGTCCATGGCATGGCAGATTCTTCTGGTTTGGGGATGAATGGTTGGTCCATGGCATGGCAGATTCTTTTGGTTTGTGGATGAATGGCTGGTCTATGGCAAATTCTTCTGGTTTGGGGTTGAATGGCTGGTATATGGCATGGCAGATTCTTCTGGTTTGGAGATGAATGGTTGGTCTATGGCATGGCAGATTATTCTGGTTTGGGGATGAATGGTTGGTCTATGGCATGGCAGATTCTTCCGGTTTGGGGATGAATGGCTGGTCTATGGCATAGCATGGCAGATTCTTCTGGTTTGGGGATGAATGGCTGGTCTATGGCATGGCAGATTCTTCTGGTTTGGTGATGAATGGTTGGTCTATGGCATGGCATGGCAGATTCTTCTGCTTTGGGGATGAATGGTTGGTCTATGGCATGGGAGATTCTTCTGCTTTGGGGATGAATGGTTGGTCTATGGCATGGCAGATTCTTCTGGTTTGGGGATGAATGGTTGGTCCATGGCATGGCAGATTCTTTTGGTTTGGGGTTGAATGGCTGGTATATGGCATGGCAGATTCTTCTGGTTTGGGGATGAATGGTTGGTCTTTGGCGTGGCAGATTCTTCTGCTTTGGGGATGAATGGCTGGTCTATGGAATGGCAGATTCTTCTGGTTTGGAGATGAATGGTTGGTCTATGGCATGGCAGATTATTCTGGTTTGGGGATGAATGGTTGGTCTATGGCATGGCAGATTCTTCCGGTTTGGGGATGAATGGCTGGTCTATGGCATAGCATGGCAGATTCTTCTGGTTTGGGGATGAATGGTTGGTCTATGGCATGGCAGATTCTTCCGGTTTGGGGATGAATGGTTGGTCCATGGCATAGCATGTCAGATTCTTCTGGTTTGGGGATGAATGGTTGGTCTATGGCATGGCAGATTCTTCCGGTTTGGGGATGAATGGCTGGTCTATTGCATGGCAGATTCTTCTGCTTTGGGAATGAATGGTTGGTCTATGGCATGGCAGATTCTTCTGCTTTGGGAATGAATGGTTGGTCTATGGCATGGCAGATTCTTCTGCTTTGGGGATGAATGGTTGGTCTATGGCATGGGAGATTCTTTTGCTTTGGAGATGAATGGTTGGTCTATGTCATTTGCTCAGGTTAGAGCCTCATGCGTTACTGGCTCCTCAGTATTGTAATTACAGGCCTTGCACCTGACACTCATCCACTGCCCGGGCCTGAGGGTCCTGGTAGAGTTATTATCACTTTTTAGATTATTAAACTCGTCTTTAGGTCAGTAATTAATGAAGACATATTAGTTGGAAGGTCAGCTAATTTTTCCAGGAGATGGGAGCAAAAGCAGCTAGTCTCAATGTCTTGAGCATGAATTTGGACTTGGATAATTAGGTGATTCAACTTATCTAATTTGTTGTTAATGTCTTTAGTGTAGTCTGCCAGCTTCCCAGCTTCTGCAAAGTTATGATTTGCATGTCGAGTTTGTCTGCATGCAGCAGGGCCACTTGCCCAATAGAGGAAATGGTATGTTCCACAAATCTCCACCATGCAATAGCCTCTGGGTGATGCTCCGTCAGTGGAGGTACTTGGGGCGCCGGAGCGTCTTTCAAGAGGACATTTTTAAACCTGGATTTAAGAAACTCTGCACTTTCTGGTGCTTGAGCTAGTGGCAGCGAAGTTGGATTTGTTAACAATGAAGCCAGGGCCCCGTTGTGACCCGTATGTCCTACCATAGCCCCATCAGTCACTTTTTCTCAAAGTGGTGTACTAAAGTCCCCGGGCGCTGCCGATCTGCCCGCATTAATAATCTGGACTGTGGGTGACAGGGGGGACTCGAGAAGAACATAGCTCAAATCCACTTGGGGGACTGTGGCTGCCTAAAAGGATGTCCATAGACAGCATTAGATTGTCGGTGCGGTCTTCTGATTGTGCCCCATCGGCCCTTCAGTCAGCCTCTCGATCTGCCTCAGCCTTGATGGGGAAGCATTTGACTAATTTTGAAGGAAGTGGGGTTAGCACGGCTACATTTTGAATTAATGTGTCACTAATTTCAAAGTCTATCCAGGCAACAGGGGACTCATGGTTTTCCGTTGGGATTGCCGCCATGATCATGCATTTTGAAATATTTTGTAATTCCCGTTCATGGGAAGATTGCACTGTGCATTGGTCAAGATTCGTGAGCCTTGGAAGGTCTGTAGGCTGTGTTGGTGGAGCGAGGGGAAAGTGGTCTATCAAAGTCTCTTGCCTTATATTATCAGTCACTAATCATTCCCGCGAAAACCTGGAGTTTCCAACACTTGTTCACACCAAGGTTCGTTTTTCTTGCCGCACTTTTGTGAGTGCTAATGTCAGCCTGTGATATTTTTGAACTACGAGTGCGCATTCTTGAAGTGGTAGCACAAGTCGGAAGTTGGCGTAGACGAGGTGGCACACAAAACACAACTGATGGTCTGCTAGAGAGCAGTATCGCTAAGCTTGTGTGGCTTTTGGTGCACGGAGCACTACTCTGTGCATGCCCTCTCTGACTATTGAGAATCGACTAGGAAATCACACAGTGCTGAACATTTTCCTGATGCTCCAAAGCCAGCATTAAAACTTTAGGGCTGACGGAGTAGGGGAGTGCTAGGGTAAGGATGGCTTGAACTTTGGCCCTACAAGCCGCACCCCCGCCTAACAGGGCTGCTTCTGTGAGGTTGGGCTTGACTCAATGCAACACAACTAAGCACTGCCTTACCTTCTCGCCTGCTGCCTCTCCGATGTCAGTCCGCAGCGATCCTGGCGGCAACTTGGAACCAGGCGCTCCAAACAGCATGCAAAATCAGCCTACAGACCTCATGCACCTCCATGGCTTATCACGCTGCACCGCACCCAGCAGCCCTGACCTAAACTTGCATATGTCGCCCTAAGTGGGAAGGGTATGCCCAGACGTGGGTCCCGTGCTCACTACACCACTGGATTCAAGCTAGTCTGGCTGATGAAGGGTGATGCCTTGAAACCGGTCCCAGGATGCTTGTTTCCGGTCTAGGGAGGACCTGGCTTGGCAGTTCGGGATGGACTGTTCCCAGAAGGAACAGGGCCAAGACTGATTTGCATATGGCTGGGTCCAAACTGGGGTGGTGCGGTGAGCAAAAGAATATGTATTTAACCCAGATCCTTGTGACTGGGGGTGAATGTTTGCATTGTCCAGCATTCCGTCCATCAATTGTTTCTTTTGCATATGTCGCCCTAAGTGGGAAGGGTATGCCCAGACGTGGGTCCCGTGCTCACTACACCACTGGATTCAAGCTAGTCTGGCTGATGAAGGGTGATGCCTTGAAACCGGTACCAGGATGCTTGTTTCCGGTCTAGGGATGACCTGGCTTGGCAGTTCGGGCTGGACTGTTCCCACAAGGAACAGGGTCAAGACTGATTTGCATATGGCTGGGTCCAAACTGGGGTGGTGTGGTGAGCAAAAGAATATGGATTTAACCCAGATCCTTGTGACTGGGGGTGAATGTTTGCATTGTCCAGCATTCCGTCCATCAATTGTTTCTTTTGCCTAAACTGGTCATGGCCACAGAACCAAAACGCCACCATAGCGCCTCCAGCAGCTGGTTGCCACCAGGGAGCAAGTGCTGCCAGAGTGGTGGGAGGCGGCGGCAAGCAGCAATTGGTAGCAGCAAGCAGCGGGCAGCAGAAGGCAGTCCGGTCTGCCCTTCTAAATGACTAAAGAGGAGTTTAGTCGAGACTTATTCGGCTAGCCTGGCCGGTATGCGGCGGTCAGAGACTTGGAGAAACTTGGAGCTGATCACTTTCAGCGGCACTGCGGACCTCACCCGCGTTGTGCATCAGCAAGAAGCAGAAAAGACTTGAACTTGAAAGAGCAGGTGTGTGTGCCTAGCCCTGCCTATGGTAGGTTGGTTAATTGAAAAGCTAGGTCTTCAACTTCGTGCGGAATTCAAGAAGAGAGGAAGAGGCTCTGATGTGGAGTGGGAGGCTGTTTCATGCTTCTGGAATGGGAGGCCGTTTCATGCTTATGGAGCAATGCAAGAGAATCCCCATCCTCCTGATCAGGTTCTGTGTATGCATGGGATGTGCATGACTAGCAGTCCTGCGGAGCAGAGGTATCTGGGTGGTTGGTGGAAGGAAAGGCGACTGTTCAGATAGGTGGGGTCTGAGTTGTGAGTGTGTAGTTAGAATTGAGATAGTTTGTGAATTGGGAGCCAGCTGAGCTACCTGAGGTGTGGAATGATGTGAGTTTTTTTATCGGAGGTTGAGGATGAGTCTGGCTGACGAGTTCAGGATGATGAGTTGCTTAGCTTGCTAGTGAGCAGGCGTGATTACCTTTTTTCTAGTGTTGCTTGGGAGCCATTTTAAGATCTTCCTCAGCATCTTCAGAGGTGGACTCTGACTTTTGGGCTTCAGCTAACCTGCAGGGATTAAGATTTTTTGGTCCAGGGCCATTTGCGCTTGCACCCTACACCTACTCTGGGACAGTAGAAGGATGGACCTTTGGGGGCCCTGGATGTTTTCCTGGTTCTTCTGTGGACTGATTCTGCACGTGTGACTTCCAAATGGATGGGGCCTCTAAAGTTTGATGACATCGGTGCCCTGCAAGTGGCCAAAGGCAGCCGTGGAACCTGGGAGGTGCTGGCAGGGAGAGCACTCTGCTGTAGGGTGCTGTTGAGAAAAACCTCAGGCCCAGAAGTGTCAGGCGCCCTGTGCAAAGAGGGAGAGCAGTAAAAATCCGGTTCCAAGAGGCCAGGAGGCCTGAGGAAAGCACTCTGAGTGACTGGAGCTTGCCATCAGACAAGGAGACAGGCCCTGTGTGAGGAGCAAAAGGCCAGATGAAGAAGCCCTGAAATCTCTCATATTCGAGGGAGAGCTTAGAGGCCATGGCGCCTGAAGAAACCACTCCTGGTGACCTGGGGGACCGGCTGTAATTGGGCGCTTGTGGTCTCCTGCTCGCTATGTCAGGGCCAAGCCCCATGGAGAAAAAATACTATATGTGGACGCAGGAGGCATCATCCCTTATTAGGTCGAGCATTCGAAACCTCTTGTATATACTTTAGTATATACTTATTTGTGGGCTTCAGCCCAGCCCACTGCTTTTAATTTGATCTTTTCAGTGTCCTTTAAAAACCCTTGCTTCTAAATGGTTATTTTGCTATTTGTCCCTCCTTTTACTGGGTCGTTCACTCCTTCGGGAGCAGTGCCTCATTTACTTGCACCCTTCTCCTTGTCCCATTTAGCAAATGGAAAAGGGACTACGTTTTCCTTTGTATAAGAGCACTCCACAGGAGCGCTAGATGTTTCCAGTTGATCCGACTGCCAGTACAGGGCTGTAAATCTTGTCACCTTTATTTTATTAGCTGTGGGGTGCCCGTTGTCATGCTTCAATATTGCGCGCCTCTTTTTTGTTATCGGCACATGGCGTGAAATTAAGATCGGGGCATCGTGAAAAAGATCATGATTTGCAAACTATTTGCCTGATTTTAACATGGCTGCTTGTCAGGACTTATGCCCTGCATGATCGGGCGTACGCAGGCCGATTGTTGTGATGTTATAAATCAGTCTCTTTATGTGCTCCCGCTGAAGACGTCCGGACTAAAATCAAACAGCTGCGCTTGTCAGTTCTGGTGGTGTGTTGTGGTGCCAACTCGTCAGTTCCGGGGAGGGCTCAGGTGTGGGAGGGGGTTCGGCTTGTGTTTGAGTATTTGCGGAGTACAACCAGGGCACAAGTCCTAAAAAAAGAAGTGGGGGGACTAACCTAGTTAATCAGAATGCAAGTGACTTCACGGCGCGTGACATCACGACGCGTGACATAAGAAGTGACATCAGATCTTAAGCCCCCAGATATATGTTTAACATGTCTATCATGAGTACATTGGAGCATATTTCGAGTATGTAGGGAAACCCTCCTGATTTAGGCAGAAGATTCACACTTTTGTGAGCTTCACATAAAACAGGGTTGCCTTTTGTCTGCGTAAACTTCCTCTACCCATAGTGCTTTAAAAGAAAAAATAGTGGTACTTAAATTACTTAAATTATTTCAACGCCTCCTCAGGGGTAGTGAGCACTATAGAAATTACATTTATTTTGTGTAAATACAGGGAAAGACCAACACATCGACATTCTTACTGTAAATGCATATCTTGTAAACAAGGACTGAACAAAGTGAAAAGCTGCCTCAAGAATGTGTGAAGTGCTAACAAGGAGTGAGCCTTTGTTTCCCCTCTGCTGCATTTGCATCTAAGTGTGAGGCTCCTGACTTCTTCCAGCCAGGAGACTCACAAAAGGAGGCCTGATGACCCCTCAGATTCGGCCTTTGTTATGGGGCCAGCAGGAGTCTGAACTGAGAAAGCCCCGTCCCCACTGTTGTTGCTTGTTGCAGATGGAAAGCATATAACGTGCAGGCGCTGCTGAAAGTGCCCCGGTGTTTGCAAATTACACCGGGACGAATTCAGCACATTTTTCAGTGGGGCCCAACATCTTGGCAGGGTGGACGGCGTCCACCCAGTGAAAAGAGTGGGTGGACTCCGTCCACCCACGTGTATCCCCGACTCGTGCCCTGAGTACAACATGCTGTCAAAGGGTAGCTCCACGCCGCCGCTGCTGCATGTGTGCGGGACGCTTTTCAGACTTTGGACATAGAGCAATCCGTGCCCTGCAAGCGGGCCATCCCAGGGCGGAGTCTCCTTGAAGGCATAACTTTACATCTAGTCTGAATGGCCCCCTCAGAACTATCACAGTTTGTTCTCCATAATGCAGCCCTTGTCATCACAGGGTCCTTTCCAGAACTGTACCGCCTCAAACACAAGAACCGGGCTGAGCGTCGCACTTGCAGCCCAGTAAGAAAGAGTCTGACAGCCAATCCTCAAAACGAATGCTCTTAGGTTCATAAACCATCCTATCCGCTGAAGTGTAGACGTGACTGAGCCAATGCTAGCTATCTCTTCACATACAGCCTCCCAAACCCATTCGGGCATCATGACGTCGCTCCAGACTCCCAATTTAAGCTGTATCCCCAGTTATAACACTCGGCCCCAAATCATGTTGCCAGAACACAGAGCTGATCGTCACTTCTGACCCATACAAAGCCACACGCAGCCATGTGAAATCCCATATCCAAAGAGCTCACCTAGACGTAATCCTCTTAAAAAATCACCTTTTCTTGCACATTTCTGTATCGTTGAAACTCCAGCCTCCATTATTTAGCCATAAATCAGCATCAGATAGCACTACGAAGTTAACCACCCCACAAAACAGGCCCTTCTGTACACAGCCACTGACACCCACAACCTGGCAAATACCACAAGCCCCTTCTGGCAGCAGGCTTGCCTTGGGAGTACTGTGAGAATCCGATTCTACTTTCCACAGGCCTCTGCTCAGTTGTGCATATCACAGCAAATGTAGGCAGAGCCGCACTCCTTTAAATCAGAGGGTAACATATAGGTATCATTTTGAAGTCATGTTATTGCCCTTACCTAGCTCAACATATAGGTGCTTTACTTAGATAACCAACCTCGTACACTTGGCCTCTTGATGAGAGAATGATTTAATTTAATATTCAAACACACGCACACTCGCTCCTAACAGCGAAAATAGGAGACACATGTAGCTGCTTAAATGTCTAAATGTATGCAGGTTTGCTATCCCAGTCAAGACTTTTTTGTAATGAATGAAGGAAGTAGCCTTCGAACCTGTTGAGGTGCTAAATTGGTGCACATGCACATAACTGTTTGGACATGAGGGGTCATCTTCCTAAATTGAGTTCATTTGGTTGTTTTACTTCTACCTAATTACTTTAGGCCCCTACATGCCACCTTTTGTTGGGTTTGGGTGTTATTAAATGCCTCTCCAAATCATTGTTCTACTGAGTAGTATGTAGTTTAGCACAAATAAACTAACTAGTAGCTCCTGTTAGGGAATAGATATATATACAGGCACACATATTGACTGGCGGAGAAAGTTTGCATTGTTAGCATTCCGTCCATCATTTGTTTGCTATAACACATATATACACATTTGATAAGCCTTTTTTCCACCAAAGTTACCTTAAACAGTAACAAGATATATCTGTAAACCTTTGGATCGTGTAAACAGACTGGATTTTAATCTCTAGGTTGGTGTATGTGATAGTTACAGTATGTTAGTTGTATTACACTTTTACTGGCCACTCCATACAACTATGTGTACTCTGTGCTCAAATGATTGCATTGCTGTTCATTGAGAGGAGGCATAGGTCACAACTTCATGATTCTGGTGAAAACGAGTGTTTTTGAGAAGCTTGTTTTATGTGAGGTCTAATACAACTGACATCATTTTTAACAGAATCCAGCTACTTGGAATAAACAGTGGTTGATGGTGATTGATGCCATTTTCTTAAATAGGCATACAGTGGCCACTGAATACGTGCATTTGTTTTCGATTCTTTACTTGTCTGATACACATAACCTATTTCTCAGTGGCTCCAATAAACTTGGAGCAGTAGATAATCCAGATGTATACCACATAACAGATAACTAATAGTCAACCACAAAATACCTGTGCTTTTAAGCTCTATGAGAAATGTAATACACTATTTTCCAGTTATGTCCAGCTGTCTTTATTTTTATATTACACAACTACATTATGCATAATTTTCTATCTTTATTTGCCGCATTTTCTAGAAATTATTTTCTCCAGACAAAATTCAGTTCATGGTGTGCGCTTTAATTATCACTTCACTGGTCCCCCCTCTTTGAAGTTACATAAGGTTCACACACAGCGCTATGTAAATGCATTCTAGGTCAGCTTCCTTGATTTTAGTTCTCATGGCTCATACCGCCTCCGCCACAGCAGCGGGGCACACTTGGAAAATGAGCAGCTCTTGTAACTTCCCTCCACCCTTACTGCCTTCAGAGAGGCTTATGGGAGCGTTACGGCAGCTGGCTGGACGTGTGCCTCTTTTTGAAGGAAAGGGCGTACAGGTGCCAGAAGTAATTGTGAGGTGAAAATTCAAACATTTGGATCGCCGAGCATCACCATTTTGGTGCACTGCGAAACTTACCCAATAATCTTAAGTATGCAGTTTACTTTTTACCTCAAGTATTGCAGAGGACGGTTGGGAACAGCATGCATCTGGATCGATGCGTTTCACCAAAACTTGACAAGATAACAGCTCCAGGCCTGTAAAATTAGGACTCTTTCCCCTAGCCCCATTCACATTCTTCAAGTACAAGGGGCCTGCTTCCATTTTCTATTCCAGTGCACCTTTGTCTAGTACTGATCTGTACTAAGTTTATCTCCTTGAATTGCACTGATCACTCAAAGAAAGCTGCTTCAGTTCCTGTTGGAATTCATAAGGCTCTATAAACGATCTGCTTCCTCTCATGTCCATGCCAGTACTTTCACTGTACCGACTACCACATTATTCACCACCCACGTATCTCATTAAACACGTGGGCACTTTGGATTGTTGCCTACAGGCTCTGTACCCCTAACTTCGAAGTTGAACCCCTACATCTTCCGAAGTTCACTAAAGACTTCCTTTTCCAGATTTCTTCCCATCTGGCTATGAACGGTTCTTTCTTTGGCAACAGCTCTCACCCCTATCTATTCACCATGCCACATAATTCCACTACACAAATACACTACACACCACACAATACCACCCGCACAATTCCACAACTAAGAATTTCAATCCAACCCACATAATTCCACTTCACACAACATACATCCATAACACTCCAAACAAAACTCATAGGTAAAAGACGTTACCATTTACAATGCCAAAAGCTCTAACTCTCGCAAATGTGAGACCTATTGCATTGCAAATGCTTGTTTTTCTTATATTGTCCCTGGGGGCCTCATCTCCTCAGTGACCGATGCAACAACAAACAAATGAATAAGTGCTGCCTCACTCTTCAATTTATATCGTCCCTGGGGGGCCCTCATCTCCCTTGTGACCAAAGAGGAACTTCAACACGCTCTTAGCAGCAGCTACCAGGGAGGCCCAGAGCTACAGCAGTGTGCCTTCCTTGATCCCCGTATATGTCTGGAGGGTGCGGGATACACAAAACCATCACCGCCTGCCCGCATAGACGCGAACAGGAAACTCTGATCAGCCGGCTCCCCCACTGGCAAACATAGAAGTGTGTTGGCTGAGTAGGGCTGCCGGCTGGGTTGCACACGCTTAGGCTCCTTGTGAGGCCCAAGAGTTCTGCATCCTGGGGGCCCCAGAGAGGGCACAGGCACCTACAATAAAAATAAAAAAAACAATCGCGGCCTGAGGTGCACATGTTGAAGAGAAAAAAATCAAAAAATAAAAGCATTTTGTTTTGAAAAGAAAGTAGCCTCAGTCAAGAGGAACGCCTAAAAATCCTCTGGGGCCTATAACGTATTTTGCATATTTATTTCTGCACCGCCAATCAGTTGTAAAGTGTCCTGGGGGCTGCCAGGAGAGCAGCAGCCCCCACATCCACGTCAGTTTCTAGGAAAGGCACTCTGTGTCTCCCAGTGGATCAAACTGATCGTCCCTGGAGAGGTTTTCCACGATGTCAAGCACTCCTGGTGCTGGGGTTTTTAGTTGGATGGTTCTAGGGTTCAAGGTCCTTTATTATTGGGTTGTAAGGCTGCCTTGACGCAAGGGTAAAATAAGAAAAAAATACTCATGCACACAGTTCATTGAATATTGAAATGCTTTATTGACAGTGTCAAAGTCAAAAGTGAATTATATATATTAATTAATGTTATTGTAACATGGTACCATCCTGAGAGGTATTAATGGTGTTACATTGGTTCATTATGTATCTTTCTTATTTTATTAATATGGTGGTACCCTGACCAAGCCAATATATCTGAGGTTTGATTGCTACATCTCATTATATTGTGTCTAGTATACGTATTGTGGTTTTAGGGCTCAGGGGTTCCTATGGGTAGGAACGGTTAAAAGGATTTTACTTTAGGTATTTCCACGTGTGTGTGTGTTTGCACTATTGAGTAGTGTGTGCATAATAAAGTACCTTTCCTTTAAGTAAAAGCACTGGTTGGACAATGATTTTTGGATTATTTCTTGTGTACCTGCAGAGTACCAGCTCACACCACCTGCCCTGAGGAGGCCTTGGACTGCCTGCCTCGCTACCCTGAGAGAGTCCAGTGCTAAGAATGGATACTTGGTTTTTAGTAAAAGGAGATTGTGGAATTGTTACTTGTGAAGGACCCATTTCCTTCACAATTAACCCAATTTCTTGCATTTGTTATGTATAGTGTATAGGCCAAAATGTTCCCACCATGACCCCCAAATCTGGTCATATTTCCTTTGGTAGCCCCTCTTCTGATATGTAAGTTTTTCTGTAATTGCACTTAAGTTTATTACCTTCAAAGATCCTTCCATAGTTGGGGCCCTGTGTAACTTCCAATGTCGTGCAGTGTCCCTCTTCGCAAAAAGGTATCCCATACCCAGTAAAGTACTAGTGTGTTGAGATCCTTCTTGCTCCCCCATGACTTCCAAAAGCCCCTTTTTTGGATCGAGTTCTAAAGGTTTCCCCAGTACCATTGTTAACAAAGATGCAATCTCCTTTCAGTCTTGTTAGATTGGTGAGCAGCTCTAGACTGTATGGAACCAATCTCCATTATCAGTGCTGCATCGTCTACAAACAGGGGAACTGAGTCTACTCATTTTCCACAATCTTTGGAGGTACTTAATTTGAATGAGTCGCAGGCAGGTTGAAAGGGCCACTTCTTGAAGTTCCATTCTAACCTCAATCTTCTCAGAATTTCCAGTTGACCGATATTGTGGTCTCGCGTACTACACAATATAGAAAATCGATCTGGCGCAGATCACATGTAAGGCGATTAAATTCTGAGAGAGCTGTAGGCAGGGTTTCAGGAGCATCATTGACCTACTGTTTGTCAGTTCTATAGATGTTTAAATAACTCTCAATGGCGTAATTCTTATTCCTGGGCCAGTGCCTCAAATGACTTAAGGGGACCAGTTCCCCATATGTCACCCAGCTTATATATTCTAAATAAATGTTACTGTCGGAAATTTTCAAGTTTCGTCAAATTGCTTCAGTATAGTACTGCACCAGAGAGAAATCTCTTCAGTAGGCCTACTGCTCCATCCAGTCCATTTCACTCCTGATTGACCGTGTTGGAGCTGCAGGCCTACAGCACTCCGCGCTAGACTGGGTCGCCTCGTTACTGAAAGACCGTCGTCAGCCGGTCCACCTACCCCCATTCAGCTTCCCTAAGGTCCAACTCTCATGTGGAGTTCCCCAGTGGTCCTCTTTGTCTTCTAACCACTTCAGTCTATATTCTCCCTGGTGCATACTCTAGCAAAGATGAAGGTAAATATTTACAATTACGCAGACAATATGCAATTACTCTTTGCAATCGACAACTCTCCGAAGGCTGCCTTTCAAAACACACTACTATTCATCTTGGACTTGATGAATAGTAATCATCTCAAACTGAATTCCGACCAGACGGAAATTGTCGTTACCAGCACCAAGCTTGACTTGTGGAATCTGAGTTTCTGGTAAGCAGCAATGGGCACTCTGCCCCAGCCCAAGAGTTCAGTTAAGAGGTTGAGGTTTTTATTGACAATAACTTGTCCATGAAAACCCAAGTAGGGGCTGTAATATCATCTTGCTTCCTAAAATTGTGTAAAATAAGAAAAATAGGTACATTTTTTTCTTTTGAATCCCTCTTCCAGGTAATCATTGCATACAAAACGCCTCCGCACGCCTGATCCTCGACGTACCACGCCACAGCCACATCACCCCCCACCTGAGGAACCTGTACTGGCTCCCCGTCGACAGGAGAATCTCCTTCAAACTCCTCATCCACGCACACAAGGCACTCCACAAGACCGGCCCAGCCTACCTCAACAGACGACTCTTCTTCTACGTCCCCAACCGCCAGCTCCGCTCTGCCGACCTCTCCCTCGCCACCGTCCCCCGCATTCGAAGAACAACCACCGGCGGCAGATCCTTCTCCCACCTCGCCGCCAAGACCTGGAACACCCTTCCACTCAGCCTACGACAGACCCAAGACCTGCTGACCTTCAGGAGGCTACTCAAGACCTGGCTGTTCGACCAGTAGCGGCACCCCCCCCCCTTTTTTCCCCCAGCGCCTTGAGACCCTCGCGGGTAAGTAGTGCGCTCTACAAATTCTGTGATTGATTGATTAGTGATCTCCAGACTAGATTACGCAATCTCTTTTTACCTGGGCCTCCCTAAAGGGCTCATACGCAGACTACAACTGGCACAAAACAAGGCAGCTGGGTTGTGTTTTCATAAACCTAGGAAATGTCACATCACCCCCTAGATGATGGAACTGCACTGGCTACCGGTGAAACAGCGTGCAGTATTCAAGACCGGCTGCATTATTTTAAAATCCCTACATGGCAACAGCCCTGCATTCATTTCGGCCCGTTTCCAAAAATACACACCCACCCACAACTCAATCTCAATCTTCTTACCACTCCCTCATTCAAAAAGATGAGACTCTGTGGCTCCAGGTTTTCCGTACTCACCCCAGAATATGAAACTCTGCCATTAGAAATTAGGATGACACCCTGTTACACCAGATTCGGACAGCTCTTAAAAACATTGCTATTCAAATAGGCGAATGACTTAATACTGAGGGCTTTGTGTGGTGGTTCTGTTATTCCAGTGCCAAGAAACCGTTTGGTGTATGTGTGCTCAACAAATGCTTATAACATAACATTTCAGTGCGCTATGCCAACAATATAAGGTAGCCATAGTAGGTGCTGGGTGGTAGTCACCTCATAAGTAGTGCTTAGAGTGATCACCCTTTGAATAATTGAGGTTCACTTCGAGTTGTTGGGTCATCTCTTTCTCCAAAGAGAGCCACTTGTTAATAACTAGTAACTGAGAGGCCCAGCAATATAACCAAATATCACCTATTCCCAATTCACCTTCATATATAGATTATACATCTTTTCCCCAACAGCTAAGAGATGTTTTCCCTTCCTAAAGAAAATTGTAAGTCATAAACCTGCCAGTATCAAAGACTGATCCGGTATGATGCGTGTGTAAGTATTGGTAGTATATAGAAATCTGTGCCGGGCCACCAGCTTAAAACGTGCCGTTCGATCAAGGGTGTACATATAATCTGTGAGAAGAGGAACCAAATTAAGCTACCAGCGCAGTGTCGGGTCTAAGGCAATGTAAACCCCCAAATATTTGAAACCGTGGCACAGTAAATTCAATCGTGGGGCTCATTCTTTCACCGAATCTACATCACAACCTAGGAAGGTAGCAGAATCGTCCCAGTTAACAAGCTAGCAGCCATGCCCATTGTTTCCCCATAAATAAGTAACATTTGCATTATTATTTTCCCCTTACAACTGGTATAGCGGAAGACCAGCAATGTCATAGGCATATAGTGCGCCCTGTCTGCAAGTTCCCCTCCTCACTGAAACCCCTGAACCAACCCATCTCCACGAATCCATGCTATGGGCAGCTCAATTGCTAACCTAAAGAGCAGAAGAGATAACAAGCAGTATTGTCTAGTTCCCCTCCCAATTGAGCAGGGTTCAGACAGGGACATATGCCCTCACTCATTTACAGGGCTCCTGATAGAAAGCAAAAACAGAGGTAGGGAAAAATGGTCCAAAACTCATCTTTTCCAGCATTTTCCATAGGAATTCCCATCTGAGTGAGTCAAACGCCTTTTCGGAATTTATTAACTTTAAGGCATGTTATCCAATAAGTTTGTGGCCTTGTTCGAGTCGTGTTTGATCATGTCTTATGCAATGTCGAGTGCCCATGCCTGGCATGAAGATGTCTGATCTCTATGTATCAGAGATGTAATTGCTTAGGCAAGTCTGTTTGCAGAGCTTTGGCTAATGTTTTTACATGAGTATTAATCAATAAAATGGGTCTGTATGAAACACAGTGCTCCGTGGGCAGGCTTGGTTTCAACACACCTGAGATCAGAGCCTCTCTGAGATCATAAGGGAATGTGCCACGTTGGGCCACCTCATTGAAGAACGCCAGAAGATGGGGGACTAAGAGGGAGGCTTGCCTCTTGATAAATTCTACAGTTGGCTCCTTGGGGCCTGGCTTTCCTTATCTTGCTTAGTAGACACAGCGGCTCTGCAATTTCTTCTTCAGTTAAGTGTGTTTCAAAAATCTCTCCCTTCATTTGAGTAAGTGCAGGGAGCAGCAGATCCTCCACCTAAGGTCTTTCCCTTTCCCCATGAGGTGAGGAGCCATCCCATATAATTGCCTTAATAACAATAAGCGAAGACTCGACAAT
The DNA here is from genome assembly GCA_963921515.1 of Calotriton arnoldi. Lineage (NCBI taxonomy): Eukaryota > Metazoa > Chordata > Amphibia > Caudata > Salamandridae > Calotriton > Calotriton arnoldi. The sequence continues at coordinate 1,191,885 of CAWUFW010003937.1, forward strand.
TCCAACCACCCCAACCCCTTTTCCCCGGAGTCGTCAACTATCTTTGCTATGGCTCTACTCGTAGTGCCCTTACTGTCCAACCAATAGAGAACTTTGCCAGATGTGTCACCCCATTCACATACATGTCCCTGCGAGGTGAGACATATTTTAAATCTCATGTGTAGCCATTTAAAGTTGCTGCAGTATAGTAGCTTCTTTCGTGGAGGTGTATTCATGTTCTAGGCCCATTCCTACTTTTCAAGCTCTACTCATTTATCATCCCTGTCTTGTACCTTTCCGTTAAGATAGTCTTTTGATCTTCCCTTTCAATGTAGACTCTTTAACTGGGATGTGGGGGTAGTGGCTTCAAAACTTCAAGCAAACCTGTGGCTGTAGTGTTCTCTTTACTGTTGAATGTCATTGCTTCTCTCTCCTCGGTATGCAGGCAGCTTCTAGTGGATTTTCCCACTGGCAGAGTATTCGTAGGTGAGTGTAAGTCTTGCTACCTCCAAACTGTTTGCATACCTACATGTGTGTGAGTGTGGTCAGTAGGTATTAGTTCAGTTATCATGTGAGCGTCCTTTGTTTTATACTTGCGGTTTAGCCATGTTCCTGTTATTGTGTCCTTGTCACTGTCTAAATAGTCATATTGGTTTTCCAGCGTCACAGTACATTCTCTGCCATTTTCTTTGTTACCTTTCCAGTGCTGTGTTGGTGTCTTTGAGCCCTCTGTTTTACTGGACGAGTATTGTCTGTTCCAGTACACATTAGGTGAACCATTTTACTCCGTTGCCTCTCATATGCCTCAACACGTACACCTTCTCCCATGCATACAGGTCAGTTGCAACATATTCACCTCACTCAATTAAAGATCCGTCAAAATGACTCCTTGATTAGACCCCAAAAGGCTTTGAAATCACCAATACTTTCAAATATGATTACACATACAGTCTTGGCAGTCCAGACGGCAGACTGTCTTGGCAGTCCAGACGGCAGACTGTCTTGGCAGTCCAGACGGCAGACTGTCTTGGCAGTCCAGACGGCAGACTGTCTTGGCAGTCCAGACGGCAGACTGTCTTGGCAGTCCAGACGGCAGACTGTCTTGGCAGTCCAGACGGCAGACTGTCTTGGCAGTCCAGACGGCAGACTGTCTTGGCAGTCCAGACGGCAGACTGTCTTGGCAGTCCAGACGGCAGACTGTCTTGGCAGTCCAGACGGCAGACTGTCTTGGCAGTCCAGACGGCAGACTGTCTTGGCAGTCCAGACGGCAGACTGTCTTGGCAGTCCAGACGGCAGACTGTCTTGGCAGTCCAGACGGCAGACAGTCTTGGCAGTCCAGACGGCAGACAGTCTTGGCAGTCCAGACGGCAGACAGTCTTGGCAGTCCAGACGGCAGACAGTCTTGGCAGTCCAGACGGCAGACAGTCTTGGCAGTCCAGACGGCAGACAGTCTTGGCAGTCCAGACGGCAGACAGTCTTGGCAGTCCAGACGGCAGACAGTCTTGGCAGTCCAGACGGCAGACAGTCTTGGCAGTCCAGGCGGCAGACAGTCTTGGCAGTCCAGGCGGCAGACAGTCTTGGCAGTCCAGGCGGCAGACAGTCTTGGCAGTCCAGGCGGCAGACAGTCTTGGCAGTCCAGGCGGCAGACAGTCTTGGCAGTCCAGGCGGCAGGCAGTCTTGGCAGTCCAGGCGGCAGGCAGTCTTGGAAGTCCAGGCGGCAGGCAGTCTTGGAAGGCCAGGCGGCAGGCAGTCTTGGAAGTCCAGGCGGCAGGCAGTCTTGGAAGGCCAGGCGGCAGGCAGTCTTGGAAGGCCAGGCGGCAGGCAGTCTTGGAAGTCCCAGTGACAGTTGTGGCAGGCCCGGCGACAGGGAGTCTTGGCGGTCCAGGCGGCAGGCAGTCTTGGCGGTCCAGGCGGCAGGCAGTCTTGGCGGTCCAGGCGGCAGGCAGTCTTGGCGGTCCAGGCGCCAGGCAGTCTTGGCGGTCCAGGCGCCAGGCAGTCTTGGCGGTCCAGGCGCCAGGCAGTCTTGGCGGTTCAGGCGCCAGGCAGTCTTGGCGGTTCAGGCGCCAGGCAGTCTTGGCGGTTCAGGCGCCAGGCAGTCTTGGCGGTCCAGGCGGCAGGCAGTCTTGGCGGTCCAGGCGGCAGGCAGTCTTGGCGGTCCAGGCGGCAGGCAGTCTTGGCTGTCCAGGCGGCAGGCAGTCTCGGCTGTCCAGGCGGCAGGCAGTCTCGGCGGTCCAGGCGGCACCAGTCTCGGCGGTCCAGGCGGCAGGCAGTATTGCCGGTCCAGGCGGCAGGGCAGGCAATCTTGGTGGTCCAGGCGGCAGGGCAGGCAATCTTGGCGGTCCAGGCGGCAGGCAGTCTTGGCGGTCCAGGCGCCAGGCAGTCTTGGCGGTCCAGGCGGCAGGCAGTCTTGGCGGTCCAGGCGCCACTCAATTATTATTGGGGATCCTAACCTGTGACCTGCACCTGATCTCCAATCACCATGTTTACATTTTGTCCAGTATTATCTGTCCATTTCGCGAACATCATATATCTAGTTACTTGAAGTGTATAGCTCTTACACCTGTATATTTACTTTGTTGTGTATATTTCATACGTTGTTTCATTATCTTTTTATCTATTTACATGCCATGTTTGCTTTATATTATCTTCCCATGTAAAGCGCTCTGATACCTCTGGGTCTAGCCAGCGCTATATAAAACTTTTAAAATAAATAAATAAATAAAATAAAAATAAAAAGTCTTGGCGGTCCAGGCGTCAGGCAGTCTTGGCGGTCCAGGTGTCAGGCAGTCTTGGCGGTCCAGGCGCCAGGCAGTCTTGGCGGTCAAGGCGACACTAGTCTTGGCTGTCCAGGCGTCGCAGTCCAGGCGGCAGACAGTCTTGGCAGGCCAGGCGACAGTACAATCTATGTGGTTCCCATGTCCTCATTAAACTCAGTCTTACTAGCTTGGGGGTGGGTAGGTTAGAATGTGTGCTAGTGTGTATGTGGAAGGAATATCCTTAAATACGTTTTGTCTTTAAAATGTGTAGTGAACACGTTCTTGGAAGATCCCTGTCCTCCTAAAATGAAACTCCCAGGTGCTGCCCCGTAAGCCCCTTGTGGGACCTAGGCCTACAACTACAAAAACGTGTCTTTAGAGAAATAATTCAGATAAGTGTGGTGTACTTAATAAACCATATAGCACAGATTATGAACAAAAAGAAACAATGAGCAATTGGAACTTAACTTTTAGAAATTAATTTAAGAATAATTTCATCTGACCAAAGTCAATGTATTTGTCAAATTGGAATGTAAAGTGCTCAGTGCAAGGAAAGTAAATATATGGTGTAAGGCGATACAAATAATGTTTCCTTTTTAGGTCGAGCCTAGAGTCAGCGTGCATGCGCTGCCCTGGGAGACTTGTTTTAGTGGAGTATGGAATAGAAGCCCCGCCCACTCTCCGCCCATATTTGCCATTGGCTTGTGTCATTGTCAATTGTAAATGCTGGCTTTTGATTCATAAATAGGCTTGTTAGTCCCTCCTAAGCACCGCCTTGTTTTCGTTTGTAACCTCCCATGGCGACTGGCCCTTTTACTTCGGTTGTTACACGGCATGTGTTATCTAGTCTTGTAAGCACTATTTTCTTTATTGAGTTTCTTAGTGCAGGCACGACATGCTTTGCTTACATTCAGTCTGTGGTGCCTTCTTTACAACCCTGCTCTCCCTCCCGTTGTCCGTGCCTTTTTTACCCCCCCATGTTGTCCGTGCCTTCTTTACCCCCCTCCCTCCCGTTGTCTGTGCCTTCTTTACACCCCCGCCCTTCCTCCCGTTGTCTGTGGTGCCTTCTTTACCCCCGCGTTGTCCGTAGTGCCTTCTTTACCTCCCCCGCCCTCCCTCCCGTTGTCCGTGGTGCCTACTTTACCCCCGCCCTCCCTCCCGTTGTCCGTGCTTTTTAAAATTTATTTATATGCTAAATAATGGCAGCTGCGCGCAACGAGACGCGCCGCTCACCCAGACGGAGGGAGCGCGGCTTGTGCGTGGCAGACTGAAGAGGAAGACCCTCCACCACAGTGGCAAGCACAAAAGGCACTAGAGCACCCACAGGTGCACCGCAGTCCGACTCTGTACCCCTACGGCCCGGTGTTTCCACTTTTTTGGTACAGCCCGAAGAGCCCCATTGAGAAGTCCCCTTGCAATCAACTTCTGTCTAGAGCCACACTCCCCGAGGCGCAGCCAAATCACCCCCCATCCCATGGCGCTACTGCTGATGCTGGTCCCGGTCCTGGTGTTGCTGCAGCAGGGTGCCTGCGGGACCAACAGTTCGAGTAAGAGGGAGTGGTGTTGGGGCGAGATTACGCTGGGCAGGGTGGGTATGTATGCTTGGACGCAGCTCTTAACTTGTATGCAAAAACTGAAGCACTTTTGTAGCGCAGCTCTATGGAGTGGATAGCTGCATGGCTCGTCCTCAATGGGAGTTCAAGTGTGTGGAGGCTCAGAAAAGATCAGCTGAAAGTAGTTGCCTTTTAGTGCGAGGTTGTTGGCTTGGATGGCCAATGCGGATGAGCTCCTAGCCGAGGTCTTGGACTCCACAGCGCCTGCAACGTTGAAATGCTGGTTCAACGCGCACATTCCATTGGACTGGATGGATACAGTTTCGGAAACAGCTGTATCATTCATGTGAAGGCTACTTTACCGCTGTGCACAGGGATGAAAGGCATGCAGGGCTGCAAGAGTTTGTGATGTCCACGCTTGGATTTACATGTGGCAGACCGTAGGAATGCAGGGTTGTGGAAAGGTGTGAATTTTTAATATGCATTTAGGACATGGCTGAGGGTATGCAGGATTAGGGACATGGCATATGATGCATGGGGCAGTGATGCAGAACACCCGAGTCTGTGCTGAGGGTGGGAAAAACGGCCATCAGTGGAGAGTATGCAGGGCTGGGAGGGAATGCCATGCCCGAGGTACACTGCACAGTGGGCATACTGGGTGGTGGATGCTTGCGGTGATGTACTATAGAGAGAGTGAGTACTCTGGATGGAGGGAGTGAGGGCTGAGAATTGGACACATGCCCTTGTAAACAGTAGACAACAGATATAGGCGATAAAGGCTTTTGGAAGCAAGTGTTTTATGCGTTCTCCAGTTTAATATTATAGCTGAACACTAAAACCTCTTCCACAACTGTTGGAGGTCTTGTGACGTCAGAAGAGAGTACACGTTTCTCAAACCTGTGAGTCAGGACCGCAGTGAAGGTCTGTAGACAGGTGTGGTGGGATCGCCCGGACCCTGATGGAGTCGGATCATTCCATTCTAGGCTGTAACTAACTTGTAAATCTGCAGAATTTGGGACTCAACACTCAAACTTTAATTGCAAAAGGAACATTTGAGCTTGTCTATGAAAAGTTTGACACACTATCATAAGTGGAATAAATGCATTTTTATAACTGTTTGGGACATTGGAAATGCAGTGCATGGCACAGATCATGTAATGCAGAATAAATGGCCACCATTTGTATGTAATAGGATGTTGGGGGTGGTTGCTCGAATTTGCTTCGGGCATAGGGTTAGGTGGATCTCCTCACTAATTGGGCACATCTACCTGGGGTCTGACTCTTCCAAGCCCGTTCTGAGAGTGGAAACTCCTCAGGAGTCTGTCTCTGGTACATGCTGCTGGAGTGCTGTTTGGGGATGCTCAGGCAGGGCCCTCCTGCTTCATTTAAAGGCCTAGTTGTGACTCGTGGCCCTATTCTTGTACCTCAGTAGTGCTGATAGTGTAGGATACTGAGTAGCTACAGGTACACTTCATTCTCGAGGTCCTTTTCAGTTGCTATTTCTTTACATCTGTGCCAGTGGCTGAGTGTATAGGATGACCTAAGTGTGCAATGCCCAAAGTTATCCTTCCTTGCTTTTCGTTCCTCCCAGTCCCACTGACTCGTATCTGGGAGCGTGACTCATTGTTTGTGAACGTATCCATGCTCGTCTCTCTCTCCTAGTATGGATGTCTACATGCCGTGAAATAGGAGTCTCTTTCAGGGTGCAGGTCTATTCCATGCCCCAGTACATGTGGTCAGTGTGACTGTAACATGTACCAGGAGAGGTGTGGCGCAGCGGCCAGGGCGGCGCGGGGCTCACGGTTCGATCCCCAGCGCCGGAGGCAGATCAGCTCAGCATCATGTGAATCTGGGCAATAGCTCACTTAATCTCCCCGACGGCCCCCAGCGCATTGAGACCCTTAGGGGTGATTAGTTCGCGCTTTACAAATACCGTTTTTTTTTGTTGTTTTTTTAACTTGTGCATCCGTAGTCACTATTTTCCTGCTGGTGTGCACCTAGCTCTTGTGCTTGCGTTTGTCTGCTAGTCCTTGTGTCAGCCTTTCTGGTCCCAAGATAATGGTTTTCCTATCTGTTTGTTCCTTGACCTCAAATGTGCTTTTCTCACATTGGCATCTATTCATTATAATTTTAAGGATATCAGGACTGACATTCAACACCTCTTCACCTCAATAACAACACATGTTCTACTCATTATCATGTATAGCCCCACCAAAAGGCTGATACAGCCCTTTTTAGGATGAGCCGGGGCAGCGCATACGCTACTCTGGGAGGTATGCTGTATTCGAATATTGACTTGAAGCCCCACCCACTCTCTGCCCATATTTTCCATTGGCTTGTGTCAATGTCCTTCGGAAATGCTGGCTTCTGATTCGTTAATAGGCTTGTTAGTCCCTCCTTAGTACCGCCTTGACTTTATTTGTAACCTCAGATGAGGACTGGCCCTTTTGCTTCTGTTGTTACACAGTATGTCTTATTTAGTCTGTAAGCACTCTTTTCTTTAATGAGTTTCTCCTACTGCAGGCACGACATGCTTTCCTGCAGCATTCAGCGCGCCATGAGCGCTTTCACTTTCCAAGCAGCCCGGGACAATGGCAGCCACTTATTTGAAATGAAATAGGTCTCCCATTTACAAGAGTTTGAGCTATTGGCATTGTAAATGACAATGCCTTTTATTTATGTTTTAATGATCAAAACAGATAAATAAAAGGCATTGTCATTTACAATGCCAGTAGCTTAAACTCTCGCAAATGCGAGACCTATTGCATTGCAAATGCTTGTTCTAACACGTTCGACTGTGGGCTGACTGACCTTGCACTGAGGTATAACATAAGTTTAGTTTACATGGCTCATTGAGTTTTTAGTTCTTTGTGTTCATTAGTTGTGTATACAGTTTATCAATTATACAATAATAACTTGAAATATTTACCTAATGCCTGTTGGAACATTGTTATCGTGTATATTTCTAAAATTAAGACGCGTGGCTGCTAGATGGTGTCGAGCCTTGACACGTGCATAGTAATATTTTGTGCCGTGAGCTGTATTGATTTGATAGTTTTTTGGAAACTGCACAGCACTTGATAAATAATGAGAACTAATTCTTCACTTCCCTGGGACTCACAGGGATAAGCACTTTTAAATTGAATGATTACAGTGTTAGGACCCAAGAGAACATCAGTGGCTATGTTGTTCAAGTCACCCCTGTTCTGGGAACCCTGTACTGAATTACTTATTGGGTAGAGGAGGAGGGCTCTGCAGTGCCGCCTCCTCTGTGTTATTACCTTTCTCACGCTGCTCAAAGCCATATGTGCCTGTCTGTAGATTAGGGGCAGAGTTGGCATCGACAGTGCAGGCCTTGGGATCTTGCTGGGGTTTCTGGGGAGGGGTGGAGCTCCTGCATTACATATGGGTTACATTTCTTTCAAATCTAATGCATGTTAAAGCTTCACTTGTGTTATTTGTGCCAGTGGGGAAGAGATTGTTTATTTTTCTAGTTTTCAGTTTTCTGTTAGGCTTCAGGCTAAGGGCACAGCTGTTACCTGTGCCCAAATCACCATCTTCCCCCATCACATTCCAAATCCTTCCACTTACTAGGGCCACATCTCTGGGATGATTTTGTCATACAGATGACTCTACCTCTTCCCTTACTAGCTTGAGTTCTGCCCCTTGTCCTCCTTAACTCTCTAATTATGCAGTTTGCAGCATGTGCTGTTCTAGATCACAAGCTTTGCACTCCCCTGCCATCTAGTGGAGGATGTGGACATTGGAAGTTGTATTTCTTTGAAGTAGAGGTATTAGGTTTGAGGTGACTTGTGCTACCTCCCGAGA